>OX637591.1:8410911-9610911 GCA_951800085.1 Comarum palustre
GAAAATCCGACAGTCAGATATGACCATCATTATAAAATACATGTATGCGTAAAAATTTAACTTGATCCGATAACGTTAAGGGTTTGATCAGGACAGTCAATCTGGTTAGTCAAACCCCTAAACGCACGAAAACGGTCATTTGTCTGCGCCGTCTAATTTACGTATTTTGGTCAGATCTTCAACACAAAATAGTTTTAAATCGATGAGACGCAGCCAGTGGTATAAAAATTTACTGAAAATTTATCACCAAAGATAGGGCTACTGATATAGAGAAAGAATGGTAAATTGCGTTGACCGCAACTATCGACACCGAGACTTTACCAGAATTACATGATTTTTCAACCGTAGACGTATTTCACAATTCCGGTAATATCTTATTTCACGACTTTTTTGAGTTTGAAAGTTCTACGTAGAGTTTGTTTTTAAATGGAACATTTATTTAAAACTTAATAACTAAGTTATACATTATTAGTGACCACATCGTGATTCCAATTATCAAACTTGAGAAACAAAAATCTGACTGTATGATATAACCATCATGATAAAATACATGTATTGGTAAAACTACAATTTGATCCGATAACGTTAATGGCTTAATCCGGACGGTCAATCCCGTAAGTCAAACCTCTAAACGCACGCAAACGGTCATTTGACCGTCTAAATTACGTTTTTTGACCCGACCTTCAACACAAAATAGTTTTAAATCGATGAGACGCAACCGGTGGTATAAACCGAAGATAGGGCAACCCATAGGGAGAAAGATTGGTCAACTATCAGCACTGCGACTATCTGACGAATTTAATGCTTTATCGTCGGCTATGGTATTAATTTTTATTTTTTATATTTATTATATCATAGTCAAGGAATTTATTGTGTCATCATCGGGTATGATATTTAAATATTTTTTATTTAATTTATTATATCATAGCCGATGATATCGTAAACCCTTAATATGAATCTTATCGGGTAAAGAAACTATAGCCGACAATATATGGCTAACTTATTTGGCTATTATTGTTTTGGCCGACGATATATGGCTAATTTTGTTGGCTATAGTCTAAAAATACTGAAAAAATAGGCTTCTTAATGTAAATCATACCAATCCTATTTAAACTAAAATGTTTAACACTTATATATCACCAAAATTCATATAAAATAACAGAAATATGCATTCAACATATGTAAACCATAAATCACATTAATTCTTCTTTATTACAAATGGATTAGGTCCTCTAAATTAAAAATAAGGCTCGTAATCGGAATCATCCATGAGTGTTCTTCGGTGTCCGAATTAATTTCTGGTAATCTATGCCTCTCCTGATCACTAAAGTCTTCATATGCTTCTTGATTTGGATCAACATCAATAAGCCTTGGCTCTTCATCACAAACTCAAACCAAACGACCTGCTTTAAAATTATTAAAGCGTACGGTAGATGAGTCAAGAATACATATTGTGCTCGGCTCTTGATACGCAACATTTTCTTTCTCATCTTCCGCCCGGTAAATATTACAAGGGTGCACGAGGTTGACTACTTTCCATGCGTTACCCTTAGCAAGATCATCAAGATAAAACACCTGTTTTACCGATGTGGCAAAAACGAAAGGGTCATCTTTATAACAGCTTGTAGCAGTGTGCACCGATAATATTTCATACTGATCGGTTTTCATTCTCTGCGGGCTAGTATCAAACCATCTACACTTGAACAGGTGCACTATCATGCCTTGCCCATAAATGAGTTCCACCATTGAATGGAGAACACCGTAATAGTCGACTCCATTCCGCCCACCATGCGTTATCACCCTAAAATTCTGTGTTCTCCTGATTATGTCTCTTGGTTTACATATAAATTGCAGGCCATTCATCTTGCATATTGGGTAAACTCTTGACATTATCGGCTTCATCGTTAGAAGATTTAGTGCGTGCGACCAATTTGGGTGACCATCAAATTCAATATTGTTTATCTGCAACCAACCATTCAACTGTAAATATGGACTTCGTGGATCATTATGCAATAAACATAAATACTTAAATATAGAATTACGTACCCAGACGTCAAAATAGTTTACGAACTCCCTTTTGTGGTACTCGAGATAATCTTAAACTTCTGGATAGTATAGATGGATGTATTTCCAGTATTGAACTTTTAAACAGTTAATCAATACCCACCAGTGGGCAATGAGTAGCTCATATGGTTGCAACTTATAGGAGTCTGGCAAAATTTCATTAACTTCAACATCACTGGAGAGTATAGAAATATTGAATTACGGTACATCTACCGATATGGTTTGCGGAGGTTCCTTCAACGCTCCCAAATACAACTTCCTATAGGTGACGCACTCGTGCGCAAGATATGCTTCAGCTACATCCTTCAGGCGCGGATTAATTAGCCACATAAGCTTTGTAGTCTCCAACTTGCCTATAAATCAAGTTGCGGTAGTGATCATCACAAAATCATCATCAACTCATATCATCAACAACTTCATATCATCAACACAATATTATAAATTAATTAACACACACACATTATTATATATATATATATATACTTATAAACAAACACAACAACTTCATATTATCAAGTCATCGTCCAAATCGATCAACACATACATATATACATCCAACATACTCAAAATCAACTCAACTCAAATAAAACTCAAAATCAACATATATAACACATATACGGACCTATGTATAACTCCTCAAACCAATTCTGGACATATTTCGACAACACCTAAACTTTTTCTTCAGTTTTTTTTCGAATGAGCTGCTGCAAATCTAGAAATATAAGCAACTTTAGCCGACGAAAAAAATTTCGTCACCTATAATTTAAAATTTTGTCGGTTAAAATAAAAGACTAAAGCCGACAAAAATTAATTTTATCGGCTAAAGTTAAGAGCTTTAGCCGACGGAATAATGGACTTTAGCCGACGGAAAAATCCTTCGTCGGCTAAAGTTTACTATAGCTGACGAATTGTTTCTTTGACCGACAAAAGCTAATTACGTCGGCTAAAGTACGGCTAAACCATATACCCTGACCCCTAACCTGAAATCATATCACTACCATCGGCCTGTTTTTTTTCGTCGGCTATACTACTTACTTTGGTAGTGATATGATTTTAGGTTAGGGGTCAGGGTATATGGTTTATAGAGGAATTGAGTTTTGGGTATATAGTTTTAGAGTTAGGGTTTAAGGTTTAGGGGTTATGGTTTAGTATTTAGAGTTTAGGGTACTTATAGGGTTTATGGTTTAGAAATGTTCACAATTTGTACATATCATTCCATCAAAGGTATTGTTTGTTAGTTTATTATTTATCCTAAATAATATGTTTATTTAGTTTAGACAAACCTAATTAATAAGTTTGAGTGTATTTTAAAACAATCTTAAAGGTGAGTGTAATCTAAAATGAGTCTACCAAATTGGGTGTAGCATCAAATATCCTTTAAACTTTCATTCCATTGACCAAGCGAAACTCATCAAATTACTAACCTTAAGGCTCACATCACCAACAGGAGGAGAAACCGGTTTGAAAGTCCATGGTGTCGGTAGCTATTGATGTAAATGTTGATACGTTGGTATCTATGTATATTATGTATGTATGTATTTAGCCAGGTAAGAGAGAGGGCACAATGTTTATAGTGGTTCACATTGTAATCGGTCAACTTAATATATACTATGTGTTGGGTGTCTTGCTTGCATTGCGATGTCGTTGCCTTCTTACGGCGGTAAGAGATCGTGAGTCTTTTTACGGCAGTAAGGCTTCTTACAACGGATAGAGATTGCTAGTCCATTCCATGTAAGGTATGGGTTTCCTATAACGATAAAGAGATCGCAAGTCCCTTTGCGGTGGTAAGACTTCTTACAACGGATATGATGCGCTGGTACCTTCCGTTTGTAAGGTATGACAATATTGTCTCCCATGCAGATGGGGTACATTGTCACTCTCCCATGTAGATAGGATATATTGTCGTTCTCCTATGCAGATGGAGTATATAGTCGTTCTCCTAAGTAGATGAGGTCAATTGTCGTTCGCCCATATTTTTGTTTGTGGAATAAAATCATTAGGGAATTATCTTTATTCATGTTATTAACGCTTGGTAGACAAAAGCATGTCCAAGGATAATAGTTGGGATAATCTCGTTTCATTTATAGCGTACTAGCGTTTACAAAATGTACCTTTTCACAATGATAATTTTGTTAGTTATCATGTGCCAAGTAGTCCACATTTACCGGGTAGTCCACAGGCTTTAAGAAGTTTGTGTAGTGGTTTCACATATAAGCCAATACCGGTATTGACGCGTGTATGCATACACTTCTTTATTTACATATTTATAACAATGTAAATTATAATCTTAGCCGTTCCAAAAGTTTAATTAACCAATCAAGATCATCTATGCAAAAAATCAATTTGAAAAAAGATCGTTTGCTCAACTAAATGCATCAATCAAATGGACGACAGTTCATGAGGTTGCTAACTTTTACTATAACTGTTCATTTGATTGAAGCATTTGGTTGAGTAAACGATCATTTTCCAAATTGATTTTTTGCATATGTGATCTTGATTGGTTAATTAAATTTTTTAAAGGTTAAGATTATGATTTACATTGATAAAAATATGTAAATAAAGGAGAGTATACACGCACACGTCAATACCAGTAATGATGCAAGTATTTTCCCTCTAACTATTGGCAGCGGTACCAAGCTAGCGTAGCATCTCAACAAATTTTATAGGGACATGTCCGTATATTTTTCCATATATATATATATATATATATATATATACTGCATCTGAATAAAGGACTGAAAGAAAAAACAATTTTTTTGGCGAAATATCGTGAATATTTCATTTTTTCACTGAACAATATATCTACTACATCCCGTGCAAATCTCGTCAAAAATTCTTGAAATTCAATAAATATCTGTGATATTTGCGGGGATTACTGTTCATGCAAACAGTGCCCCTAGCTGACATTTTGTTTTTTGTTCAGTTTTTTTTCTTTGAGTCTAGCACTTTTTTTTTCTGTTCATTTTTTTTCAGGGTTGTCACTTTTTTTCAAGTCTAGCCTTCAGTTTTTTCTTTTATATATAGATTCAGTTTTGCTACTCAATTTAATTTGTAATTAAATCTAATTGGTTTTAAATGCATATTAACAAATATATGACTAAATTTCAAATACATTGGATTTAAGGTTTATGCATATTAACAAATATATGAGCAAATCTCAAATATATTGAATTTAAGGTTTATGGGTTATGAATTTAGGGTTTAGGAGTTTAGGGTTAGGAGTTCGGATTTAAAGTTTAGGAGTTGTGAACAGTGCCCCCAGCTGCCACTTTTTTTCTGTTCAATTTTTTTTCCAGGCTGCCACTTTTTTTTCACATTCAGTTTTTTTTCTTCGGGTCTAGCACTTTTTTTTCTATTCATTTTTTTTCCGGGACAACCACTTTTTTTTTCGGGTCTAGCCTTCAATTTTTTTGGGTCTAACCTTTTTTTCTTTCTTTTATATATAGATTCAGTTTTGCTTCTCAATTTAATTTGTAATTAAATCTAATAAGTTTCAAATGCATATTAACAAATAAATAACAAAATCTCAAACACATTGGATTTAAGGTTTATGCATATTAACAAATATATGATCAAATCTCAAACACATTTAATTTAAGGTTTAGGGTAAGGAGTTCGAATTTAAAGTTTAGGGGTTGTGCTATTTCATTTGGGTTTTAGAAAGTTGTTGTACAATATTAACCGATCTAGCAAAAATCGACTTCGGCTAGACGACTAATATCAGAGCTAACTTCATCTCAATTAAAAGCATTTATTTTTATTTGAGTTTTCAGAGAGTTGTTACATAATATTGATTGAACTACCGAAAATTGCATAATAATAAATTTGTCTGATAAAAATACACTTCGGCATCCTTTTTTACAATCAAGCCATTAATAGATTAATTGACAGACCTGCCCTCAGTTTTTTTATATTTTTACAGTTTTGCCACTCATTTAAAAATAGTTTATATTAATTATAATAATAGGTTGATTGGTTTGTTAAATACCCGGTTTTGTTAATAACATCTCCATAATAATAATAATAATAGAAAGAAAATTGAATCAGCTCTAAAACTAAATAATTGTGTTGAGTGTATTTTAAGCGATTAATAATTGTATCGATTGTTCAGAGTTTATATTAATTTATATCACTTTTTTAAAATAATAATTTTGACGATACATATCAATGTTGACATGCAGGTTTAGGATTTATGATATCGATTAATAATTGTATTTATTTTTCAGGGTTTATATTCATTTATATCCATTTTTCAAAATGAATGCTGATATGTGGGTTTAGGGTTTAGGCCAACAATTAATTTCTATATTGATTAAGTTTATCAGTTCAGCTTATGACATGAACTGATAGGTGTTCCTTACTTGCAATTCTAGATATTTTGGTTATTAATATAAATTCGGTGTTAACGTCATCTCAAACAATTGTGTAATTTTTATTAGAGGTTTAGATAATTGTTACATAATATTGATCGAACTACAAATTCACATGTATCGTGTATCGATTTGTTATTCAAATTATCTACATCTCAATGTAAATATATAATTAATATAATTGATAAGTCTTAAAGTTGAGATACATTATCTACTGAGGATTATAGACAGTGACATAGAAACCAAATATTTTACAGGCATGAATAAAGTCCTTCTGCACGCGCGAAGCGCGTGTTTGAAGTCTAGTAAGATATATATACTCTCTTTTTTTGAACAGCATCTATAAGATATATATATATATATATATATATATATATATATATATATATATATTCTAATTATACAAAATCTGGTAACTAAAACCCGAAGTAATTTCCTACTCTACAACTAAAACTTACAACTATTTTTCCACCTACAAAAAAACTTAAATGTTTAAAATATTCTTTTAAGAATTATCAATGGGTTAGACGTTCACCATGTAGATTTCATCTTAAATTATTATAACTCACTATATATCATGTTTATACAAGACTTTCTTTTCAAATATAGTAGATAATTGAGAAAACAAACATATCTCAAAATTTAATTTAAATTTTTCTTGTTTTTCTTCAAATTTCCATCAATTTTTGCAATTTTTACTACTACCGATATTTTCTTGAAATATCCAGTTTTTGATGGGTCGATATTTCCGTAATCACCAAAATTTTAGTCCTTGATCTGAACTCCTATAATGGAAAGGTCAAATTTTGGTGTCAAAACTTCACAAAATAAATTAAACTTTCAAATCTGCCCATGATATTATAAAATGTTAGAAAACCTGAAAATATTAGATAAGAATAAAAAAGTAAATAAAGTTTATCTATTTACATTTTCCATATTTGCCGGCGCAACTAAATATTAATTCGCATATTTACTCCAATATATATATAGCCCAACTAAATATTAATTCCCAAATTTACTCCAATATGTATGTATGTATGTATGTATATATATATATATATATATATGAGCAAATTGACATGTGCTTCGAGGCCAGTACTATACATTTAGAAGCAAAGACTAAGGAGGTGAAAATACATAACATTACGTCATTATGGAAAAGATTTAAAATCCTTAATTGAGATACGATTTTAACAAAATCCTAAAATGCTATTTCTATGTGAGCTGCGTGGATATGGTATTACATCATTGTTTCATAGGATAGTATTACATCATTGTTTCATAGGATAGTATTACATCATTCGCAACAATTAAGGTGTCATCCCTCACAGTTGGGAGATTCTTCATTCTTATTCCTATTCTGTGAAAGTTGTCTCCTCATCAACTAACTAGTTAAGAATATTGTTGTCCACTTGAGTATCTGCATTATTAGCTCTTTCTGTGATTCTACATTTCTTTCTGTCGAACGTACATTAGTCGACTAATGGAAATTGCCTACATTTTTTTTTGCACAATGCGCATGTCTTGTTCAACGGTGTCTGCGATTTCTAACAGTTTCGCAGTCTAGTTTTCGTTTCCTTCTCTCTGCATTCGTATTCACCTCACTAGCCAGTAATGGTTATAGTACTGGTGCCAATAATGTTGATGGCTCATGGTTAGTAGAGGCGGAACTACATTGATCGAGTTGTGAAGGGGTCCATATCCCCCCTAACATTTCTCTAACTTGTGTAATTTAGGTTAAGCCCTTTATGTGTTTGTATAAAACAATTATAATTTCTATAGAATTTTAAAGTTATGGAAATTACAATTTTATTAATTTAAATTCTTTTTTAATAACGATAACCAGAACGACAACCCTCACGTCATAACAATTAACTAAACTTTATAATACAAGGAGAGATATAATGCATAAATCGCATATTGTAAGACCACCATAACAACAAATTAGGCATGTCTACGAAATCTATACATTCTAACAAATACTATTTAGCAAAGAGTGCATCATTGGCTACTATATTTGCTTTACAATTTTTACGACATATCAGAAACAAATTGCTTATGTAGAGCCATAACTTACTATATCTATCAGCTTTCCGACTCTGTAACCACTGAGAATAATCAGTGACCCTAAGTTTCATCTTGCCACTAGGAGGCTGCGACCATTTGACTAAGTAAGGAACACCCTACCTCATTAGAGCAAATATGAATTTAAATTCTATTAATTGAGAATTTCATTGTTTAGATTTCATAATGTAGAGTTTTAAAATGACATGAATTAATATTTATATTAACCCCAATCGAGGGAATTGTGAAATTACACCTATTTTAAAAGAAATTCAACTCAGAAATTTAAGCTCTCAAATTCCACGATTAATTTCATGTGGAAATTGCTAAATCAACGAGATAAGTATCCAAACGAGAGAAACAGTCCTACGAAATTAAAAATTTCCTATTTTTGATTAAATTTTTGGGAATTCACATGTACTACAATGACACTGTTGCAGATTACATTAACGGTAATAATTTGAACATGCAGAAGCTACAAATCTTTTGATGTAGATATTGTGGACCAGAATTGTGGAATCCCTATTCTAGAGATTCCTCAGAATGATTCTTTTGTTTAGAGTCCTTCTCTAAATGGAAGTTTTACGATTAAATCTGCTATTTGGATGAAAAATACAAAGGCTCAACCTCATGAACATTCTGCCCTTTCTAAAAAGCTGTACAAGCTTAATTTACCATTGAAAGTTAAAATCTTTGGTTGGCTTTTGTTACGTGGCAGGCTAAAAACTAGAGATCGACTTCATAGGTTTGGGTTACTCAACCATAATATTTGCCATCTTTGCAATGCTAAGGAAGAGAACATGGAACATTTATTTTGAAATTGTCCTTCTAGTGTTGCGGTTTGGAATCTTACAAATTGTTATGACATTTCAAATGCCAATAATATGGTTGAATCCCTAAATGATATTTTCATTAACAAGCCTCATGATGTTGATAAGTTCTTAAAAATTATTCTTCTGTGCTGGCAGATTTCGCAAAAAAAGAAACAATGTCATTTTTAGGAATGAAAGATTCTCTCCCCAGACAGTAGTAGAACTTGCAGCTGTTTTCCCAAGAAGATTGAATTATCAAATCAACACTTCTTGTGTGGCAGCTCATTCAAACAACGTACATCAAGTGGTCTCTTCTTCCTTTAGGTTATGTTAAATTAAACTTCGATGGGTCTATCTTGTATCACAGCTCAAGTGCTATTTCAGGATTTGTTTTACGAGATGATTCTGGTTGTCCTCTCATTGCCTCTACCAGAAGAATTAATAGGGAAAGTGAGTGTCCCTATAGTTGAGGCTGTTGCTCTCTGCTCGTTATCTCAACATCTCAAGAGTAATTGTTGAATGAGACTCTCAACTTGTCATCAACTGCTAAGATCTGTCATGAAGGACATCATTCACATTGCTGCAGGATTTGATCATATATCTTTTTCTCATTCATTCTGGGAAGCCAATTTTGTGGCAAACGATATTGCCAACCTCGGTTACGCCTATGATCACCCCTAATTCTGGGATTTGAATTTTCCTCGGCCGGTTGCTACTGCTTTAAATTTCGACCTCTTTAGAGCTAGTTGCTCTGGAGGCTTTTTTGTAATGAAGTCTTTTAACATAAAAAATCAAAGAAAAAGATTATTTAACTGAGAAATCAAGCTACATAATTCATTTTCCAAAAAAAACAAAGCCAATTGTTCTCATAGAATGAAAAACAGCTAGCTCTAGCTAGAATGAGTAGTTTGTTGAGTTGTTTCCAACGAGCAAGCATATAGATAGAAGTTTTGGCAATGAAGCACTACTGTTGAATAAATTTGTATGACTTATAGATCGAGGACTAGAGCAGCAAGTACACAAGAATTTAAGAATTTAAACAAGTATACTTCTTTAAGTCATCCAAAATCACTCAATTATATATGGTGCGTCTATTGCTACCCCTACAAATCATTTTGTTCACCTCATATTCTCTTCACACCATATTTATATATTTTTTATTTGTAAATGTACACTGTTCACCCATCTACAATATATATCTAAAATAACATTTTCTCAATTTTACTTTGTTAACCCATTAACAATACGTAAAATGCAAATTTTTTCAATTCTAATTTGTTCACCCTATATTCTCTTTTCCATTACTCAATACTTCTGAGTTTTTTGAATTGATCTATGCGTTGTTCATAAATACGGTACAATTTCTATAAGAATTTACATACAACATCAACATGAAAAATAATGAGTGATGGGATAGACGAAGCATCAACAAAGAAAAAAAATACAAACAGAACACCTCATCTTCAAGTTGAATGTTATCGTCTTCAGACTTCATAGAACAATCAAATATGATAAATTAGGGCTAGAATTTATGAAGTACTTGTTCATCTAAAACAAAAGGATAAAAGATGATTAGTATGTAACAACTTAATTTCTCTTGAATTGCTGTAATTTTACATTAGGTTATTTTAGTATTTCAATAAATTAACAACGCAAAAGGTGATCAAAGCAGTTTGGGTGACAAAAGACACACCCCTCATTTATTATAGAATATTTGTGGACAATGTGCATTTTGATTTAATACCCTAGCTTCTAATAATAATAATAATAATTATAAGAGGCATATTATCCTTTGGTGTAGAGAATGTCTTACTCTTAGCAACTTGAAGCATAAAGTACGCAGAAAAATGTGCATTATTTATGCTTATGAAATTCGATCAAAACGCCACCAATTCCTCTCAAGAAGAATGTGAACTCTTCATTCTTTAACTGTGATTAGTGAAATGTGCATATGATTACGGAATCTTATCCTTCATAATAATTGAGCTGCAAATCTAAGTCATATATTGCATCTCTAAGAAACTAAGGAAAAAAGTGTATGCAAGTGATCTTATCCTCTTTTTAAATGATCCCCAGCTAAGTGACAAGTTAAATTCATTGCATTATTAAAGAACACTCGGATTTTTTCCAACTGAATAGAAAGGGTTAAAATAGGATAATGTCCGTAAGTGCAATGAGGAAACTGTAATGTATGAATCACTTATAAAAGCAAAAAAAACGAAAATAATTATAATCAATTGTCCACATTTTCCAGAAAAATGCTGATAATCAGCATCAACTTGGGAAAATGCTAAAAACAAGGAATCAAAATTCTTTCAACGAGTCTAGCTATTACAATTATTCTTGAAATTCAAGTGAAAACAAAAGAAAATCAGTTGTTGGCATGAGTCCAACCGTTCTAGCCTGTGTCATATAAAAAAACAAAATCAGTTGTATGTTATATTTCTAGGCATTTCTTCCATACATAATATGCACTTATATGTTGCAAGGACTTAAAAATCGAAATTTTCTGCAAAATTTTCGTTTTTCCCACTAGGCGACACATTTTTGACTTCACAAGCTGTTCTCGTCCAAAAATCATGAAATTTCCTAATATTTTTGAAATTTTCCGATATTTTCTAAAATTTTCCAAAAATTTCCTAATTTTTTTTAAATTTGATTAATTACTCACACACCCTACATATTTCAGTGATGTTTGAACCCGTGACATCAAAGTTGTTGATTAAACATCTTAACCAACCAAGCTAAGACTCACGTATCGATATCTACAACTACAATTCTTAATTCTTATTTAATAATTTATCCATCTGTCAAATATTTATATCTACCATTCAAAAAAATCCTATAAAAACTCTCAATTTTATACATTATTAAGGGTTCAACACTTACTTTTTCACCTTAGATTACTACAACCCCCTATAGATCAATGTTTATCCAATGTTTTCTTTTCAAATATAGTACATAATATAAAAAACATATCTTAAAATTTCATTTAAAATTTCCTTATTTTTCTTCAAATTTCCGTTAATTTTCTTAATTTTTTACTGCTATCGATATTTCTTCAAAATTTCCATCGAAATTTTGAGTGTTTTAGAGCGTCGAAATTTTCATAACTACCGAAATTTTAATACTTGTTGTATATAGCAGAATTTCTATACCATAACGTATGGAAGCAGCGATTTACAACCGATTAATGGAAGTATTTGTCTCTCTCCCTTTATTTTTTATTTTTTAAGGAGAAAACAGGAAGGGGAGGAATACAATGGAGAACCTCTCCATTTTCTCTATTGCTAAACTAAAAGAGAAAATACTTTGAATAATACACGAAGTACGTGTCACTAAGAATTTTAGTACACCAAGTTTTAAAACATAAATTTTGATACATCAAGTATGAAGTTCAACCTAATTTATATACATATTATTAGTAACGGTGTCAATTCACATGTAATTACAATTTAGTGAATGATACGGTATAATTTGTTTTTTTGGAATACAATTAGTTAATTTGTTTGTGCGTTAACACGCACACACACTTTTCTCTCCCTCCACAGTCTCTGTCTCAGCCCAGTTGCCTACCACTCGACATCCCCATGAAGTCTCCGACACGATTCAGACCAAGTACAATAAGACCCACATCAATACCATCATCGTCGACTTCAGCAGTAACCTAGACGTCGAGATTATCCAATTGTAAAATCGAGAACCAAGCCTTTTCTGACTGAGTTGCTCTCGTCTAATTCTTCTTACAGTCAATTTAGGGTACAAAAATGATTTAGAAATAGATTGTAATTTAATAATAAAAATTGAAACTTATCTTTATCAGATGATAGCCGTACTAGTGGTGATGTTCATGCATTTTGTAGATATAATTGATCAAGAAATATGGACTATAATGTGTTAGATGATGGTAAAAGTGATGACCATGTTGATCTTCAATGAAAGAAAAGAAAGATGGATGGTGTTATTCAATATTGTGTAATCATATGAGAGAGCAGATCTCGTGAGAACACTCAGATGAGGAGGGGCTAGAGAGGTGACTAACACTACCAGAATAAGTATCATAGCCGACGAAAAAAAATTAACAGGCCGACGAAATTTTTTTTCGTCGCCTAAGAGAAATTTTCGTTGGCTAAAGTGGACTTTTATTTCGTCGGCTAAAATAGTTTTTTTCGTCGGCTATAGTCTGTGAACTATAGCCGACGAAATTTTAAAACTTTAGCCGACGATATATATAATTTCGTCGGCTAAAATTCTTTATATTTCCAGATCTAGACAGTAGCTGATTTGAAAGAAAAAACAGGAGAAAAAGTTTTGGGGTTGGCGAAATTGTTGGGTGTTGTCGAAATCTGTCCGAAATTAGTTTGTGGCGCTATATATAGGTACGTATATGTATATATCTTGTTTTTGAGTTGATTTAAGAGTTTTATTTTCGTTATGCATTGATTTTGAGTTTTAATTAGAGTTGATTATATTGTGTTTTGAGTGTGATTGAGTTGATCGATTTGGGTTTGATAATATATATGAAGTTGTTGTTATATATATATATATATATTAATTAATTATTATATATATGCATGCATGTGTGTATATATATATATATATATTAATTGTACGTTAACTGCAGATATAATATAAATTGAATGATTCGTAAATTTAATTAATTGGCGTTTATACATATATATTATGTTATCTTCTCAGGATATGGATAAGAGTTGGATTTCGCTTCCAAAATGGGACAAAAGATATGCTAAAGGAGTTGTTAGTTTTATTGAATATGTGATGAATAATGCTAAAGGGAATACAATTTTCTATTGTCCGTGCACTAAATGTCAGTGTCGCAGCGATATGTATCGATTTTCAATTGAAAAGGTTTGGCAGCACCTTAAAAGTAATGGGTTTTGAGAGAAGTACACATGTTGGATATATCACGGTGAAACATCATCAAGGGGTCCGCATGATCATGGGCAATTTTCTGAGACGGGCAGTACATCCAACGATCCAACAACGACCTTCATCAATGATATGTTTCCATATGAGAGGGGTGTATGCTCTGAAGGACCGTATATGTCTGAGCCGGTGCAGCCCTTCCCTAGAGTTGTCAACACTGCTGGTATTGACAGGTACAACAAACCACTTGCTTTCCAACAGACCCCTGTGTACCCCGGTTGTCAGAAAACGGTTCTTGAAAGTGTGATGGACGTTATGAAGATTAAAGTTAAGACAAAATCGACTGTGAAGGCTGTTGATGAGTATCTACAGTACACTGCTTCGATGCTGCCCCATGGTCATCGTCTTCCTACCACTCATCATAAGGTCCGATGTATACTGAAAGATCTTGGGCTTTCCTACATCAAGATCCATGCATGCAGATATGATTGTGTTCTCTTCTGGGGTAAAGATCCAGAAGGGAATGACCTTGGTGACCTTGACACATGTCCAGTATGTCAGAGTGACAGGTATAAGTTGACTCTTGCAGGCAATAGGAAACCTATGAAGGTACTTTGGTATTTCCCGTTGAGGGATAGGCTGGAACGGTTGTACATGTCATCACACACGGCCAAATCTATGAGATGGCACGCTGATAGGGAATTGTAAGGCGAAGATACCCTTATACACCCTGCTGACGGGGAGGCCTGGAAGCATATAGACAGGGAGTTTCCTCATTTTGCGTCTGAGGTCCGAAATGTGAGGCTCGGGCTCTCATCCGACGGGTTCAATCCTTTTGGCAACATGAGTCTTCAATACAGTGTATGGCCGGTGATTTTGGTACCATACAATCTTCCTCCATGGATGTGCATGAAGAATGAATACAATATGTTGAGTTTTTTGATTCCGGGACCCGGTTATCCAGGGAAGTGTCTCGATGTGTATTTGCGACCCTTGATTGAAGAGCTTAAGTTTTTTTGGGACGTTGGTCATCCCACTTATGATACGTTCATGCACGAGATGTTCTAGATGCATGCTATGGTTGTTGGTACCATTAGTGATTTTCCTGCTCGTGGGATGTTGTCGGGCAACGTTGTTAGGGGATACAAGGCTTGTCCAGAGTGCCTAAGCGATGAGGGGAGCAGTAGTCATTGCAACAAGATATGTAGATTGGGTCACCGTACTCTCCTTCCGTATGATCACGAATGGCGGTTCGATGACAAGGCATTTAATGGGACTGTAGAACTTGGTGTGCCTCCTAGAAGATGGACAGGGGAAGAAATTTTAGCTGTGCTTAATGAGTATGATTTTGGGCAGCTCAGCAATCATCCCAATATAGTGGCGGCAATACCTGACAGACCCGACAGATATAAATTTTGGACACATAAGAGCATATTCTGGGAACTCCCATACTGGAGTAAGTTGTTGATCAGACACTACCTAGATGTGATGCACATAGAAAAGAATGTGTGTGACAGTGTGGTGGGAACCGTGCTGAACTTGGAGGGAAAGACGAAAGACGGTCCGAAGGCACGCATTGATCTTAAAAAAATGGAGATACGAAGACATTTGTGGTTGAAAGAAGGGAAGAAAAAAATGCCTCAAGCTCCGTACACCGTGAAGCCTGAACAGAAGAACGTAATTTTCAGGTGGTTGAGTTCTGTGAAGTATCCTTCAGGCTACGCAGGAAATATAGCCCGGTGTGTAAACATTCGAGACAATAAAATGTACGGGTTAAAGAGTCATGACTGTCATATTCTGCTACAACGTCTCTTCCCTATTTTCATTTGACCGTTCCTTCCCCGTCAGGTGGTGGAGCCGTTAGTAGCGTTGTCAAAATTCTTCTAGAAGTTATGCACAAGGGAAGTGACAAAATCTGATCTCCGGAAAATGCAACAGGACATTATTTATATCATGTGTAAATTTGAGAGAATATTTCTCCAAATTTTTTTGACATCATGCCGCACCTGATGATCCATCTTCCCGAGCAATTGTTGCTTACCGGTCCAGTACACTATACTTGGATGTATCCTATGGAAAGGTATGTTTTTTACACCTAATGTTTTTATTGTACATGTTCATTGTATAATTGTAACATATGACAACAAATTTATTTATTTACAGACAACTTGGAGACTACAAAGCTTATGTGGCTAACAAATCCGCGCCTGAAGGATGTATAGCAGAAGCATATATTGCGCACGAGTGCGTCACCTACATGAAGTTGTATCTAGGAGCATTGAAGGAAACTCCACAAACCATACCGGTTGATGAACCGAAGTTTAACCTTTCCATAGTCTCAAATGATGTTGAAGTTTATGGAATTTTACCAGAGTCCTACAAGTTGCAACCCCATGAGCTCGTCATAGCCCATTGGTGGGTATTGATTAACTGTCAAGAAGTTGAATACTGGAAAGACATCCATCTACACTGTCCAGACATTCAAGGTGATCTCGACTACCACAACAAGGAGTTCGCGAACTATTTTGGCGATTGGGTATGTAATTCTTTAACTCTGTTCATGGCTCATTGATTGCATAATTATTCATATTTACAATACATTGAATCTTTGGTTGCAGATGAACCATATTCAATTTGATGGTCACCCAAATTGGTCTCACGAACTAAGACTTCTAGCTATGAAGCCGATAATGTCAAGAGTTTACCCGATGTGCAAGGTCAATGGCGTGCAATTTATATGTGAAATGAGAGACAACAGACGAAGAACACAGAATTCTGGGGTTATGGCGCATGGTGGCCGAAATGGAGTTGATTATTATGGTGTTCTTGATTCAGTGGTGGAACTCGTTTATGGGCAAGGCATGACCGTGCACCTGTTCAAGTGTAGATGGTTTGATACTAGAAGCTCGCAGAGCATGAAGATTGATCAGTACAGGATTTTATCGGTGAACACTGGTACAAGCTGTTACGAAGATGACCCGTTTGTTTTTGCGACATCGGTGAAACAAGTGTTTTATCTTGATGACCTTGTTAAGGGTGACGCGTGGAAAGTAGTCAATCTTGTGCACCCTCGAAACATTTACCGGGCGGCTACACTTGGAGAGGCCGAAGACGAGGAAGAAAATGTTGCGTATCAAGAACACAGTGCAATAGGTATTCCTGACTCCTCTACAATTCGCCTTAATAATTTTAAACCGGGTCGTTCGGTTCGAATTCGTGATTTAGACGCTCGCCTTATTGATGTGGATCCAAATCAAGAAACAGACGACGACTCTTGTGATGTAGAAATGCATAGATTACCAGAAATTAATTCTGACACCGAAGAAGACTCATCGGATGATTCTGATTACGAGCCTTCTTAGTTATTTGAATTTGTAATACAATTTGATGTGCTTTATATGGTACAAGCTCTACAATTCATAATGTATCTTAATGTTGGTTATATATGCAGGAAATTGTTATGGGTACGGTTAAACCAACTGTTTTTTTTATCTATTTGACAGTTTTAGCCGACGAAATACAACATGTTTCGTCGGCTAAGATACTTTTAGCCGACGAAATATGTTGGTTTCGTCGGCTAAAAAATTATTAGCCGACGAAATACAACATATTTCGTCGGTTCAAAAAGTATCTTAGCCGACGAAACATGTTGTATTTCGTCGGCTAAAACCGTCTTAGCAGACGAATACTCTAATTTTCCGTCGGCTAAACCGTAAACCCTAACCCCTAAACCCTAAAGTATAGCCGACGAATACCCTAATTATTCGTCGGCTAAAGTTAAATGAATAAAATAATAATTTATACCGCTAGTTGCGTCTCCTCGATATGAAACTATTTGTAGTTGAAGGTCCGGACAGAATACGTAATTTAGGTGGCCAAATCACCGTTTGTTTGTGTTTAGGGGTTTGACTAACGGGATTGACCGTGTGGATCGAGCCTTTACGTGTGTCCGATGATGCTGAAATTTTACCCTCACACATGTTTCAACATAATGATGATATCTGACGGTCGGTTTTGTGTTTCACAAGATGGATTGTCACAATCAAAATATGCCTACTAATGTTGTATAACTAATTTACTGTGTTAAGTAAATGTTCCGTTTTAAAAACAAACTATACGTAGATGCTTCAAACAAAAAAAAGTCGTGAGATAAGATATGACCGGAACGATGAAATATGTCTACGGTTGAAATTTCACATAATTCTGATAAGTTTCGGTGCCAATACTTGCGGTCATTGGATTTTTTCTATTCGTTCACCATAGAGGACGCCCTATCTCCGACGGTTATTTTTCTTATAAATTTTATACCGCTAGTTGCGTCTCCTCGATATGAAACTATTTGTAGTTGAAGGTCCAGACAGAATACGTAATTTAGGTGGTCAAATCACCGTTTGTTTGTGTTTAGGGGTTTGACTAACGGGATTGACCATGCGGATCGAGCCCTTACGTGTGTCCGATGATGCTGAAATTTTACCCTCACACATGTTTCAACATAATGATGATATCTGACGGTCGGTTTTTCGTTTCACTAAATAAAACATATAAATTGTGCATGAACTTACTAAATAATTGTAAAATGTACTTTAGCCGACGAAATTACTAAATTTGTAGTAATTTCGTCGGGTAAAAGTGGGACTATAGCCGACGAAATTACTAAAAAATTTCGTCGGCTATAGTTGGACTTTAGCCGACGAAATTAGGGTTTTGTCGTCGGCTAAAGTGGGACTATAGCCGACGAATTTTTTATTTCGTCGGCTATAATTCTTCCTATAAATTCGAACCCAGCGACAGAACCCCATTTTCTCCACTTTCTCCTTCTCGGCCGGACGGTTTCTCCCTCTCCTCTCGATTTTCTTTCACCATTTTCGACGGTTTCCGGCCTCCACTCCGCCTCCCTCATCTCCCAAACAAATAAGGTATGCAATTTCATGTTTATATTGTATTATAGAACTAATTTCATTTGTTTTTTTTTCAATATATTGCATTATATGATAATTAAGGTTTGTGATAATGTTGTGGTTGTGATAATGTTGAATTATATATGCAATTTCATGTTTATATTGTATTATAGAACTAATTTCATTTGTTTTTTTCAATATATTGCATTATATGATAATTAAGGTTTGTGATAATGTTGTGGTTGTGATAATGTTGAATTATATTGGGTGTATTTACTGAATTTGGGTGTATATTTGGGTGAATTTGAGTGTATTTGGGTGTATTTGGGTGAATTTGGGTGTATTTGGATGAATTTGGGTGTATTTGATGATTTTTAATATATTTGGAAATTGGGTGTATTAAGTAAATTGGAAATTTTTAATATGGTTGGGTATATTAAAATATTGAATGGTATATTTAATATATTTGGGTATATTACAATTTTAATTGGTATATAAAAATAAATTTTTGATAATGTTGTTCATTTTTTATAATTTTATACATTTAACAAAATATTAATTATATTATTTAGGATGAAAGGATTATTTAGTAAATCGAAGAGTTCGAAGGGCCAAAGGGGTGAATCGTCTGAGGGAACGTCTAGCAATCCTCGAGGTTCGTTTCAGGGCCCAATGACGGCCCGACGGGCGTCTCTTCTGGAGCCGACACATTCCTCCAGGCAGCCAGATGCCCCTCGCTCCTCCGGCCAGCCGGACGCCCCTCGCTCCTCTAGGCAGCCGGACGCCCCTCGCTCCTCCAGGCAGCCTAGCGTACCTCGCTCCTCCAGGCAGCCCAGCGTCCCTCACTCCTCGAGGCAGCTGTGGCCTCCGACTCAGGCGGAGGTGTCTGCACCACGTATGCCTGAGATACGTAGGGCACCGGCACCGGGCCCTACTGCATCGGAGGGTGGGTCTTCCTGGGTACAGATGCCGCCGCCGCCTCTTCTCTTCCTTCCGCGCTTGATACCGGCAATACCTGCAGTCGACGACTCAGGGGCGCCGATTTATCCACTACCCCCACAGGTGACCCCATCAGCGATGTATCTGTTCGTGCCGTTTGCTACAGAGTTAATTTCTGCGAGGGTATCATCGTCGGCGACAGAGTCAGAGTCCGTCGCATCCGCCCCAACGCCCTCAGGTAATGATTATATAAGTAATTTGTTATGTTATAATGTTATAATAAAATTAATTTACTAATCATCAATTTATGATAGGCACCGTCGGAGCCAAGCCGACAAGGAAGAAGAGAGGTCCCGTCACGGGGAAAGCTCTCGAGAAGACAGTGAGTACCTCGGGAAGGATCGTCATTGATACTGACGGGGATGGGAACGTAGTATCGGGCTGCAAGACGAGGATGTACTCTGGCCGCGTGGGAGCGCTTATTAGGGATAGAGTCCCTATGTTGTGGTCAGACTGGGACGAGGTCCCATAGGAGGTTAAGGATATGGTCCACAACGCCATGTCCGTAAGTATAACAAAATTCATATTTAACATTATTTATTACATTGTAGATTTATGAACGTCTAAACTAATAAATATTTAAATGCAGGTGTGGTTTGACGTTCCCCAGTACCTGAGGAACACTTGGGCGGACGTTGTGCACGGGGGAAGGTACGTTGCAAAGTTAAAGACAAAAGGAAATTATGTATAATTAATAATATTTATATTTTTTTTGGCGTATTACAGATACAAGGAGTGGAAGAACGAGTTACGGATCCACTGGACTACGCATGGGAACGAACGTTCTGGCACCCCCCTTAAGTTCCAGTTCAGGGAGTACGAGTGGCGTTGGCTTCTGATATCGGAATTCAACAACCCAGATAAACATGTAATTAAAAATAATTATTTATTATATTGAATTATATTTAATACGTTTTAAAATATTTTACTAATTTTATTCCTTTGTAGGCCGTTTCCCGGGTGAACGTTCAAAACCGACAACGCAACATGAGGAACCATCATGCCGGTTCTAGACCGTTCGCATCGTTGATGGAGGAGGCGGCCAGGGAACATCCAGAGGTCAACCGGTACGTCTATACGTACGAGAAGACATATCCTGACGCCCAGGAGGATATTGTAAGTCGTTTTACTTTTTAAAATTTAGTAAATTATATTTATATATATATATATATATATATATTTAAAAATGTTAATTAATTTTTTTTCCTATCAAATTAGGCGAGGGTGAGGCAGGCTAGTGACGCGGTGATGGCTGCTATAGTCAGGGAGACATGGCCTGACACGCAAGAGAAAGACATGTCCGAAGCCATGTCCCGGGTCGACACTTCAGATCTCAGCGTTGGGGTCAGGATCATGGGCACAGCATTCCCACCGCGAGGAAATAACTTCTACTGTCGGGGTCTGGGAAAGAAGGGCGAGGGGGTACTGAAGACCACTCCCGGGTTTCAGAAAAAAGGAGCCTCGACCAGTATCAGAACGACTCAGCTTGAGGCGGAAGTTCAGATGTTACGGGAACAGCAAGCCGCCCAGGCAGCATATACTGCCGCGAGAGAGGCCGCCCAGACAGCATATACTGCCGCTTTACAGGAGTATAATGCAGCAGTATATGCCACCCAGCAGGCACAGCAGCAGCAGATGTTCCAGTACATGCAAGATTTTTCAGCTGCACAAATTTAGGGACTTCCGCTTCCGCCCATGCCCACGCCTATTCCCTTACCTCAACCGCCGCAACCTCCCCAGCAACCTCATCCTGGCGCAGATATTGATTTAGACGATATCGACTTCATTTAGTTATTTAGGTTTATGAACAATTCTTTATTTAGTTTTTTAGGTTTATGAACAATTCTTTATTTAGTTTTTTAGGTTTATGAACAATTATTTATTTACTTTTTAGGTTTATTTTATTAACAATTTATAAATTGAAAATTTATTGCAAAATGTTTATGTTACTTTTGATGGTGTGTTGTTGTTGGTTATGAAATTGTTTCTGTAATTTGCAGCTTGCTTGAATGGTAATTTATAAATTTTGTTTGGGTTTGTAGTATAAAAAGTACTATAGCCGACGAAATTTACCATATTTCGTCGGCTATAATAGTTTTTTTTTTCAACAACCTTTAGCCGACGAAATATGGTAAATGTCGTCGGCTATAAGTATCATAGCTGACGAAATATTGTAAATTTCGTCGGCTTGTATCTATTTAATTTTTAATTTTTAAAATACTTTAGCCGACGAATGAACTATATTTCGTCGGCTTTTCTCTATTTCATTTTTAATTTTTAAAAATACTTTAGCCGACGAATGAACTATATTTCGTCGGCTTTTCTCTATTTCATTTTTAATTTTTAAAAAAACTTTAGCCGACGAAATATTAATATTTCGTCGGCCAAAGTCATACGTATAAACCGACGAAATATTGATATTTCGTCGGCTAAGTGTTGGATTATAGCCGACGAATGTTTTATATTATTTCGTCGGCTAAGTGTTGGATTATAGCCGACGACGGATTTTTTTTTGTCGGCTATAACTTTAACCGACGAATTATGGCCGACGACTTCTTCTTAGCCAACGACACGTCGTCGGCTATAACCTTAGCCGACGAATATGGTGAACAGGCCGACGAAAAATTTTCGTCGGCTAAGATGCTTATCCTAGTAGTGTAAAGTAAAAAGGAAAACCTGAAAGATTGAATTATTCTTTATTTTGTGACACCTATAAAAAACTAATATCATTAGTAACGTCGTGTATATAAATTGTGTTGGGATTCATATTTAATGTACCAAAGTTTATGTTTTAAAATTTAGTGTACTAAAATTCTTAACCACTCATAATTCATGTACTATTCATTAATTTTTCTCAAACCATGAAAATGAAGACAAAAGGATTATTAGACATGTGGTGTCCCCACTTTCATCTGTGAGATCTGGACCGTAAATCGCCCCCTCATTTCCTTTATATAATACTGCCTCCCCTCTATTTATTTGCTCAAGTAGTTCTGAATATTGTCTCTTCCTTCTAACTAGCACTCACAACCTTTCATTTAGCTCTATCAATAATCCAAAAGCTTCTCTCAATCTGAACAGCTTCAATGGCCTGTTTAGAGGTCTGCAACGAGGTAGTTTAGCACACCCCTTCAATGTCCTAATTCTTTCACTCATCGTTTTGATCGAGCTCCTATTTTACTGTCCACCTTCTTGGCATCATTTCCTAATTTTACCGCATGCATTCTTGAGTAATGGCAACACTTGATTGTGTAATCACATATGGTAGCATAAAAATCCGTATGGTTTATTGATTTTGTCTCTCTTTTATGAAAAAATTTCAGGTGAAGTTCAAAGAAGATGAAGAGGGAAGCACCAACACTCTTGATGGAAGTGTAGACATGCATGGCCGGCCAGCAATCAGAGCTAAATCCGGAAGATGGGTCGCCGGAATCATCATTCTTGGTAAGCACCGTTTTCTCAAATCACTCTTAAAAAAACCCAAGAAAAACAGAGACAAAGAAAACTCACATGTCTTGGTTTTCTCGGGTTCCTCATTTCAAACCACAACATCATCAAATTATCACTGTCAAAGTCCCCTGCTTTTATTTACCCAGTAGTAAAGAAAATCTCCTCTAATCTCTTAGGTGCTTTTTAATAACTTGGTTCTGCGGCCAAGAACATTCAGGAACCTTCAAGCAATTTCTTTTTGAAAATGAGCCAAGAGAGTTTATCCAGAAACTGGGGATGAAATGAAAGCCTGTGTATTAGATATTTAGATAAGCAGTTATGATTTTTCTTTGATACGCTAGAAGCTGATATAAGGATCTGATACACTTGGACACTGTACCCAGAACCAAGTGTTGCAGAGTCCTTGCTGCATGCTGGGTGTGTCTCTATAGCCAGCTAAACTCCACTACAAAAATACATCCCCCAATTAAGGTGCCAGTTCACCATCACAAGAACCATGTTTTTCTGTTTTAGAGAGAAACTTATAGAGAAAGAGGGACTGAGAATCTTAGATAGAGAAAGCCAGACTTGTTCGGTTCGAAGTGTCAGAGAGAGGGAGAGAGAGACCGGGAGGTAGACGACAATGACGACATGACGAAAGAGAAGGAGCATTACAGAGATGGGGAGCGTGAAAGTGAGGAAAGCATGCATTCAGAGTAATACGTCTCAGACACGTAATCGGTGTCTGATTTTGGATGACGTAGGTTTTTGTCACGTGTCCTTTCTTCCAATTTTACGTTAGGGGTTCAAACTTCAAAGAGTGTCTGCCAAAAAAACGATTGTAGTTTGTTTTTTTGCAACAAACAACCCAGAAAATAGTCAGCCATTTCATGAATTAGCGTAAATAAGAGTCTTTTTGACGAGGACTCCTTAATAATTTTTAAATTAATTGTTTATTAGACTAATTTTTTGATCAAATTTTAACATCTTAACCGTTGAAATTATAGATTTATATAAGTAGATCAATCACACAAAATTTCAGCTAAATTGGTGATAGTTAAGAACTAGTTGTAGATCAAATCAATGGACAAACCAAATTTGTCAAACATGAACCATTCAAGTTCATAATTGGTAAATCACACTTATGAATGTCTTAACGATTTTCAATTCAGTTGAAAATTTACAGAAATGATATACTCATAAATATTTATAAAATGAACTGTTAAGATGTGGATATAAGAACGAAAAGCGGGATAAACCGAAAAGTCCTCAACTTAGAGATCCTCACTAGAAGGGCTCCTGCGTAAATATATATCAAGCTTTTGAGATATTGTAATTGTCCATGAGCTGGTGCATATAGTTGGGTATTATGGTATATGGTCATGTCCTAGTTTCCACTTCAACTTAATTTGGAAGAATCAATATACCTAATCTAAAGCATATGCATGATGACTGTATCCAAACTAATATAACTTTATCACACCCTAATATACCCTAAAGTTTTTCTGCTTTGCCAAACTAGTCGGAAACTCTCATTTGTTCAACTCGGTGACAACAATAGTGGCGGAACTTGAAGCTGCATCTTAGAAGGGCTAAAGTATGGTGATTTAATATATTGAATGAGCCATATGTAATTTGTTGATTTTACCTATAAAATAGATAGTTTTGTAAAGAAATTCAAAATCTTTGAGCCCTCTCTGGCTTTATAAGAGTTTCGCCACTAAACAACAACAAAAAACACCCTTTTGTGTATTTTCCAAGAGTAGTTTCGATCAAGACTTGTAAATGAACCTTATTGATGTGCATGCTTTTGTCACTTAATCTTTATGAGGTTCCTGTATATCTAGGGGGAATTAAGAACTGTATCTGTATGCATCTGAATTGCTGTCGATTTGCTGGATATATAGTTTGATTGCACATCGATATAATGCATTGATTAGCAACTAATCTTCTGGTGGAGATGGAGAGTTTGATTTTAGCTGTAGATGCATGATTGTAACAGTCTCATGTGAATGTTGAAGATGGACCAAATTATGGGACATCTTGAACATGGTTGATGATGAATGCTAGCCATAAATGGGTTTTGAACTGTTGATTGTGTTCTAAGAATGCTTTAGGAAAACTATTCTTTCCATTCTTGAGAAAAGTCTTGTTACCCCTTGAATGCATTCGATTTCAACTCCAAAAATGATTTATTTGATCACCTACAGCATGGAACAACTTCTTAGCCTAATTTGGGCATCTTCCAATCTAGTTAAATCCTCCAGTTTCAATAGTTTCTTGAAAGTTGAAACCGCATATGTTTGGAACCTTCTGACCCTTTCGTTATTCTATTGTTGTATTGAAAACCAGTGAACCAAGGTCTGGCTACCCTAGCATTCTTCGGAGTTGGGGTGAACCTGGTCCTTTTCTTGACCAGGGTGTTGCAACAAAACAATGCAACAGCAGCTAACAGTGTGAGCAAGTGGACCGGAACAGTCTACATCTTCTCCTTAGTTGGTGCCTTCCTCAGTGATTCTTACTGGGGACGCTATAAGACTTGTGCCATCTTTCAGATCATATTTGTCGTGGTAAGTGCCATTCACTTCCAATACTTTAGTGAGATTCATACGTACAATGAGCTAAGCACCTTTTCATTTTGCTTCCATTATGTTCCAAGACAAATTGAGAATTCCAATGCTTTGTTTGTGACACATATAACTTGCAGGGACTGGCTTCATTGTCACTATCATCGCAACTCTTCTTACTGAGGCCCAAAGGTTGTGGGAGCCAAGAAAATCCATGCGGAACTCATGAAGGCTACCAAATTGCATTATTCTACCTCTCCATCTACCTCATTGCCCTAGGAAATGGAGGGTACCAACCAAACATTGCAACATTTGGAGCTGATCAATTTGATGAAGAGGACCGCAAGGAAGGACACTCAAAAGTGGCATTTTTCAGCTACTTCTACCTGGCAATGAACCTAGGCTCCCTTTTCTCCAACACCATATTAGGGTACTTCGAGGATGAAGGAATTTGGGCGCTTGGGTTCTGGGCGTCCACTGCGTCCGCGTTTGCAGCACTAGTCTTGTTTCTTATAGGGACTCCTAGGTACAGGCACTTCAAGCCAAACGGCAACCCTCTTGCAAGGTTTTGCCAAGTCTTGGTTGCTGCTGTTAAGAAAGGCAAGGTCAATATGCCTTCAGGTGGAGAGGAATTATATACTGAGGAAAAAAAGGAGTCCTCCAACCGAAAGATCCTCTACACCCATGGGTTCAAGTAAGAGCATATAGAAACTCTGTGTTCTTCATACTTGGCTGATTACTATATATATCTTGTCATTGTTATGACCATACAAACACAGCTAACTTCCTTTGGTTACAGGTTCCTGGACAGGGCAGCATATATCTCATCGAGGGATTTAGACAACCAGAAACAAGGCCTTGAAGACCCATGGCGTCTCTGCCCAATCACTCAAGTGGAAGAAGTGAAATGCATTTTAAGGTTGCTCCCAATTTGGCTGTGCACCATTCTCTATTCGGTGGTTTTCACACAAATGGCTTCTCTGTTTGTAGAGCAGGGAGCTGCTATGAAAACCACTGTTTCAAATTTCCGCATTCCGCCAGCAAGCATGTCTAGCTTCGATATCCTCAGTGTGGCAGTTTTCATTTTCTTTTACCGCCGAATTCTTGACCCAGTTGTGAGTAGAATAAGAAAATCTGATTCCAAAGGACTTACTCAGCTTCAGAGAATGGGAATTGGACTGGTTATAGCAATCTTGGCAATGGTTTCAGCTGGAATTGTGGAGTGCTACAGACTTAAGTATGCAAAGAAAGAATGCACACATTGCGATGGCTCAAGCACCCTAAGCATCTTCTGGCAAGTACCCCAGTATGCATTCATCGGCGCTTCTGAAGTTTTCATGTATGTTGGTCAGTTGGAATTCTTCAATGCACAAGCACCGGATGGACTGAAGAGCTTCGGAAGTGCCCTATGCATGACATCCATTTCTCTTGGCAACTATGTTAGCAGTTTGCTCGTGAGTATGGTCATGAAGATATCAACTGAAGATCACATGCCCGGATGGATCCCTGGAAACCTCAACAAAGGCCACCTAGATAGGTTTTACTTCCTCTTAGCTGCCTTGACATCAATAGATTTGATTGTCTACATTTCATGCGCCAAGTGGTACAAGTGTATCAAGTTGGAGGGAAGATTTGAAGAAAATGAAGAAGAAGAAGAACAAGAGAACTTCAAAGTCTGATGGGAGTACCAAGGAGGCATGTTAAGACCTATGCTAGCAACCTAAATTAAATAAGATGAATGAGGTCACAAAAAGCAGGGGTAAGAGACTCATTTCTCACCAGCTCTCTTGCACCCGTTTTTTTTCCTGTATCTTAAGTAGCAACACTACTTTTTCTGTCCAGGCTTGTTCTAGTAGAGGTGGGTAACTTTTGGTTTAGGTCTTAAGATCTTTCCTCATTCTCATTTGTTTGTTTTATTGCTAGCTATAGAATTACATGCGCTTCTAGAGAAATCTATTGTAATGAAGGGAACTCTTTGAAACTGTAGTAATATGTAAGATAACTGCTCTGACCTTAATGGAAGCACCTCTTTCCTCATACTGCTTCTGTATTTCCTTAAAAGAAAGGACTAAAATATCGACGATGTAAATTTTCGTGGTTCCAAAAAATGAAATATTGATGGATATATCGAAAAAATATCGAATTTTGATAGAAATTTTATTAAAATGTATATTAAAATTGTATATTCGACTAAAAATAGACTAAATACAAAATATTAGAAACATATGCACCTTAATATTTTAGTGTTTAAAAAAAATCACATATATTATAAATATTTTAGTCCTTTAAAAGAGTAGTGGAACAACGTTAACAAAGGCTCGGCAACCAAAAAAGAAACAGGGGATACGGTTTGAAGATGGCTTCTTCCCAGGGAAACTAGGACTTTGTGACCATATCCTGCTTTTAAGGATGGATTCTGGTTTGGTGATAGCCAACAATGGAAAGAAGCTTGACGATATCATTTCCTCATTCCTCCTTTGGCAACATAAAAAACACTGAGGATTATGATGTCTTTATCTAAAGAAGGATGAAGGCTATGTTTGATTAGGAACTAGCAGTAAGTAACCTAGATAACTAGGTTATCTTTGACAGCTTGCTCACTGCCAAAGATAGGAACTTCAGTAAATGGTGTGATCAATCCATCTTGTAGACTTCTAAAGCTAATTGAAGACATTCACTTGATTGCTACATGTTTTGAGAGAATTTCGTTCAGACATATCTTTAGAGAAGCTAACTTTGTAGCTGATACCTTAGCTAATCTTGGTTATCTTATTGATGCTCCCTTGAGTTGGAGTGATAATGTTCCTACTAAGGCTTCTAATGCCCTCTTATTTGATATTGTAAACACTGGTTACTCGAGAGGTTTTTTTCTATAAAATTTAGTTTCTTTAAAAAAAACCTAGATAACTACCTCAAAGGAAATCAATAAAAAATTAATATTAAGATAACTGCTCCATAGTGAGCATTTTTTCTTAAACTTTTTTATATACAATGTCCGTTTATTTCATGATACATTAGACTTTTAGGGGACGATGATTGCCTAACATGGTATCAGATCGGTGCTTAGGCCTTTTGGGCACAGTGGTTGTGTAATATGTTCAATTGTTAATACTTAATAGCAATGGATTTTCATTCCCTGAAATATATTGCAGGGTTGTCTGTACTTTTATTGGGGCTGGTGTTACATTGTGCATAATAACAGACACAGGTCATCTTGCTGCAAGCTGTGGCAGTGGTTGTTGCCTCTCTTGTGTATCCTTTCTTACCTGCAATGTGTTTAGAAATATTTGTTGCAACTAGCAAAAATTCCCGTTCTGAATGAGCCTGTTCATCTTGAACCAAGTAGTATACACTGATTATATGTATGCTTCTTCTATTGGAGACGGCAATGGCAGCAGATATACTCTTAAAGAATTTGAGGGAGCTTGAAAAAGTCAACTTGATTTGATGTCAGACTTTTGATTTTAACTATTGAATTTGGTTGTAGTGAGAATAGTTGATGTACTGGTTTGAATTTTGATAATAGGCTTTTATAGGTACAAAAATAAGGTCTTCGTAGCTGCAATGAAGACTTCATATAGATAATGATCTCTGTAGTAACATAAATGGATATAATTAGGGACATGCTATCAAATAGGTTTTGTAAAGGGATCCTAATGATGACAATAGACATAGTTTAAAGCTACAACTTGTTAACCATCAAGTGTTTGCATCAATTCAAAACGCATGTAATTAATTAAGATGCATATTCATAAATCTGCATGTTATAACCAAACATATTTGCATGGCATGAGTTGCTATAGCTGCAGAGAAGTTCGTCGGCAGGCTTGTCAATTTAAAAGATTGATGCAGGGAAGTTCACCAGCAAGCTTGTCGATTTAAAGATGGGAAATTTGCTAACAAATTTTTTGCAATGTTGTGAACCCCCTGGTAGCATGAGCATGTACTTTAAGATCATGTTGAATTCTTCATAGCCACACCAAAATAGCCTGTACTAACTTTGCAATTTGCTTGTGATTTTGTAAGATATTAGAATATAGGTGTAAGGCTTGTCAAAACTGACTTAGGAATATGCAGAGATGTTAGTCACTGCAATGAGATTTTGGCTGTGGCATAATCCATTTTTGTTTGAGCAGACTTGTAATAAGAACACAACAACAAAACTGAATTATGTAACAGAGGTATCTCTTTGTTACCACCATCGGCAACGGTAATGAATCAAAAGCATGCCTGAACAGACGGACTAGATCATGAACAAAGAGTCTGAATCACAACCTAGTCCCCAGTAGCATCGCCAAAATGTGAAGGTCATTTTTAAATTAAGCATAACTAGGCCAAAATTAACCCAATAATATGATTAATGGGGATATTGTACGTGATTCAAACATGGTGTAGGAACTGAAGAGCACCTTAATGAATGAGAATTGGATTGGGTTAAAGATTTAGTTTCTGAAAAATGATGGGGGTTCAAGAACAGGGATTAAGAAGATGACTGGGAAAACTTGCGGTTGAAAGAACAGAACGTAAGGCATGAGAGCTTAAGTGTTTAGAGAGATTCGAGACCTGTTGTCACACCCCGAATCTTATAATTTCACTGTGAGTTACCTTCCCTCCTTTATCCGTGAATTTACGGTGTCGATAATGAGGTTTGAACAATAAAAATTAACTGTCGGGATTGTTGTCGGTAATTTAAAAATTATCGGGGATTTTTAGTGGGGTTCCCCGCGTTTTAGGAAGTTTCCTTATTTGGAAACTTCTTTTATTTTCCCTCACTTTCCCTTTTCGGTCACTTTCCTTTTTCTCTTTTCTTCTTTCTTCTTTCTCTCTTTCCTCGCGTTCGACTCTCTCCCTGGGTTCTGGCACTGTGCACGCCGAGATCCGCCACCACCGGCTGCTGTGGGGCGCGTGACCGGTCTTCCTCGACTCGGCGAAGGTCCGGCAACCCAGCTGGCTATTGTTAAGGGGCAGCGCCGCCGTGTGGAGAGAGAGAGAACTCTCGAAATCCGACTGTACACTCGGGTTCCGATCGGGTCGGGCCTCCGTGCCGTCTCCAGCCGTTCGCAGCCGGTCCACAGTCAACCTCCGAGCCTTCCAAAGTCAGAGAAGTGGACGATTTCGAGCTAGGTGAGAGGATTGATCAAGATTTTCCTAGATTTGGGATTTTTACTGTTCTTCATGATTTGTGGTTGTTAGAGTTGTTTTTGGTTGTTGAGTTGTAAAGGAAAGTGGTAGGGGAGATTGAGAGGAGCAAGAAGATGGCCGGAGATCGCCGGTCGGAGGCCATTTGGCCGGCGGCCGAAGTTTACTGTTCACAGGGGCATTTCAGTCATTTCACGAGAAAATTTACTTTTAACAGTTATGGTAAATGAGTTAGGGGTAAAGGTAAAAATGATTCTAAGTTAAATTTTGGAGAATTGGAAGTAAAAAGGATTAAGGGAAGTTAAGTATATAAATTCTTGTGGAGGAGGATTAATGGCCGTATCGTTTAAGTTACGGTTATTGTTAAAAATGTCGTTTTGGTTCGGAAAGAGAATTCCATGTAATCGTTGGTCGGGAGTGAGCGAGGATTGTTAAGAGAATACAAGTATTGAGCTAGTTTAATACGGAGTCTATACTAATGTCTCCGGAGACCCGACTTTACGAATTGGAAAAATTAACATGTTTATTTCATTTAACAGGACGTGAGGATTTACGTTCCGGGGAGGCACAGGATCGCTCCCAGGGCTAGTCCCTTTTCTGTGAGTGGACAGATTAATTTATTTAAATGATTGCATGCCCTAATTGTTGATATAATTGCATGGTTTTTATGATTGTTCGAGTATGATATGTTCCTCGGGTGCACGGATATTACATTTGGATTATGCTTTTGTGTCGAGGAATAGATTTATTTAATTGTTTGGGAAGAGTATTCGAGTAAAGTATTGTTAGGAATTTCCTTTATGGGTTGTCCAATGATTATGCTAGCTAGAGTAGCGTGAGGACGCTACTAGAGCTCTTAGCTCCGACCCTAGCCTGAGAGGTCAGGCAAATTACGTAGTGCACTATGAGGGTTGTCCATCACCATATACCCAGAGCTCTTAGCTCCGACCCTGGTCTGAGAGGACAGACACGCCTGAGATGTCAGGTGGATATTCTAAGGGTTGTCCATCACCATATACCCAGAGCTCTTAGCTCCGACCCTGGTCTGAGAGGACAGACACGCCTGAGATGTCAGGTGGATATATTAAGGGTTGTCCATTACCGTTTTATATAGCTAGCATAGCGTGAAGGCGCAACCCGAGCTCTTAGCTCCGACCCTAGTCTGAGAGGCCAGATTTATTGTGTTTGTGAATATTACTCTTCCCATAATCTTTATTGGTTTATATTATCATGCATTTGTGGAGATTTAGAATTTGGGCATGCATAAATGTTATTTAAATCCATAAATTTTTGGGAGAGCATGAGGCATTGGTTTGAATTATTGTGGCGATTTTCTTTGTGGTTCATGGTTTATTTTTCGTCCACTCACTCTAACATTTTCCATGTTTCTCCCCTGGGCCTTTGTTTTTCTTAAAATGCCCAGACTGCAGAGTTCGGCCAGCAAATTAGGAGGCGCATAGTGGTTACCTCTCCACACAGTTTTCACTAAAAGGTTTCTGAAAACCTACAAGTGTATTTTCTTTCTTTATATTAGAGCTCTGATAACCTGGGTGTATTTTACTATGTTTCGGGGTAGAGCACGGAACTTATTCGGTATTATTTTAGAAATTGTTGATTATTATTTATGTTGAAGATTTTTAATGCGGTTGTATTTGTGGAGATGTTGTGAGCAGGATGGTTCTTTATAGGAAGGGGGATGGAATTAGAAGTGTGTTTACTTTGCTTTTAGGTGAAGGGTTACCCACTATTAGGGGACATTATGCCGAAATTTCGGTAACTACCCTTCTAGGTGGGTCCCGCAGGAGTCATTTCGGGATTTACTGGGAAATCTCGGGATGGGTCCTGTCATTGGTATCAGAGCACTAGGTTATTCGATTCCTTTTCTAATTGTTACTGCTTATGCCTTGTGTGAAACTAGTATCTATAGAGTGATGGACCGACCGCGGCGGATCCATCAGCATTTATGCTTAAGATACGAAGTGATCATCGGGTATTTGCAGTAGCTACTATAGTATTATGTGTGCTACATGGTACTAAACATCTTGGTTTCAGGTTTAATTATGCGCCGAGCACGTGGCCGAGCTCGTAGGGAGAATCTTTCCCCTCCACCGGAAGGAGAAAACCCTCTTCCTCCTCCTTCTAGAAGAGGAAGTGAAGAGTCAGCTACTTTGGGAGCGGGTTTGTTAGAGCGGTTGGTGCAGGGTATCCGCTCTGGTATGAGTTCTGAGCTGAATTATGAGAAGGCCCGCAAGCATGGTGCTAGAGTGTTTACCCATGCTAGTGAACCCATGGAAGCACTCAGTTGGTTGGAGGAGACCGAAAAGATGTTTCGAATAGTAAATTGTCCAGAGGAAAGGAAGGTGGCGATAGCTACACAGTTCCTGGAGAGGGAAGCTTGGCATTGGTGGCTTGATGTAAGCCGCAGAGTGGGTGATGCAGCTCCGCAGATGTCCTGGGAGCAGTTTTCCGCCCATTTTAAGGAGCGTTATGTCAGTCGAGCACATATGAACCGCATGAGGGAAGAATTTCTAAATTTGAGGAAGAGTGATGACATGTCGGTTTCGGCGTTTGAGCAGCGTTTTAGGGAGCTGGCCTATTACGTTCCTGAGTTGGTAAAGACAGAGCAGGATAAGGTCTATCAGTTTGTTAGGGGCCTTGGTGGTATATACACTACTCAGATGACGGCTGTACCATATGCATCATTCATGGAGGCAGTGATGGCTGCACTTAATGTTGAGGCCCAGCAGTTTTCTTATGGCCGGCTTTCAGATGTTGGGGTTGCCCGTCGGCTTTCAGATGTTGGAGCTGCGGGTTCTGGCTCAGCTAGAAGATCGTTGACGAGGTCTAGTTCAGTATCCTCTGCTGGGAGTGGCTTTGGTAGCAGCACAGGATCCAGGTCAGGGTTCCGAGGGAAGCTCAAGAGTTTCTTCAAGAGGTCCTCTAGGGGGTTTAGAGGAGGATCTAGCACTCAGAGTGGGTCATCTGGAGGTCAGAGTGCGCAGCAGAGTCAGAGACCGCCCCAGAGTTTTCAGCAGAGTCAGGGGTTGCATAGTCAGTGCTATCAGTGTGGGCAGACAGGTCATTTCAGGAGAGAGTGTCCTCTTTTGAGTCAGGGAGCAGCATTGGCACCTACCCAGACTATGGGGCAGACGCATTCCGGTACTGTTAGTAGTGGTACCCCCTCTGTGACACAGACTAGAGGCGGCACACAGCAGAGCAGAGGTAGTAGAGGCCGTCCTACCACACATGCGAGACTGCATGCCATGACTCAGCAGGAGGGCCGCTCTTCTCCAGATGTTATTATTGGTACGTTATTAATTTTTGGCCGACCCGCTTTTACATTAATAGACCCTGGAGCGTCGCATTCCTTCATGTCCAGTAGATTTTCCTTACATGCCAATGTGCCGTCAATACCACTTCCTGGGGAGTGGCACGTGTCCTTGCCTTCCGGGGATGCGATGAAGATAGATTGGGTATTTAAGAGCTGTGAAGTGCTGATAGAGAGTTGCGGTTTTGAGGTTGATCTAATACCCCTTGATATTGTGGAGTTCGATGTGATCTTGGGGATGGACTTCTTGGAAACCCATAGGGCGATGGTGGATTGTTTCCGAAAGGAGGTAGTGTTAAGGAGTCCAGGGAAGCCTGAGGTCACCATTCAAGGGGAAAGAAATGTTCTCCCAAACTGTGTGATTTCCGCTGTTACAGCTAGGAAATTGTTGAACAAGGGTTGTCAAGCCTACCTGGCACATGTAGTAGATACCAGGAAGGGTGAAGTGAACCTGGAAGACATTCCTGTGATAAAGGAGTTTCCAGATGTATTTCCAGACGAATTGCCTGGATTACCGCCAGCAAGAGAGATCGATTTCACCATCGAGATGCTTCCTGGAACCGCTCCTATCTCTCAAGCTCCCTATAGAATGGCACCTGCGAAATTGAAGGAGTTAAAAACTCAATTGCAGGAGTTGGTGAATAAGGGTTTTATTCGACCTAGCACGTCTCCTTGGGGTGCTCCTGTACTTTTTGTTAAGAAGAAAGATGGCACCATGAGACTTTGTGTGGATTATCGGAAGCTGAATCAAGTGACGGTGAAGAATAAATACCCTTTGCCACGAATTGATGATTTATTCGACCAGTTGAGGGGTGCCTCTGTTTTCTCGAAGATTGATCTGAGATCGGGTTATCATCAGTTGCGGATTCGGGAAAGTGATATTTCCAAGACTGCATTCCGGTCACGGTATGGACACTATGAGTTCGTAGTGATGCCATTTGGACTTACTAATGCACCCGCCGCCTTCATGGATTTGATGAATAGGGTGTTTAGTCCATTTCTCGATCGTTTTGTGATCGTGTTTATTGATGATATTTTGGTTTACTCCAAAAGTTTAAAGGAGCATGCCAGACATTTAAGGACGGTTCTGCGAGTTCTCAGAGAAGCTCAGCTGTATGCAAAACTTAGCAAATGTGAGTTTTGGTTGGATAGAGTGGGATTCTTGGGTCACATTGTGTCGGAAGAAGGTGTTAGTGTGGACCCTCAAAAAGTAGCTGCAGTGGCTAATTGGGGTAGACCCACCAATGTGTCAGAGATTCGGAGTTTCTTGGGATTAGCAGGCTATTATCGTCGCTTCGTTCAAGATTTCTCCAAGATTGCTGCTCCTCTTACAAGATTGACCAGGAAGGGAATTAAGTTTGAATGGTCTGAGAAGTGCGAGCAAAGTTTTCAGGAACTCAAAGAGCGTCTGACTAGTGCACCAGTTTTGGCACTTCCAGATGATAGCGGGGAATACGAAGTTTATTGTGATGCCTCAAAACACGGATTGGGTGGTGTGTTGATGCAGCATGGGAGAGTGATCGCCTATGCTTCTAGGCAATTGAAAACGCATGAGGTAAATTATCCCACCCATGATTTGGAGCTTGCTGCTGTGGTGTTTGCTCTTAAAATTTGGAGGCATTACCTTTATGGAGCCAAGTGCCAAATTTTCACGGATCACAAGAGCTTGCAATATGTGTTCACTCAAAGGGATTTAAATATGCGTCAAAGGAGATGGATGGAATTGATTAAAGATTATGATTGCTCGATTGAGTACCATCCAGGGAGAGCTAATGTAGTAGCTGATGCTCTTAGTCGCAATCCCTCTTTGTCTTTGGCATATTTGAAAATGATTCGGGTCCCACTTCTTTATGAGCTTCGAGCTACCGGTGTTGATTTAGCCTTGGATGAAATGGGTGTTTTGGTGGCCAGTTTTCGAGTGAGGCCAGTACTAGTTGATAAAGTTCGGGATGCGCAATATAATGACCCCTCCATTGTACAGTTGGTTGAGAGGGCTCAGGAGGGCTCAGCAGAGGACTTTGCGGTTAGGAAAGATGGAACCCTTTTATTTAAGGGTAGGTTATGTGTACCGAAGAGGAATGAAGAGCTTAAACGGGAGATCATGGAGGAAGCTCATACTTCAATTTATGCCGCTCATCCAGGTAGTACAAAGATGTATAGAACTTTGAAGAATTATTATTGGTGGCCGAATATGAAGAGGGAAATAGCAGCTTTTGTTAGCAGGTGTTTGGTTTGTCAACAAGTGAAAGCTGAGAGACAAAAACCCTCGGGTTTGATGGAGCCATTGCCTATTCCGGTGTGGAAATGGGATCATATCACCATAGATTTTGTCTTCGGCCTGCCTCGTACTCGTAATGGGTATGATGGAGTTTGGGTGATTGTGGATCGTTTGACGAAATCTGCTCATTTTCTCCCGGTTAATAAAAAGTTTTCCCTTGATCGGTTGTCTTTGATTTATGTGAATGAGATAGTGAGACTACATGGGGTTCCAGAATCCATTGTGTCAGATAGAGATCCACGGTTTGTTTCCCAATTTTGGGGAGCTTTGCAGGCAGCATTGGGCACACAACTTCATTTTAGTACTGCTTTTCATCCTCAGACCGATGGGCAGTCTGAGAGGACCATTCAGACCTTGGAAGACATGTTGAGGTCATGTGTTCTACAGTTTCGGGGGAGTTGGGATAAAAATTTGATGTTAATGGAGTTTGCTTATAACAATAGCTACCACTCTAGCATTGGCATGTCACCATTTGAGGCATTATATGGAAGGCAATGCCGTACTCCCTTATGTTGGAATGAAGTTGGGGAGAGAGAATTTTGTGGTCCGGATATCATCTTTGAGACCAATGAGAAAATCAAGGTGGTAAGAGATCGACTCAAGGTGGCTCAAGATAGGCAAAAGACTTATGCGGATAACCGCAGGAAGGACCTGGAATTTCAAGTTGGTGATTGGGTGTTCTTGAAATTATCTCCTTGGAAGGGAGTGGTGCGTTTTGGGAAGAAGGGCAAGCTTAGCCCTAGATACATTGGTCCTTATGAGATCCTTGAAAGAATTGGTCCACTTGCCTACCGATTGGATTTACCTCAGGAGTGGTCAAAGATTCATAATGTCTTCCACGTATCCATGCTTCGGAAGTACATTGCTGATCCCTCTCATGTGTTGCATGCGCCACCTGTTAGTCTGAATAAAGACTGGACCTACGTAGAGGAACCGGTGCAAATTATTGATCAAAAAGAGCAGGTGCTTCGGAACAAGACCATTCCTCTTGTTAAAGTGTTGTGGAGGAGTCATGAGGTGGAGGAAGCTACATGGGAGCCCGAAGCTCAGATGCGACATCAGTATCCGCACCTATTTGAATAACAGGTATGTAAATTTCGAGGACGAAATTTTTATAAGGGGGGGAGAATTGTCACACCCCGAATCTTATAATTTCACTGTGAGTTACCTTCCCTCCTTTATCCGTGAATTTACGGTGTCGATAATGAGGTTTGAACAATAAAAATTAACTGTCGGGATTGTTGTCGGTAATTTAAAAATTATCGGGGATTTTTAGTGGGGTTCCCCGCGTTTTAGGAAGTTTCCTTATTTGGAAACTTCTTTTATTTTCCCTCACTTTCCCTTTTCGGTCACTTTCCTTTTTCTCTTTTCTTCTTTCTTCTTTCTCTCTTTCCTCGCGTTCGACTCTCTCCCTGGGTTCTGGCACTGTGCACGCCGAGATCCGCCACCACCGGCTGCTGTGGGGCGCGTGACCGGTCTTCCTCGACTCGGCGGAGGTCCGGCAACCCAGCTGGCTATTGTTCTGGGGCAGCGCCGCCGTGTGGAGAGAGAGAGAACTCTCGAAATCCGACTGTACACTCGGGTTCCGATCGGGTCGGGCCTCCGTGCCGTCTCCAGCCGTTCGCAGCCGGTCCACAGTCAACCTCCGAGCCTTCCAAAGTCAGAGAAGTGGACGATTTCGAGCTAGGTGAGAGGATTGATCAAGATTTTCCTAGATTTGGGATTTTTACTGTTCTTCATGATTTGTGGTTGTTAGAGTTGTTTTTGGTTGTTGAGTTGTAAAGGAAAGTGGTAGGGGAGATTGAGAGGAGCAAGAAGATGGCCGGAGATCGCCGGTCGGAGGCCATTTGGCCGGCGGCCGAAGTTTACTGTTCACAGGGGCATTTCAGTCATTTCACGAGAAAATTTACTTTTAACAGTTATGGTAAATGAGTTAGGGGTAAAGGTAAAAATGATTCTAAGTTAAATTTTGGAGAATTGGAAGTAAAAAGGATTAAGGGAAGTTAAGTATATAAATTCTTGTGGAGGAGGATTAATGGCCGTATCGTTTAAGTTACGGTTATTGTTAAAAATGTCGTTTTGGTTCGGAAAGAGAATTCCATGTAATCGTTGGTCGGGAGTGAGCGAGGATTGTTAAGAGAATACAAGTATTGAGCTAGTTTAATACGGAGTCTATACTAATGTCTCCGGAGACCCGACTTTACGAATTGGAAAAATTAACATGTTTATTTCATTTAACAGAACGTGAGGATTTACGTTCCGGGGAGGCACAGGATCGCTCCCAGGGCTAGTCCCTTTTCTGTGAGTGGACAGATTAATTTATTTAAATGATTGCATGCCCTAATTGTTGATATAATTGCATGGTTTTTATGATTGTTCGAGTATGATATGTTCCTCGGGTGCACGGATATTACATTTGGATTATGCTTTTGTGTCGAGGAATAGATTTATTTAATTGTTTGGGAAGAGTATTCGAGTAAAGTATTGTTAGGAATTTCCTTTATGGGTTGTCCAATGATTATGCTAGCTAGAGTAGCGTGAGGACGCTACTAGAGCTCTTAGCTCCGACCCTAGCCTGAGAGGTCAGGCAAATTACGTAGTGCACTATGAGGGTTGTCCATCACCATATACCCAGAGCTCTTAGCTCCGACCCTGGTCTGAGAGGACAGACACGCCTGAGATGTCAGGTGGATATTCTAAGGGTTGTCCATCACCATATACCCAGAGCTCTTAGCTCCGACCCTAGTCTGAGAGGACAGACACGCCTGAGATGTCAGGTGGATATTCTAAGGGTTGTCCATCACCATATACCCAGAGCTCTTAGCTCCGACCCTGGTCTGAGAGGACAGACACGCCTGAGATGTCAGGTGGATATATTAAGGGTTGTCCATTACCGTTTTATATAGCTAGCATAGCGTGAAGGCGCAACCCGAGCTCTTAGCTCCGACCCTAGTCTGAGAGGCCAGATTTATTGTGTTTGTGAATATTACTCTTCCCATAATCTTTATTGGTTTATATTATCATGCATTTGTGGAGATTTAGAATTTGGGCATGCATAAATGTTATTTAAATCCATAAATTTTTGGGAGAGCATGAGGCATTGGTTTGAATTATTGTGGCGATTTTCTTTGTGGTTCATGGTTTATTTTTCGTCCACTCACTCTAACATTTTCCATGTTTCTCCCCTGGGCCTTTGTTTTTCTTAAAATGCCCAGACTGCAGAGTTCGGCCAGCAAATTAGGAGGCGCATAGTGGTTACCTCTCCACACAGTTTTCACTAATAGGTTTCTGAAAACCTACAAGTGTATTTTCTTTCTTTATATTAGAGCTCTGATAACCTGGGTGTATTTTACTATGTTTCGGGGTAGAGCACGGAACTTATTCGGTATTATTTTAGAAATTGTTGATTATTATTTATGTTGAAGATTTTTAATGCGGTTGTATTTGTGGAGATGTTGTGAGCAGGATGGTTCTTTATAGGAAGGGGGATGGAATTAGAAGTGTGTTTACTTTGCTTTTAGGTGAAGGGTTACCCACTATTAGGGGACATTATGCCGAAATTTCGGTAACTACCCTTCTAGGTGGGTCCCGCAGGAGTCATTTCGGGATTTACTGGGAAATCTCGGGATGGGTCCTGTCATTGGTATCAGAGCACTAGGTTATTCGATTCCTTTTCTAATTGTTACTGCTTATGCCTTGTGTGAAACTAGTATCTATAGAGTGATGGACCGACCGCGGCGGATCCATCAGCATTTATGCTTAAGATACGAAGTGATCATCGGGTATTTGCAGTAGCTACTATAGTATTATGTGTGCTACATGGTACTAAACATCTTGGTTTCAGGTTTAATTATGCGCCGAGCACGTGGCCGAGCTCGTAGGGAGAATCTTTCCCCTCCACCGGAAGGAGAAAACCCTCTTCCTCCTCCTTCTAGAAGAGGAAGTGAAGAGTCAGCTACTTTGGGAGCGGGTTTGTTAGAGCGGTTGGTGCAGGGTATCCGCTCTGGTATGAGTTTTGAGCTGAATTATGAGAAGGCCCGCAAGCATGGTGCTAGAGTGTTTACCCATGCTAGTGAACCCATGGAAGCACTCAGTTGGTTGGAGGAGACCGAAAAGATGTTTCGAATAGTAAATTGTCCAGAGGAAAGGAAGGTGGCGATAGCTACACAGTTCCTGGAGAGGGAAGCTTGGCATTGGTGGCTTGATGTAAGCCGCAGAGTGGGTGATGCAGCTCCGCAGATGTCCTGGGAGCAGTTTTCCGCCCATTTTAAGGAGCGTTATGTCAGTCGAGCACATATGAACCGCATGAGGGAAGAATTTCTAAATTTGAGGAAGAGTGATGACATGTCGGTTTCGGCGTTTGAGCAGCGTTTTAGGGAGCTGGCCTATTACGTTCCTGAGTTGGTAAAGACAGAGCAGGATAAGGTCTATCAGTTTGTTAGGGGCCTTGGTGGTATATACACTACTCAGATGACGGCTGTACCATATGCATCATTCATGGAGGCAGTGATGGCTGCACTTAATGTTGAGGCCCAGCAGTTTTCTTATGGCCGGCTTTCAGATGTTGGGGTTGCCCGTCGGCTTTCAGATGTTGGAGCTGCGGGTTCTGGCTCAGCTAGAAGATCGTTGACGAGGTCTAGTTCAGTATCCTCTGCTGGGAGTGGCTTTGGTAGCAGCACAGGATCCAGGTCAGGGTTCCGAGGGAAGCTCAAGAGTTTCTTCAAGAGGTCCTCTAGGGGGTTTAGAGGAGGATCTAGCACTCAGAGTGGGTCATCTGGAGGTCAGAGTGCGCAGCAGAGTCAGAGACCGCCCCAGAGTTTTCAGCAGAGTCAGGGGTTGCATAGTCAGTGCTATCAGTGTGGGCAGACAGGTCATTTCAGGAGAGAGTGTCCTCTTTTGAGTCAGGGAGCAGCATTGGCACCTACCCAGACTATGGGGCAGACGCATTCCGGTACTGTTAGTAGTGGTACCCCCTCTGTGACACAGACTAGAGGCGGCACACAGCAGAGCAGAGGTAGTAGAGGCCGTCCTACCACACATGCGAGACTGCATGCCATGACTCAGCAGGAGGGCCGCTCTTCTCCAGATGTTATTATTGGTACGTTATTAATTTTTGGCCGACCCGCTTTTACATTAATAGACCCTGGAGCGTCGCATTCCTTCATGATATATAGCACACCTCCTGGATCGTTGTGAGCTGATCACAATCTTCTGTTGAAGTTGACTGACAATTTCTGGCAGATTTTGGACTTCTTTCCTTGCGCGACTTGGATTCCTTTTCCTTCAAGATTTCCTCTCTTTCTCCTCTTTTGTGCTTCTTGGCTTTATTTGTGACCTAAAAACATAAACTTAGTTATAATGATCATTGTTAAAGGAATTACATAGCTAAATAGGGCTGGAAATACATTAAAAACGTTACATATAATGCACCTATCAAATTCCTCCATACTTAGCTTTTGCTAGTCCCTTAGCAAAATCAAGGACTCAACTAAACTTGTCTCAAACTCTATTGCCCTTAACAAATTGTCTCAGCAATCCTTTACTCTCATAGCACCAAGAATAACATTCCACCAAGAACTAAGCTCACATTCGAGAGTTAATAAAGACTCATGTTCAACATAGCACAAGTAAGACATGAGGGAGAACAACGGTGATGGTTAAAGCTCAACATGCATCAAACAAATCATGATTTCACCTCACAAGGATTGCACTCTTATTTTTTCTCTCAAGATTCAGGGTATGCTTAAAAGCTTTCACTCATGATTTTTTTTAGAAATTAAGTACTTGCCAAATGGACACCCAACCATATGCTTACTTTTGCACCTAACTCCACAGATCATAGTTTGCCCATCTCAAGGATCAAGTAGGTCTTTTCCAAGGTTGTAATGGGGCTAGGCTTAGGGCTAAAGAAACAAAAGGATAGGAATTCAAACAAGTATCCTGAAACCTAGTAGAGCTTTTGGCTATGTAGAGAGATTCTCCTCTTACGATCATACAACCATCAAAGTCTCCTTATTGCAACTTCATCATTTTTTTTTCATACAAAACGGCCAAATGTCATTGTGTTGGGCCACTGCTTCATTCTAAACACTTCAAGAAATCAAGCTAGATCTTCCACATTTTTTTCCTTTCTTCCTCTTCCTGGCCATGCAAACTTCTTGTTTTTTTTCTCTTTCTGATTTTCTGTGTTTTATTTTTTTATTTTTTTTTATGGCCAGGGATTGAAATGCAGCTTGAATCCTCCCCCACACTTATTCTGTGTCATCAACTTCACATACCTTGGTTGTTCATAAATCTCATTTATAGCTCTACTAGATTCCAGATCAAGGGTAGAGATATAGCTATAAATACTAAGCTCAATGTGAAGATAATGAGGGTGATGACAAAATGGTTTAAAATGTAGGCTCAATGGGGTTAATCTAGGGGGGTGTACATCTTGTGTACACAATTAGGGACACAGGCTTAATTTGGCTTTGGTGGAGATCCTAAGTGCCTCAATCCCTTCCCAGATCAGGGCATGTCATGACTAAAAGTTTTGCAAGGTGGCAAAAGCAAGTTCTACTAAACTCTCTCAGTCCATTAAAATCTGCGGCAAACACTTAATCATAACACTCCAAGGCTATAATCTCACATAGGGTTGTTTTGAAATCAAAATTCGAAGAGCCTGCAAAAGATTGTCAATCGTAGTATAATGTAAGCAAGGATCGTTCATTGCCAAAGATCGAGGGTATTTAACTTCACACACCAAAAACAATGTCACAAAAACGTCTACTGTTTCTAATGAACAGCAGACGAAAATCTAATTAACTATCTAAGCTAAACTACTCAGAAAATTATGAAAATTTACAGACCTATACTAGACACACAGACGAACTCGCATACAAAATTTCAAAGGATTCGGAGTTTGTTTGCTATACTAAATAAATCACGAAATACAGAGAACAGAAGGAGAAAAACTAAGGAGTTTTGAATGTTTGAGAAATAAGATGAACAAACAAGAAATAACAAAAACACTTTAATAACGAAAAAGAAATCAGATGATAAAGATGTTAGAGACTAGGGTTTCCACCACCAAATATGTTCCAAAACATGTGAATCAATCTAGGTTTCAATTATCAAGTCAAGAAAACGGTTTCAATCAAGGGCAAACCGTGAACGCACTGCATAAATCCTTACTACTTCCCTTAACTACTTAAGCAAGATGAACGCACCGTTACCAAGCCTTTAGAATAACCAATCCAGGTATAGACACTACCCTTTCAATGAATTATCCTAAGCATTGAACACATTGGAAGTTTGATCGAAACAAGTATGCAAAACTAGTGTGGAACGCCTACCTAGCATGCAATTCTTTCTATTTGGTTTCACCTATCGTCCAATAGGTTTTACTACCTTGAACTGAGCCATACTAACCGTTTAGGAGATTACACAACTCAGACCTAGCCCTACTTACAAGTTCATAATGCCCTATGTCGCTCTCACACGAACATAAACAAGTAAGTAATATCCATAAAACAAAACCAAATAAACGTCTTCAAAAACTGAATAATAATGAAACCAAGAATCAAATCGTCATGTTTATCACATAATTGGGGCTTCTAACCTCGCCCCTAACTAAGAGAAACTAGCCACACATAGTTCTAGCAATCATACAAGAAGAGAGTTAAGGATTACAACGAGAAGAGAACTATGGAGAGAAAAGGAATCGATGATGTTCTTCGCCGCTTCTCCCTTCGTTGTTTCTCTGTGTCGTCCAAGTTGTCTCCGCTCAGATCCCGTCTTTAGGGTTAAAAACCCTTAAATCTCGTCCACGGGCTAGCCATGTGGGTCGGGCCTTGACATAAGAATTTTTGGTCCAAGTCAAGATTCGGGTAGACTGACATTCGTCCACTAAAATGGTCATAACTTCTTCCTCAAAATAGGTATTGATGATCCGTAAAAATTTCTGGAAACTAGACTGATGTAGCTTTCCAATGATATATAGCACACCTCCTGGATCGTTGTGAGCTGATCACAATCTTCTGTCGAAGTTGACTGACAATTTCTGGCAGATTTTGGACTTCTTTCCTTGCACGACTTGGATTCCTTTTCCTTCAAGATGTCCTCTCTTTCTCCTCTTTTGTGCTTCTTGGCTTTATTTGTGACCTAAAAACATAAACTTAGTTATAATGATCATTGTTAAAGGAATTACATAGCTAAATAGGGTTGGAAATACATTAAAAACGTTACATATAATGCACCTATCAACATACATTGCCAGTGTACCCAATATTAGGGGTGGGATCGACATGGAACGGTACTGAATTTGACCTATCCCAATACCGATCTTGATTTTTTTTGTATCTAAACGGGACGGAATGTGTGATTTTAGGGCTTAGTACCAATCCGTCCCGATACTGAAAAGTTCGGGACCAATCATGATATAAGGTTTTAAGTTAGGATTTTATATCTATAAATTAAACAATCACTTTTGTACTATATTTATGCAATATTTAACAATTTTTCTTAACATAAATCAACAAACTAACATAATTAGGTGACTTCATCACTTTAAGATGATTAATTCTTCATTATATATAAATACATACTTTTTTCTTTAAAACTAGTAAAATTATAAATTTGGAAGAATTCGGAACGGTTCGGGACATTCGGTATCTATTCGGCTCATACCGATCCTGAACCGATTACTAAATTCGGAATTCAATACGGTTTAGAACAATACATTTTCATTTTATGTTCCGAACCGATCGGATTACGGGACGGTTGGGATCGGTATCGAAATTTCAGTATGAAACTCCCACCCCTACCCAATATAGACCACAAAATATGTGGACAAATAAATAAATAATTAAAAATAGATTATTCTATCAGAAGTAGCTGGGAGTTGCGAAAGCATCAAATGACTACTAGTGTACTTACTTTCCATGGGCAGTTTCTCCAGAAATCATGATGGCATCAGCACCTTCTTTAACTGCAACTGCAATGTCAAAAACTTCTGCCCTGGTTGGTGTAGGATGATCGATCATGCTCTCCAACATATTCGTTGCTACAATAACTGGTTTCTGCATACTGTGACACCATCTAACGATGTCTTCCTGTCAAGATAACATAGGGTTCAGTTCCATAACAACATTAGCTTCAAAGTCGATCACAAATATTAACATCTCAAGCAATGTAAGGAAATATCATCAGAGAGCCTAAGATATTCTACACTCTGGGTCATCAATTATTCGTCATTTCTCAAACACACATAAAGTTACTGTTACATGCACTACCTGGTTTGGGTATGAATTTGATATAATTGATCATATCCGACTAAAGACATCCAATAAACTTCTTCAGCCACTAAAATATTCCTAGCGGTCTATATTATCACCATATTCGGAGATATGCTATATCTTTTAAAGTATTTGAAGGGGAAATAGAATTTAATCCTCATATATGATATACATAGATATGATAATCAAGTGTCAAAATTAATTAGTAACAATTATTTCAAATAAGATGCTACGTTGAAAAAATGCCATTTAAAAGATTTCAAACTACCATCACCTTTGCTTCAATTTTTTGTTAACGAACCATGATTTTTATACACAGATCTATAATTCACAGTTAAATTATTGAAAACTTATTTCTTAACTAGAAATTCAGAATATATAGAGCAGTCCAGTACTAGTATTCTGCCTCAGACTTGTATCATTTCGAGTCAGTGCATATATATAGCATGAATGAAATTACCTGCAACAAGGAACTTCCTCAATTGGAAGCTCAGCTCCAAGGTCTCCACGAGCAATCATAGCTATAAAGTCCACCAACACAAATGAAACTACATAAAATGCCATTGCTGATGGTAATAACTAACAATTGAGGATCAGATGGGCTATTGTTCATGAAAATAAGTCACAACTAATGCTAACCCCATCAGATGCAGAAATTATTGAATGAAGATTTGGTATAGAGTCTGCACCTTCAATTTTTACAATGACATGAATATCTGCATTACAACCTGCAAGAAATACAACACTCAGTTCAGGAGTCAATAACATAGAGAAGCACCAAAAAGAAATTAACTAAAAATGGGTAAGAGATTGAAAATAGGAATAACTGAGGTGTCTAGAGTAATACCGTTGAGATAATCTTTCAACTCATGAACCACCGCAGCTCTTTTTACGAATGAGACAGCATAGAAATCAACTCCAATGTCTACTCCAAACTTGATATCTTCCCAGTCTTTTCTGTAGAAAGAGATCGATAGAGCATTAATGAAAATTGCAGTTGGCAGATAGGATGATAGATGTTCTGCCAACTGGATCAAAGTGGCCAGGAAAAGCAGTTCATCAAGATTGGATAACAAAGAGACCCATCTCCTTTCATGGTGGAAGCATCCATGGTGTTTTCCTCAATAGACTGTTTTCTAGAACTGACACGATAACAACATCTAGAATGGATTGGAATGGTGTACGTTGTTGCTGTGAAATCTAGGTTTGTGCATACCATGCATGCAACTATGGATGGTGGAGATGAGACTTTGGCGGCAAGAGCAATCATGGCTGCACTTACAAGCTGCAATGGCGGAACTACAAAGCTATATTTGACTCGATCTCATATGCAAAAGGCATGATTTTGTGGAGACGTCCAAGGTTTAGGGTTGCTTAATGCAATAACCGTACCGATTTGAGGGTTAAGAACTATTATGGCAACTTGCTTGATGAGGTGGCACAACAGACACTCCAAAGTTGGCATAGTTTCCAACAAGAGGTGTGTTAGTGTAGGGTGTGTTGCTCAACCAGGAGCAACGATGCCTATAGAGAAATTAGAAATATGTGCATATTCATTGCGCTTTGTACCATTGTGTACGTTCAATCAGGAACCATAGTTTGTGCATTGAGGAATTCTTAGCTGGGGCAACCCCACCACGTACCCTGTGCATCAGGCCACTTAGGACATTTTATCCACGTCACTTCCGCTGAAAAAAGAACTCAAGAATTTTAGTTTTTAAGTTTAATAATTATCTAAAAGGGCTCTTAAAATTTTATTTTCAGTTTTCGTTACAAGTTCTTGTTCAAAAAAATTCATTACAAGTTCTTGGAAGGACAAACATTCATTTTTCTCTCATCAAGAATTTATCCTTGTTTCTTCTCTCCCCTCAATTCTCTCTCTCTCTCCTCAACTACATGATGCCCCGCCACTTCTCTGATTTCCTCTGACGAGTCCATTTCGACACAAGGGTACATAACGAGAGTCTTCAAGAACAGAGAGGACGATGACGATTTTGTCGCCGATTTACGGCTTTGCGCTTCGAAGTCACACCTCTCTAACTTTTAGGTTCCATCAAAAAGGGGATTGCCAGTCACCAAACGAGCAAGTATGATTTTTTGATATCAAATTGAGTTCGAAATATCTGGGGTTTGAATGATGATTCTTGAGAAATCGAATTTGAGTTTCAAAATTTATAGGTTTCAGTTTTTGGGTTTTACATTTTTGTGAGAACTTATGGGTTTCTTTCTTCTTCTCTGACCGTTCAGTTTTGAGTGTCGGGTAAAAAGATTTGATCACGATAGTCAATTAATTCCAATACCATTTGTGTTGTTAATCATAGATACATGCCATCGTTGGAGGTTGAGGTCGGAAGTAGATACCGGCGGCTTCTTTTTTCTTGAAAGTCTAAGTCCTAGGCAATTGTTTTTGCATTTTCATTATGTTTAGTTACATGTTTAGATATTAATGTTGGTGTGCTATTTTTCCTCTGTTGCCTTGAAGAATTGGTTGTTGTTGATTGTGTTTGTTTTCTGGTTTCTTACTTGTTTATGTTTGCCAAAGAAACCCCCAATATGCCAGTTCATTTTGAAATTGGTAAATAAGGGGAAAATGACATCAAGGACCCAAATTGAAGATGTTCACATGCTGAATACACACAACACAGAGTCACAAACTTGATCCTCTAATGATGTTAAGTCGTATTTTTTGACTACATTGTTTTTTTCTCAGTATACTATCTTTCAGGTGAATGCAAATATGTGTGTATTATGATGCATGAACATTTATGAGGCAACATTCTCTTTGGGGTATGCAAGATTGAATGAAGGTTCAAATCTTGTTTTCGGTTGGGTGTCAGCTGGGACACTCAATCTTCTAAGGTTGAGGCACCTCAAAGTTAAAGAACAAAGGCATTTATGGGAGGGAGCTATCGGCAGAGAAAAGGAGACTCAAAATATGACTGAAAAATAGGTATACAGGCTAGTGGTCGCTTATTTTGTAGAAGAGAATTAGTGTGATTGTATACACGTTTCATGAACCAAATTTTGGTTTTAATAGAAAATCAAATATCGTATCAAGCTATTGATTTCACCTTTTGATTTTGTTTGCCAAAATTGAAGATGTGGAAGAGTCAAAAAGATCAAAACTGTAAATGGACTTGAACTGATCTGATTCACTCAACTTAACACTATATCAGTATATCTTGACCTGAACTGATATGAATCATTCTACACAACACCATAACTTGATCAAAAGTGATCTGAATCATTCTACTAAACACCATAAATTGATCTGAACTGATCCTATAGTACTGGGTGCATGCAACAATATTGCAGTAGATGTTACAACAATCTTGCACAGTAATTATCTCTGATTCAACAAAATAATCAACTGGAAAACTACATGGAACCTATGACATAATATTGCAGCATTTCGTCTTCAAACCATATCTCACATAGACCAAAAATGAAGTAGAAAAATGATTTTGTTGGTCCTATACTTGCTTCATTCATAGAAGTGAAAACATGTCCACAAGCTTCTGTTACATTCCGTCCTGATCTCAGAAACGGTCTTTCTTCAGGCCTTGCAAGCTCATGGTTATGATCTGAATTGATATGTGAAATTGTCCATATCCCATATTTCACAGTAAAAGAAATCATCGCCTTGCAACCGACTCTTATTTCCAACTTCATGTGTTTGGTTGGTTCAAACACATTCCGGTCTTGTGCAAATCCCTCCTTGGAACATATATAAAAAGTCTCGTTGCCGGATGTTATTTGATGAGTCTCTTCGAATATGTCATTTATGAACATTAAAACCCTTTCTCAAAGCATATGTATTATATAAATGGTAAGCCTCAACATCAGAGCCTACATTCTCGGAGGTTGGAGATCGGTTGGCATCACAACACCTCATATTCGGATCTTCTCACTGAAGCTAGAGCAGAGGTTTCGACTGGATTCTTCGTTGACGTCGTCGGCGAGGTCGAGGTTCATAAGCGAGGCACCGGCGGGGGAGCTCCGCCTTGGGATGAGTTTGATCCTCATATCCGATCTCGAGAGAAATATGGATAGAGGAGAGAGAAGTTTCTAGATCGGGGATTAGAGAGATATAGCCTCATCGGCATCAAGGCATCTTCATGTTGCCGGAGATTGTGGAGGCGAGGTGAGGTCACCGGCCTGAGGACGACGACGATAAATCGACGCGAGGATGAGAGAGAAAAAGAGAGAGGCGAGGATGAGAGAGAAACAGAGAGGCGAGGATGAGAGATGTGTTATTAGGAGAGAGGAGTTAGGTTTTATTTAATGAAGGGTAATATGATATTTTGATTAAGATTTGTGCAAAGAATGAGCTGTAAATCTTGATAATTAGTACAAAATGGACATTAGTCCATTAAGAAGTGGTCAAAGTTGCATCATTGCAGACAATTATGCTCTTAATATCATCAAATTAGCAGTCAGTGAAATGTAAAAGGACAATTACTTAAATCCCAAAATTAGGAAGCAGAAGGAAACAAAAGTACCATGATCCCAATAGCTAAACATAAGTGTATGCTTAGATTGCGTGATCTTAATCTGAGTATTAAACGTATGGAGATTCAAGTTCAGCATGTACAGAGTCAAAACAATAAAAGATTTTATTGTGCTTCAATCAATTAAATTTCCGTTGTTGCAGAAAGTTCGTTAACCTTGGTAATTATACACCCTCCCCTGATGTTCATATTTACCCTTTTCAGAGTTCTAAAGGTAACTGATTATGGGGGTCTGCTCAAATCCATTCAACATATTTTTACATAAGATGCTTACAGTACTTACTCATCACTCATTGATCTGTGGTGGAGGCATTGTTGTATCAAAGGATTTCTTCCTGAATAGAAGGCAGGTGATCTTTGAAGTCTGGCCATGGGAGTTGTCCAGACTACACAGAACAAAGTCAGGCCTGTGGAGCATAAGATTCAAGTGGTCCTTCCCAATGACAAGTGCCGTTGCATCAAGAAGAACATGCCATGAGTTGCGGTGAGCTTCCGATATCCAATGCAGCGAGTGATGAATCCCATTTATAAACGCTGGATAAGAGAAGAGCCCTTTCAGTTTGTGCTTACTTTTCTTCCTGAAATACTGACTTAGTTGTGAACCCTTGATCCTCAAGTCCAACCAAGACTCTGGTGCCATAATCACTTTAGAATCCTTGTAACTGGCAAAGTCCTTTATGACTTCTTCTTCTTCCTTTTCACCTCCTCCAATAACAGTCATGTAGTAGTTCCCCCTGTAGAATGGGTAGCTCTCTGCTACCAACACCTTGGCGTCTCTGTAGTTTGGAGTGAAGAGAACAAGGTACTCGTCATCAGGCAATCCACAGTGCTTCCAGACCTTGTTGCGAGCTTGCACCTCAGGGATTGAGATGAAGCTTCCGGGAAAGGAGGATTTCTCGGTGAGGATGTCAAGCAACCTTGATGTCTCCAACTGAGTCCTGTCCAAGTCAGGAAGATTGCTTCCAGAGAATGGTGATGGTGACTCCCTCAAAGAAGTGCCCCTTGGAGACTTTTTCTAATCATCAGGAGTGAGCAAATCAGGAGATTCCTCATTGATGCAAATGCTAGTGTAGTCAAACTTTTCTCCTTCGACAAGACCTGCATAATGTGGGTACTTTGCCAACACATATTGCTGAACATATTCCCTTTCAGCTGGTGTAATGGGGCCTGACCATCGCAGATCTAGGCCATCACCATGGAGTGTTGATATGGCTTCAGCAATAATGTGAGGTGGAATCATGGTATGTACTTTCTGTAGTAAAGAATTTTAACCATTTACATACTTGTCAGATCCAAATTTATCTGAGGTTGTTTTCTGAATTTGAATTCGAGAAATTAAACTTACTTTAAAAGGATTCAGAGTTTTACCTTGATAACCGTACTTCTTGGCCTGGCATCTTCTATTGTTGGTTTGTGTATAGAAGCAAAGAGAGATTTTTTGCGTTGGCCTTCCCTCATAGCCTAATTTTATTCATTTATTATCTTAAAACTTCACATACTTTTCTATGCAAAGAACTAGAATAGTACAACTTTTCTACGCAAATTAAAGAACTAGAATAGTAGAACACAGATCATAGGAAATGAAGATCTTTATACAGTATAAACACATACAGTCTAAACACATACCTCAGACCCTGCTTTTGTAACAATTTCAGCAGTGTTTCTCCCCATGTCAATTTTCACAACTGCTGATAAAAACAGGATATATGGTTAGAGGTTTTAAATCCTAGAAGTCAACATGTTAAGAACATGGGAGTGAAAACAGTGTAAAAACCTTCAGGACAAAACACCAGAAAATCACTGTTGCTGCAGAAGTGGTTTGAAGCAACTAGAAGATCAAGAATGAAAGGCTTATGGTATTTGTTTACTGGGTGCTTAGGATCTAGAAGAAACCTCTAGGAAGTGGACAAACAGAAAGAAACCGAAACATATAGGAGAATGGTATGCATGCTCCCAAAAATCAGAAATCTCAAAGCAAACGCAAGTCGAAAACCAGTAAATGATTCCATCCAAACTAGTTGAAAGTATGAAAATCTTATTTTCAGAACTTGTATAGTTAATTGAAATTCCACATAAGACACAAAAACCAGGTAGCAAACTCGCTCAGTTCATACCTTTCACAAACCTAGATGAAAGAAAAAGCCACACTAAACTCAGAAACCCCGATAGTAAACATCTTGATTCATACCTTTTTCGAGGTTGATTGAAAATTAACCGCACAAAGGTGAAACAAGCTGATAGATGTAGTGCAAGTGAAACAAAGTCAGAGCAACCTGTTTGGTTTATGTAAGACCGAAGTAGTTAATAAACCCTAGAACATACCAAAACGTACTCTCTCTTTTCTTTTTCTGTTTCTCTATTTCCTGTAATTGAAAACAATGGTTTCAATAGAGAGAGAGAGAGAATATATACATGTTAAAGCCTATGACTTGTGGAACACGACTCCGGCTTCCTCTCCAGCCTCTGCAGCTGCTGTCAATCGCAGTTGCCCTCAGCCGCCCCTAATTCATGCTTGGCTGGTTGACACATTTTATTAAGCACAAATCCTAGTTTTAGGGGAGGTTTCTTTGTGACTGATAGCTTAATCTTTCTCTTCTGTGTTTTAGCTAGTTCTACTGGTTTTCTTGTTGTTCCTTAGTTTGTATAAATGTTGCTTCAGTTGTAAATCAAGGACATGAATGAAACACACATTTTTGGTTCATCTGTTGTTATATTTCTTTATGGTATCAGAGCAGTGATCCTCATAGGACCTGCATCCCTTCCTTGTGTTCATTGTAAAGTTCATATCATCCTCATCAGTTCGTTCCGTTTCATAACACAATGCCAGACACTGGCGCAACTAGATCAGAAACCATAGATGGGAGTCCAATCCAAAGTCTCTCTTCTGTTCTTCTGAATGAGTTCAATTATATACCATGGTCAAGAGCTGTTACACTAGCTCTTGGAGGAAAAAAATCTCTCAGATTCATCACAAAAAAGACAACTCTAGATTTTAAAGATCCAGAGTATGAAGATTGGCTAAGCAAAGACCAACTGGTCATGTCATGGATTCTCAACTCCATGGAACCAAAGCTAAGAGAAATCTTTGGTTACTCAGAATCTTTATTTCATCTGTGGGAAGCACTCGAAGAGATGTATGGAAATCTCAACAATGCTGCTAGGGTCTTCCAACTTAAGAAAGATATCTCATCTCTTCAACAAGGTAATCAGTCTTTTGTTCAACACCTTGGAAGCTTAAAATCCAAGTGGATTGAACTCGACATGTATAGACCACATACAGTTGATTCAGACGTTCTGATAATTAGAGCGGATGAAGATAAAGTTTTTCAACTTCTTGCAAGCTTGGGATCAGAGTATGAAGATCTCAAAAGCCACTTGTTGATGAGTCCAGAATTGCCATCCTTTGCCACTGTGTGTAACACCATTCAGAGAGAAGAGGCACGAAGGAGAGCTATGAACTTGGATGGCAACACTCAGGGTTCAGATGCTAGGGCATTTGCTGCAAGTAGAGAAGCACCAAACAATCACAGCTACAAGGGAAGAAGGCCAGATTTGAAGTGTACTCATTGCAAAAGTATTGGAAGAAATGGAATTGGTCACTTGAAGGAAACATGTTGGATTCTCTTCCCTGAACTGAAGCCAAAGTACAATGAAGGAAAAGCATCAAAGAATATGCAAAGAAACTTATTCACTACTCCTAGAGCAAATCTGAGCAGTGTTTCAGAAGAGATGAGTAACTTCACATCAAACCCTGCTAATCTCATAAATGAGTTTGCAAATTTCCTTCAGATCAAGCAAGGAAGCATGGAAAGTGACAGTGGAAATGCTACTGCCTTGCTGGGAAAATTTTCTGGTTTCTTGAAAAACACAGGTACTTCCACTACTGACATTCCAAGTATTGCTTGTGCTCTCTCTACTGCCTTGGAAGTTAACAATTATGGTAATTTTTGGATAGTGGACTCAGAAGCCTCTGAACATATTACAAATGATCTTTCTAGTCTCACAAATTTTAAAAAATTTACAAAACCATCCCATGTGTCAATAGCTAATGGAAATACTGTTCCTGCTATTGGAAAAGGAAACCTTAAACTTCTCTCAGATTGCATTGAGTCTGTTGCCTTATTAGTTCCTTCATTTCCTTGTAAACTTCTTTCAGTTGGAAAGCTAGTCCACTCTCTGAATTGTCTAGCCATCTTTTCTCCTCATAATGTTGTGTTTCAGGATCAAGTCACACAGAAGAAGATTGGTGAAGGATTCTTCTTAAATGGTCTTTACTATGTTTCCACTTTCTCCAGCTATCCAAAGAGTTTTCTAGCCAACTCAAACTCTGCAGTGCACCAGAAACTGTGGCACAGTCGTCTTGCTCATCCTTCTCCACATGTTTTATCAAGATTATTTCCTCAGTTCTGTAACAACACACATGATTGTGCAATCTGTCATATGTCTAAACAAACTAGAGCTCTTTTCTCATTGTCAAACTCAAGAGCTAGCAAGCCTTTTGAACTAGTTCATTCAGATGTATGGGGTCCAGCCTCTATTGAATCCTTTGATGGTTATAAATTTTATGTTACCTTTATTGATGATCTCACTCGTTCTACATTTGTTTACCTGTTAAAATTCAAAAGTGAAGTGTTTGCCTGTTTTCAAGACTTTCACAGTTTAGTTACAAATCATTTCTCAGCAAAAATATGCACTTTAAGATCAGATAATGGCACTGAGTACACTTCCAAAACCATGGTTAAATATCTTAGTGAGCAAGGAATCATTCATCAAACCAGCTGTGTAGGAACCCCACAGCAAAATAGTATTGCAGAACGCAAAAACAGAGATCTTCTAGAAAAAGCAAGAGCCATTATGCTTCAAACTCATGTTCCAAAACGATTCTGGTCTCAAGGCATTCAAACAGCAACATATATCATTAATAAACTGCCAAGTAGTGTGTTGGGGTTCAAATCACCTTTTGAAATCCTAAAAGGCAGGCAGATTGATATTTCCCATCTTCGAATCTTTGGATGCACCTGTTATGTGCATGTTCAAGCTGCACACAGAGACAAACTTGATCCAAGGGCCATAAAGTGCATGCTTCTTGGATACTCATCCACCCAAAAAGGTTACAAATGCTATAATCCAGTGAAAAGAAGTGTCTTTGTTTCCAGAGATGTTCGATTTCATAAAAATGAGTCATTCTATAAACCCTCAGAGAATGATTTTCAGGGGGAGATATTTACTGAGATCTTTCCTACACCAGTTCTCACTGAAGCTGATCCCATAGTTCATAAATCAGTGACAAACTCTGAGAATGAGAACGAAGAGATCATCCTGCCTGAAAACAATATGCATGAAGAAGAAAATGATCAGCAGACTCCTCCTCTTCCTAGACGAAATCCTTCAAGAGCTCGTCAACCACCACCAAGGCTTCAAGAATATGTGACATACTCAACTTGTTACCCTTTGCAGGTTGGACTTGATGATGTTCAACCACTGCACAGTGCCTTCCTCAACAAGCTGCTTACTGAAGCTGAACCAAGGAATTTTGTTGAAGCAAGTCAGTCAGCACAATGACAACAAGCAATGCAAGATAAGTTAAAAGCCCTAGATGAGAATCAAACTTGGAGCATTGTTCCACTTCCAAAAGGGCAGAAGCTTATTGGAGCTCGATGGATTTACAAGCTCAAATATCACTCTGATGGCACTCTCGAGCGACATAAAGCCAGGTTAGTAGCTCGAGGTCACACACAAACATTTGGAGTTGATTATAAAGAAACTTTCGCTCCAGTAGCAAAGATGAACACTGTTAGAGTTTTGTTGTCAGTTGCTATGAATTCTAGTTGGTCTCTTTACCAAATAGATGTAAAAAATGCATTCTTACATGGTGATTTAGAGGAAGATGTGTACATGAAAATCCCTTCGGGACATCCTCGAGAAAAAGAGACTGAGATGGTATGTAAGCTTCACAAAGCCTTATATGGACTTAAACAATCTCCTCGGGCATGGTACTCCAAATTGAGTTCTGTTCTTCTTGCTTCCGACTTTCAGAGAAGTCACTCAGACTCTTCTTTATTTATTCGAAGAAGCAAAGTAGGAAGGTTGGTTGTTTTGGTATATGTAGATGATCTCATCATATCTGGTGACAACAGTGATGAAATTCAGTCACTCAAAGCTGCATTTCATGAGGCGTTTGCTGTCAAAGATTTAGGCCCCTTGAAGTATTTCTTAGGAATAGAGTTGGAGATGTCATGCCATGGCTTATTCCTCAATCAGCGCAAGTATGTTGTTAATCTCCTAGATGAAGCAGGAATGACAGATTGCAAGCCCTCTCGCACTCCATTGAGCAGCAAACTGAAATTAAATTCTCCTGGCAATCCCCTTTCTAACATATGCAGTTATCAACGCCTTGTAGGTAAGCTTATCTATCTTACTATCACTCGACCTGATCTCACATATGCAGTAAGCATAGCAAGCCAATTCTTGCATTCTCCTAATTCATATCATCTCACCATTGTCAAAAGGATCCTACGCTATCTAAAAGGTACCATCAGTAGAGGTATTGTCATGCACAGAAATGATCATTTCAAGATTGAAGGGTATTCAGACTCAGATTGGGCAGGGAATGATGCGGATCGAAAATCTACAACAGGTTTTTACACATTCATTGGTGGTAATCTTGTCACTTAGAAAGTAAGAAACAATCAGTTGTGGCTAGGAGTAGCACAGAAGCTGAGTATCGCGCAATGGCATCCATTGCGTGTGAACTCATCTGGTTGAAGGCACTGTTATTGGACTTTGGCATTCAGCACCCTTCCTCTATTCCTCTTCATTGTGACAATCAGGCAGCCATGCATATTGCTGCAAATCCAGTGTTTCACGAAAGGACAAAGCACATTGAGGTCGATTGCCATTTCATTCGTAACCAAGTTCAGTCTCAGCTCATTGAGACTGTGTACACAAGATCATGTGATCAACTTGCTGATGTGTTTACTAAGATTCTTCCTTCTGCACAATTTGAACAGTTATTGTCCAAGCTTGGTTCAAGAAGTTCTCTTGATCCAGCTTGAGGGGGAGTGTTAAAGCCTATGACTTGTGGAACACCCCTCCGGCTTCCTCTCCAGCCTCTGCAGCTGCTGTCAATCGCAGTTGCCCTCAGCCGCCCCTAATTCATGCTTGGCTGGTTGGCACATTTTATTATGCACAGATCCTAGTTTTAGGGGAGGTTTCTTTGTGACTGATAGCTTAATCTTTCTCTTCTGTGTTTTAGCCAGTTCTACTGGTTTTCTTGTTGTTTCTTAGTTTGTATAAATGTTGCTTCAGTTGTAAATCAAGGACATGAATGAAACACACATTTTTGGTTCATCTGTTGTTATATTTCTTTAATACACGTATGCCGTTTGGAGATACCTACCTCAAGAACTTACAAATGGACAAAGTCATAAAATCATCTCATTCTTATATATATGAAATCTTGGAATAAAATAAGAAATACATGGTTTGCCTTCACACTTAGTTGCTTCATTGGAACAAAAAAAAATAAAATGTTCAATTTATTACAAAATTTGACACCTTACTTTCCATTCTAACATTTTTTTAAAACATTGACTGACAGGACCCACCCCGGGTTAAACCCCTTTAACCCGAAGTAAATCCTGCGGGGACCACCTCAAGGGAACTTCTTACCGAAACCCCTTTGAAATGGCCAACCCTTCCTACACAACTAGCTAAACCGGGTTAGTCAGAGCAGTCTACAGAGATGATTACCCCAAAGAATTTCAAGCAGCAACGGAATGATCGACTATGCCTCGGCTCTCGTACGCGCTCGACCTCCTCTCAAGAACCCTGCACCACTGGGCATTTAAAAACGAAAGGCCCAGGGGAGAAACATTTAAAAAAACTGTTAGAGTGAGTGGACGAAAATGAAATATAAAAACTCCATTTCCTTTAATGCTCTCCCAAAACTTTAATGATTCAAATAACATTTATGCATGCCCACAATTACTCAATTTCCACAAATGCACGGTAAGATAAACAAGGAATATGGGAAGAGAAATGTTCACAACATGATAAGTCTGACCTCTCAGACTAGGGTCGGAGCTAAGAGCTCTAGTGGCGCCCTCACGCCATGCTAGCTAGATAAAATAATACGGTCAACCCTTATAATATCAACCTGACCTCTCAGGCTTGTCTGTCCACTCAGACCAGGGTCGGAGCTAAGAGCTCTAGATGAAGTGATAACGGTCAACCCTTATAATATCAACCTGACCTCTCAGGTTTGTCTGTCCACTCAGACCAGGGTCGGAGCTAAGAGCTCTAATGAAAAGATACGGTCAACCCTCATAGTGCACTACGTAGTTGCCTGACCTCTCAGGCTAGGGTCGGAGCTAAGAGCTCTAGTAGCGCCCTCACGCTACTCTAGCTAGCATATTTATTGGTCAACCCTTAAAATACACATTCATAACAATACATTAATCAAATTCTCTTCCCAAAACAAATAAGTAAAACAATTCCTTGTCATATATGCATAAAACCAATTTCCAACGAAGTCTCGGGTTCAAATCCATTCGAAGGACGGCCCTCACCGTCTATAACCATTTTCGGAAGAAATAGATAATTGAGTAATAATGTAAATACGTTCAAGAACCCGAGAAGGATATAATTCTCGAAAACAATCATAAAAACCATGCAATTAACTCAATAATTAAGGCATGCATTTATTTAAAATAATATGTCCACTCACAGTACTATTGCGACCTTCCCGCTCGGAAAGCTCCTCGAGCGAAACCCTCGAACTACCCGCGTAGTCGAGCCCGTCTCACGTTCAAACAGAGACTGTACAAACAAACCACTATATTAGTCATTTCATCGTTGACTTGGTCTTTTCCCTAGTTTGACCAGGAATCCTATTTGACCACGCGTTAACCAAGTCCCTTACTTTAGCACTTTAACCTTTTTGACTTTCTTTCCCGGTCATCGACTCTTAACTCAATTTACCGAAAGTTCGACTCAGCTTCCGAACTTTTCTTTATTACTTTAACTTGACGTTAGGGTGTCACTTATTAATTCGTGGAATTACTATGGACACCCAACGTGTCACATTAAACAGTACATTTAACCTTGAGTCGATTTACCGATTTAACCTTTCCTCATAACTGGTAACCTTCCATAAAGGGAAAGTTTCCCAAAATGGAAAGTTTCCTAAATTGGTAAGTCTTCCTTAAAATGGGAAGTTTCCCAAAAATGGAAACTTCCTACTTACGTCAAATTTTCTGTAAATGTCTAAATTACGAATTAATCGTACTTTTGACTCGAGTAACGAGGATTCGATTCCTACCTCTTCGGCATTCTGCCGGTTTACGGTATCACCGGTATCTTCGCCGGATTCCGGTAACTTGCCGGAATTTCGCCATAGTTTCCACGTTTCCTTCGTCACCAAGTTATCGACATGAAACAACGAAAACAACACCCAACAACATCAGCATCAATACCAGACCAACAAATCAAACAACACCAACACAGTGATCACAGAAGCAGAACACAGCAGCAATTACTCAAGAACACAGAAGATCTGTCTCTCACCTCCACACTGGCACCAGCAGCTTCCTCTGCTCTCCTGCTCCTACTGTACGCCATTACTGAACACGCTGCCCTGCTGCCTCGAGCCCAGGCACCCACTCCAGCCACCTCCATTCCTTCTCCATCATCTACAGAGCCTCAACAACACTCAGAGTCCTTCAGAAGACCGTCGCCGGAGCTGCTAGCCTCATCGAGAAACCCACTGTCTAAACCCAGAAAACAGTGAGTAACAGTGGAAGAGGAGTTCTCGAGCAAGGCTCACATCGAACGATCAGAAGCAAGGAAAAGGAAGAGGAGGAGGAGAGAAGAAGGAATGTACCACTCACGCGCCGAACCGCCGCCTGGATCGCCGGAAAACAGTCGTTGACCGCCGAGCCAGTAACCTCCGATCTCCTCGCACGGTCGCCGTCTCGGTGAGCTGAGGATATGGAGGAGTAGAGGAGGAAGAGGGGAGAAGAATGGAGGTGGTCCGCCGGCGTGTAGTGGCCGGAGTCGCCGGCGCCGAGCGAGCACAGTGGAGGAGGCGAGAGCTCGGGGAGAGCTCGGTTGACCGAGCCGAGACAGTTTTGACCGAGTCAAAACTGTTCTCCTATTTATAGGAAAATCAACGGTTGAGATTCAATCTTGAAAGGATCCAACGGTTCAGATTGGAAGAAGGTAAAAAGTGAAAAGGTTAAATGGTAAAAACTGATTTACCGGATTATAATTAAAAGTTACCGGAAACTTCAAAAATCCGTAGAAAATAAACCGAAGCTCCGAAAAATATTCCGAAAATACCGGGAGACTCGTGTTGACACGTACTACAACATCGAGTCATCAAATCAGGTATTTGGAGAACTTAGAAAAACTCGAAAATTAACTCGAGCGATAACTTATCAAATTACCGATCGAAATTAAAAACCCTCGGTAACTCGTGAATCTCTGTGAAAGGTAACTTTTATTAACTTCAAAAGATTCGGGGTGTGACATTGACCATTTGAACTTTCAAAAGAAAATTTGTGTCTATTAGGTCTAAACTCTTAAGACACTCTTAAGAACATATATTATTTTAGTACCATTATACTTTTTAAATATGTTTAGAAATAGAAAATGCAAGAGAGAGAAGGGTTGACAGGAACCTCATAGACTCCAGTCACCAGCCGTCAGACTCCAGTCACCGGTCGTCGAATTTCGATCGTAGGCTGTCGGACTCTGGTGACCGGTATTCTATGGTCGGAATTACTGACCCTAGTACACATTCAATTCCAAGTTTACTACCCCTAGTAAACTTACTTCAGTTCCCAAAAACCAGACTCAAAACACCAAAACCAAGTTTACTACTCTGAGTAAACATCAATTAACATTATAAACAACAACATTCATATCCAGTAATTCAGTGAGTTAATAGACATCATAAACACAACGTACATTTATATCCAGTAATTTAGTGAGTCATATAATAATGTTCCTATTAAACTTCTTCAAGAAAGAGAGAGAGACAGAGAGACAGAGATAGAGATAGAGACATTGAGAGAGTAGATATGAAGGTAATGGCTTCGCCGTCGAGGATGTGGCTTCCTCGTCGTGCATGAAGGCTGTGGTGGAGGATATAGGTGTGATGCTGGGAGAGAGAGAGAGAGATTAGATCTGGACTTAACCGATCAGATGAGGATGCAAAGGCTTCGTCGTTGATGATGTGACTCCACCGTAGAGGCTGGGACTCCGCTGTCGTTGTCGAGACCACGCAGGCTAAATCTGGCTTTGTTGTCGAGGCTGGGTTTGGCTTTATCGTCGAGCAGAGCGAGGAGCAAGGAGGACGGTGGTGCAGAGAAGGGCGGTGCGAGGTTCTAGTTGCCGGAGATGGTGGTGGCGAGGGTGACGTTGTCGACGACAATCTCAGAGAGAGAGAGATATATATATCGAGATCGGAGAGAGAGAAAAAAAACGAGAGGATGAGAGTGAAAAGAGGAGAGGGTGAGGTATCCGACATTTATTTCTATTTATTATAAGGGTATAATTGTTTTTTTCATAACAACTGCTAGAATGGTCACTAAAAAAAATTTTAAACCTAATAGACATTATTTTTTCTGTTTTTATAATGAATGGTGATTAACCCAACAAAAAAATGGGGTTGCCGCACTCAGACTTATATTTCAGTTTCAAAGGCATTATTATAGTCTCTCCCATCAATGGCTCTTGTTATAAAATAACAAAGAGTTGGTCTTCTAACAATTTTCTTCTGTTTCTTTTTTGTCTCCTTAGGTTGAACCGTTGAAGTTTACGGTATGCTCCTTCCGTGAAGCTGTTAATGAAAAGGACCTTCATTGCCTTGATGAGTCTATGGGGTTAGAATTTTTCAGCACAGAGAAAGTCCTGAATTTTTCCTCGTATGGAACTTCCAAGAAAAATTGGACAATATTCTCATAAGGTTTGAAACAGTAAACCAGAAAACGTATGTCGCACGATCAAATGTGTTGGAAATTTGAAAGCAATTATAGGAATATTGGAGTTGTAGTTTAGTTCTGTCACTGAACATCAGAAAGTAGTTGTGATCATCTGAAAGTTGGATCACATATTAAGAACATTGTTAATAATATATTAAGAACATTTCTAACATGATCGATTTTGATCCCTGATTTCGTGAAGCCTCGTTCGTGATTAGTTCGATCACAGCTAGTCTTACAAACCATGCAGCTCAGGAGCGTTCTAACACGAGACTGAAACCATGTATATTTAGCTGGAAAAATAAACTTCAAACGCACTTAAGTTACTATAAATTATGAACAATTATTATATCTATCTCCAGCGGCTGGCTGATGAAAATCAAATTGATAGATTCATTCCAACAGCACAACTGAAAGCACAAAAGGGGAAAGTCCACTGCAGCTCAACTACCACGATGTTGTTGATGAAAGAAGATGATGCATCTGGAGGGTATGGCTTAACAACCATTGGAATCCCAAAGTACAGCCATGGAAGTGATGGAACTTACAAGAAATTATCGTTGGAAGACTGTTTCCTGTTCCATCTTTTTTAGTTCCATTTTCGCCGGCTAGGGCTCCGTTTAGGCACACACTAGAAAAGTGGAACTAGGAAATAGAGCCCTAAATATAACATTGTTGGTTCTTTCTTTTCTTTTATTAGAAATTTATTAGAAATGAGATAGCAAACCACCACGATTAATTATGTTAACGTACAACACGGTCCCAGACAATATCCAGACCGAGGTCAACGAGAGTATTCCAACAAAGCCAAACTGATCTCCAAACACAGGCGCAAGAACTCAGAGACTCAACCCTTATAGCCACAAACTCTGAAGAGTGAGCACTTGAGCTCTCCACAAACACTTAAGAGTGGGAAGAGCTCTCAACATGATAGTTTCATACTAAGTAGCTCGGCTAACTTTACTATTTTAAGTGTTTATAATTAACAATAAATGCTCATTTAGTATTAACTTTAGATAACTAATGTCCATTCAATAAAAAAAGAATTCTCATGCCCATTCCAATTAAGGATATCCGGTGGGCAATAAACTTTTTAACGTTAATACATTTAAGTGCACCATGATCCCGTCAGCTACTACACTACCAGAACAACCATTTTAGCCGACGAAATTTTTTCGTCGGCTAAACCCTAAATTTCGTCGGCTAAAGTCTTAGCCGACGACACGTCGTCGGGCAAAATCCGTCGGCCAACACTATAGCCGACGAAATTACTGTTCATCGTCGGCTAAAGTCATTTATTTAGCCGACGAATAAATTTTTCGTCGCTTAATTTTTTTTGTCGGCTAAAATTTAACTATAGCCGACGAAAAAATTAGTTTAGCCGACGAAATTTTAACTTTAGCCGACGAAAAAAAATTTCGTAGGCCTGGTTTTAGATATTTCGTCGGCTATAGTCTTTTTTCTGGTAGTGCTAGTAGAAAAAAATCTGGTGAAATTCCGGTTACCATTAATTTTCCGACGTCCAGTGACCGGAGTCCGGCAGTTGGTGACCGGAGACCGGAGTCCGGCGACCGGAGATGCTCCGGTAAAATATTCTTTTTTTTCTTCAAGTGTTTATAAGGAACAAGGGTAAATTGTCTCAAAAAATATTTATTATGAATTTAATAATGATTTGTGTAATTGGGCATTACTCTTACACATTATATTGGAACGGGTATTTGACTTTTTTATTCATTGGTTTGAGGTTTGACTTTTCTTATTTTGTATAAATTGTCATTCTCCCTATAATTAATATTGATGGTTCTTAATTTTCTTTGTTTCATTAATTATTACAAGCAGCTGACGGGATCATGGTGCACTTAAATGTATTAACGTTAAAAAGGGTAGTAGTATAGAAGGGTTTGGACAGTGAGAAAACAAGCTCAGTAGTAATTCGAGGATGAGATTTGTTTGTTAAACTTTGCGGTCTCCATGGAACTTTAGTCTAATTTGTCAAGTACATTTAAGTACCATCGGGTTCATCACTAAGTCATTACCCAAACAAGGTAAATGGCATCAAGGATCAAACTTGGATTCAATGTATAATGTTGAGATATGAATCGTATATCGGGAAAAATGAGACCTTCACTACAAGGAGAAGGTGTTTAGCCGATGAAAAAAAACAGGCTGATAAATAATTTTTCGTCGGTTAAAGTCCACTTTAGCCAACAAAATTAAATTAATTTTTTCGTCGGCTATATTCTGTGAATTTTAGCCTACAAAATTTTAACAGTTTAGCCGACGAAATATATAATTTTGTCAGCTAAAGTGTCTTATATTTGCAAATCTAGACAACCGCTCATTTTGAAAAAAATGGAAGAAAAAGTTTGGGTGTTATCGAAATCTGTCTAAAATGAGTTTGTGGAACTATATATAAGTACGTATATATGTATATATGTTAATTTTGAGTTTTATTTGAATGGATTTAAGAGTTTTATTTGAGTTATATAATATTGATTTTGAGTTTTATTTGAGTTCAATTAATGAATTTTGAGTATGATTGAGTTAATTGATTTTGATTTGATAATATATATGAAATTGATGTTAATAAGTAGTATATATATATATATGTGTTAATTAATTTAATTATAATATTATGTTGATGCATGGTATGAATTAAGTCATTGTTGATGATATATTGATTATGATTTTGTGATGATCGATATTGATATATAATATTGTTATATAATTCTTAATTAGTATGTATATATATATATATGTTTTAATTATTAATTTTTAATAATTAATTGTTGTACTAAATAATTTGAGAGAATTAATTAATTAATTAGAGTTATACATATATAGTTTGTTATTTTTTCAAGATATGGATAAGAGTTGGATTTCGCTTCCAAAATGAGACAAAACATATGGTAAATGAGTTATTAGTTTTATTAAATATACATTGGCTAATGCTAACGGGAATACAATTTTTTATTGTCCGTGCACGAAATATCAATATCACAGCGATATGCATCGATTTACGATTGACAAAGTATGACAGCACCTGAAGAGTAACGAGTTTTGGAAGAAGTATACATGTTGGATATATTACGATGACTAGTGGTTATGGCTCTTAGCCGACGGAACAATTCCGTCTCCTAAGAGTATTTTTTCGTCTCCTAAGATGCGTTGGTGAAGACCCTAGCCGACGAAAAATTTTATTCCGTCAACTAAGAGACAACCTCATCGATAGAAATTCCGTCGGCTAAGATCCGTCTCCTAGGATCTTAGCCGACGGAATTATTCCGTCGGTTAAGTTCCTAGGAGACGGACATATTTTAAAATAAAAATAAATTAATAATCATCTTAGCCGACGGAATATTTAATATTTCGTCTCCTAAGTAATTCTTAGCCGACAGAATTTTTTGAAAATTAAAAAATAAAAACTCTTAACCGACGGAATATTCTGTCGGAAAAAAACCTAAATTTAAAAAAAAACGGTGATCGATCACCAGAAATCCACCGCCAGCGATTGATCTCCGACAAGAAACCGGCCATTCCGATTCCACACACCACCATAACTAGAAAATTTTTCGCGGCCAAACTGCTGATCCTGGTAGTGCTTGCATATTATTTATAAGAGTTTGGGTTACTCTCTTCTAAGATTTAAAAATGCGCTAGGCGGGATTAGGCGGTGCAGCTACTACCCAGCGCCTAACAATCAATGAGGAGTTTAATCGGTGATTAGGCGGATTATTTTATATATATATATATATCTATATATATTTAATTAATTAATTATATATTTATATAATGTATTATAATATAAATTATAAAGCAATGTCATCAAAAGATTCAAAACTCATTGTCTTAAAATAATGTCATCAAACAATAGCTCAAAATTCAAATTCAAATAAAAACACAAAAAAAAAATTTTTCAAGTGAAATGATCACTCCAAATTAAATTTTAAAAAAAATATATATTTATGGAAATACTAATGCCTAACCCACGCCCCGCTTAATTGCAGCCTAATCGCTAGCCCCAAGCTGAATGACCGACTAATCGACACCATCCGTTGTGTCCGCCCAGAACCAATATTCAGGTTTTTTCTCGGTTTTAATTTTCCGTCTAAGCGTCCGATTTTTCGAACAGTGCTCTATTCATTATCAATTGGTTTTGGATGTGAACCCCAACTATTTTGTCATTCAACATTGTTATAACAATGTACTACTAAAGTACTTCGAAGTCCATCTTTTTTGTAAAATTAATTTTTGTAAGCTAACTTGGAGTTTAGCTTTTAGATTAGGTGATAAAGCACTTATACTCCATTGCCAATCACAAAGGAGGAAGCATCTTGAAGAAAACTGAGGAAATAACAATACAGATCAACCCAAATTATCAAAAAACTACAAAAAATTGTATCAAATATTGGAATATCAAATACAAATGCACACATCAAAAAAAACAAAAGAAATTGAAGATATCCCAATGAGAAGTAATTTTCTATCGACGGTTAATCTTATTTGTTTGACATAGAAAGATGGATAAAATTGGATCAATCATGATGAGGGAACACGTCGTTACCTCTTATTATTCTAACAACGATATTTAGTTTCTGGAATCCAGTAACACCAAGAATAGTTGGTTCAAGTGAGATCGTCAATTCTACCCAATCCAACGACTGCGCAAACTGAAGGCCCAGAGAGAGAGCAAACGTATGTGGGCCTAGAACGACCCAAACCAATCAGCCTCAGTCCAAAACAATCAAGTTACTAGGTCTCAGATCTTCTTCCCGCTCTCAAATTCGCTCGTAGAGAAGACATGGACGCCAATCACGCCATAGACTCAGCAGTGGAACCCCTCAGAGAGTTCTCCAAGTACTCCATTCGTCTCGTCAAGCGCTGCCACAAACCCGATCGCAAAGGTAACACTTCTTCCGATCTCTCCCTCTCTTCTTTCGAGATCTCAATGTTGAATTCTGCTTTGTGGTGTGATTTTGATGCAGAATTCTCCAAGGTGGCTCTCCGGACGGCGATTGGATTCGTCGGCTTCTTCGTCAAGCTCACCTTCATTCCTATCAACAACATCATCGTCGGATCTGTTTTAGGTACTTTTCTGATCTGCTTTTGTTTTTGAGACTTTATTTGCATGCAAGAGTTTCTGGATTCAGATTGCAATGGTTTCGTTTCGGTTATATGTACTTGTGTATTAGAATTGATGAGCTCATTCTGCTAATGGATGATCGGAAATTTTAGTAGTGTGTGATGATTTGGAAGTTGAATGCTTGTTTGTGTTTTTGGTTCATGCGTTATAACAAGTTTAGGAAGAAAGTTGGATCCTGTGTTTTAGCTCATAGTGTGTGTGAAATGGTTCTCTAAGAGTATGTTGCCTATACAATTTGTTGGCTTATGGTAATTGGTTTGAGTATTTCACCCCAGTTTAAGTAATTACAATGTTTGGGGCAGTTCAGGTTGTTTTACATCTTGGTTTTGGTTGGTTAGAAATACATGAGATGATGTGGATGTAATGGGTACATTACTTGGTTGAGAAGAAGTTTGAGCTCTGGTTTTTCTCTTGTTATAGTTACTAAATCGTGATACAACATGCATGTCACACCTACATAGATGTTAACTTCTAAGTCCTTGACGTGTGTCTGAAACCGGGGTACGATAACGAAAACACGAGAATACCAATTTAGAACACTTTGTTGTCATTTATAGCATTGGTAAATAGGGTTCGGTCAATCTGGGGACTTAAAGCCATTCATGCAATAAGAGTTAGTGACATTTTACACAACAAACATAATTACACATTTATAATTTACAAAGTTTTAAGGGGGTTTTGAAGATATTTCTAAAAATCTATGGACTGAAAATTAAATACTAAATTAAATATATACATGTGATCATCATCCACACACATAACCAAGCACGAAAAGTCATCAAGAACATGTAACAAAATTGTAAATAACAAGGGGCAGCAAGCAAGACTAGACATACTACTTATCTCAATTCCAATTCTAATTAGAGACCACCAGCGATTCAACTAATCGTTAAGACTTCTAATATATTTAGAATCAACTCCAGCGTATAACCCTAAATTATGCTAATTGGTTTAAAGATACACCAGCGTGAAAATTAAACACGAAAAACACATAAAGCACAATAAACCGAATTGGAGACATGCAACATGTAATAGCATCACCTATCATATTAATATGCATGTTTTATGAATGCTTACTCCTAATAGATAATCTAGAATGAAACAACTTAGTGTATGAATCAATCCAAATTTACCTTAGCACTTGAAATCGTAACCAAGAAAACTACCATGGCCGAGACAGCCTCTAAGTATTGATTTTGATGCACAAATTCATGAAAAAAAAAATACATAAGAATATCGAAACCTACTGCCCTAAATCATTAAACAAATTCGAAACATGTACAAGATCATACAACACAACATAAACATCATCATTGAATCTGAAACATGTTCATTGTATAAAACCAAAATAAAACCAATAATTCATTACAAAATCGAAAACTAAATGAAAAATACAAAGCCATGATAGAGTCACACTTTAAAAACCTTGGAAGAGGTTTGGCAAAGGTGGTGAAATCGGATGAAAGATGGAGGAAGATTTTTAGGGTTTCGGTGGTGGTGCGGCTATGTATTTCTTGGAAGTATTTTGGTAGGGTTTCGGCAAGGCTTCTTTGGTGGTGAGATGATGTTCTTCTGCCCTCTATGTCGTGCTATATATAGGCACCTATAGGGGTCGGCCAAAATCCTAAACCAAAAAGGTTTAGGCTTCCCTAGTTTTTCTCAATTCGGCAGAATGACATTCGTATGATGATTACATTATAACTTCATCTAGAAAACAGCTATTTAGGTGATTCAAATTGATTTGGAAAATAGACTCTCGTAGTTTTCTATCCATATATGGCACGTTTTCTGATTTTTTGTGAGCTGTCCTGGAGAGTTCATTGAAGTTGAGAGACGTGCACATGAATTTTCCTGAAAATAATCAGGGTTTTCAAGACTTGTATATTCCTTAGATATTCTGCCGAATTTTGATATTCTTCTCCTTATTGGACTTGGTTTGGACCTCTCCTTTATGGATATGGTGACTTGGATCAGTCAAATTGTTTTCCTATGTCCATTGGGAATCCTTTTCTCTCGGCGGCAGCAGGTTACTCTGTTTCGGCAGTCTGACATTCTATCACTAATTTAGGCATACCACCCTCTAGAAAATAGCTATGGATGTGATTCAAAATGTTCTGGAAACTAGACTCACACAGCTTTCCGTGTATATATGGTACATCTTCTAATTCTTTGTGAGTCGTCCTAGAGAAATTCTAGAAGTTGGGTGATGTGCCCAGGAAATTTCTGCTTTCTGCTGAAATTGCATGCTTCCGCCTCTCCATGTTGCTGCATGTTTTGCTTCCTTCCATAGCTTCAATTCTCTTGATTCTTCCTCCCATGAACTCTTCTACATCCGTCTAAGTATCAGATAAGTTAAATTAATTTATGACAATGCAAAAGCTTTACAGAATCAACAAAACATGTCAAGACCCCAAACTGAATCGGTTTCTTGTTATTTCATGTAGCACTTAGTCAAATTCTGTATAAATCTTCTATGTTTAGCACGTTTTCATCCCTTACATAACCAAAGACTCTTGACTCTATAATATGACTCTATTCTACGACAATAAGAGATAAACAAAGTACAAATAGAGGCAATAACATATTAAAAACGTAGCACTTTGTGCTCTTATCAGTCCTAACTTCCACATAAGTGTAACTAAACATGTCTCCTCGAATTCTTTTTCTTTGTTTGTTTAGTTTGCGAGGATTTTCTGTGATGAGATGACAGATTTTACAGAGTAATATGAGGAAAGTGACTGATGTTGTTTTCCTATAATCTCAGGACGTGCTCCAAGTTTGATATATGATAGGTGCAACAACTTGAGAGTTTGAAGAGGAGGTGATACTGTTTGCTTTTTAGATCTCATTTGAAGAGGAGGTGATACTGTTTGCTTTTTAGATCACTAAATTTGATAAAATTTTACAAAGATGATCTACATATATAAATCTATATATTAGACGGTGGAGATGTGATTTGATGATCAACAAGTTGGTGTAATCCTTGATCTCTCATATATGTCAAGAAAATGGATCCCTCATATATATATATATAGCTTTTCCGGTGTGGATGTTCGCGGACTTTTGTAATTTTATCCTATTTTTTATTATGATTTCTCATCTTAACCGTTCACAATGTAGATATATGTGAACAGATCATCTCTACAAAATTTCAGCAAATTTGGAGATCATTAAGACATCCAAAATGAATCAAAACTATGAACGTAAGAAAATTGTTCAACCAGAACTGTTAGTTTTTTCCGTTTTAAATCACATATTTGATTACCTTAATGATTTTCAAATTAAATGAAATTTTTTAAAGATTATATGTTCATATATATCTATATTTTGAACGGTTAAGATGAGAAAATACGATCGAAAAGTGGATCAAATTGTCAAAATCCGTATATTTTTTTAAAAAAATCAGACTTCTGCACCTGAACCTTCCTGTATATATGTTTTGACTTAATTAAACATTTGAAACGGCTACCTCTTCCAGCTAAGATCGCTGTTCTCTTAGATAGATCCATAGATGTGTATTTGCTAGATCATTATAATTAGATGATGGCTAAGGAAACAGAACAATGATCTGAACTTGATAACACAGAGATGAACTAGAATTTTATTTTTATATGATATTATAGACAACACATGCTCTTGATGGAGCACTATGACATCCACTAGAAGTAGGATGATCTGCTTGGGAAGTAAGAAGCATCGTGGGCAACCTCCTTTATAAAGGCTTTTAGGAGGTAGATGATTCTGGTTCATTAGAAGAGAAGATTGAAGTAACGTGAGGTAAGCCAACTTCAAATGGCCTTTTAAGTGCCAAGGCCTCCACCTGAAGAACATTAGAATGAGCTATACTTTTAGCAGAACCAAAAATATGAACACCTTGTGCATTCAAATGGGGTTTAATTTGGACTATATACATCTCAATTTGCTTGAAAATTTTGTTTTTGTTTTTATAAATGAATTCATGCAGGCGACCGATGGTGGTGGGCTCCCTGTGTATGACACACATTTTGTCTTTTAGATTTAAGACGTTGATTTATAGTTTAAATTTTCCGAGTAACTAATATTGTTCCCAGTTGTCTGAAAACTATTAGAAAACAAAGAAGTAAATTATCTAATAGTAACATTTCATGTCCCTACCTGAAATTTTAAGGATCTGAAACGAGTTTTAAAAATAATATCTCTAATCGTCATAAAAAAAGTCATAAAAGAACCAAAGATGCGCACAAATACAATAAAGAAACATACTTCAGCTTAATTTTTGACCATGGTATTCTATCATTAAGTTTTATTTTTGACCATGAAATTCTATTACATGCGGCTGTTCTTCCAAATTCTTATCTTTCAGCAGTAAAAAAGAGAAAATAAATGGTGTTGCATGAGTCCGATGTCGTGAATGTTTTTTTTTCATTTTAATAATCAATTTGTTGTCAATCCTATATCTGGACTCCTTACCTGTCTTGATTTTTGTGCCCCTAAGCCCGATAATGATTTTGGGCCTGCGGCAGCAGCCTCTTGGGCCTCACCTGTCCAAACCTGCACCTTGTGACCCACTATCATGTAAAGTTCGTTGGGCGGCCTAGCATGAAAAGTGAACTCGTCGTTTTCGAAACCCAACTCTATCCCGACTTTCAGAGGTGATTTTCAGGTACTAGTATATGCTTAGGTGTAGTCTTATGAAGCTACTCATATCTACCTTATGGTTCTTCAAGGATCCTTTTATTCAGAATGTTAGGTTTGGCATAAAAACTTATGGGTATGGGCAGTGACAAGATTGAAGAGTTGGGGGTCTAAATATAAACGGTAGTATATGTGATATAAAAAAATAAAATTATATTATTCTTTTTCTAGATAAAGAAGAAAAGTATATGAATTATTATTTCAAATTTGATATAATACACATAATATAACTTAATGAGAAAGTATTAATAGAAAATATTCTATCAAACCAATGAATACTTCCGTTTCTAACTTGTTAACCACTTGATTATTTTGTTGGTTACAAAATTATGTTAACCACTTAATTTTAAAAGATATCCACGGCGACAGAAATTGGAAACGAAATAATCCAAAGATGAAAGGATCGATTTCATACTCAACAAAAAGGGAAAGAAAGCCACAAATGACTGGTTGTGGCTTGGGCGCTTGGCCATGTGGGGAAAGCGAAATTACGGAATAGAATCCCATCAACTTGCCCTTTCGGAATTTCTCCATTAATACAAGATTCCCGGGGCACTTGGATTTTACTGGGCCCACCCCATCGACCCAACTCCCTAAACGGCGTCGTTCTGTCCCTTCCACCTCCGCTTTTACCGAAAAAAGATATAAACCTGAAAACCAAACCCAGAGTGACCCCGCCATAGATAGAGCCGCAGAGCTCTACACCCAGCTTCTCTCTCTCCAAACCCAAATTCTGCATTAGGGAGATGGCCGCTTCCCTCGTTATTCCGCCGCCTGCGTCGTCGTCATCTGCGGCAATGTCTTCGTCGCGTTCGTCTCTGCTCGGCGGCGGTAATAAGAGTCTGCTCGGCGTCGGTGAATATGGCTCCCGTTTTTACTCTCCTACCTGCGTCGTAACAACTCTTACCTGCACTGTGATGTCTGTTCTTTTCAATTTATTTACACTATTTCAAATTTGATGAAATCTGGGACAAATTTTTTGATGAGTTTTGACCGAACGATGCAGTTAAATTCTTCAGTTTTGGCTATTTTTATGTTGTTTTTGAGGTTGGATTGATTTGTGTATTTTTTTGATAGAAATGTGAAATGTGTGAACCGATAAAAGGGAATGGGAAGCCGATTATTCCTGTTGTTAACGAGCGGACACTGCCCAAGTTCTTGGAATCGGCACGCCTGGCTAAATCGGTTAACAGAAATAGCGCCAGGATTAAATTATTTTCTGGTACAGCAAATCCTGCTCTTTCCCAGGTACATCAAATTTGGTTCTTGATTTACCGTCTTACATTCAGTTATAGGTGAAATTTTACTGAAATGGGGGTAAAACATTTTTCACTAATTATTTTGCTGGGTTCTTTTAGTTAGTTATATACTTAGAGCTGGTGGCTAATTCTACAGTGCTTGCACAACTTCTCAAATCTTAACAGCCACGCATAAAATGTGTTCTAATTCTTGGAGTCTTGTCCATGTGACTGCTAACTTTCTTTTAATTTGCATAGGAAATTGCTTGGTACATGGGATTGGAGCTTGGAAAGATCAACATAAAGAGGTTTGCTGATGGTGAGGTATATGTTCAGTTGGGAGAGAGTGTTAGAGGGTGTGATGTATTCTTATTGCAGCCGACCTGCCCTCCTGTCAATGAGAACCTCATGGAGCTACAAATTGTAATTGATGCGTGTCGGAGGGCATCGGCCAGAAATGTTACGGCAGTTATTCCATATTTTGGATATGCCCGAGCTGATAGAAAGGCAAGTCTCTATTCTTGCTTTAAATGCACTTGCTTAGGATATCCATCAGCAGAAGTGTTGAAAGGAAATATGGCAGTCCAAGTTGTTTCATACACACATGGTCCATAACAGGAGTATTCATTAAGTTGGTGGCCAATTTTTAGGTCTCATCTCTGTAGTGTAATATATTCTCCATAATTGAAGTCCTACCTTGGTGGCATATGAACTGAAATATGTTTACATAGAGTGATACAAGTTATTTTTTTCTCAATGGCGATTCTCTCTTCTTTCCGCTACAGACTCAAGGGCGTGAATCCATAGCGGCCAAACTGGTTGCAAACCTCGTCACCATTGCGGGTGCAGACCGTGTTCTTGCTTGTGACATTCATTCCGGGCAGTCAATAGGCTACTTTGATATACCGGTGGATCATGTATATTGCGAGGTAATCTGCTCACAATTGTCATTTTTGACTTGTGTTGGCCATTTTACCATAATTTATGCTGTTTGTTATGTGCAATATAGCATGTTATCCTTGATTACCTGGCCAGCAAGGCAATTTGTTCTGATGATTTGGTGGTGGTATCCCCTGACGTCGGGGGAGTTGCAAGAGCACGTGCTTTTGCCAAAAAGCTATCGGATGCACCTTTAGCCATCATAGACAAAAGGCGTCACGGACACAATATTGCTGAGGTAATTTCTGCGTCGTACTCCTACGTACAATTTGTAAGGAATATGATTCTTCACGTGTTTATCATTAGGAATAAACTGCATTCTGGCTGACATCTGTCTCCTTGTCAAACCAGTTCTCCCATGTCTTTGTCCCTTAAATTTGAATCCATCCACTTAGATATAGTTTCCAGAGTGTAAATGCCTTGCATTACTCTTCTAATGTGTACACCTTATTAGTTTCTTTGGGATAATATCATGTTAGACCTGTTGGCTCTGCATAAACCTGGGTCCCAAGATTGTGGCCCGGGTACTGTAACCTGCTGATAGAAATCTTGAATATTCTCCTTTGAAGTACTAGCGTAGAAAAATGGCAAGCAAACATTTGATTCGTATCTAATATTTACCTTCCCAGGTGATGAACTTGATTGGCGATGTAAGGGGAAAAGTTGCAGTGATGGTGGATGATATGATTGACACTGCTGGTGAGTCGTATGTGAATGTCATGTTATATAGTTGTCCTTACACATGAGGTCAAAAAATGAAAGATAATAGTAAAGAGAAAGAAATGTATTAAAACAAAAAGGTAAAGGAAAATCTAATTGTTTCAACCTCAAAGTAGGAACTAAGAATCTAATTGAATGTTGGGAACATACGTGATACATTGATACCTGTTGTCTATGAAATGATTCTCAATAATATACATTAACTATTTTCTATGACATGAATCTCATTGCCTATCAGAAGCTCTTTGCTCACCCAGGTCTCTTGTTTAAAGTTGAAGGTTGCAGCTCGTACTGGGTAACCGGTGTGTTTGAGATGATTCTCAAAACCATAGGGTGTTTTTATTCTATTTTTTATTTTGAATGAGTTGCACATTGTAGGGACAATCTCAAAAGGCGCAGCTCTGTTGCATGAAGAGGGTGCAAGGGAAGTCTATGCATGCTGTACTCATGCTGTATTCAGGTATGAACTTTGTAGCATTTGATCTAGTTCATTTGTTTCAATCTTTCACGTGATGCATGTTATGGCTTTCTGTCTCTTGTTGTCTTTAGGTAAATCAATATGCTTTGTACTGGGTTTCTGTAATTACTCTTTCGGCTTTTGATCTTTTTCATTTGGTTCAGTTAATGCTTTGCTTTGTGTTGTTTGTATTTTAATTCTTTTCGTATAATCTTAAGTTTCCCGTTTGCCTACTAGACCAAATATTTTTGGATTATATATTTTTTTTTGTTTTTTTGTTTTTCTTCTGGTACGGTGTAAGTTGGACTATGTCTTGTTGCTCCAATGCTCTACCTAGTATCTGGAATAATAAGAACAGATCATTTATTCTGTGTTTCCCGCTTGCCTACCAGACCTTCAAATATTTTTGGATTATATGTTTTTTTTGTTTTTGTTTTTCTTCTGGTGCGGTGTAAGTTGGACTATGTCTTGTTGCTCCAATGCTCTACCTAAAGTATCTGGAATAATAAGAACTGATCATTAGTTCTGTTTATTTGTCGGTTAATGTTTCCAAAAAGGTGCAATCTGTATGAACCAATAACTTAGTTCATTATCTGCAAGTTGTTTTAATGTTATTAAATTCAATGTTCTATACCAACCATTTCAGTCATTGGATGAATTTCGTGTTGCTTTTCATTCACAGCCCTCCTGCAATTGAAAGGTTATCGAGTGGCCTGTTTCAAGAGGTGATTGTAACAAACACAATCCCCGTTGCAGAGAAGAATTACTTCCCTCAGTTGACCATCCTTTCAGTAGCGAACCTGTTGGGTGAAACCATTTGGCGTGTTCACGATGATTCTTCTGTGAGTAGCATATTTCAGTGAAATCAGAATAGGAGACGATGCCAGTAGCTCCATCTTATCTATCATGGTTCTAGTATATCATATTTACACATTGGTTCCTCCTCTATTTTCTTTAGTTCACCAACCCTCCAAGTCTTTGGGGGTGATAATAATTAGTAGTAGGTCTCACAGTGTACTTAGTCATTTAGGCGGTTGGTTAAGGCTCACAAGTGAACATTGATATCCTCATGAGAAGTTATATGAGCTTGTTCTACGAGCTTAATAAGCACACAGCTAGCTTATGGAAGTTCTGTATGTTAGGATTAATGTAATACTTGAAAAATTTATGGTACTTCAACTGGTTTCATTATAGAATGTGTCATGTTGCTTGTGCAATGTAGGAAGGTTGAAGGTAACAAACCCGTGTACTTGAGGAGCATTTCTCCCCAGGACCCAAGGCAAGAATCGTTGTCCTCCATCTCCCTGTCTTCTTTATAACAAACTGATTACATCACTTCGAATCATTATCGATTAACAGAGCTATCCGACAGTGAATTCCTGTACCAGCCAAACGTTGCATATTGGAATTAGCTCTTCAGGATTTTTCCGAAACGTGTAGACTTTTTTTGGCAACTGTAACATGTGGACTTGGACACTAGAAAGAAAAGAATCTCTCTCCCAACACTCGAAAGTCTCTGCACGATTGTGTTTGCAGTATCGTCTAAGGCGAGGAGATCTCGTATTACCGTCACAATGTCTAATTTATTTTTTCATGACAGAAATAAAACACAGAAACACGACAATGAAAGGGGTACGTTCGGTAACATTTAACAAAACTATTTTTAAAAAACTGAATCGCAAAACAATAATGGATGATTAAATTACATGTTTTTAAAAGAAAAGAAATGTTCAAACAACGTCTCACTTTTTAGAGAAGTAAAGTTTTGTATCTCACGTTTAAAAAATTTCAAAATAGTATCTCATGTTCAAAAACCGAAGACGAATTGGAACCTAGAAAGAAACGGATTCAAAAACCGAGAGTGTTTCATCATCAAAGAGTGATAGAGTTGAAGAGAGAGAAAGATATAGAGATAGTGAAAAAATTAATATATGAAAAGATGAAAGTATCATTCAGTTGTTAATTTTTTTAACAGACTTGACTGGTTCAGATATCAAACTTGAGTCGAGATAAGAACGTAAGATACTGTTTTAAAGTTTTCTCAACGTGAGAAACAAAACTTTTGCTTCTTTAAAAGATGAGACACTATAGCGTCCCGTGTAAAATTTACTGAGTTACCGAAGGGTAGTAACTGCACTTGGTAGTTTACATTTGAGGTGCAAGGGTGAAATATCGAGATTATAACAAATGGTCAAATGTGTGATCTTAGATGACGATGTTGTAGTACGTGTCGACATGAGTCTCCCGGTATTTTTGAAGTATTTTTCGGAACTTCCATCTATTTTCTACGAATTTCTAAAGTTTATGGTAATTTTTAATTACCATTCTGATAAATAAGTTTTACTATTTAATCATTTACTTTTTATCTTATTTAAATTTGGACAGTTGGATCTTTTCCAGATCTAATCTTGACCGTCCATTTCTGTATAAATAAGGGTCAGCTGTTGACCGAAGTCAAAGCTTCCCAAACATGGTCAACTCTCTCTCTTGACGCTCTCCCGAGCTCTCCTCCGCCTCCGTCGTCCTCGACGGCGTCTGACCGCCTCCAGTCACCATCGGCCGGCGCACCACCACCAGTCTCTTCCTCTTCTTTCATTGTTCCTAACCCAACCCAAAGCCCACCATGTAGCCAAGATCCAGGGAGATCGGACGAGGAGGAGCTCCGCCTGTGTAGGTCGGATTCTGGTCAGTTTAGGCAATGTGAAAGCGCGTGTGGTATCTTCCTTATTCTCTATTCTTCTTCTTTCCATTCCTGTCCCTAATCCTTTAAATCGAGGTTTTTCTGGGTTTCAGTTTTTCCACCGCCGGTGAGTGTTCTTCGATTTCTTGGCATCTGCTCCTTCTGACAGTGAGGCAAGCGTCTAGAGGCTGGGACGCACTTGGTTGATGATCACTGAAGTTGCAGTTGCGTTTTGGAGGAGACCAGTGGCGGTGTGGGGCTGATTTGGTAGAGGTGGTGACCGAGGCAGTGCTTGGGGTTCTGCAAATCAAAACCCTTCTCATATCACCTTCACATTCGAAACAATCCAAAAAAAACGATTCTCCTCCACATCTCGGATAGTAACCCCAAAATCACAACTCCAGAGACGCGAAAATAAATCAATGAAGCTCCTTCGACTTATTTGCCTTGTAGTTAGAACCTTACAAACAATTGCAAAGTTGAATTTCAACGCTGACTGCGCTGCCAGTCCACCAATTTTCAACCCTTTCGACTCCTTCATTGAAAGAGTTAAAGAACCCGAAAAATGCCTCTCCATATCCTCCAACACATTTGCCATCAAGGAAACACAAATAGAACCTAACTCTCCTAACATAATCAGCCCGGAACCAAGTGATTTTTGTCAAGAAAACCTAGAAATTCTCTCGCCTCCGCCACAGAAACCAAACCCTAGCAGAGCCAAAACCCTCGTGACGTGTCAGAGGGACTTTACCCGTGGATTTCTGAACTGGACACCCTGACCTGGAAAATTTTAAAATAGGCTGGGCGATTGTTAATTAGGGTTTTCTCAACTACATATCAGCTGAGTATATTCCCTATTATTGAGTTGTATTCTTTGTTTGTTTCAAGAGGAAAATAAACAAACCAAGTGTTTGTGGAAACAAAAAACATATCATTGCAAAGAGGCTCAACGTACTAAGAATCGGGAATAGATTCGTTGATTTGATATAAGAAAATGATTCTAGGCCTTATTAAGGTCTAAGATTTGTGACTTTAATCATAGGTTGCATCGACATATCACATAAACACATCATCAATTGACAAAAACATGTCACGTCATTCTTAAATAAAAATACAATCTCACCCTTCGCAAATCTAATTCTCTAGATTATTTTTATCCTTATTCTATATTAAATTATTTTCCAAAACCATTTTCTCTCATTCATGCTTAAATTAAAACACTAAATTCCAAAAAAATAAAACACTAAATATATAATACGATATATACACACTTTCAAAAATATGAATTTATTTGAATATATATATATATATAGTTTTTTCCAAAGAAAAAATAATATACGCATTCATCAGAAAAAATTCATTCAAAAGAGGATTCGATTAGAGGTTTATTTATTTATTATTACGTATTTTATATTTAAATTTTGATGAATATATGTATATATTCTTATATTTATTCGATGAATATATGTATATATTCTGATCAATATACAATATATGTATATTAATATTGTACTTCTATGTGCATCTATATTAATTTTATAAAATGAAAAAAAAATGATGAATCAAAAAGTTTAAAATTGAATTTTGATTCACAAAGATGGAAAGAAATTTATATACTCATAATTTTGACCCTATAATCAGATAATTTATTATAATGTTATACTGTATTAGGAACTAAATTTAATAGTGTTCATTTAAGATAACTAAATTACCTCGATAGAAAATGAAACTAAAATAATTTGTGAATGATAAAATTCTATTTTAATTTTAAAATGATCTGACATTATTTTTTAAACTGATGATATGTCAATGTGATTTGTAAAGGATAAAATTATATTTTTATTTAAAAATGACTTGACATTATTTTTTAAACTGATGATGTGTCAATGCGACATTGCACTTCACAAGATTAAGGCCTAAAATTTCAGGCCTTAATAATTCACAGGGTTATAGCAGTGCCATTTGATATAGCTTTCCTATTGTAATATGGGATCAAAGCTTCTCTCGTTGGGATTAAGACAGTTTTCCTATTATGTTTTGAGAATTTTTACTCCTAGTCTTGTTGCGATTCCTCTAGCATATTGGAAAGAAAGCCAACTCTTATATATAGAAGCCCCGGGTATTGTTATTCTCATCACGTTATTCTCAAACAAATTAGGGTCAGAACTTTAGTGAACATTGTTCTTTGTTTTAGCTAAGCCTCAGCAAGATGAGTTCTTCAAATAATTCACAAGAGTGGAGCAACCGATACCAACAAGGGGACATCTTCAACAACACCGAAAGATAAAGGATCCAAACTGACTCTGCCCAAGCAACTTATGTGCCCTCAAGCGCCGATCCGACCACCAACAAGTGGGCATAATAATTCTTTTAGCCCTCTCAATTTGAACACGAAGTAGGAAAAGTAGTAAAAAAATGGTTATGGCTACAAGATTCTAGGAAAAGTAGTTTGCAGTTTTGATGTAACTTTTATTTTGTTCAAATATTGTCCATGTTCTATGGTCCTGAAAATAAAAAATAAAAATCTATGTTTACATACTTTTTATAAGAAATTTAATGTAAGATATATGCTATCGAAGATTTAATGTAATTTTATTCATGTATCTACTGTCAAACTAAACATATACTCGATATATAAACGATGCATTCATTTGTCTAGCTTTTCACGAACAACATAAGTTACAAAAATTGTATATCAACGTTGAACCACCATTTCATAACTGGCTTCGGGGAAGTTATTTTTTCTTCTTAAATGGAGGTAAATGGACACTTCTTCAATTTATTAGATGATCCATCAAAACTTTGAAAGAGAATTATGTTTGATAAAAAAAAATTGATTGGTTACTTCTCTTTGTAATATTTTGTATCTCTTATTTTTAGTAAGAGTGGAGTTAGGTCACATTATTTTTTCAATAAATTACTCGATCTCGTTTCATCCGAGTTTTTAACAACAAAAATTGATTGGAATATTGAGTCTACCGACTTCCCAATAACACCTTTGAATCTATTTAAATGGTTTCTGTCAATTAATCTGCCAAAACGGTGACAACCAAGCAGAGGCCTACCTCCTAATCAGCATCCAACACCAATCCATACTTAGAAATCCAACAACAGATTACACATCCAAAGTGGAAGATACTCTGGAACTTCAAAGTTCTGTTAATCACATCAATGTGCTATTCAACTGTTATGTATATGAGATCCCTTTTTAGACTCCCCAGAGAGTCACAGCCTTGCAGGCACAAACCCAGAAATTCTAACTATACATATACATTAATACATACGACAAAGCCAAGGAATTAAAAGAAACAACAGTTCAAGTCTGAGGTAAAAAAAGAAGCTTTTTGGTTTCCTTTTTCTTTTTCCCATCTATACAGTGCTACCTGACTCGTATAATATCTAAAGTTTGTTCTTATCCTAGCTAGCTATTGCTATCCATTTTCCTATGGCAGTAACCAGTGTTTGGGAGCAGCATCTTGAATTATTGAATCCCGAGGCTGTCACAAAAAAGATTTCCAGCTAACGTTTCAACATTGTCGAATGGTCTGCAATTCCCTGTTTGAAAAATAATTCCATGTTACGTATAGCAGATATGCATGCAGATGTAGCAGGATGATTATTATGTTGTTTCAGATACGAAATAAGCAACAGCGAATGATCACAAAATAAAAACAGCTAACACAAACAGCATTTCCCTACTAATTATGCATCACAGGCAGGTTGTCATCCAGACTGTTTTAATGACCAAGTCTCCACAGATTTGACCATCATCGAGTTTTTGCCAATGCATATTCTTAATTGTTTCCTTCTGATCAGCCTGAGTAAAAAAACCATACGGAAAACAAAACAAAAGATTCTCAGGATTATTACCTTGTCTATGCTGCTTAATTAATATTCTAAATCATCTTCATCATCCAAGAAAATGTCAGGATGTATTGCTGCACGAGTGTAATTGAGAGCTCTTTGTAGCTTCTGATGATCTAGAACTTCAACTTCAACCACAAAGTCTGAACTAACCGGTCGGTGATCTGAAACCCTCAGTTCTGCCCGCTTATAGGATAGTTGTTTGATTCCTGTTCCTAGCCACAGTATACGATCACACCTGTTACATTAACCAACTAGTCATCAATTGCCTGACTCATGATTATAACTTCACGATTATTCATGAAGCTGCAAAAACCATTTCACACGGGGATTAAACAACTCTCCTCTCGCCAAGGAAGGAGAAAAGACATGTTATGAAGAAATCTAGGCATGTACCCCAAACCAATTGCCCTAGATTTCAATGAGGTAAAGTTATATTTTTGCAATACAGGGCAACACTCCACAATATCACAAAATTCTAGGATACTGACAATTAAACATGATGTAGTTGTCTCAAATACACTAATAAGGTCCACAAAATTAAGTTTTACTCACCATGCTGGTGATCTCTTCTTCTCTCCTTTTGGATGCTCGCCAAAATATCTATCGGAGTTCATTTCATACTTGTAGGTAGGCGGAAAATGTATACGCCCCTCTTTCCAACCCTCGAATACATGCCCCCTCCGAAGTTCTTTGCTTAGCTGCACAATGGGGTATCACATTAAACCTCAATTTAATTTTGGCCGATATATTTACGAGACTACAAGGTAAGGAACTAATTTCTTATTAGATTTAGAACAATTTCACGCCCAAAGATTCACAAGGTCCAAACTGTCAAATATACATTCCTTTTTCCTAATACATGAATTAGTTTTTCCTAATAGGTGAATTAGTTTTTCCTAATTTCATGCATATCAAAACTCTTTGAACCAAAGTTAGATCCAAATTAAAGCTTTATGCTGATTCAATAGGTTTGTATCAAGACATAGAATTCGTTAACTAGACACGCACCGAAGCTGGATAGGCATATTTGACATACTGGCACTAAAAGCTAATTAGATTGGAACAAAGAGGTTTTGCAAAGAGCATGATGATCTCACCTGATCATTGTTGAGAAGCTCATCCCACTGTTTCAGAGCAACGAGCTTCCTTACCTCTGTGTCTAACATATTGAGGCGGTAATTCAAATCCCCAAACCAGAAAATTTGACTGTTTACACAAGAACCCCCAAACACATTAACAGTTTCATGATGGCATAATAGATATGAAGTAAAGCTAGTAGGATGAGGCCAAACATAGAAGTTGTTCATATACTTGAAGTTACTAAACAGCTAGCTCAGCCATGAAAAGCTGCAAAGCACCGTACATCACAATTTTAGCTTCTGTCAACTCACTAATTTATCATCTAAATACTTCTAATATTATTATGAATCCAGTATCTACAGCATATAAACAAAACAAGAAGATTTTTTTTTCTATTTTGAGTTTTTTTCACCGTCTCTTTTTGCTTTCATGGTCAAGAACAATTACTTGCATGTGTGAAGGATCGTCATTATTATTCATCTATCAAGTGTTAGTACCTTCATACCTAGTGTGGAACTTTCTATAGTCCAATTTGTTGTGTATATTGAAATTGTCTAGACCTTATCATAAGCAGCAGAGGATAGGTGTTAGTCTTTATAAAGCAGTTCAAGCATTTTGTAAGTAAAGAGACTAAGATAGGATACAAATAGATGGCAGAAAAAAGTGTGCTGCAATTAGATCTAAAAAAGCAGTTGACATAAGGAACATCATCAAAAAAATAAAAAGAAAATTATATGCCTACTCATGGGATGGAATTGTCTGTGGTTGATCTGTATCGAAAACAGATGAGAAACAGGTACGCCGTATAATTTCAAACACATCTGAGTTCCGCCTCTGTTCAGTCCCCTCCTTCTGACCAGAGGTCAGATGAGAGCATACAAAGCACATTCGTGATTGGAAAAGGGACATGCTTACAGAAACTGATCCCTGCTTCAGAAACCATGAATTACAATGACAGCCAACAACATAAAGGCAGGAACGTTTAATAATCAATCAGTGTACTTGCTTTAAAATGTAATCTTCAGCTAGAAGCTAATCATGTTGAAAAACAGCAGTTCAAGGGGCACGCGATCATTAAGAAATAAAGACAGCCCCCAACTTTAGCAAGGTTGAACACAACACAATTCACTTCCAACACATGTAGATTGTAAAAGAAAATGACATTTCTAAAAAGCAACCACATACTTTTTTCCAAAAGATATGTCAGCACATTATATAAAAGGCATCACCTTGTTTCCCATGTAGCCCATTAGACCAACTCCCACTGGAGATACTTTCAAGTTATTGATGTGTCTCCTCAACTTCTTACGCACCCAGATGGATATATATATCCCCACCATTTGCTTGCTGACAATCCGCACATACGTAGGATGAAACTTTACACCGTCAATGACGACTTCATTATGAGGTTGTTCGGTTGGTAATTCATTGAAGGTGTCCTCTTCCTCTTCTGAAAACCTGTCGGACATAGCAGCAAGAGAGTCGAGAAAGTCCGGCATCTCTTTCTGCTTTGTCAACCCTGATCCCAGACTCCCAAAGCTATGGTGTGATCTTTTCAATCCACTACCTTTTAGTGATAAATTTTGATGACCGAATATTAGAGGATTATGCAAATTAAAACCAATGCTTGCAGAACTACTCATGACGCGCCGTAACTTAGAATTTGAGAAGACAACTTGTGGGGTAGCATCTAAGGACCGTTCAGGCCAGTCTAGTCTACTATCGCAATCAATGCCATAAATTCTCTTCCACTGTAAATTCTTTCCCATACTTAGTGCTTTAGTCAATGCAGCTTGTTCTAATTCACAACCATTAGCAGCTCCAACATATTCCTGGCACAGCAATCCTCGTGGAAGATCATCAATCTCATCTGCAAGTACATCAGTAACAGAAGAAGTCCTTTGTACCGGTGAAGGGGGAGCACTGAAGCATTTATGTTTGCATTCAGGTTCCAGTGATTTGTTCAGAGTTCTTCGAATGATTGCCTCCCACTTTGGTATTGGTTTGTTATCCTCTGCTCCAAATACATTCCCAGCATTCAAAGGGACAACCTCTTGAAAACTGAACAAAACAGCTGATACATTAGTGCCAATCAAAATTACATTAAAACTTTCTAGCCGAGCCATGATTTTGGTTATATCTACGATATTAAGTAATTAACGATTTTAGGTAGACATGTCTAACAGTAAATTCTGCTAGGCTCAAATTTCATGTAGTTAAGTGTGTGATCACCGTGATGTCAACTATACACTAACTGCTTGAAATCCTTCAATAAGCAATAGGACAAACATTCTGCATCCAAATGTGTTACAAACAATGCATATACACTTCTAGAGCACTGGACACAATAATATTAAAGCCGGATAAGGTGATGAAAATTCAGGCGATACTATGCAACCCATTTACCAGGACATGCATGATGATTATCCAAAATGTCATTGATTGTTTCAAGGAGTTCTTTAAGGTTATAGAACACGCAGACAATTATCTTGTATATGTTCTTCTACAGATATCAAAACACACCACTAGAGTTATATGTTTCAAAAGATATTTGTGATCACCATTTCTCAATCACGTGACAGTTCCATTCAATTTTATATCAGGACAATTTTTATAAAATGTTACAGGTAACAGATTCCTTAACAACAATAAAAATAAAGATAGACATTGGTAGCTAGTGATTCATAGAGGAGATATATCTTTTTGGTGAGGCAGGTTGATTTAGAAGTATGAGTATTCTACTTATGTTTCGTGGAAATTTTTAACAGCATGATACATAATAGAGGTCAACACAGGCATGGAACTTGTGCCTCTGGAGGTATATAGGGAGGAAACATGCCTGTTGCACAAAACACTGAAAGCATGCACTTAGGTTGATTATGTCAAGGAAGATAGAAAGTACTGACCCGAGAATGTAAATGTCCGATGGCTCTTCTGAAGAAATCCAATCATCAATATCAAGGTCTTCATCTGGAACTGTTCCAGCAACATTCCAAGTGCCTATTGTCACCCTACATGAAACCATGAGCCCCACCATAAAATTCCATTAAGAAACAAACTGTGCTGCTTCTAGGCATAACATTGCAGCTGGTAAGAACACAAATACAAACCTCACATCCTTTGTTTTTATGTACTGAGCACGCGTGGTTTCTGATTTTCCTCTCCTATGTCTTAACTGATAGCCAAAAGAAGGTGGATCTGAACCAACAAATATCATATATGTAAATGATCAGACAAGAAGAATGAAAAAATCACTCTAAAATATGATAGAACAAGCAGCTACATGTCTAAAATTCCCAAAGAAGGCGGATCTGAACCAACAAATATCATATATGTAAATGATCAGACACGAAGAATGAAAAAATCACTCTAAAATATGATAGAACAAGCAGCTACATGTCTAAAATTCCCAAAGGGGTTTCCATTTCATGGAATCCTATGAAATGTTTTAAAAGGCTAAGGCGTAGCCGAGGCTACGCCGGCGTAAGCCTTGAGGCAAAAAAGAGCCTCACCAAGGGATTCCCATCATTTGCCTTTCTGTTGCCCCTTAGCCATCATATTGACAAGAAAAAAAGAGCTTAAGGTCCAAGGTTACAGCAATGACATAAACTTGCCACCAACTAATTGTTTATAATAAAATAGAAATAACAGATTATAGCAAAGATTGAACACACAGAAATAGTTATATTAAGGGGAAGAACTGAATTGTAAAGTGACTTAACACTGGTTGAAAAAAAGTTAAGAGAACCCAACTTGATAATAGAGAAAGAAGTATTGCCTGGAAGTTGAGTTGAGAAACTTGGTTGGCTCCCCTCTGTTCTAAGGCCATGATCCCCACGCATGCGGGTTCTTGCATCTCTAGGAGAGCAAACTGCAAGAAACCATTGCAGGAAACATGATTAAGCAGAGCACAGGAAACACAAGAAACTTTATGTTAATGCAGGAAGCTGAAACCGTACCTTCTTCTTCGCTTTCAGTTTCAGTTTCGGTCTCAACCTCATCTGCACTAAAATCATAGACCTTAGGCTTTATATTCAACCATTTCTTCATCATAATGGAAGGCCAAAAGGCCTGCAATCAATGCAAATCAACCACATCAGTAACCAAGAACCATTTACCTCATCTTGATTCATCAAAAAGTTAGTTAATCCTTAACAGAATAGTGCTTATTATAAAAACATACCTCAGGGCGCTTTCCTCCTATGCTCTTCATTCCCCTGAGCTCAATAACTTACTTTTGATTACTTATATACAAAACTCAAAAGCCACAAGCTCTTTAAATATGGATGCACCTCAGAATAGGATCCAATCACCACTGTTGATGGATATTTTAATGATTTAAAAAAAGAGTTTCCATGGTAGCCCACAAGGATACTTGTTCACAGCGAAGATTCATACTCAGCTACAACACAGAAGAAAAAGGACAGACAGCATGGACATAATTAGCAAACACCCATAATTTCAACTTGCAAAAGAAGAATAGTACAATATTCAATGGTCCTTCCACTCACATCACAAATTTTTCTTTCTGATTCACAGAGCCACACCATCAGAGAATTTGAAAAAAGAATTAACACAAGTCCCCAAAAGGTTTCCAAATAAATGATGCCATTTTCAAAGTTTCATCATAACAAACTCACAGTCATAAGACCAACTGCTAATGCTACAGCTATTGGTACCACTGCCAAGACAAGCCATTTAGTATGAAGCTACAGGACAAAGAACCAATAATAAATATATATATATACATATATATATATATATACCCAATTAACAATAACAATAAGGCATTTCACTTTGGACTGATAGATTAGTTTAGGACAAGATCAAATAAGGAAATGCGTAATACACATCAGAAGCACTGAAATCCAACTGGGTTTGATCCTCATTTCAGCAAACCATTGCCAGCTTCCACAAGCTCTCACCTGAAATGCCAAACTCCAACCACATTTGACTAATGCCCACCACAAAACTTGACCCAAGATTGAAACTTTGACCGGTGATGCATTAAAACCAGCCAACCATTCACACCTTCAGCGACAAGATTCAGTGATCATCACCACCTTGAAAGGAGAGGAAGTTGGAGCTACCCAGCTATTCAAAGTCAAACATGAAGTCACTGATTGATTTGATCAGAGATTAAAGTAATGGGGAGGTGATGTTAGGGACAGCTGTTAATCCTTTAGGTGTGAGATGAGATGACGCAGAAGTAGAAGTACTTGGGTTCCTTTTTTCTGCAAATGTACCAGAATGGTTTAAGTTGATGGTTCCATGGAAATGGAAAAAAGAAAACGACACGGTAACTAAGATTTAAGGGACCACAGTGCACAGCAGCTTCAATGGACTCACTCATGATCAAAGCACTATTTGTGAATGCCATGCGCTCTCTCTTCCACCGGCCAAACCCTACTGTCCTCTTTTCTTACTTCTCTCCGTTTTAATACGTCAAAACTACGTCATAATATACAGGTTCTTTAAAAAAGGCAGATTTTGTATACAAGTTGGAAAGAAAGATTTTCGCTTACGTTAGGTTGGGCATCATTAGAGGTTTTTCTGAATTCTTAAGTAGGAAAATATTAGTTTGGTATGGATTGACTCGTAATTTGACTATCGTTGACATTATTTGAGGTTTTAATTTGATTCTTAAGTAAGAAAATGTTACATTCGATAAAAAATGATTCGTAATTTGTCACTTGTTGAATTAAGTTTCATCGTTTGAGTTGATAGAAGACTTAAGTCATTTCTCACTCCTTTTAACTTTGAATGTATAAAATCAGTTTTTTAAATGCATAATCAATCTATTGGAAAGGATGGTAGCTAGTATGCTCACTTTGAGTTGTGCCACTACATTATAAAGGCAACAATTCATTGACACTAATAATATCGATATCTACTACGTGTTGTCATGTGCTGTATTTACAAACCACTAAGCTCACAACCAAAATAACTTCATCTCTTAAGAGGCTAAGACTACTTAATTACACGCTACCTAAAAACCTACCTGTTATAAACACGCAATTAATTGAATGTAGCATTTTCCAACATAAGAATTCATAAAAACCTTGAATGACACCTTCAAAAAAAACCTCAAATGATATCAACGAGATACAATTTACGAGTCAATCTTTATCAAATGTAACATTTTACAACCCGCTAGGGTTGAAACTAGTTCATGCTTCCACCTCCTTCTCCAGCTGCCAAAGGAGGCTCTTTCAAGCCCCAAGGACCGCCACGCCAAACCCTATTTCAGTCGTTTGGGTCCGAGAACCTGAAAAGCACTAGTCATTCATCAGCCGGTTCAACCGGGAAATTGCCATTGGCATTCCATGCATCGCCCATGAAGGATCTCACAGTGCGCATTTGCCAACCAATTAATTAAGAAGGCCTCTGCTTGCTGGAGTCCTTTTCCCATCTACAGTCGCAGGGTTATCGCCTTCTAGTACAGGAGAGAGGATGCAAACTCGTATATGCATTTGTCCCTTAATTATACAGCCAACAAACTTGGATATTCTGCATGGGTCTGAAAGAGGCAAACAATCGACGAAAATCCAGCAGAAATGAGTGATTAAGTTGACGAATTACACCGAGAGGAGATATTGGATGGAAAAAATTGAAACTTAGGAATCATTCAAGATTGAAGCAAACATGTTAAATCCTATTAAACCTTAGTCTATGGCATATATGGAGCCACACAGCTAGCCTTTTGACACCTAACATACCAGTACCAAACGGTTGTCGGAACCAACAGACGACAAACTGGTTGGTATTTTTCAGATCAGAACGAAAAAAGAAAAAAAACGAGCAGTTCGACTTCAATTGTTTAACCCTAACGATGAATAAGATGAGAGTAAAAAGTCGAAACACGCATTCTGAATAGCACAATGGTACTATTTTAACACATCAAAAAAGGGTACTAGTTTCGATGAGAGCCATGCAATGAGAATGCATTCTCAAAAGGGGAGAGGTAGTGGAAGCTGGCATCATCAGTCCTCTGTAAACCCTAGTTAACCAAAAATAAAGACGTCGTCTGGGAATCCTAATCCTCATCCTAATATCATCGATCTTATGTATTTTCTTTGATATTGTCAGTATTTCTTGATCTCGATCTACTGGAGTTTCATGTTCAATGCATGCATGGTAGGACATATAATATATAGCATGGTCAAGTTACAACATGGTAAATATATGTCTATGGTCTTAACTAGCTAAGTCAACAATGGGGCGGCTCGATCCTCACTTTACTCCATGTCGATCGAGCAAGTAGACACAAATTTTCACCCGAAAAGGGAGGTTCTGGCCGACATAGTTAGCTCTAAGCATATTTGAATCTAGCTAGCTTTTGCTGCATGCAACTTATCTTCGATTCTTCTAGCTAGTGATATGCATGTGCCCCAGACACCGATGGAAACAAGAAGAATAATTCGTCGACCATCAAAAAGTAGTGAATATTGAGATAAGCGCGCAAAGAAGTTTGACACATTGAAGGACAACTAAGTTATATATAGTGAAAGACAGAAAGATGATTGCATGATATATAAAAGCAAGGCAATATCATTTGGAGTTAATTAAGTAATGGTTCTTTGGTATCATATCTATCACCTGTATGCATGAGGTGATTCGAATTCCTTGTTTAAGGACGATGACTCAGAGGAGGTGACTTTTAGTATTATATATGCTCTTAGTTCTTTGTTTGAATTAAGAAAGGCATTGCAGTACGATCTCAATCTTCTCCTCCCAGATAAGTTCGGATTTATGAAGTAGTATCCATGTTAAGGTAAGGATAAATAATATTAGAGTGTTCCACTCTCCTTAGATCGATGAAATGATGAGGACATATCACATATATTACACAGATCCGCCGTACGTCGTGATTAGTTTAACTGGTCATGATATCACATTTCAACTTTATACTCATAAAATTAAGAATCAAGGCTGGCAAAAGTATATCATTCGAATGCTATTGGTAAATTGGTATTCCTGTTCAAAGTAGGAAAACATTGTTTCAAAGGAATATATGCAAAAAGGAAGGAAATTAATCAAGCATAATTTCAGGTCATCTTTATACTTGATTGATCCCAAATCAGGTATGTTGTTCTCAATCTTATCTATATGGTAAGTTGTCATTTTCTTATGCAATTGTTCTTTTGGAATGTTATGAACTATGAGATTTGATTGTATAAGAAATTGATGGGATTGAAGATTGTTATCTTCTGTGAATTTTGAAACAGACTGATTATGTCAATCAATGTCTAGGATTGCATGAGTTTAGGGGGAGCGTATGTGATGGATATATATATATATATATATATAGGCTAGATCTGAAGCGCACGTTCCTATTTTGTTAAAATACGCACGGTCCGCGTGTCACCGTCTTCGCCGTCCGCTTCCTCTCGTTTTCTTTTCTCGTTATACGGAGATGGTGACACGTGCCGTCCGCACTTTATCAAAGTGCGTATGGTGCGTTCTAGATCCGGACTTTATATATATATATATATATATATATATATACAATTCTAGGTTGAGTGTCTTGAAGCTTTGTTTGTAAAGTCTTCAGTCATAGGCTAAGATCTCTTCTTCTTGTTTGCATAACAGGTTGCTCTTGAGGAGAGGAGTCATTGGCAAAGGGAGAGGAAACAGCTAGCTGCTTGACAATATTGAATCCAAGAGAGGTCGTGTTGAGTACCTCAACATTGTATGTGTTGTAGAGACGATACAAGGATTGTGTAGAAGAATCCTATATAGATCAAAGTGTACATCAGTTGCTCTTTATAGAGCTACTTGATAGTTTGATCTTGTTTAGATCTGTGATAGGTCTAGGTGTGTTTGTGTAAAATCAGCTGTGATATAGAGCTGTAATTCTTGTGGAACAATCAATTGTTCAGAGAAGAATTTATATAGAAATCTGGTGTCTTTTTCCTTAAAGAGGTTTTTGCACCAGAATTGTTATTCAAGTTGTTTTCTTTGCATTTCTATATCTTTATTTGGCATCAGAGCAGGTATTAGAAGGTGTCTAGCACATCCATTTCATCATGGACAGAAATGCAGTTAACCAACTTCCAAAATTTGATGGGGATGATTTTCCTTGGTAAGTAGTTCGAACAGGTTATAGTGTTCTTATTGTTAAATCAGAAGATAAAGGAGTTACTAATTAAACCTTTTGATAAAATCAAGCCGCTTTAGGTACAAAGGAAAGGAAGCGCATTCAATATTGTGAAACAGCTTTGTAATGTACACGAGTAACTTACATGAAACTAGCCCACTACCAATTGATCTAGCGGCATAGTCTCTTTTTAGTAAGTGAGAGGTCGTGAATTCAACCTACAGTATTGTAGCATAATTGTGCATTTGATCAAAATACTTAAATGAAACTAACTTTGTATCCGAGCAAAAATAAAAATAAACAGTTCTATGTATTGATCATTTTGCTTCAATGTCCATGAAACTAATCAACTTGTAATGTCCTTCATGAAACTAACTTTGTTACTAAGATGGTCACTATCAAATTTTAATGTTTTAGGCTTTTACCTGCTCAGAGATCTAATATTTGCTTTCACATTCGATAGTTTAGATATGTCGTGTGCCCTAGCCTACAATTGAACCTCATTAATTGGTAATTTGGCATGGTCGGTTTGCTTTGGATCTTTCAGATGCTCACAAGTCATTTTTCCAAAGCCAAGTAGCCAAGTACAAGTATTGTAGCATAATTGTGCATTTGATCAAAATACTTAAATGAAACTAACTTTGTATCCGAGCAAAAATAAAAATAAACAGTTCTATGTATTGATCATTTTGCTTCAATGTCCATGAAACTAATCAACTTGTAATGTCCTTCATGAAACTAACTTTGTTACTAAGATGGTCACTATCAAATTTTAATGTTTTAGGCTTTTACCTGCTCAGAGATCTAATATTTGCTTTCACATTCGATAGTTTAGATATGTCGTGTGCCCTAGCCTACAATTGAACCTCATTAATTGGTAATTTGGCATGGTCGGTTTGCTTTGGATCTTTCAGATGCTCACAAGTCATTTTTCCAAAGCCAAGTAGCAAAAGTATCGAAAGGGATAGGCAAGTTGGAGCTATCTCTGGATTGAACTCGGATATTCCCGTAGGAATATGTGTGATCTGTTCAGTGTACACGTCCCTCTCTCAAAGTATAATGTACTCTGCGAATTCGTTGAGCTTGACTTGCCGTCACTATAATCCACAGCAGACCTCACCATCACTACCAATTGCATGTTGCAGAATAGAACCGTGATCGTTTCGTCCACAAAGAAACAAAGACACTCTTACAAGTGTCGCTCGCAGCCATGGTAGGCTAGCCAGGGCACTACTGAACCTGAGAGAGAGTCCCATGCAGCTAGCTGTGCCTCACATGGTTAATTTGCAGAGAGAGCTGTAGCTGTAGCTATTGCTAGTCAGACTCGGCAAGCATTGACGTGTGCCCTAAATGAAGAACTATTTTGCCCTAACCAAAAATACAAGGATATGAAGACAGAAGACCCTGATGGCGGTGGTCCATTTTTCACTGTTTTTCTTATCTCTATCTATCTGCTCTCATTTCTTCTCGACGTTATTGTTCTCTGCGATGTGGGATTTATCCAGTTGCTGGTGCCAATCAATCTGGCAAGCCCAAAAGTATGTATGGGTGTGATTCTAGCTCGATCGTTTGTTTTTTTTAAGTTAAGATCTGGAAAAGTTTGGAGCAAATAATCTATTTTTTTAGAGCAGGTGTCGTTTGCTCTGTGACTCCATGATTAGTGTCTACGATTCTAGTGGTTGAGATGTTGAATTAGTTGAATTAGATCGTACCCACTACTCTCATGCAAGTCCAAAATTTAGGAAGAGGTAATCAAATTATAAATCTACGACTCAACGTACCGACTATCGATCAAATCGATCGAATGAGTGAAGGAAAGAAAACATAGAGAATGAAGTCATCACTAAATTCTGAGTTCTGTAAAGAAAAATATATCGCTCTACCAATTACAGGTCACTATATTGTTTGGTGAAGAAGACCATGGATAGGAACGGGTTGGAGATTTTATATGCTTTCTTCATTAAACAAGGAGAAACAACAATCTTGGATAACAGAGTTTCATTAGAAAATGTCGGATCATGGAGATTGGAGATATTGTCAATTCTTTCTTTGTTTGCAGAGATTTATCTCCATTTCTGGACTCGAGTCTCAGCTAAAAATGAACAATATCATTTGCAATGCGGAGTCTAACAGAAATATGACTTGATGCACGTTATACAAGTGCGCCTAGATTTTTATGGGGGTGAGGTGTGACTGTGAGTATGAACCTTGTGTCGGTCTAATTTAAGTGCTTCAAGTGCAAATATAGAGACCAAGGAAGAACAAATCTAAGATTAATTCTCTGGGATTCCAACCCCAGATTTCGATGTACAGTTTTTCAAATACCTAACCATTTTTTGGCATTTTCAGTTCTGGTAAAGACGGTGATTACAATTGAGACTAAATCATGGTATGTCTGAATGTGAGACCTTGGACTAGACTAGGAAATTATTCTGTTGGATTGTCGTGTATAAGTTTACAACAACAATATCACCACAATAGACCATACGAGAGAAAAGGAAAACCCCGAGCAACACAAAAACGCATTATTGAATAAGGGAGAGGCTCATCATATTCCACCAACCTGATCGCAGAACCCCCAATGATTCAATGGATCGTCACTATCAGATGCACAACGTGTAGCAACTCCATGTAGCTAGCAACTTAACAGCCTTGCCGGACCACAAGCACACTCTAGAGAGCTCCATCTCTATATGATCAAAGGTGAGATGACTTTCAGACAATTTGCCAGAACTCTGGCTTTCGAAACTTGCCAGCCGAATCAAACTGCGCTAGATGAATCGTTAAGATACCATCATACTTCTCAAGTTAATAAAACTTAAGGTATGTTGGCTAAGTATCCTGTCCTCATTCATAGCTTGAGCATAACAATTATGATGAACTTCTCTGCAGACAAAACGACACATTTTATGCCTAGCACAAAATGTTACGAGAAAATTATGAATCAAAACCAGTACAAGACCACATCATTTGTAACTGCCAGAATGTCTCAAGTCACACTGTTTATATAACTAGTGTCAATCCAGAAGGAATCCTAACTAGCAGTACAATTTACACACCAACTAGTAATACATTTTAAAGAGAAGACGAGCCTGGAACTGAGAAAGAAATGTTGTACACAAACTCAAATAAACATAAAGAGCCCATCCTCTGGAAAAGCTTCAATAAGTTCGAACAAAATGGTCCGAGAAGCGGCCTTCCAGGAACCAACAAGTTCAAATTTTGGTTAAATCCACATCTATTTTCACATAATGCTGCAGCGGCTCCTTTCTTCTTGTGGCTGAGCTTGAGGTTGCTGGACCCTGCTTGAATCGGATGGGTCGTATGGATACAGAGATGTGTCCAAACCGTACTGTCATACCAAAAAAAATACCGAGCATGAGAATTAGAACCATAAGCTGTGGAACAGATTTAAACTAAAAACAAACTGAAATAAGAAAGAATTGGGCGTGTGTTTGGAATCTTTCATTCCCTGTTATATGACCAGACAGGACCACAAATTATTTCCTAAATTCTCTACCACCACCAGCCACCTAGAACACACCTGGTATGGTAACTAACTATCATGGCAAAACTTATGTTACATGCCACGCAACAAAAAGATTTCATAAAACAGAATAAAATTTACCAATTCAAACAAGGACTAAAAATCTGGGCTAAGACCAATATTGCAGTAATCATATAGATATGTGGTTTGGGAGGACAGGAAAAGTTAAATGTGGTACCATAAAAGAATATAAGCATCTTGACACTACTGCTGCAATACAGCAAGAAGTCTAACCTTTTCCCTCATGCGTGTACTCCAAGCATCATTTCTTGTTGGACGCTGATTACCTGCCCCAGCAGCAGGTACACCAGTTGCTGGAACTGGAGGCGGCCTGTTGATTAATGGCTCTTCATCACTATCATGCTCCACCGGTCTATTTACTGCCCTAACTCCAAGGGTTAGCAAGAAAATTAGAGCCTGAAATTCAATGGAAACTCGTTATAAAAACCTGTTCAGGAATGATTAATGTGGCTCTAGGCATCTCAAAACCATATTCAACTAAGCTCAAGATGGGAACAATTCTGTGCAGCTGAAAAACAAAAACATGAAGGAAAACTTATAGCCCCAAGGAAGATTTAAAAAGGACCAGGTTATTACAATCCACGGACTACAGGCAGCTGGCTTTTTCTCATAGAACAGCAGTTCAAGAACCATTAATGTCAAATTTGACGTTCAATATCAGGCATCACGTGCAAACAATTGCATCGATATCATTGTCATGCAGATCCAAATGTAATGAGAATTAATCATCTCATTTTTAGGCAACAAACTATTTTCCAAGAGGAGCAAAATCATGGGGAAATTTTATTTAAGCAATTTAATAATATCTTTCATGCATTTGATCCTTCCATCATCATATTATAGAAAATATGAACTGTACGTTCAAGCAATTAAACAAAAGTCAAACTTGTAAAATAGTCAGTACAGCTGACACGCAGCGAGTAATAGTTTCTCCAAATTTTGAATGAACAAAACAAGCTCAACCAAACTGGCAGGGATTCGATCAGTATTCCAGCCAATAAAATATCCGCAAAGCACTATGTTAGGTCCCATTTTACCGCTTTGAAGAATGCTTTTACTTCATTTCAGGGTGTGGATTGCTAATGAATTAGAAATTCCAGATAATATTGGGAGGAAGGCTCTTTTTATTCAGAAAGAAACCGCCAAGCAATGTTTTAATACATGATTCGAGGATCAGTAGAAAATTTCAAAATTCCGTGAAGGACGAAATAGAGTTCATACATATCAAGAGGCCTAAAAAGCAATTTTGATATGGAACATTTTTTAACAATAGTACATCAACTTTGCGTCACTAATAATTAAGGTTTCTTAACTTTCTAAAATAGCACATTAGTACATGAAATATTGAATTGGACAACATTTTTGTACACGAAGTCAAGTTTTATGTAACAGTGTTAAATATATGAGGGTAAAATAGTATTTTGACACAGTAACTCTATTTTTATCTATATATTATTATTTTGTATTAAAATTTAAAATGACATTTAATCCTCTTACATATTATTGTGGAGAGTTATTGTAGTTTTGGAATCATAACGTGACCATATATGTATAAATGGAAGACATGAATAGTTGAACGTACCAATTTGCCCTTCAAAATATGACATTTAAGAACCACATAACGGAAAACATAACGACGTGGACACATACGATGTAGGGTTTGTTCATGTACTAATGTGCTATTTCGAAAAGTTGAGAAACCTTAATTATCAGTGACGCAAAGTTGATGTATTGTTCTTAAAATTTTCCCTTTCGATATCATAATTACCTCAAAGATAACGACTCCAAGAACAACCCATTTGACAATAGTCCAGTGCGCTTCCAGAAACTCATATATCATCTGAAAATCTCCAGTCGCATCTGTCGGGATTTCCTATAAGTAAATTACGGAACTGATCAAATGGCCAACCAACCATTACCTTCTAAAATTTAAAAGATCAGTTGAGAAAACACTTACAGTTTCCCAGCTTTTGTCAAAGAATATGAAGGCTGCAGCAGCTAGCTCTACTAAGATCAAAAGAATCAACAAAACTGAATACTATGCTGACTTAAGGATACCAAATTTGGAGAATAAAAAAGAAAAACAGAAAAGAACAAAGTCACATGTGCATAATCATATATTAGCCACCAGGTACAATGTCATAGTTGTAAGTAATGCAGCATGATGTATGAAATAATTGAAGCCATATATGATGGATGCGGGTGATAAACCCACAACAGATGGGCAATGACTTAGTGTCTGCCATATTATTTAGGCAAAAGAGTGAAGTTTAGGATACACAAATCAAGCAGCAGCCATTCCGTGTTACAGCACCGATGCAACCAAAACAAGAGATGACAATTATAATAACTCCAACCCCAATAAATAAGTATATGAACCTGCAAAGGCATGAGATGCCAAATATGAGAGGAAAAAAGAGAATAATTAGATAGCGTAAACTCAATAGGTATCACAACCAGTTACTGACCTTAAATAACTTCTCCCAAAACTATATAACATATGAACGTGCATATGTTCATCTAATATAAGTGAGTAGTTGATTGAACAGCAGACAAAGAAGATAGAAAAAAAGGAGAATTACATATAAGGAACCAACCAAATTTCAAAACACAAAAAAAAACCATTTTTCATAATTTTTATATAATTTAGGACATGAGCCCAAGCCCAAAACTAATAGCATCAAACTTGATCCAAAATTGACATATGAAATGATAATAATACCCTTGGATTCCTAAAAAAATCTTTTCTCCATATTTTTTTTCCAGATCGCAACTCTCATCGTCGTCATCAACAGTAGCACGCTTCATGTGATCGTCAATAACATGCTTCTCGTCTTGACGTCGATAGTAGCACGATTCTCGTCTTCTTATCGATAGTAGCACGTTTCTAGTCTTCTCGTCAACAGTAGCACACTGCTCGTCTTTTCACGTTGTTAGTAGCACGATGCTCGTCTTTTCGTCGACAATAAAACACGCTGCTCGACTTCTCATCTTCGGGAGTAGCACGCTTCTCGTCGTCGTCATCGACAGTAGCACACTTCTTGTCGTCGTCGACAATAGCACGCTTCATGTCGTCGTCAATAACACTTCTCGTCGACAGTAGCACGAATCTTGTCTTCTTGTCAACAGTAGCACGATTCTCGTCTTGTTGTCAATAGTAGCACGCTTATCGTCTTCTCGTCAACAGTAGCACGCTGCTCGTCTTTTCGTCGACAATAGCACACGCTGCTCAACTTCTCATATTCGGCAGTAGCACATTTCTCGTTGTCGTTGACAGTAGCATGCTTCATGTCTCGTCAATACCACTTTTCTCGTCTTCTTGTCGACAGTAGCACGCTTCTCGTCTTCTCTTCGACAGTAGCACGTTTCTCGTATTCTCGTCGACAGTAGCACGTTTCTCGTTTTCTTGCCGATAGTACACGTTGCTCGTCTTCTCGTCGACAGTAGCACGTTGCTCATCTTCTCGTCAATAGTAGCACGTTTCTCGTCGTCGTCGACAGTAAAACGCTTCTCGTCTTCTCTTCGTTAGTAGCACGCTGCTCGTCTTCTCTTCGATAGTAGCACGTTTTGTGCCGTCGTCATTAGTACGTTTCTCATCTTTTCTCGACAGTAGCACATTTCTCGTCTTCTCGTCGACATTAGCACGTTTCCCGTCTTCTTGTCGACAGTAGCACGCTTCCCGTCTTGACGTCTTCTTGTCGACAGTACACGTTGTTCGTCTTCTTGTCGACAGTAGCACGCTTCTCGTCTTGACGTCTTCTTGTCGACAGTACACGTTGTTCGTCTTCTCGTCGACAGTGGCACGTTTCTCGTTTTCTCGTCAACAGTAGCACGCTTCTCATCTTGATGTCTTCTTTTCGACAGTACACGTTGAGGTAAATGGTCATTTTGTCCAAAAGAGTATTTTGGTAAACTGTTAAACTACCAAGGGTATAATGGTAAAATCAGTTTGAATGGCAGATCAGTAAATAGTAAAAATCTGTAAAACTGTAACAGTAAAAGTAAAACACAAACTATAAAACAGTTAAAGTTAAACAGTAAAACTGTAAAGGTAAAAAGGTTAAACTGTAAACAGTTAAACTAACTTGGTAAAACAGTAAGAGTAAAAGGTAACTTAGGTAAAACTGTAATACAGCAAAAGTTAAACCGTAAAACACTAAAAAGACATTTTGTAAATATTGAAATCTGACAAGATATCAGGGCAATTTCGCAACACGGTAAAACAATAAATGGGTAAATCGGTAACAGTAAAAACCAGGGTAATTTGGTAAAATATATAGTAACACATGACATGTAGACCTCAACTTGTCCTAAAAGGTCATTACAGGTAATTTTGTAAAAAATATAGTGACACATGGCATGTGGACATCAACTTGTCCTAATTTGTTAATTTGTGTCCTTAAAAGTGTAAGATATTGTATAAGTGGTTTATTTGTAAACTAAAATTTGGTTGATAACTAAATTGTAGTTTACTAATAACTAAATGCAGATAAATAATGGGAGAGAACATGAAATGCAACATGATCAATTCAATTTTAAACCAAGACCAGCAAATTCACGTGAGCTTCAAGTCTGATTAATTAACTTCAGTCACATATAATCTGGGTATACATAATGGACAGACATTGAAGACCAAAAAGGAGAGTCGCAGGTTTAGAGTCTAGGTAGAAAATAACAAATCTTCTAAAAAATATTGGAGAAATGAAGAAGAATCTCTATGACGACCCTGCTCAAGCCAAAGTTTCCAAGTATCCAACTTCCAATAAGATAAAATGGCAATTATGAGAAATCTCTTTTTTATAACTAATTATGAGAAATCTCTGGTTGTTATAAAGAAGAAAAACCAGGAAGTATGAGAGGTTTAAATTGAAATAGGAAGCACAATATCAAATACAAGAAGATCATATAGTCGGTGACTTGTTTTGCTGTCTACAGCCCTATCTGACATCAATTTCACAGTACATGACCTCACTTATACTAACAGTTATGTTTAACTTGAAAATTTAAGGCAGCATTGAAGTCAATTGGGCAGTAGGCATACCAGGCTTTTGACAAGTTGTCAAGAAAACTAGCGGAAAGCGACACAGTTGTGAGCATAGGGCGGCCGAGCTGTATGAGAGCATGAGTCTCACCCACAAGCGAATACACATTCGCAGTGTCAGCTACTTTCATGTATTCTACCAACAAGTAGATCCCATAGCCCACCATGGCCAGCCCAACAAGGGTCAATATAAAGTTCAATAGCTTCAATAGGCACACCAAGCACCCTCTGCAAGCCATCTCGAACAAGTTCTTGGACCCCTTTAACCTCCGAATTCAAATCACCGGGGCCTCTCCTATTTCATCAATTAGCCTAATAATTTCAACAAAGCACCCACATTTAGGCCGATAATCAACAACTCACACATTCATAAAGTCAACAGTTAACTAGCAACTGATTCATAAAGTCAACAGTTAACTAGCAACTCCATTTTGTGAATTAAAATCAAAATCGCTGACCGAAATGAATTTCAGTTTCAGATGAAATAAATCATAAATCTTCATGGATTGATTGTACAGAAAGAAAATAAAGGAAAAAAGAAATTGAGCTTCTGAATCTCATGGCAACCAATACAAGATCGAGCAATAAGCTAAAGAAATTGAAGAATTACAGATTCAGAGGCGAAGGCTTCAACGGATTTTGAAGCTTCTTCAGATTCTGATTCAGACAGAAGAGTGAGCAGCAAAAAGGAGGGTTACCTTTGAGATGTTTTTTCTGGAGGACAGTTGGCATTTTAATTGTTTCAGAATGACGTTAATACCCTTATTCATGTCCACGCATTTGTGTGTGATTGTGTAGGGGTGGTTTGGTCCAATCAGGAGGTATCCAGAAACAGAAACGTATCACCGCTTTTTTTAACGTTCACTGTTGCTCGGTGTCCATTTTTATTTTTAAATAAAGGACTGATGCGACTTGTCCTTCGAAACTGTTAAAATATGGGGGACATCAAGTTTTGTGTCCATTTCTTATCAGACTAATGTTTTATCATTTCTCGAACAAAAGATAAAATGGGTGAACAAAAGATAAAATGGGTGAAGAATGTTTTAATGATTTTTATTTTAATTAAAAATTTATAAAATTGATCTACTCATAAATATTTATAAAATAAACGGTTAAAATATGAATATAAGATTCAAAAACAGGATAAACTGAAAAGTTATTAACTAGTTTTCAACTTAAACGTTCTCATTAGACATTAAAAAGGTTTCCTTTGATGCAATGTCACTTCGTCAACTATTTATGTTCTGAATCCATTTAAACTAGTTAACTTTATTTATGTAATTATTGATATATCTGAATATAAGATTACATATCCTAAAATGAAATTAATCTCAAAATGAATTCATCTATTCATGAATTCATGATCATATTTCATTCATTTGTTCTTTTTTCTCGTCTGTCAACAAAAAACATAGTATCATTTGTACTCGAAGTGTTGCAAGTAGCGACCCAAAAGGGCAGAGAATTGTTGGTGTTCGAGATTGGTCGATGGTCATACCTCATGCGAGTGAGGTCGTTAGACATAATCTGTTCAATTGTGAGCCAACCGTCCTTCAAGACATCAACAATAGGTCAAACTGCATGAGTCAAACGCCTCAAACCCACTAATTATATTCTCTAGCTTATCCTTTTTGTTATTGTTTCGATCGATTATATATGAACAAGCCAAGTGATAATATGCACGTTTTGGACGTCGACAAATTGGACACATTAGAACAGCACTACGTATTCATTCAAAAGACACATACTTAAGCTTGCTGATTCTCCAACGTTAGGGGAAAGATAATTCATTTCCAAAGTGTACGTTGTGATCGAATTCGTCATGATCGAGCAAATCCAGCTCCTCCCTGTTAGCGAGTTTGTGTTTAGGACAATTAGCTTTTGATTACTATGTTGTTGTAATCGTGCATGAAAGAGTGTCTCTTAGTTGATTGTTTCTTACCTGCGCGCAACATCTGAATCTGATTGCTGAAAGCTAATTCAAACCGGCAACAATTAGCTTGTACCTAAGTCGATGTAACAATGTCTGTCATAAACTTGTGGAACCAAGGAATGGATCAAGTTAATTTGCATTCAGTGGTCGTGTTAACATGCACGAATTCAATTTATGTTGCAAATTACTGAAAAGCCGTTTTTGCTTTTGTGCAGTTGAAGTACAATTTTGTCTAATGGTAATTACTTGGTTCTTCCATTCACTATCATCTGGTTTCCTTTTCTCTCCCAGTTCTCCTTTACAGAAGACCCAAATAGAAAGAAAACGAACAGAAGTATCATCTGGTTTCCTTCTCAATCTCATTACGGTTTAGTAAACGTGGCCTAAATCTACGAAACAAAGTAGGATACAATTTCTCTTTGACATAATTCAGAAATAGCTAAAATCGGAAAAATTAAAAGAAAATTTGATGTTGTATCCACGTGGTGAATATATCATGGAGATTATCTTTAAGATCAAAAAATATAGATGTTTGCTCAAGTGATGAGTGAAGTCTCAAACAAGAGTAGGAAAGAAGAAATGAGAATTAATAAGTGTAGTGAAGCTCACTAGTACTAGAAACTCCTCATCAGCAACATCTTTGTTGGCAGTGTTCAATCGATGATGACGATGATAATGTTTGTTACCAAAACAAATTGCTTCATCATCAACCAGCAGACAATCACCATCTCCTCTACTTGGTGTGATGGCGATCAATAACGAGTTGTCGTGTTTGATTGGAGAGACTAGTTTGGATTCGGGCGATCGAATTCATCCTGGAATTTGAATTCAGCAGAAGAATTAATCCTAGCCACAGTTCAAAATGGCTACTCTAGTAAGCGCTCAATTCAACGATCCCTCGTGCCTTATCAGAGGGATGACTGACCTAGACTCGGATGAGTTCATGATGGATTCCGAAATCAGCAGAAGAATCCTGGTTGGAAACCCTGACACTAAAAATGCCTTAAATCCTGGGCAGGCTGCGTCGTGTGACCGAACCAATCCCTAATGCCACTTCGTTTAGAAAAACTTGAACCCCCGGGAGTCGATTGTGCCAAGGCCACATGCAACCGCAACTGCTACAAATACCCTTAGAATCATCTACAGTGCACAACTAGCTAATAAAGATCGATCATTTGAGTTCATACAATTGATTGATGGGTTTGTTTATCTGCTTGTACTTGTTTTTGTAATCAGTTCTTGTGTATGTTAAAGTATATGTAGTTGTTTTTCGAACTGATCTTTCTTGTTGGAGACAAACATAGACTGTCTATGGGCCTGTTTGGTACAGTTGTGGCTTCAAAAATAAACTAGTTGTAGCTTATTTTGAGAATAAGCAACTGACAAGCAAATCTGCTGAGTGTTTGGTAAACTGGTTTTTTATAAGTGCTGTGAATGGTAGAAACAGATGCAAACTGTTTGGTAAACTAGCTTTTTAAAAGTGATTTAAGTTTGTAAATTACCAGTTTAGCCTTATAATATATTTTTACTTTACTTGTATTTGAAAATATACTCATTATTCGTACTCAAGTAACTCAACATGCTAGCTTGTTTACTAGTAAATGTAGAGAAAAAATGTTCTATGATCATCTACAATCTAATGTAAAAAGAAACCAAAACCATGCATACATAAATTAAAACCTCAAACTAATAATTTGATCCAGGAGTATCTCAAGTCTCAGATATGATAGAGTGAAGCATACAAAAGTTGTCTTCATAGGTTCCACATTCAGCAGTACAATCTGATGTATTCAAATTATCCAGCATAATTTCTTCCATCTTCTTATAAATTTCTGCCACAGTTGGCCGATTTTGTGGCAATGCTGACTTGAGAGAAATGTTAAGCAAAGGAAATGCCCACTCAATCGCAGCTTTCGCAACCTCCTTATTAAAGACTTCACCAGTCCATTCTTCCTTAACTATGGCAGTTATCCACTTAGGAAGGTCTATTCCACTTGTTTCTGCAGTTTTTCCAGTTAGTAACTCATGAAGAATCACTCCAAAGCTATAAACATCACCCTTCTCTGATAAATCTTTCCTAATTCTTGGTCTAATTATATTCTATAATTATATAATTATAATCAAACTGGATCTTGACACAACAAACATGAAGATTAATCACATTATAGCAGAGCAAGAAGTTTGCATAAATTACTGAGAAAATGATCGTACAGTAAGAAGACATGCCAACTAGATGTACTTAATATTGTTACAGCTTCTACACATCAACCTAAAAACATACTTTGAGTTTAAATGATGAGAAACTGCAAAGCCAATTCAATTCATGTGATGATTTGGTTTCAAGGTCAGGAGTTACTGTCTTATTTCAAGAATACATTTTTATTGAAAACTCAAGAAAACCATAATACAAGGAGGACAAGCCCACATAAAATAAAGTTAGGAAAATAACCTAGATTTCCGTAGACTACGGCTGCTTATCGAACAAAATTGTGAGGAATAGTAACTAAACTCCTGACACCCAGAACCTAACTTTCTCCCAAACTCTTTTTAAATGTGGAATGTCTGTGGCTTAGCAAAACAATCATTCTTTTTCACTTCTCCCACATCACTCGAGCCTTTCTTTAACAAGTAACTAGTTTATTTTTTCATAAAGACAGGACAAACTTTCAGATGCTAGAATACATGACCAACAGTCTCCCCTGCAACTCTATACTATAATCTCTAAGACCATGACCATGACCATGACTAAACCTTGCATGGTGTATTGAACAAGTCTAAATACGTAGGAATAGAGCTAAAATACACCCTGGAATACCAATGATAGGGGGTTCTCTATAATCATTTTTCTCACCAATTTTCTTTATCATGATAAAGGTTGTCAAGTTCAAACCTTAACCTCTATCTAGTACAAAAATCCAAACCTTTAAAGTAGCTAAAACCCACCCACAACAACTAAAACAAAGATCTTGAACAAAAAATTCAACAAAACCTTGACCAAACTGCACAAGACTGCACCACTTAGAATCAATCACAAACATCCCCAACCACTTGGCAGGACCATAAACCTAGAGTGTTACTCATTTAACTCTTTTTTCCTGTGTTTCTTCAACGCCAGAGTGATCGAGCTTCGATCAAATTAACTATAAAGTAAAAGAGAAAGCAAAAGTAAGAGAGGGAAATCAGAGCTTACGACGATGAGCTTGAAGAGGTTGGCCTTTTTGGGAAGGAGCGAGGCGCCGTAGACAAGAAGAGAAAGAGAGAGGGCTCCTCAAAGTCAAAGAGTGCTCTCCGGCCGCGTCACAGGGATGCTTGCTTTGTTTGGAGAGAAGGTAAGGAAAGTGGTGGCGTTTATCTGCTGCAACCCTACTGTGAGGGAGAGAAGCAGAAAGAGGTATAAGGGAGAAGAGAGAACGCACAGAGTTGAGGGAGAAGGAGAGAACGCAAAGTGAGCGTGAGAGATCTGCGTGGGGCAGAAGTGGAAACCAAAAATATCATTAATGAATAGTATTTAGCGCCACAGTGAACACAAAGTGCTTCTGGCTTTCAGAAGTTGTCCAGCGAGAACTTTGGCTTTTTAACGCAAAAAACGGTGCTTCGAAGCAAAGCCTATCATTCTATCTCTTACCAAACACATTTACACAACTTTGCTACAAAACGAAGCAGCTAGAAGCCCTACCAAACGGGCTCTATATGTGTTAGGGTTTCTGTTTTCATCAAAACTTACCCCCTTTGATCACCATACGTACTGTCTGCTGCTACAAAGTACGTAGATTGGGATTTTTGAGTCTTGAAAGTAATGTTACTAGTCGATCTTGTTATTGTTAAGTTACTAGGTAATATGCCCGCGCCAGCGCGGGTTGTTTTAATTGACACACATAACAATACTTGATAAAACAATTTTGACATAATGCTAAGGATGAGAACGATCAAAACATGTTAACTTTTAAGCGAAGCGAAATTAAACATAAGCTGAGTACCCAAGTTTCTAATATGAGAGGGAAATTAAAACAAAGAGCAATGTTGGCACATGATCACGGGAAAACATTGTATACCTTTTGAGACTCATTTATAAGTTCACGAAGAACATAGAGAATACATAAGTGCATACATAAGATGCACATAATACATCTAATATGAGAATAAATATTACATAAGATGTACAATTAGGTGACATATTTTTAAAGATACAATAAAAGATGGGAAAAGCACTTAATATGTTACACATGCACAATAGTCTGTCTGGAAATTTTCATTAAACAAAAGAAAACAACACAGACTAAAGCAGATGCACAAGTGTAAAAAGCAAAAAGGTATCGAAAATTGGGACAGTAGGTGTCGTGAAACTCTAGGGTTGCTTCTTAAATGTCATATTGCTGTTATTTTGTCAATAAGTATGTGAGGAAAAAATGATGTATTGGTAAGTAATATGAAACAAAGTGTTTGATGTGTATTAATATTTAAGATACATTTCAAGTATTCATTCGTGCAGACTAAATGCGGAAAAACTTTCGAGTTACAGAGATGGCCTTAGAAAATTGGTACAATAAGGTGATCAATTTAATATGTTGTGTAAAACATCTTTGTAGACTATATTTTTTGTACAATTATTAAGAACACAATTATTGTTATCAATAAGTATTTTAAGGCCTTGTTTTGAGGTGACTCTTGACAATGCAACGTATAGTTGGCCGTGAGTAAAGACTGGCTCAGATAAATATATTCCAACTTGATTCAAAGACTGCCCCTGGCTTTTGTTGATTGTCATTGCGTAACATGGTTTAACTGGAAACTGACGTCTTTTAAATGTAAACGGTCATTTATCTCCAATCGTTGTCATAACAATTCTTGGAATAAAAACTTTTTGTGTTATGTTCTTACCTGTTAATATTTGTGCCTCAATTAGCCTATCATATAATTGTGTAATGATTAGTCTCGTCCCGTTACACAAACCCTCAAGCTGATTCAAATTTCTTAACAACATGATCGGCATCCCGACCTTTAAAATTAGTTCGTGTGTTGGCATCCCACCAAATTGAAGTTTGTTTAAAAATTCAGTCGGGTACAAAAGATTAATATTTGTTTCACTTCCAGAAGAAAATAAGGCTGCGTCTAAACTAAAATATGTTCTTTTATTGCCCGGTAATAAACCTATGACATAATCATTAATATTTTGAGCAACTATGTTTCGAGGTGTAACAATAGCACGTTCTTGTAAATAGCCAGCATTATTAGAATTTTCATGAAAAGCCGGATAGGTGGCCAAGAATATCTATTCTATAGGATCTGCAGTTGTTTTTGTAAGTAACTCTACAAGAATGTTAATCCAAGATACGTCTATATCATCACTGGGATAAACCAATGCCAAACGTCCTTCTCCTATTTGTAAAAGCCAATCAGCAAATTTTGTGATCTCAATTTTTTCCTCGTTAGATAAGCTGGGCTTGGATAAGCGCATATTTTTCGTTAAGTGAAGGATTTGAAACGAAGGCCAGAGGAATGAACTGTTTAATGTAACATCAATGATTTTTTCTTTTGTGCCTTCCTGTACGACTGGTAAAATTTGTCTAAAATCTCCACCAAGTAAAATCGGTTTACCTCCAAATGGTTTGCCAGGTTCTCGCAAAAGATCTTGAAGCGTTGTATTTAGTGCTTCAAAACAGTATTTATTGGTCATTGGAGCTTCATCCCATATTAATAATTCGGTTTGTTGAATTAATTTGCAAAGGTTGCTGTCTCGTTTAATTGCGCAAGTTGATAATTCATTTGGTTGTAGGGGTATTTTAAATCGTGAATGTGCTGTTCTGCCATTTGGAAGTAATAACGAAGCAATACCTGATGAAGCGACAGCTAAAACAATTTTTCCCTCTGATCTTAATTTTGTAATGATTGTATGCCATAAAAAAGTCTTTCCAGTTCCCCCACATCCATGGACAAAGAAACATTTCGAATCTTTCTCAGCAACTACTTTCATTACTGTATCATATATGGTCCTTTGAGATGCATTTAATTTGCTCATCAGATTCAAATGTTCCAAACTGAGGGTGTCACGATCGTAGTCGAGCTCTTCTCGCATTAGTCTGTTATTAAGTTGGACTACTTTATCTAAATCTGGCATTGGAAGTTGATGATCTGATAATGTGGTTGATGTCATTTTAAATAATTTCTCAAGCTCGAATAAAAGATTATTTTTTAATTCTTGCTCAGGTATAATTAAATCGGGCATATTAAATTGCGATCGAAGTCTGTATAAAATATCATCAGACATGTTTACCCAATGTGCATCAAGCAGAGCTTGCGGATTAGAAACGTTACAAAATAGAATTATTATAGTGAACAATCGACGCATCTGATGACAGGTTGCAGTAAGGGAACATTCTGTTAAGGCATCGTTCCATTCGTTATCATCTTCTAATAGGCCTAACGCTCGACATGCCTCTTGGTAAGAATCATATGTAATGTCATTCACTGTTCTGATTTCGCTGTAGGCACAACATCCTTTTTGAATATTTAATAACATTCTCATGTAGTATAATTCACCTACAATTGGTGGTACATGCATAAGTCGGCCAATAGTTTCATATCGACATCTACGTGTCCAACATTTACTATTTTCGTGCCAAACAAATTTTGTGGGAAATTCAGCATATGTTAACTGTTTTGCTTCTTGACATTCTCTATTTTTCTCCAACCATCTAGTGAACATAGTAATTTCTGTAATAGGATTTTGTAACACTGATTCAAGAGTGTCAGATTCTTTAAAGACAACATTTTGTTCAGTGGGTAAATGTATCTGTAATAACTGAACTGCAGGGTGTCTAGAGTGAATTGAAAACTCAAATAACCTCCATATTGATTCATGAGGTGTTAAATAACGACAATTCAAATAATTCATAATTTCATCATCAACGTTTTCATGTATTGAGACCCGAGCTCTGTCAGGTCCCTTGTTTATGTATTTGAATAAATATTTTATTAGCATCGATTGAGAACACGACTCAACATTGATATGTGCATTATATCTTAATAACAGATTAAAATTATATGGAACAACATAATTATTACCAACATTTATTTTATTTTTGACCACAAATTTTGTATCATCATCACATCTTTTATATACTGGTGGTTTAACCGCCTCAAATTTGGTTTCAGTGTTGTATGGTTTTGGAAATCTTTTGGTGCATTTCCCATCTTGCATACACGGAGCATTTGGATTTATTTTCCCACATGCACCATGAATCATAAATTGACTAACAATTGAAAAAAGTTCCGGGCAAATTTTTTTATCAGGTAATTCGGCTGAGATAATTGAATCAATATCAGCCGCTGTATAACATTTGTATGGTTTTTTTAGCCAGAATAACATATGGGCATGAGGTAGGCCTCGTTTTTGGAATTCGACTGTACAAACATCTGCTTGAACTTGGCCAAATGGTTCCCCGGATTTAATGTAGGCAAGCATATCATCTAGCTTTATTTTAAAAATCCGTGAAACTATATCAGGTCTATCCTCTTGTCTATATCCAGCTTTCTTTGTAAAGTACCTTTTGATTTCAGGCCAATTAACATTGCAAGTGAATGTTATAAATAAATCCGGATTACCATATTGTCTACATATTGCCATTGCATCTTGGTAGTTGTTAATCATATCCCGAGGGCCTCCAGTAAAAGAATTTGGCAAGATTATTTTGTTACCCACATCACACGTCATTGTAACACCAGCAGAAACAACAGCGTAAATGTTCTTGCGCTTTTCACACCTGACCTTATCTTGGTTAGCTCTTGCATATTCTATTTTATTTTCTTCAACAGTTGCATAGGCATCAACCAAGTATTGTTGAAATAATCTCCCGCCTTTTAACAGGGTGGATGCATCATTTTGTCTGTCATGGAGTTGGTGGCATACAAATTTGAGCATTGTAAGTCTAGTTCTTTTTCTTTTGCGGTTGTGTGGATCCGGTTGTAACTCTAATCCAAGTTTGAACCCATCTTCACCGTATGGAAAAAGCAGTGGATATTGCAGTGACATGAATTTTGGGTGTAGTTTAGAAATTCGATTTAAACAACCATCATTTGATTGAATAACAATATCTCTATCAGCATTAAATTTTCCAATATCACCAACAATCAAACCAGCTATCTCGTCCCCAGCCGGCAATCCATATTGTTGGCTATCTTTTGGTTGTCGAGTAAGTATTGTTGTGTTAAATGAGGGTAATGTATGACTCTCAAATTGATTTCTGATAGTTCGATACTGTTTAACCAATTCATTAGTCTCATCTAACATTTTTATTAGTCCTCGTACAATATCAGGTTTGCTCTTTTTATTCACATTAGTCGGATCAATGACAACCATACGATTTAAAATTTCATTATTAGTGTCATAAACATATAATTGTGCATATTTTGGCCGCTCACCTTCAACGGGCAACACAGAACCCATTAAGTGATGAACCTGACCACATATTTTGAAAACATAAGGGCCAGAGCCTTTGTTTATATCGCGGTCAATTTTTGCACCCATAGAGGTAAAAGCGAACATTGAATTGTAAACTCAAATATTTTCACGAAACATCAAACTATCTGGACCATTACTCGGATCTAATAATTGGTCAAGAAACATAGGTGTTGGCTTGGCGAAAGGAAGATGCACTTGTCCGTTATGACAACAGGTGGTGTAAATAGGAGTATTGTTTATTCCTCGAGTGGTATTTTTAAGTGCTTCCCCAAGCCAAAAGTATGCACCACAATGAGAGCATGTGAATGAGTTGTCACCGCAATCTTCATACTCCATGACCGAACCTGAAACGATATAGCATGACATATAAGCGAAAACACAAAATTTTGTGTATAACTAAAAAGAGAGGGTGAAACGCGACAAACCTTGCCGGTTTTGTTGGTATGATTTTTGACCTGCAACAATAACACATTATTATATCTAATATGGAAAAGATAAATGAAACTGAAATAGCTTATTTTTGTCAGATAAATTGCTCTCCATATCGCATATCTCGATAAAGTACATAATTTAGATACACCTCTATTTTCATTATATTCGACCGTAGTAGAGTCGCTGCACATGGGTATTTGTGGTTGAAAATTTGTATGATGTTTAAGAAATCTGTTTCTAGCCGAATGACGACTCGTTTGACCAGCGCTCGCTCTTTTGTTAGATTTGGTTAATAAACTTGGTCCCTCATGTTGAAGAGATGTCATTGTAAAAATCCTGCGACACGCAATAAAGATTATGTAAAATGTAAAAAACCATTTCCTTTCATATCGTGTGATTGATCTAAACAGTATGTATTAGGAAACTATTGATATGACCAATTTGGGGATCAGCATGAGTTATTAACCAAAATGTCGATTATGAGGAACACGGAGGTAGCCATGTTTGGAACAACAACAATACGCAAGTTTCATAAATAATGAATGAACGCAAATAAGCTAATGGGTGTACGCAAGTTATTTGGATGAACGTAAATTTTGTTCGTATAATTAGGACCAATATGACTAATCACTAACCTTGAAACATGGTTTACATACATTCAGACATAAAATGTTAAAACCCAAGATTTAGAGAAACTCTGCTGACTTTCAATTCAACTTTTCAAAAGGGAATGCAATGATCACATAATCAGTGCATGAACATAACTTAATGCTGGCAATAACAAACTTCCATGCTATGTAACAAAGCGAGGCCACAATTGTTCCTTATAGAATGTTTATGCTATCTGTAGATAAAAGCTTTGTATTTCCAACAAATACTTTTAGAAAACGGACTGAAGTCAAGCTGCAAAACTCAAAACTGTCTGGGAAATTTAGTTTGAAGAACAAAAACACACAAAAGATCAAAAGACTATTACCGGTAGGCTACATTTTTTTTCTGGTATTCTCTTTTAATATACTATAAGAGGTGATTCATGCCTTAACTGATGCAGTAATCAAGATTCATTGCCTCAAGAGAGCAAAAAAACTTTTAAGTGCTAATGCTTCCCGAACAAATCCTAAACTCCGTTTAATCAAGCATAAGCTTTTTTGTTACCGATGAGACCGCGCATCCAGTACTCCTGCTAGGGAGACTCATAGTTACTTATGTGTGATACCTAAACTAAATGCGCAAGTAAAACCAGCTAGCTTACCTACCCAGAAGGACTGGAACTAAATGAATCCTACAATTTGTAAGCAAACACTGAAACGAAAAAAGCAAAATCTAAATACTGGTAAGCTTATCTTTAACAAAACATAATAAACAAAACATTCATTGACATAGTTCGAATCCATAGAACATGAGGGCATGCAATGAAAATGGAAAACTCCCTTTGAATTGCAATAGAATCAAGTTGTGGGACAAAGGACTGGAGAAGTAACGTAAAATGCACTCGGGTGAGCAAAATATGGTCGTGTGTCCAAGAATAAGCAGCATATTTGAATCACATTGACACTGAAATATTTAAGCCTACCACAATTAGGCGTGACCATAATCAAACACGTTGAAACAGTCTAATTCATATTCTTAGACCGGTACAAACAATGGCTCGAGAGACATAAATATAGGTATAAGGTGCAAGTATGAATATGTAACAATGGTAGCTATATAACTTAGAACTTTGAAGGCATAATGCAGTGCAAGCTTTTGTTTCTTAATATTAAAGGTCTAGGACAGTAGAGAGAAGTAAAAAATTAGAGTAATGATGTTACCATTCTAATGAAGAAATCTCAAAACCATAGGTATCTACGTGACATTACCATGCATGTAAAACTACTTGACATAACAATATTATATATATATACATGAATGGCTCATGGTGACTTTTAAGTTCTAACTATATATATATATATATATATATATGTATATGGATATATATATATATATATATGTATATGTATATGTATATGTATATGTATATGTATATGTATATGTATATGTATATGTATATGTATATGTATATGTATATGTATATGTATATGTATACAGATGTCTATGTATATGTATATATGTCCATGACCATGACCAATATTCATTGAAGAATGAAATAAACCTATTCTTGCTAGACAGCAAGAGGAAGCGAAGTTAAAACTCCACATTATAAACCTTCTCCCCATGAAGCCTACAACAAAACAAATAAACATACTCACCCTAGACTAAAAGTTATGCCTCTGATTAAATTGCAGGCATTTGATTCAGTTGGACATACAGTTTTTTGACCAAGTTTCAGTACATGTTACACCTGAAGGTTTCTGGTAATAAGCTTTGAAATCTAAAATGTATGGTTGTCAGTATGTTACATGAATGAATAACCGAGTTTAATAGCTGGTTGATATGACATTGTCACTGGAAGACTGAATGGGGAATTAAAAAGAGGCACCATCTCAAATTTCATTTCCAGAATGTCACCATGAATTAAAACCGTGATGAGGGCTTGAAGCCTAATATCTTCTGTGGAACGAATCAAAAGTGATTCTAGACAACGAACTAAGAATTAAAATCTGAGTTTGGACAGCACAGTGATGTCGGTCGGATGGATATGCCATGCATGCATGTACCTAGCAAAAAACTCGCCTGTACTACCTCAGGTCCTTAGCGCTGATTTTGGGAGCAATATGAGTATTATAATTCATATAGTTCCAGCTTCTTCTTCATATTTGTGTGAAAACCAACCGAAAGTAATTGGTTAGGATATTTCACATTTAGCTTCAATTTATCTTTCCAAGCATTTCACCAACAATTCCTTACCAAAATAGCTATTTCTGGACCCTACATAAATTCATGATTTAAGTAAACGACATCATCCCCTTACACAATTTGTCTAAAGCACATTATATGACCCCATCTATTTGCAATAAGGACACCAATGCTTACTAACGACTCGACCGATCCAAGCCACGATTACAGTGAAAAGCAAGCCACAAATACTAAAGTACAGAATTACTGAAAACCGTAACCTACACACGAACAAAACGCTAACTCATATTAAACAAAAATATCGCATTCCTAGATACAGTTATACTGATATGATACTATCATAGATTTTTAAAATGTAGAAATAACAGAGAGAGAGAGAGAGACCTGCACCACGAACCAACCTGATTTGAAGCAACGATGAGATGTTGGAAACGCTGTAGAGCTGAGAAACACCGAGCTCCTTTATACGATGAACAATACCTTTTCAAAAGAGAATGGAAGAGATAAAATGTCACTTAAACGTGCATGAGAACTTCAAAAGTACAGATTACAGAGTATAAAATGATTAAAAGAAAAGGGAAAGCTGGTAGCATAAAGAAAAGTTCAACGCATCAAGCATTTACGTTAAATCTAGCAGTTATAAATTTTGCCCATGTATCTGCAACCTAGGCCACAAACGAAAGATTTTCCTGTTAAGGAACAAAGGGAAAATGAATGTTTGCACTCCAAGACTACAACAGTCAGCCACAACCACAACCAACCAATCTTTCCCTCAATCAGCTTGTTGACCATTTGAACCTAAAGTTTCAAGCAAAAAAAACCTGCCTTGCGGGATAAGTATTATAAGTATTCAAGTCCCACCTAAGTGACAAACCCTCAAGGCGAACTGTTAATCGATCAACAAAGGGTTAGGTTAGCAGGCACACAGCCCTACCCTAATTGTAACGTTGGGTGGCACTATTCCACCACATATAAAAGCATTTGGGGAGCGACAGCTTTTAATGATCCTAATAAATGCTGGAGTCAGTATTATAGTTAAACATACTGCCTCTATTAAAGAAAATACGGCTTCTTTTATGAATATGCAAAATCGACCAGCTTTACTAAATTCTGTAATCTCAAAGATGCACTCACTGACAATATATATCACTTTCCCTTTACTGGTGAGGATAGTTTCAAGGGAGAAAGTCAGAGGCTGAGCAATAAGATGGATCATTCATGGATTTTTTTAGATGCCAGTACACCATGAACAACAAAAATCAAAAATAGACCTGAATGAATCGATCCTATTATCTAACTGAATCAACTATGTATTTGGAACAGACGGTAATTTTTTTTTAAGAAGTATTAATTCTGAGAACAAAAAAAGGTCAACACAGCCCAATGAGACTGAAGCATAAGATGCATTCTGTTGATGACATATGAACCATCTATGTGAAGATATTCTGACACAGACATATTTATACATTCCTATGAAGCCGTTCTTATAACCAACATTCAAATTATGTATTACAGTCTGAAAACTAAATATGCTAAATAAATGAAATGGTCAAAATTTATGATTATCAGATGAGCACACGCAAAAACATTGTGGCTGATTCATTTCCTAAAGGCTCGGTTTCTATCTGCAAGATGGGTGACTACAAAAGTAAGCACATTTTTAACACATTAGGATCAACTGTGCACATATTAAGTCATGGTATTGGCATTTAGCAGCTAGAGGACATATTTCCTACAATTGACCAGAAAAAGGAGCATTGCCTACTTAACACTTGAAACTGGCTTGCAGATAAAAACCCAGAACCTGAACGCATGAAAGGAGCTTCCTTTTCTTATATTTTTCGTGTGATTTAAGGTTTTCTGGTGTTTAGTTTTACAAAATCCCAACTGGGTTCACCTCTTTATAGATATTAAATAAATTAGTAGAAGAAAAAGACTGCTTTCAGGGGATTAAAGTTCATTGGCTTGGTGTTTGCTTCTTGTATTATACACTATGTTGTATGTTACACTTTCATAATGAAATCTGTATTAGAAAGACGAAGAATGCTATTTCCTAAGTATCAGAAGTTTGTCAAGATGCCTATGGTTTCAGTCTAGCCTGAAAACTGACTTGGTAGTTCATTTTGCAGACAGTTTGCGTTTGGTGATTGGAATTTGAGGGCTTAATTTTTTAAGAGCCGTCTGATAAAAGGTTGCCACATATAGGTCTGAGTAAGCATCCTCAGATTTCGTCTTAGAATAGATATGTTATTCTGTTCAGAGCATGAAACTTATAATTCTTTTAATGTTACAGGAGCAAAAGGGAGGAGGCTTTGGGGCAGCACAATGTTGATTCTGTCTGCTTGAAATCAACATATATACCCTTTATTAGTTCAAGGGCCTCTCTACTTGATCAATAGAACCATCCCCATTAGTCTGATTCCGTATCAACAAACCGATTTCTATAACCCATCTCCATCACACACAACTCTTCCAACACACAACACAATTTAGTACCATTGCCTACCCATAATGCAAAAGAGCCGAACATGACAAAGATAAAAGAAGTAATTTCAATTTTAAATGGCCCAGAACTACTTCATATAAGAAGATGATTAATCATGCATCATAGTTGAAGCAACTCCATGTGCTGTAGCAGTCGAAGAGTAACTGACCTGGAATTGTCGATAGCCAAACCCGATGACTCGGCGAGGCTGGCTCTTTGTACCCCGATCAAGACCTAACGCATCAACGGTCGCAGTCGAGCGGGTGGTACCGGGACCAGTCGCGGTAATGGAGGCAGAAATGGTGTAAGACTGGTTTGGGATTTAGCTTGAAATGGAAATTAGATGAACCCGCTGCTCTCTCGCTTGATAGGCAGTTAGCAAGAGACCGGTGTGGGTGGACAGTAAAGATGGGTGGTAGGCAGGAAAGCGAGAGCTGGTGGAAGAGGGATCTTGAGGCGCGAGTGGGTAGAAGAATGCACAGAGAGAAAAGGAAAAGACTCACCGAAGAAGATCGATAAGAACGAAACCGAAACCGAAATCGAAACTGAAAAAAGATTGGATTGGGAGATGAGGTTTGTAAGACTGGTTCGGGATTGAGATTGGGTATCGCTGGAATAGGAAGGTATGGTTATGCACAGAGAGAGGGAACAAATGGCAGGAAAGCTGTAAAGATAAGGAGAGAGCAGGTAAGAGGGACGAAGATGGCTGTGAGGCAGAAAGTGAGAGTTGGTGGAAGAGGGATTGTGAGGGGCGAGTTGATGGTAGACAGACTGTGAGAGTGGGTGGAAGAAAGAAAGACAGGCGAAAGAAAGATGAAGCTCGGATAAGAAGAAGAGCCTGTGAACAGCATCGGCTTCGGAAAACAGAGCCGAGGCCTCTTCGGCTTATGAACAGTGGTAGCACGAATGTATTATAGGAAATATCTATATATTGGGAACTTCTAATCTTTGACATATATTAAAGTGGGATTGTCTACGTACTGGGTCAGATTTTTTTAGTACTAGGCTTGGAGTTCGCAGTTTACGGTGGAGTGCTCGGCAACATATATATGCGTTTTATGACTCATTCTGTTAAAACGTAACAGTTCATCGTAGCTCTTACCTCAGCTCCTCCGTACATATATATGATACTTGTATTCCCTTGATCCCTTCTGTTTCGGATTTTCTTCCCCAAGTTTTGATGAGCCCTTCATTCTTTTTGTCAAACAGCATCGGAAGCCCAAAGGCAATACAGGCACAAGGATCGACCCGAAAGCGGTCCAATAAGAAACCTATTATATATGGCTTGTCAATCTTGTCACAGATTGGTCCTTCACTCCTTCCCATCTAATTCCTGCTGATTCATCCACCTTGAACCGTCCCTTTCTATACTTATTGTCCATTATCTTGCTTAGCCCATAATGAGAAAATCCATATCATTTTCCATTGATAATTAGTGTGATAGTGAGAAACATGTGAGTTCTAAGCTCTACACCTCCAAGGTATATGAGAATGTGCTCTTACCGCTAGAGCTACAATGTGCTCTTGCATGTTACTTGATAGAATTTAACAATATTGATTTGTGCTCTAGAATCATTTCGAGCAATGCGGCTTTATCTTGCTACTGCTAGACTACAAAGGTGCATTCCCATTTTTTGGCACACCAAGCTCATGACACTGAATGTCGTTAAGCTATGGATTAATATGTAGTCGAGATCGATTGAAGTAGATTTTACTAGCCTGTTCAAAGTTTCATTCAATCTGTTGAACTTGTACATTGGCATTTGATAGGATTTTGGCTTTACTTCAAGTTTGGTTTCATGGGTTTCGACTCTACCACCCATTCTCTTGTTGAAATTTGGTTTCGTTTGCACTAAGCATACGATTCTACTCCTATTGCCCCGAGGTCGACATTTGAAAAACTAATCAAAGTCAGATTCAATTTGACACGAAAACTGGACCAAACACTTGCAACGTCAGAAGTATGCTACTAGAACACAAGGACCAAGCACAACCAAGTTTCCAATGTTAACCCAACACTCTTTTTTTTGAAAACGAAACAAGCTCTGGTCCATTTTCCTTAATGTTACAAACAAGATAAGCCCAAGTCAGCATCCACTTGTAAAGCTTTTCTTTGAAATAATTCACCAGTCTCATGCGGCAGAGAAACACTGCTATCATCTTCCATTATTAGACAGCAACCGCATGACCTACTACTCAACGGCACCAAAATTTACCTCGCAAAACAGATCATTTCAGATAAAAAGGGAAAAGGAAGGCCCCCCATGTGTTTGGAACTATTTACGCTCGGAATTGAAATTTACATGGGCAACATTTCATCAACATGGCCTGCCCTCAGCCGTCGACTGCCGACCGGTAAAAGATGCTCAGCCAACCATGGCTAAAGATAGATAGGATCTAAGTCACTTATTTCAGTGTGTCCACATCTGACTTGACTCGTGCTTTTTGTGTTGGAATAGTGCAACACACATACCTCAGGTAGCTCTGAGACCACAATAGGAAGTTTGGTCCCACAAATCAAGTGTTGAAAACATGTTAAATCTAAAAATCCTAAAGGCATCGCATTTCTTCTAACCACATTAGCTGAACAATAATGTGGGCTCTTTATGCGTTCTGTTAATGCATGGTGGACCGCCTAGCTTGTGAACCGAGACCATAAGGGCACCTGATTCACTTCAACAGGTGTTGGAGCCGTTGATCGTAGGAGGGATGTTGCAGATGCCTTGCCTTGAGAGTTCAGCTAGTACAGCTTCAGTGGAAGGAAGCTTAAGGCCTAAAGGGAGGGGTAGCCATGGCTTGTTCATTGCCTCCTTCATAACCTTATCAATGATTTCCTCTGCCTGCGTATGACAAAACCCAAGACACCATAAAGATTAGATTTGATGGGCATTTTTAACGTTTGGTTTGTGTCAATACACCACCACTTAGATTCTGCATGTGCATTATTTGAAGTGCAAGTTATGACACTCATGACTTATCAGATTCAAGTAGGTTCATCAAATCTTTAACTGAGATGATAAGCAAAGATACAAGTACATTATTGCAGTGCCACTCAATCCAACATTATTCTCTCTTTACATCTTGTTTTCCATAAGTACCATAGCTTCCTTCTCATATTGCTTCAATTGGAAAGCAATGAATTGAAACTTAACTGGGTGTGGTTATTAAATTAACGATGGTTTGACTACATAACAGAATAGGCTGCAATGCACGTAGTTCTAGCAATGTGCATAAATCAAGGGTGTGAGGTATTACCAGATGAAGTTCAGAAGAATCATGTGCCATGCCGCAGCCATTATCTGCTACATTTGCATTGATCACCCCTGATGCAATCTGCAATAGAGAAACAATGAGTATTAAACAAGATTGGATAAATAATTGTTCTAAGTCAGGGAGTGTGGTTTACAACATTTTGTTAGTTGGTTAAAAGGGTAGATATTTGAGGCTTAATTACACATCAGAAAAATGTAGTATCCAGATTTTGAGCACTGTGCATAAACCAAGGTTGTGTGGTAGTACCGGATGAAGTTCTGAAGAGTTATGGGGCATGCTGCCATTGTCTACTACATTTGGATTGTGAACCCCTGATGCAGTCTGCATTGTCGAAACGTAGTATGATGTGAGATTTGGGAAATGAATTGAAAAACAACTGATGACTTGTTCAAACACATTTCATTGGTATACTCACTTGAGGAAAAGAGGAATAACCACCTTGCAGATGTTGAGGCATTACAGGGCAACCCCAAGCATCAGCATGTGACTGCAATGTCGAAATGATGCAAATATCAAAGGATCTCCTAATGAATAACATGCCTTACAAAAGAGATTAACTGCACTTCTCAAAAATGACAAACATTATTACCGCTTGATAAGAAGGCTTCCAGTGACAATTTTCTGACACTTGCCATGGAGGATAGCTAGGTTGTCCCCACATCTGGATATCGGCTGGGTGGCTGGCAGGTTGGCCCCACATAGGATACACCCCTGGCATTGATAGAGCACTGCTGTAATGATATGGGGGAAAAGCCATGATGGGCTTATGAGGATAATAACTCATTTGAGTTGGATCTCTAGGATGTAACAGTCTGCGGTCATCATCCTTGGGCAAGATGTGTCTCTTGTGCATGCGATACTTCTGCTCCACAACAATAGTCAATTACTTCATTAGGTTGAATAGAGCAGAGCGGGGGAGATAATTTTTTGGCATTGATCAATATATACCAATTTCGAAGAAGTATGGTATTCCAAAACAGGACTCAATGACTGAAACTTCAAACAGTAACAATAACATTCAAGGTAGAAAAGAGCTGGGACTCATATTTAGCTGATTTATGGGAGTTATATGGAAAGCAAGACAACTTCCACTGAGCTTTTTCTATTTTATGTTTTCTCTCCTTAATCACTACAAAAAAGATTGGTTTACAATAAGCTTCTCATAAAACAATCCAAAAAGAAGGCATAAACATGTTCCGAACAATAGCTCTCATCACAGACAAGAAATTTGTATTGAAATAATACTTGATTGGTTATTAAAGATAATTTCCAACCTGGAGATGGCTTGCAACATTATGCCTTGTCAAACCTTCAGCTTTCATAAGCTCAAGTATTCGAGAAGGAATGGCTTGATCTACACCCAATTGTTCCACTGCATGGACAAACTTCTTGTGCAGTTCTGGCGTCCAGTCTACCTGAAACCAAACAAAAACAGAAATGCATCCAAGTTGTCAAAGTCCCCAACTGAAATCATCAGAAGTTTGAAACTAGTATATTAAATATTTTTATCATAGAGAAGTACATGTTTACAAGATTACCTTCATCTTCTTCCTACTAGATTTGTATGAATGGTTGAGACCTGATGCTTTACTCAGATTTTCAGTAGCACAACCAGTATCATTGGTACAGTCTCTAATCTGTGGCTGGGACAAATTATTTTCAAGCTTAGAAACATCAGCGGAGTCATTTTCCTGTTTGACCAATATCTTCTCACGCATTTGAGGTTTGCTTATTTGAAGAGTATCATCAGCATTGCCACATGTAGTTTCGACAATTTTAGATTCACCATCATGCTCCCCACTCTCTTTCTCTGATGAGTTAGTTTGATCTTGGCAATCCCCATCATCCAGTAATCGACATCCCTGTTTAATCTGTGGCGTAGAAGGAGCTGGGTACTTGTCACTTCCGGTGGATTGTTCATGGTCATGTTCAGGAACCTTTGCAGCATTTTCTGTTGCTACTGAGATTTTGCATTTCGGTGGTTCATTTTCCAATTTGGGCTGCAACATGGGTAGTACAGATTCTTTAACAGACTTGATTGATTCAGAGAAGGCTTTCCCTCCTGCATTGAATGCCTGCTCAGAATTCACAAAATCAGAAACTTTTAACTTGCAGAATGTTCATCATACTTAGTAGTAAATATTGACAAATATTTGCATACTATCACGGACCTTATGCACAACATGCTGCCAAATATTCCGAAGTTTCTCCTCACAGAGAGGTTTCTGCAGAAACTCAACTGCACCAAGCTGGAAGTAAATTGTCAAATACATGCAGGATCTAAGCATGATCAACTAGAAATGCAGCATAAAACCATTCAGTTATGATTTGAGTACCAATAGGACAGGCTTAAGTTGAATAATAAAATCCTTATTCAGTCTGTTCTTTTTGAAGAGATTTCACTGTGCTGCACTATACTTATTCAATAGGACTCCAGAAGTAAAAGAGAAAAGACAGAAAAACAAAATCTTAAATATAATGCATGTTGGGAGACCAATTGGTAATTTAAACGGTCAGAGAAAATATCTCACCACTATACACTTCATCATGGTGTTCAAGCAATGAATGTTTGAAGTCACTGCAAGAAAGATTTAGTTACTTCCAATTAAAAACTATGTAATGAGTAGTTAGATGTTTTAAAAACAATTTGTTAGAAAGAAAAATGTAGAATCAGAAAACACAAATCATGATACAGAAATAAACAAGAGAATTTTGTGGGTATCTTAAAATAGTAGGTTTTTGTGTGAACTTACTAATGATCGGCATGTCCTTGGCAGTGTCAAGAAATTTGAAACCCCAATCACCTTTGCTTGTATTTACCTGGGACAATATTTGATTAAGAATAATACAGTTATAGGAATGACACGACAAGCAATTGATCAAGAGAATCGTTAAATGGTCATATACTCATGTCACCAAATAAGCTGCAACAGGCTGAGCTAAATACATTTTTCTGGAAAGTGATTCCACAAAAGAAACAGAGTGAAACTTTTGGTCCATAAGTCTCAAACCAGCAATAAAAACCAACACTTTATAGATGTGGCCATGGTCTGGAAAACTTTTCTCCAAACCATAAACTTGACTTCTAGTTTCATATTTAGGATTAGTTAATTACCTCAACGATGGCAACATGGAAACTTTCAGGGTTGTTAGAAAACGCTGACAATGCTTCGGTTTCATTGCAGAATGTAGTAACTGCAACAGAGTGAACAAACAATGTCATGTTAAACCAACTGTGTAGATGGCTTGATGCAAACACATACAGACACAAGTGCACAAACATGCAGAATATAAGACAGAAGCACATTGATTTAAATCAACACTACATCTAAACAACAGGAATTTGGTTTTACCCCTCCATCGAGTATATTCTGATTTTGCAGAAGTCCCCATAAGAAATTAGAGCCAACTACTTCATCATTTAGATCCCGAGAGATTATAGACGATCAATATTTTAATTTTCCAATGAGAAAAAAAAGAAATTATTGAGGTGTTGAAAAATGTAAGAAATGGAATCTTCTACCTTGATCAGGTTTTTTCCAAGCCCCATATGACTAAAATCCAAAACCACATAAAACCAAAGCCAAAATCCAACCATAAGCATGATTCTTTAGAGGGAAAAGAAAAAGGGACCAGTATACTGGTGGAAAACTGAAGAACAAGTGGGAAGGAGGGAAATTCTATTTCTAATTAAGGAAGGAAACACTTCAGAGAAAAATCAAAACTAAGAACATGAATGATTAAAAGATCCCTGACCAATATAATCCATGGCTTCAAGCTTTGATCTTATTTCAGCAGAATAACTGGTGTCTTCATCAAGGAGAAGAACTCTAAGGCCCCTTGGGAAATCTTTCCACCCTTCCAAATCACTGGCAGTGCAAACCATAGCTGATGTGGCATCGTTTCTCAGGCCGTCCTAGAGCAATGTAGCAGATAACAGCTCATAAGCCTTCAATGAATTCTGCCAGATCCACAAGAACCACACATGAAGGCCAATCTTTGCTCGATCCAAGTGTACCAAAAAGGCTAAAATATAAAATGAACTGGGATGTTGCTCCTGTTAGATTGGAAAGATTCTCAATACTACAACATACATATTGGAGACACCCACTTCCAAATTGAATGAGTTTTTGTAATGAAAGTTCAGAGAAACACTATAACATATACTACCCTTTGATGATTGAATCAAACCCAAGTTCTATTAGACACTGAAGCTTTCTGCTGGGAACAAGTTCTGTCTAGGCATATGCAAACCAAAGTGTTGGATCTTATTCCAAACCCAGATGAAGTTTAAACAAATAAGACAATAGGATCAAACTTCTTAGTTGGTATATATTGCTGCTACAGGAACAAGATTGAGATAGATTTTACTGGAGTGAAAGATTTGCTAGTGCTAAGTTTGAAGAACAACAACTAGACAAAAACCAAGTAAGAACTGTGCCAAAATAGAAGAACTAACAAAGACAAAGACATATTTCATACACAGAGAAAATGAAGAAACAATCAAATACCCGGGAACCAGTCAGAAGCAAAGAACTGGGAAACTCTTCAAAGGGAAACTAAGAAGACAAGAGTTCAACCCCAACGCATGCATGCACAGAAATAGCAAAAGGGCACCAGAAAACAAGACTTTACGTCTCCATGAGTGAGCTCTGCTGAAGCTTAAAATATAAAATCTATCAGACTATCACCATGATTACTGACTCGAGAGAAATTAAAGATGAAATCTTTACCATTTACCAGACGGGAAAAGAAGATTGCAAAACGCGGGTTAAGTTTTTCAACTCCTGTACGCTCAATCAAGTAACGAAGAGGTTTTTCTAGGTTTTCCACATTCAAGTCGTCTTTGGCTGCACATGGAAAGCTTAAGACTTTGAGAGGTTTGAAGTGGCGTTTTCCGAATGCCAGAGACCTCTGTACAGTTACCATCGGTTGTTTGGCGGACCACAGAATATCCAAGTTAAAGCTCCTCTCTCTTCTGCCCTCTCTCACTAATTTCTCTAAAATGTCGGTATAACTTTTTGTTTTTACACTACTTTTTTTTGGTGAATATCCCGAAAACCTTTAAATTCACTTTTCAGATGACTATTGTTTGGAAAATAAAATGAGACAAAGTCTATTCAATAAATAAAACTTATATGATATGAAATTGAAAATGATTGATGGTGAAAATAAATCTCACACTCTTTTTCGTAAAAACTGATCTCGAGTTACTGGACCGTCATCGTTGATGATTTGCATGATCAAAGGAAGTCAAACCCCTAGCCAAACATTGCGCCCTCTATCACAGTATCACGAGCTACAAAACCTAACCAGCAACTTCGTGAGTTGCCCTGTTAGCTAACATAAACATTAAGATTAATCTAGTAAGTATTCAGACTAAAGTCTATGAGAGTATCCTAGCAAAGTCATGACTAATCTAGTAATCTCATGTTGGAGGCAGGCATGGAACCAAGGATGTGTTAGGGTTTACTGGAGCACACCTTAAGTTTATGATCAAGATAATTTTAATACATAAAAGTACCAACACCAAGGGTTGCCACATGGGGCTGACTTAGTAATGTTAATGTAATTATAAAGTTTGCGACATCAATTGCAATTAGATGTCGATACTGAATTTTCGTTGGACCAAAAGGTCGAGAGGCTCGAAATTTTAATATCGAGCCAAATTATAAAAAGTAATTTTAAATTTCAGGATTTGGCGCAAATAGGCTTAAAAATGCGCCTAATGTTATTCGAATTTATAAACCAATGATTATCGAGCTTATTAGGGTCTGATCATTTTCGATTAGTCGAAAAGTCTTGGTTGAGTTCCTGGTCAACCAAGGAAAGACTTGGTCAACCATAAAGTCAATCATTGACTTTTCCTAGTCAAACTAGGAAAATTGGGGCGTTAGACTATTTGATAGTCGTTTCACGTCCTATATTTTGATCGATGGATTAAGGGAGTAAGTATGATCACTTTTATCAATACATTAGTGCTACGTAATTATATTTGAGGAGGATCAAGGATATTCAGGTGATTAAGATGCTGGTCGAGGTTAAGAGAAAGAGATTACGTAATGTTTCAGAGCCCAAGAGTAAGCTCAAGGAAGCATATTTATTACAGTCGGGGAACCGTATACGGGCATCAAAGACGTTATTGATGATGAGGTAATTAATTGAGGATGGTTAGATTACCGTACCGAGCGCATGAGATACGTTGCCAGTATAGTGAGTGGACCTTTAAATTATTTTAAAGAAATGCATGCCATGGTTTATTACTTAACTTGTTTTAAAATTTTTCCAGTAAGGATGATTTTCCGGGTTTCTATATATTTTCGATTCCTTTGGTTTTGCGAGCACCTCAGTGGAGGTTTTTTTTGTTTATTTCCATTTGATTTATGGATTCAGCTCGCTTATTTTCATCTGGGTTTTGAATGGTTTTCGACGGGAGACACCTGTCATACAGATGAGAATTGGTTTTGAATGTTTTACTTGGATTTGGTTATTTGGCATGTTGCCGGAATTTGGGTTATTATTTTTGGCATTTGCTTGGATTTTTTTTTAAAAAAATAGGCTTCGGGCCTGGATTTATATATATCAGGAAATTGTTTTAATTTCACAATAAAGGGTCTTCAGATGTTTATAGCTGGCTACCGGGCAGCACTCCTCATTCGGTGGAGTGGAAGCGCGCCCACCCGGCGCTTCTCATTCGACGGAGTGGAAGCGCGGGATATGTGTTCTCACTAAGACTAGATGGTATGTGGGATTTGCGTTCTCACTAGACAGTGGGTGAGACGTCAAAGCTCTTAGCTCCGACCCGAGCCTGTAAGACTCACTGTCATGAAGGGTCGTCATATGTATTGTTTGTTACTAGGTAGCGGGCGGCGCTCCTCGTTCGGCAGAGTGGAAACGTGCCACTCATTGCGCTCATTTCCATATGGGGAGATGATAGTATTAGCATGGGACTGCATCCTCACTGAGAGATATGCTAGAGCTCTTAGCTCTGACCCTGGTATGCGTGATCAATCATTTGTGAAATTCTTTTCCCGATTTGATTTATATTCGGCTGTAGGTCATTATTTGATTTATATTTGGCCGCGGGACATGATTTGATTTATATTTGGCTGCAGACCATGATTTGATTTATATTTGGTTGCATGCCGTGATTTGATATATATTTAGCTGCATGCTGTGATTTGATATATATTTGGCCGTGGGCTAGGAATTTATTTGTATTTGGCGTAAGACCTGGATTATTCTTGGGAGAATAAGAAATTTGAATTTTTGATTTTGAACCATTATTTTGGCGTTGATTTTTGGTCCACTCACTCTAATGCTTTCCACGTCTAAGGAGTTCAAACCCTAGCTTGGGAGGATGTAATGCCCACGTTGGTTATGGATGATATATAAAAGTTAGGAGTAAGGTACTCCAGGGTTCTAAGGGTATTTTTGGAGGTGGTTACAGAGCAACGAGAATATGATTTTTGCGGTGAGCTCGTAGCTCCAAAAAATATTCCGGACATACCGGAGGACTCGTATTAACATATTCTACCTCCTCGGGACATTAAATCTATTTTCCCTCAGAATCGAGAATATCTCGGTATTAAACTCGAATAATAATTCAAGGAAAGCTAAAAGTACGGTTACAACCCTCTGTAACCCATCTGGTCTCGGTAATAGGGTAAATTTTTAGGGCGGGGCATTACACCAGCCTTCAGAGCAACCAGTCGTCCGCTCTCAACAGCAAATCAAGGAAGGAGGACGACTGTCCTCGATCGAGTTCAACCCAAACCAGGCAGCGGCGCAGCTTTAGGAGGCCAAGGCGATGTGAGACAATCCATTTCATCTTGCATGCACCCTCCACTTAGCAGGCCAAGTATTAAAAATAACTTGAGTCAGAAAAAATCATCAAAAAAAGTCAGAAAAATACAGCGAACTCGTGGAGACCTCTAATTTTAATTTTTACGAAGAAAAAACAAATTTTGAGGAATTTAAAAATTCGGGATGTTACATGAGATAGTGACACCTCATTTTGTGCTTAAAGTACATCAAGAAGTACTGAAGGTTTACTAGTTGAAAGATACTCGCCTAGTGTTAACTATTTGTTGTTAATAGATTGCGGTGAAACCGTGAGTTATGATGAGACAATGTACCATGAAGATTCTACTAAGTGGAGGGTGCATGCAAGATGAAATGGACTGTCTCATATCCAATAATACATGGGTGTTATCAAATTTACCGACAGGTAAGAAGACATTGCATAATAAATGGATTTACAAGATTAAGTAAGAAGTTGATGGAATCAAACGTTATAAGACATGACTCGTGAAAGGTTTCTAGCAAAAAGAGGGAATCAACTTTGATGAGATATTTTTGCCGGTTATGAAACATACCACAATCCGGGTGGTGTCTGGTTTAGTGAAAGCTGAGAGTCTGTATATGGAGCAGCTAGACGTCAAGACTGCTTTTCTTCATGGTGATTTGAAGGAAGTCATATACATGAAGCAACCACCAGGTTTTATAGCACCATGAGGAGAACTTAGGATGCAAACTGCAAAAGAGCTTATATGACTTAAAACAAGTCCTAAGGCAATGACACAAGAAGTTTGACGCGTTCATGTGTGGGAGTGGCTACACAAGATGCCAATCTGATCACTGCTGTTATTTTAAGAGGTTTGAAAAATCTTATATCATTATCTTACTATATGTGGATGATATTTCGATAGCTGCGGTAGATTTCAAAAAGATCGAGAAATTAAAGAGAGAGATGTCAAGCCAGTTCGCGATGAAGGATTTGGGTGAGACGAAGAAACTCTTCGGTATAAAGATTGGAAGAGTTGGTCAATAAAGATGTGTCTAAGGCAAGTCATAAGGAATAACGACAATAACATGGAGTTCCTGAGATCACACAATTTGAAGAACAAGTTCCTAGTGATGAGCCAGTGACACCTCCTTTTGTGTCTAGAGTATTGTCGAGAAGTACAAAAGGTGTACAAGTTGAAGATACTTGCATAGTGCTAACTATTTGTTGTGAACCCGTGAGTTATGATGAGGCAATGCAACATGCAGATTCTGCTAAGTGGGAGGGTGTTATGTAAGATGAGATGAGCTCTCTCATGTCCAATAATACATAGGTGTTAGCAAAGTTATCAACATGTAAGAAGGTACTGAATAACAAATGGATGTACAAGATTAAACAATAAGTTGATAGAAGCAAACATTACAAGACAAAGCTCGTTGTGAATTATTTCCAACAAAGGGAGGGAATCGACTTTGATGAGATCTTTTCATCGGTTGTGAAACATACCACAATCCGTGTGGTGCTTGGTTTAGTGGAAGCTGAGGGTCTGTATTTGGATCATCTAGACATCAAACTGCTTTCCTTCATGGTGATTTGAAGTATACATGTAGCAACCACAAGGTTTTATAGAACATGGTTAGGAGAACATGGTATCCTAAGACAGTGGTACAAGAAGTCTGACGTGTTCATATGTGGGAGTGGCTACACAAGATGTCAATCTGATCACTGCTGTTATTTTAAGAGGTTTGACAAATCTTATATCATTCTCTTACTATATGTGGATGATATGTTGATAGCTGGGGTAGATTTCAATGAGATTGAGATGTTGAAGAGAGAGATGTCAAGGCAGTTCACGATGAAGGATTAGGGTGAGGTGAAAAAAATCTTTGGTATAAAGATTATTCCTGATAAAGTGGTAGTACTCTAGAGCTTTCACAAGCGGAGTATGTTGAGAAGGTGCTTGGGTGGTTTAGTATGGATGGATCAAAGCATGTAGGAACACCATTGCCGAGTCACTTTAGATTTTTGAAAGAACAATCACCCAAGAGCGAAAAAGAAAAGGAATATATGTAAAATGTACCTTATGCGTCGGCAGTTGGATGCCTAATATATACTATGGTGTGTACTAGACCTGATATTGCTCATGCAGTGGGTGTTGTGAGTAGGTACACGAGTAACCCAAGGAAGCAACATTGGGAGGCTATGAAATGGATCATGAGGTATATTCAGGGTACTACTGAGATGTCTCTTTGTTTCAAGAGAGGTTGTAATGAACTACAAGTATATGTAGATGTAGACTTGGCAGGATGTAATGATACTTATCAGAGTACTAGTGATTATATGTATACTGTGGGTAGTGTTGCAGCATCTTGGTTCTCAAATTTGCAAGGGCATGTGATCTTTTCTACAACAGAGTCAGAGTATATTGTCGTCTCATAGGCTGGTAAGGAAATAGTGTGGTTAAAAGGTCTGTTGGAAGAATTGAGCAAAGAGCCTGAGAATTGTGTTTTACACTGTGATAGTCAAAGTGCAATTCACCTGCAAAGAACCATGTGTTTCATTCAAGGACTAAACACATTTCTATGAGGTATCACTACGTAAGAGAACTTGTGGAGAATGAAGTGTTGCAATTGTTGAAGATTCAAGGAAGTGAAAATCCTACTGATATGTTTACTAAGTCTGCGCCGTTAGATAAATTGAAGTTGTGTTTAACTTCAGTTGGTCTCCTAAAATAAAAGAATGACATGTTGGCTATGATGGTGAGTTTTTGTGTTGTTATGACTGCAGAGTATTGTAGAATGGTGACTACTAGCGTAATTGACTTTAAGTGGAAGATTGTTGGGTTTTGTGGATCCGGTTCCGTCAGGAATAAAGATTGTGTCTTACACAATCTTACTTAGTAATGGTTTCTTATGTCTATTAGGAATATGTTTTTAATGTGATAGGTTTCAGGTTAGATATCTATAAATATGGGTATATGGTGCAGTTGTTGGTGTGGTTGCAGAGAACAATCACCAATAGTTGAGGTGGTTGAGAGAGCAATCATTTGTGGTTGTTATTGAAAGCAAGTAAGATCTTAAGAGTTTGTGAGAAAGTATTATGAGAGATCTTATATTCTTGTTTTTGTTGTTGTTATTGTTGTTGTTCTTCTTCTATAGTGAAGCCCGGCAGCCGAAGGACGTAGGCAAAGGTCTTTGCTGAACCTCGTAAACAATTTATATGTTCGTGTTAATTATTTCTCAATCATTTATCTATATTATTTCGTATTTGTCTACTTCCAAAAAAAATTCTAGGCTGAATTCCTAACATCCATAACAAAGTGAAATTTTTGTTAGGAGTTACTCAAGATACATGATTAGACACTCAGACCAATATTGCAACTGATAATCTTATAGTCACTTCATATCATAACACACCTTTCAAAAGAAATCGATTAAGTTGTCTGTTCCATGATTTTGCTTTGCCTTTATAGGGACTTCTGAGCTTTTGTATCCACCAACTCAAGTTTGGCTAACAATTGAATCATGATGAATGCTTTTCAATTGCACAAATGGGATACAAAAAATTTCTAACAAAAAAAGGGATACAAACAACTGTACACCACATATATATGTATTGCAAATAACATATCCTTCTTCCTCACATGTGAACTCTGCAATCTATCTACATGCTTTTTACATAAAAGCTTATGTAACTTCTGAACCAGCATAGTAGGCAAGTTTTCAAAAAAAACTGCTGCAACTCACATGACCTAACAATGGAATTTAAGTATTTTACAAGGAACATGTGAGTTTCTTCTCTTTGTCTGATATCATCACGTTATTATTTTTGTTTTCATAAATTGATTTTCATATTGCAGCAGCATTACATCCATATGAATTATGCTTCGTAACTCTTGTGTGATGACATTCGCAAAGTTTGTAAAGAAGTACTTTGACATTTTATATCTTTCTTGGAGCTTAATTTTTTATCCAAAACTTTAATTTTTATAAATTCTAGCTAACATAATCGCAATTAGAGTTAATCTTTAAAACGTGGATCTTTGATTATTATCGTAGGAAAATAATGAAACGTACCTTCGTTTTCAGGCACACTTAGCTTTCGTTCCACCTATGAATTTGTGTATCTTATCACAAGATGAATTATCCAAATTAAGCCCCACGAAACACGACCAAGCAGAGCCTTAGCTGGGTTTGTAGAGGCCATTGACCTCCTTAGTCTTCAACAGAAACTTCAAGGCCAATACGGATTTGGCAAAAATATGACACATTGTTTTCAAATTGGTTGCATAAGCTTATACGTAACAATCCACACAAACACACTTTCAATGAATATATCGGCAGGCTTTTGCAATCTGTTTCCTAGCTATGTACGTTGATAATTTGATTTCAATTTGAACTCTTTGATTTTGACCTCCATCCAAGTTTGTTTTCTGCAGTAAGTTGGAAACAATTTATGCAGCACCCTTATAGTTACGAAAAGTGAAAATCTTAGAGTTCTGATCAATTTACTGATCGGAATCATTTATCATTATTAGTCGACTAACAGAACAAGATTACTAATTAATCATATCTGTGACTTCTGTGTAGTCCCCATGTTAGACAGTGCATTTCAGTTGGACAAAAACTAAATCCAAAGACAACATTGTGATCGAAAATGTGACAACGAAGTAAAGTAGAACTTTTTTGAGGTGTCCAGACAAGGATCTAGATGATGATCCGGTGGGGTTTCCATTACAACGGAGAAAAAATGGGATCAAAGCTAGCTTCCTTTTTATCATCAACATGATTGCTTGTTAATTTCATCTACTATGATTGCAGAATTAGGGTCTCAATTTCTCTGATCAATCAAACGAGTCTCATTTTCTAGGAAGCTTTTAATGTTATTATGTAAAAAGAAATATAAAACATGAACTGTTTTAAAACTTCATATAGGTAGGCATCCCCACCACAAGGGAGTATGAACACCTGAAAAATACAAGAACACCATACAGAAGAGCTGTGTTTAAAAACGGACAGGATGTTCAAAACTAAATCTAAGGCCACGTTTTAGGATGATTCTAGTTCTGGAATGGGAGCGGGCATTATAATCGTCTATATTTTATCCTCGTTTTAAGAATCATTCATGAAACATATCATCACAAACTAATAGAAATAGTTAAATGAGTAAAATTTACAACTTTCATAACAAAATTTACAACATTCACGACAAATTACTATATTTGTTTTATACATTTACATATAATTATACAAAGTTACTACAATTACAACAAGTTGTATATAAACTTGTAAATTGTCTTAAGTTGAGTAGTTACTTTTAATAGTACAAATATTATCTAAATAATAACTACATTTACCAAAATAATAACAAATTTGTTATTATTTCGGTAAATGTAGATATCACAAACAGGTAGGTACCTTAAAATATTCTCTTTTTGCCTCGTTATTTTGTTGTAGTTCAACACAAACTCGTCCGGCAACATCTATCACATCCGGCCAGGGGCCGGCGTCCTGCGTAGGCACAAAGATGCCAGTAGGACACCCTTAAAAACCCTAGTTGTACCAAGTTAGTTTTCCTTGAGATTGGAGGGGGGGGGCTTTCAACCAAGTTTAATCACCTAGCGTACTTACAACAGCTATTGATACATTGGACTCACCGTCCTTTACACAAAAGCTAAAATGCAGGAAACAAAAGCGCCAACACGTATGTACATATATAGTCGAAGCTATGTGAACTTGGGTGTCAAGGTAAGGGCCGGGCCTATCCGCCTATATATTGCACAATGTGATTGAAACCCTTGATAAGGTGCACCGATGTAGAGATCGACTACTTGAATGTGATGTCAAGTCATGTTGGTATTGGTTCTGGCCATTTGTGAATTCACAGGTGGTAGATGGATGTAGGTCCGAGAAGGCCAACCTGGGGCAGGCAATAAGAAGTGGGTTACAAACTTGGTACAATTTATGTGCTAACTGGTTCATGTCAAATTTTCAATAATGCAATACAATTAATCTTCTGCTTCTGGAGTTCTGGTAAGTTCACGATCTGATATACATTGTCTCCCGCCCACTGATTTATTTTACCAAACCAGCTAGGTTTTAAGGGGAATACTCGAAACGATATTCGAAATCGATCTCACTACTGACGCTCACAGAAATTTGGTGCCTCACTACCACAAAAATGGCATCAGCCCTGCAATGATGTAAGGTCACAATGAAATAGTTAATTGCCTATTCGTACGTAGTGTCATAGTGACATGTAGGGGAGTGAGATATACGTAAAAGTCCTAAAAGTCAAATATAAAGGGTACAGTTAATTTTCATAAGCTAAAGATATCAAATAGGAAATCCTTTAGTTATTTTTAATCATCTTTAGTAACATGTGTTTTGTTCTTCTTAACAAAATAAAAATAAAAGAAAGACCGTAGATTCTAAAATAGAAAATGGAGATTTTCACTCTTTTAAAAATAATAGTTGAATGATGTTGTAAAGTTATCATCTAATCATTACGGCGAAAATGCACTTTTATATGAAATGAAAGATTTAAAAAAAACTACCGCCCTAAAAAAAGTAGCAAAATCCAAGGGGCAATGCTTGAGCAGAACTAGGGAGATACTATACTGGGAGAAACGAAAAAGGGTTGTGAATCGCTCTTTATTCATTCATAGACACCCCCTATATATAAGGGTAAAGTCATGATTATACAAAGAAACATAAATAGATTTCTTATTACAATTATACAACATAACTCTTATGTATTCGATATACATCAAAACACACACATCATTTATCTTAGGACACTCCACCTCGTACGTTATCATACTGAATAGTGCAAACGGTGTTGCACTATCAGGATTAGTACTTTAGCTGACGAAAAATTTTCATCGGCTTGTTAATCAAATTCGTCGGCTAAGATTTTAGTCGATGAAATTTTCATCGGCCTGTTAATCAAATTCGTCGGCTAAGATGTCGTCGGTAAAGACTCGTCGACTATGACTTTAACCGACGAAACTATCAGTAGTCGTCGGCTATAGTCTACTACTTTAGCCGACGAATTCTTTTATATTTTTTGTTAGCTAAAGTTAAGACTACAGGTGACGAAACATTATTTCATCTACCATAGTCTGACACTTTGGCCGACGGAAAATATTATAATTCGTCGGCTAAACTTTGAAAAAAAATAAAGAAAAAATAATAAAACCGACGAATTACACCATATTTCGTCGGCTAAATACTACTATGGCCGACGACATAGGCCAAATTCGTCAGCTAAACCTTGAAAAAAAATGAAAATATTATAGCCGACGAATTATGGTAAATTTCGTCGGCTATAAGTCCACTCCAACAAAAAAAACCCCTAAAATTTCTAAATTATCATTCCAAGCAACCTGCAGATTACACCAAAACATCTCAAATTATAACCAACAACACCATCAATGGTGACAACATGATTTTCATTAAAATATTTATAAATTGTTCATGAACACATAAAACTATAAAAATTAAATAACTACACAAAATCTATATCGTCTAAATTTATATCGGCGCCAGGAGGAAGTTTCTGCTGTGGAGGTTGCGGTAAAGACACAGGCATGGGCGGAGCCGGAAGTCCCTGAAGCTGGGCAGCTGAAAACTCCTACAAGTACTGGAACATCTGTTGTTGTGTCGCCTGTTGGGTTACATATACCGCGACATTATACTCTTGTAAGGCGGCAATATATGCTGTCTGGGCGGCGACATAAGCGGCATGCGCGACAGCCTGAGCTCGCGTCTCAACGGCATGAGCGGCAGCCTAAGCGGCTTGCTTCTCCCGTAGTCTCTAAACTTCCGACTCTAGCTGACTCGTTCTGCTACTAGTCGAGGCTGCTTTTCTTTGAAATCTTGGAGTGGTCTTCAGGATCCTCTTGCCCGCCTTTCCTAAACCCCGGTAGTAGAAATTGTTTCCTCGCGGTGGGAAGGCTGTGCCCATAATCCTCACCCCAACAGTCAGATCCAAAGTGTCGATCCTGGACATGGCTTCAGACATGTCTTCCTCCTGCGTGTCCGGTCATGTCTCCCTCACTATAGAAGCCATCACCTCATCACTAGCTTGTCTCACCTTCGTCTACTTGGATAGGAAAAAAATAATTAATTAACATTTTGACATATATATGTATAAGTTAAAAAATTTGAAAACATAAAATGATTTACAATTTTCTCCTAGGTGTCAGGATGTCTTCTCGTATGTATATACGTACTGGTTGACTTCTGAATGTTCCCTAGCCACCTCGTCCATCAACGATGCGAACGGTCTAGAACCGGCATGTTGTGTTGCGTTGCCGGTTTTGAGCGTTCGCCCGAAAAACGACCTACAAAGGAAAAAAATAAAATATTAGTAAAATATTTATAAGCGTACTAATTAATAACAATATAACCATTTTTTAATTACTTGTTTATCAGGGTTGTTGAATTCTGATATCAGAAGCCAACGCCACTCATATTCCCTGAACTGGAACTTAACAGGGGTACCAGAACGTGCGTTCTCATACGTAGTCCAGTGGGTCCACAACTCGTTCTTCCACTCGTTGTACCTACAGATACCACAAAAATATTAGAAATATTATTAATTACATATACAATTTTGTTTTTTCATTAACTTTCCAACGTACATTCCCCTATGCACAACGTTCGCCCAGGTGTTCCTTAGGTGCTGGAGAACATCAAACCACACATGCATTTAACCGTTTATTACTTTAGTTTTTTCATAAATCAACAATATAATACATAATATTAATTAGGAATTTTGTAAACTCACCGACATCGCGTTGTGGACCATGTCCTTAACCTCTTGTGGAACCTCGCCCCAGTCTGATCATAACATAGGGACTCTATCTCTAATGAGCGCTCCCACGCGGCTGGAGTACATCCTCGTCTTCCCGCCCGATACTACGTTGACATCCCCGTCAGTATCGATGACGATCCTTTCTGAGGTACTCACGGTCTTCTAGAGAGCCTTTCTTGTGGCGGGGCCTCTCTTCTTCCTTGTCGGTTTGACTCCGACGGTGTCTATCCTTATTATGACATTATAAGAAAATAAATTATTTATATTTCATTACCTGAGGGCGTTGGGGCGGACATAACGGATTCTGACTCTGTCGCCGATGATGATACCCTGACAGAAATAAGATCCGTACCAAAAGGCACGAACTGATACGCCGCTGATGGGGTCACCTGCTGGGGCAGTGGATAAATCGGCGCCCCTGAGTCATCGACTGCAGGTAATGCCGGTATCAACCTCGGAAGGTAGAGAAGAGACGACGACATCTGTAACCCAGATGACCCACCCTCCGAAGCAGTAGGGCACGGAGTCGGTGCCCGATGTATCTCAGGCATACGTGGTGCTGACACCTCTGCCTGGGTCGGAGGGCACAGCTGCCTCGAGGAATGAAGGGCGCCCGACTGTCTCGATAAATGGGCAGCGCCTGGGCCGGATGCCTTGAGAAATGGGTGGCCTCTGGCTGTCTTGAGGAATGGGTGGCACCCGCGTCGGCTACAGAATGGACGCACGTCTAGCTATCATGGGGCCCTAAACGACATTTGAGGGTTGCTAGACGTTCTCTCAGACAATTCGGACCTTTGGCCCTTTGAACCGTTCGTAGATCTAAACAAGCCTTTCATCCTGTTTAAAATATTAAATTATTTGAATTTTAAATTTTAATTGTAATTTTAAATATTTTAATTAACACTTGTTATCAATATATTAACAATCTTTATCAATATATTAATTAAACTATTATATGCAAACAATATATACATCAATTAAACTATTATATGCAAACAATATAAACTATTAATCTATTCATTTTTATTTTCATTTTTTTGTTTTATTATCATTTTATTTAATTAAATTATATATTAATTTGCAAACAACCTATCAATATATATTAATTTACAGCAATATATACAAATATGTACAACCATAAACTTAAATCAATATATACGTCAACTTTATTATATGCAAACAATATATACATCAATAATTCAAAATAATTTTTGATAAGTCAAAATATATACAATCTATACAAATATGTAGCAATTTATAATTAGTAGTGTAAATATACATAAATAAACCCTAACACCCGAAACCAATTCAAAATCCTAAGAATTTGAATTTCTTACCTTAATTTGTTTGAGAATTCGAAAGAGAGGATGTGGTGGAGGAGGCAGTGGAGAAGCGAAGGAGCCGAGGAGGAGCGAAGGAGCCGAGGAGAGGAGTGGAGTGGAGGCAGAGGAGAGAAAAAAAGAAAATAGAGTTTTTGTTCTCGGGCTCGCTGGGTTCTACCTATATAAGCAGAAGTATAGCCAACGAAATAAAAAATCGTCGGCTATAGTGCAACTTTAGTCGACGAATTTATTGAAAATTCGTCGGCTATTCTTATAATTTTTTTATTTATTTAACTATAACCGACAAATTTTCCAAAAACTCGTCAGCTATAGTACTTTTTATACATATTTATTTAATTTTTTTTATTATCATTTTATTTAATTTATCAACCTATAGCCAACGAATTTATAATAAATTCGTCGGTTATAGTCCTTTTATAATTTATTTATGTAATATATTTCTAATTTATATGTTTAATTATAATTTATTTATTTATTTAACTATAGCTGATGAATTTTCAATAAATTCGTCGGCTAAAATACCTTTATAATTATTTAGGTAATTTGACCATCTAAATTACGTATTTTGCGCGGACCTTCAACTGAAAATAGTTTCAAATCGATGAGATGCAACCAGTGGTATAAAAATTTTATGAAAAATAACCATCGGAGATAGGGCTACCTCTAGGGAGAAAAAATGGAAAATTTTATTGACCGCAACTATCGGCACCGAGACTTTACCGGAATTTCGTGATTTTAACCGTAGACATATTTCACCATTACGGTCATATCTTATTTCACGACTTTTTTTTCGTTTGAAGCTTCTACGTATAGTTTATTTTTGAAACGAAACATTTATTTAACACTTGATAAACAAGTTAAACAACTTATTAGACATGCTGTGATTGTGATGATCAAACTTGAGAAACAAAAATCCGAGCGTCAGATATCATCACTATGTTGAAATATTTGTATAGGAAAAATTCATCTAGATCCGACAACGTTAAGAACTCAATCCGGACGGTCAATCCAGTAAGTCAAACCGCTAAACACACGAAAACGGTCATTTGAACGTCTAAATTACGTATTTTTCCATTCAACTGAAAATAGTTTCAAATCGATGAGACGCAACCAGTGGTATAAAATTATTATTTTATTTATTTAACTATAGCCGACGAAACATTAGGGTATTCGTCGGCCAAGATAGTTTTATTTAAATTATTATTTTATTTATGTATGACAGTCCTTTTTCTTATAATGAAGAACATGAGATGGATAAGTTCAGTGCAAGTTTTGTAGTCCTTGGCCAACAGGGGAGAAAAAGGTATTGTAAAAGAGAACGAATGAACTCATAGAGGTTGGTTCTTCGTACCCTGTTGCCATGGCTTTGGTTTTGTTAATCAGTGGTGAACTTTGGACTCGTATTTTGATATGGGATTATATCAGTTAAATTTTCAACTTGAGCAGTGTGTGCCTCCTATATGTCGTGAACTGAGAATGTCAACTGCAACGTGACTGCTTGACAGCACCTCGTTGCCTCATCAGCTTATTTACTATGGAAAACCAATCTAAAACTAAAATCCAATAGTTTCAACATCCCAACAAAACCTATAAGGTCATCTTCAACTCGGTTTAAAAGCCAATAAATCAGATCGAATACCTGTTTTAAATGCCCCGATGAATATAACAAAAATTGAAAAAAAAAACAAGAGAAAGAAAACTAACCTAACAATTTCTCCTTTTTAAAACACTTTATTTTTCTTTTCGTTTTTTATATGTTTTTATAAGTTTTTTTTTCAATATTGACACCCTGTTGTTATCTTTAAAAATTAAAAGTAGATAAGAGTGATAAAAAAGAAAAAAGAAAAGAGAGGAAATAGGTAGGAAGAGACGTGTTGTTCTCTTCAGCCGAGCTTGTCCTTTTATATCAAATTTCAAAACCAGTTTGGTAAAGTTGTCCCACACGGCTTTCTTCTCGTTATGCGCAAAGAGAGACGAGGACCCAATTTGATTTCTGGTAAAGGTTTCTCGGATCGGAGATGTTCGTCGGGATCGATTGTTGTCACTCAGTGGCCTTGATTCATGTAAGAAGTGGCTCTCTCTCTTTTGTCTTTGTTGCCTTTGATTCATGAGATTTTGTGCCTCTCTCTCTCTTCTTTGATTCATGAGATTTTGTGGTGCCTTGCCTTGGATTAATTGATTGTGTTGCCTCGCTCTCTGATGTTGCCTTTGAAAGAGAGAGAGAGAGAGCTTGTTTCACATAAATAAATGGGTTAGGGTTTCGTTGCATCAGACAGAATTTTGTTGCCTTTTTGGATTAATACTTTGCCTTGTTTAGAAAATTTAAAGGTTGATTAGACTGTTGCCGTATTTTTGATCTTCTGCAAACAATGAGTAGCCATGATTAGACTGTTGCCATTTTTCAATCTTCTGCAATCCAGTCAGTGCCTTATTAGACTGTTGCCATTTTTCAATCTTCTGCAAACCCTTGATGCCCCTATTTCCTGTTATGTTGCCTTTCTCCGGAGAATTATATTGTTGCAAGTCTGAAACTGGGTTTGGTATTAAACCATCTAACAAGTTTCGATTTGTGTTTGCTTGGAATCTATCCCTCTTCCTAGGGTTGAAGCACCATATTTAAAAATTGGTGCTCCCCCTTTTTTAGGGGTTGATGTACCAGTTATATGTTGTCTTGTCTCGAAAATTAAAAATAATGGTGCTCCCTCTGTTTTTGGGGTTGAAGTACCAGTTTCAAAGGTTGTTGCCATTTTTTTCAATCTTCTGCAATCCAGTCAATCGCCTTATTAGCTTTGCCATTTTTTCAATCTCTGCATTCAGTCGCTTGGATGCCCTTATTTCCGGATAAGTTGCCTTTGTCCCGAGAATTATATTGTTGTCATATGCAAGTCTGAAACTGTATTTGGTATTAAAGCATCCAAGAAGTTTCAATTTGTGTTTGCTTGGAATCTAACCCTCTTCCTGGGGTTGAAGCACCATCTTTGAAAATTGGTGCTCCCCTTTTTTAGGGGTTGATGTCCGGTTATATGTTGCATTCTCTCGAAAATTAAAAATAATGGTGCTCCCTCTGTTTTTGGGGTTGAAGTACCAGCTTTAAAGGTTGTTGCCATTTTTTCAATCTTCTGCAAACCAGTAAGTCGCCTTGAGTAGACTTTTGCCATTTTTTTTCAACCTTCTGCAATCCTGTCAGTCGCCTTATAATTCTTGCCATTTTTTTAACATTCTGCAGTCAGTTGCTTGGATGCCCTTATTTCCAGATAAGTTGCCATTGTCCCGAGAATTATACTGTTGTCATATGCAAGTCTGAAATTGTATTTGGTATTAAAGTTTTTGGGGTTGACGTACCAGCTTCAAAGGTTGTTGCCATTTTTTCAATCTTCTGCAGTCAGTTGCTTGGATGCCCTTATTTCCGATAAGTTGCCTTTGTCCCGAGAATTATATTGTTGCCATATGCAAGTCTGAAACTGTATTTGGTATTAAACCATCCAAGAAGTTTCGATTTGTGTTTGTTTGGAATCTGTATGATTCTGAGAAAATAATGGTGCTCCCTCTTTTCCTGGGGTTGAAGCACCAGCTTTGAAAATTGGTGCTCCCCCTTTTTAGTGGTCGATGTACCAGTTATATGTTGCATTGTCTCAAAAATTAAAAATAATGGTGCTCCCTCTGTTCTTGGGGTTGGAATACCAGCTTTGAACATTGGTGCTCCCCTTGTTTAGGGGGTCGATGTACCAGTTATATGTTGCATTGTCTTGAAAATTAAAAATAATGGTGCTCCCTCTGTTCTTGGGTTGAAGTACCAGCTTTGAACATTGTTGCTCCCCCCTTTTTAGAGGTTTAATGTTGCATTGTCTCAAAAATTAAAAATAATAGTGCTCCCTCTGTTCTTAGGGTTGAAGTACCAAGTTTGAACTTTGGTGCTCCCCCCTTTTTAGGGGTTGAATGTTGTCTTGTCTCAAAAATTAAAAATAGTGGTGCTCCCACTATTCTTGGGGTTGAAGTACCAGATTTGAACATTGGTGCTCCCCTCTTTTTTAGGGGTTGAAGTACCAGTTTCATTAAAAATCAGTGCTCCCTCAGCTAGAATTCATTGTTGTGTTGTGTTTTTGGCTTGTTGATACAATCCAGGGAGTTAGGATTCAGTAGGCAAATCCAAGTTTAGAATAGAAAGAGGACAGCGCTGTAGATTTTCTATAAGTTCTAGGAAAGTTAGTTTTTCAAGGTTCTATTAGGATTTGTAATAAACTATTGTCTATAAAGTTTAGGAGTGCTTTAGAATTGGAACGCAACACTTTCTTTGAGTTTTACATTTAGAAGAAAATTACTGGTTTGTTGCTTACTTGATAGCAGAAAAGATGACGACGCCCCTCTTCTATGTTAAACTTTAGAATTGGGTCTTTTGTGGTTTTAAAAGATGGTTCTGGTTTTTCCTCTGCATGATATAGTGTCTTAATACAACAAAGAAAATGCCACACTTCATGAGTTCTATCTTCTATAACATTACAACACAACCGATTAAAGAAAATGATGTGTAGCATGGTTACTCAAAATACTTGTTTTTCTGTTCCTAGATAATCAGGTGTGATACCTCTAAATTTGTCTGGGCACCACACTTGCTAAATTTTGGATAAATCTCTAAGATAGATTTGACTGACTCGTTTTTGCTTAATTATTATCTGGTTTATGACTCTTGCTCATTGAACTTGGTGTTCATCTTTATCCTTTTTTATTTTTTATGTTACCTTGATATTATCCAGCCTTATTTTCTGTTGTTTTGGTATATGCTTTGCTAGATTAGTGTGATTTCTCTTCCATCACATCATCCATCGATATATTTGGTTATTATGTTAACCCTACCCTACACTTTCTGTTGGGAGTATTGAAGTGTGATGAATATGTGGTTCATGGAAGGAACTGGGCATTGAGGTAACCTTTTGAGTTATACTGTATTCAAGTATAAATAATGCTACTTGGTCTATGATATGTTACCCAACAAGTTCATTAAGGAATTTGTTGCGTATTTGTGTTAAATTCCTGAAAATTCTTGTACACAAATAAAGCTTCATCTACATGAGTAATTATAGGATACATCCTTTGACCATATGGTCTTGTGTCAATTGGCTGTTATCTGGACCTTTGATTGTATGGAAGGATATCAGTTGCCCCAACTCAGTCATGTAGCACTAAGACTGAATCAAAATGTTAGGATTAGTGTTTCCTTAGATTGTTTTGGGCAATTTCAGGTTTACAAGCACCTAAGTGTAGGGAGGGCTAGTATTTATTCAAAGTAATTGTAGCAGAGTTTACTTGCCTTTCTCATTATACATATGGGTGCCACCTTCATCTCTGTTGCAAAAGAAAGATTTTTTAGGCAGGCATCATCCTTGCATAAGAAGTGCACTTGCTGAAAATGAATATGTAAAATAGACCAGTGAGCAAATAGAGTATAAAAATGCACTTGCAACATGTGAATTTGAGTTATGAATACTGGCCTCCAAGTTTGTCATAAATACTTTTGTCAGGACCCGCCCCGAGTTAAACCCCTTTAACTCGGAGTAAATCCTGCGGGGACCACCTCCCAAAGAAGATTCTGCCGAAAAATCGACATAGTCTCCCTTGAAAAGTGGACAACCCTTAACCTGCAATAACCCACAGTACACTTCTAATACCAATATCCAACCGAAACTCCTGGAGCCATCCTGCTCCCCAATAACCAACAACTCCACATGATACACATCTAATAAAAATCCAACAATTAATTCAACATCCCAAATGTAACTGGTACCGAACATTCCAAGTCTCAACGAGTTCTCCAACAAATAAACTACCCGATGTGTATCAGAGCGTCTAGGATAAAAGTAGGAACATAGATATATAATACAAGTAGGTCAACCCGGAACCTACAGATAGTGCGGAATGTGGCAGTAACTATGCTGGGCCTCCAAGTAGTCTAGGTGGGTCGAGCACTGCAATCTGGGCATTTTAAAACGAAGGGCCCAGGGAAGAAACATTGAAAAACGTCAGGGTGAGTGGACAAAAATAAAATATCGAAACTTTAATTTCTTTAATGTCCTCCCTCTACTTTTTCTAAGGAAAACCGCATGCAGGTAAACGTAAACAATGCATTGGCTCAAATCATAAACAATTATGTGGGGTGTTAACCTCATCCACGAGAAAACCCGACCTGCTCTATTCGGGAGGGTCTAATGACCAGCTACCACCGAAGAGGGTCCCCGACCTGCTCTATCCGAGAGGGTCTATTGACCAGCTCAACCGGAGAAGGTCCCTGACCTGCTCTACCCAGAAGATGGTACCCGCTCTAACTGGAGAGGGTCCATGCTAGCAAACAATCCTTATATCCTTTTCCCTTTTCCCTTTTTCAAAATCCCTTGAAAACCTGTAATACCTCGTAAAACCTCGTGGAAACAATAAATCGAAAACCCCATTTAAAATCCGTGAGCCACATTTCTCCTTTAAAAACATCCCCCTCCATATTCCCAAAACGGTGATAAACAATAAAACATACCCCGGGAAAAATCCTTTAAAATCACGGGATGGGTATGAACCTCTTTCCCGGTTTGTTTGCCTTTAAAATCCTTAAATCCCCTTTTTCCCAAATCACCGTAAATCATACAAATAGAGGAAATTATAAATATGCAGGAGAAACCAATTAAAGTATAAAGCATGCAATTTAATTTAAATCAAAGGTCCACTCACAGATGCCGCTAGGTCTGCCGGCTACCAGATGGCTGCTCAGCTCGAGCTCCCCCACGTCCTGTCCAAAACACACAACAAGTCTTAAACCCATAATCAAGGTGAGGGTAACCATAACGCTCTACCCTTGGCGTTCAACCTTAACCATCTAACAAAGTGTGGGGTGTCGGTCTCTAATACACCAAAAAGCGTACAACCTCTTAATTACGCTCTCACGCCTAGCCGGTTCTCCCTAAACGACCGGTTAACCTTTAATTACACAATCAAAACCCCAAAGCTTCCAAATATACTTAACGCCTCAAATAAATTCCTAAAAAAAACAGCAACTGCCCCTAATGGACTTCCCTTAATTTTTACAATTTAAATGGGCAAGAAAACTGCCCAAAAGTGGCGGCTCCGCCGCCGGCGGCGGCCGCCGGCAGAAAAATCCGGCCAAAATTCCGGCGACCTCGGATCGCCACCAAATTTTACCAGCAGCTTCGTCTCAACATTTGGGACAACTTTCTAGTTCAACTCGAAGGCCAACTCGGCCCCTACTAGGTCAATCGATAAGAAATACACAACCCGAATCCAAAAGTCAACCCAAACTTCAAATCCATAATTCTTCCTACACACTTCAAATCTAGCTACCAAATTCTAGGGGCTTAATGTACACCTCAAACCCAACAAAACCATATAAAGAACTCACCGGGAGGTGGCCGGAGGAGGGAGAAATCCGGTGTCAATGAACAGTGCACAGGTCCCCTCTTCTCGCCGTGATTTCTCTCAAACGGCGGCGACCCAGCTCCGATGGCCACCACCAACTTGAAGGTGGCGCTGCAGGCTTCAATTCGGTACCTAGCACGCGCCCTAACTCCGCCGGACGGAGGAGAAATCCGGTGATGAAATCCGGCGGAAAATCTGTCGGGTTTCGGAGGAAAAATCGAAGTGAACAGTAACTTTTTCGATTTTTACCCTTTCACCGAATTACCCCAGTAACTCACTATATATAGGCTTTTCACCCAAATAGTAACTTTTGTTTTTTTGACCATAACTTCCTCATACGATCTCCGATTTAAGCGTGCTACGTGTCCACGGACTCGTAACGACGCCCTCTACAACTTTCATGAAGGAAGTTTCCCCAAATTCATGACCTAACGAAAAGTCAACTTTTTGACCCTTTCTCGGTAAAACAGTTACTACGGCACGGTTAAAGACCAAAGTAACTTAGGTAATCACCGACCGTAAATGGTTTTAAGAACCGGGATGTGACAATTCTCCCCCCCATATAAAAATTTCGTCCTCAAAATTACATACCTGTCATTCGAAGAGATGGGGGTACTGCTGCCTCATCCGAGCCTCTGGTTCCCATGTTGCTTCTTCTAACTCATGGCTCCTCCAAAGTACCTTCACTAGAGGAATGGTTTTGTTCCTGAGTATCTGCTCCTTCCTATCAAGGATCTTCACCGGCAATTCTTCATAAGTCAAATCTCTTTTCAAATTAACCGGTTGCTCTTGCAACACATGGGATGGATCGGTAACATACTTACGAAGCATAGACACATGGAAGACATTATGTATCTTCGCCAACTCAGGAGGTAGGTCCAACCGATAAGCAAGTGGACCAACCCTCTCAATGACCTCATAAGGGCCTACGTACCTTGGGCTAAGCTTTCCCCGCTTGCCGAAACGTACTACTCCCTTCCAAGGTGATAGTTTCAGAAATACCCAATCGCCCACTTGGAACTCAAGGTCTCTCCTTCGGTTGTCTGCATAGCTCTTATGTCTACTCTGAGCTGTCTTTAACTTGTCCCTAACAATCTTGATCTTCTCATTCGTTTCATGAATCAAGTCAGGGCTACACAACTCTCTTTCGCCAATTTCATTCCAACACAAAGGTGTACGACATTGTCGTCCATAAAGTGCCTCAAACGGAGACATACCAATGGTGGAATGGTAGCTGTTGTTGTAAGCAAACTCCATTAAAGCTACATTCTTGTCCCAGCTTCTTGAGAACTGCATGGCACACGACCTCAACATGTCCTCTAAAGTCTGGATAGTCCTTTCGGACTGCCCGTCGGTCTGAGGATGAAAGGCTGTGCTGAATTGCAATCGGGTGCCCAAAGCTGCCTGTAAAGCTTTCCAAAATCGGGAGGCAAACCTAGGATCCCGATCTGACACAATAGTCTCTGGCACCCCATGAAGTCTCACAATTTCATTGACATACAATTCCGCCAATCTTTTCACAGTATACTTCTTGTTCACCGGCAGAAAGTGTGCTGATTTGGTCAATCGATCAACGATCACCCAAATACCATCATGCCCATCTCGAGTACGTGGTAGACTAAAGACAAAATCCATAGCAATGTCATCCCACTTCCACACGGGGATAGGCAAAGGCTGAAGCAAACCAGCAGGTTTCTGTCTCTCAATCTTTACTTGTTGACAAATCAAGCACCTACTCACAAATCCCGCAATCTCTCTCTTCATATTCGGCCACCAATAATGATTCTTCAAGGTCTTGTACATTTTTGTACTTCCAGGATGAGCTGCATATGCGGAACTGTGAGCTTCCTCTAAAATTTCCAACTTAAGCTCCTCATTCCTTTTTGGAACACAAAGTCGGTTCTTGAACATTAAAGTTCCATCCTTTCTAACCGAGAAGTCAACTGTTGTCCCATCAAGTGTCCGCTCAATCAACCGTACTATGGACTGATCATTATACTGTGCCTCTCGCACCTTATCAATTAAAACTGGCCTCACTTGGAAACTAGCCACCAAGGCTTCTACTTCATCTTCCCAAAGTTCAACACCAGTAGCCCGCAACTCATAGAGAAGCGGAACCCGAACCGCTCTCATATGAGCCAAAGAGACGGAAGGGTTGCGGCTAAGTGCATCGGCCACTAAGTTGGCCCTTCCTGGATGATACTCAATGGAAATATCATAATCTGCCAGTAGTTCCATCCATCTCCTCTGCCTCAGATTTAAATCCCTCTGTGTAAACACATAACGGAGGCTCTTGTGATCAGTGAAAATCTGACACTTAGCTCCGTAAAGATAGTGTCTCCATAACTTTAACGCGAAAACTATCGCTGCAAGCTCTAGATCATGGGTGGGATAATTTCCTTCATGCAACTTCAATTGTCTAGAAGCATAGGCAATGACTCTCCCATGTTGCATTAACACACCACCCAACCCTTGTCCAGATGCATCACTATACACCACGAATTCACCACTATCATCAGGTAATGCCAAAACTGGAGCACTCACCAAACGATTCTTTAATTCTTGAAAACTCTGCTCACAGTTTTCACACCATTCAAACTTTACACCTTTCCTTGTCAATCTAGTAAGAGGAGCCGCAATCTTGGAAAAGCTTTCCACGAAACGGCGGTAATACCCAGCTAGACCCAAGAAACTCCGGATCTCCTTTACATTAGTGGGTCTCCTCCAACTCACAACTGCTTCTATTTTCTGGGGATCCACCCTGACACCTTCGGCCGTCACAATGTGGCCCAAGAACCCCACTTTATCTAGCCAAAACTCACACTTGCTGAGCTTTGCATACAGCTGAGCCTCCTTCAAAGTCCGTAAGACCAACCTCAAATGCCTGGCATGTTCCTTAGCATTCTTGGAATAAACCAAAATGTCATCTATGAACACGATAACAAACCGGTCAAGGTATGGGCTAAACACCCTATTCATGAGGTCCATAAAGGCTGCAGGTGCATTGGTAAGCCCAAAAGCCATCACCACGAACTCATAATGGCCATAACGTGACCGAAAAGCAGTCTTGGCTATATCATTCTCCCGAATCCGCAATTGATGATATCCCGACCTCAAGTCAATCTTCGAAAAGACCGTTGCCCCCCTCAGTTGGTCAAACAGGTCATCAATACGGGGCAAGGGATACTTGTTCTTCACAGTAACTTGATTCAGCTTCCTGTAATCCACACAAAGTCTCAACGTACCGTCCTTCTTCTTAACAAACAACACCGGGGCACCCCAAGGAGAGGAACTTGGTCGAATAAATCCCTTATCCAACAACTCCTGCAATTGAGTTCTCAGCTCCTTCAATTCAGCAGGGGCCATTCTATAGGGTGCTTGAGAAATGGGTGCGGTTCCAGGAAGTAAATCTATCGTAAAATCGACCTCTCTTTCGGGTGGCAATCCGGGCAATTCATCTGGAAAAATTTCTGGGAACTCCTTAACAATAGGTATATCATTCAAACCTACTTCCCCCATACTAGTATCCACCACATGCGCTAGGTAGGCTTGACAACCTTTACTTAGCAATTTCCTAGCGGCTACTGCCGAAATTAGACACTTTGGAAGAATCTCTCTTTCTCCTTGAAACGTAACTTCCGGCAAACCGGGACTACGAAATACCACTTCTTTCTGGAAACAATCCACCATGGCCCTATGGGCTTCCAGAAAATCCATGCCCAGGATTACATCAAACTCTATCATATCTAGAGGAATTAGGTCAGCTTCGAACACAAATCCATTTACTAACACCTCACAACCACTACACACCCAGTTAATCTCCATTGTATCCCCAGAAGGCAGGGACACACGCCACTCACCTGGAGTGGTGAGGTTGGCACATTGGCATGGAGTGAAAATCTACTCGACATAAAGGAATGCGTAGCACCCGGATCAATCAAAGTAAAAGCAGGCTGACCAAAGATTAATAACGTACCAATAATGACCTCTGGAGAAGTACGACCCTCCTGCTGAGTCATGGCATGCACCCTAGCATGAGTAGTGGTGGAACGTCCTCTGCTGCCTCTGTTCTGCTGAGCACCACCTCTATCTGGACCCCACATACGAGTACCGCTGCCAGAAGCACTCGTTGGAAACTGTCCCACTGACTGAGTAGGATCAAACATGGATCTCTGCATCCGGATAGGGCACTCTCTCTTAAAGTGATCTGGCTGACCACAATAATAACAACCCACAGCCTGCTGCTGACTCTGCCCCACCTGAAGTGACTGGCCACCTGAGGCCACACTCTGACTGCTAGATCCCCCACTAAACTGACCAGAAGAGCGTCCACCAAACCGGTTCCTAGGATGTCTCCTGCCATACCTCTTGAACTTCCCTTGAACTCCGGAACCAGAACTCGAATGACTACTATACCCACTGCCTGCAGATGATCCAGAACCCGAAGTAGACGTCCCCCGCCTAGGAGGAACTCGGCTAGGATCACCAAAACCATATAGGGGGCCAACTGCTAACTCCTGTGCCTCAATATGCATGGCAAACATCAAGGCCTGCTGGAAAGTCTGGTAAGGTACAGCCGTCATCTGACTTGCATACAAACCCCCAAGTCCCCTGACAAAGTGGTAAATCTTCTCCTCATCTGTCTTGACCAAGTCAGGCACATAAAATGCCAACTCCCTAAAGCGCTGCTCAAAGGCTGTCACGGTCATACTGTTATCCTTCTTCAAACTCATGAACTCCAACCTCATGCGATTGATGTGGGCTGGATTGATGTAACGCTCCCTGAAATGAGCTGTGAACTGTACCCAGGTCATACCCTCAACTCCATCTCCCAAGCTCCTGCCCAAGTCTATCCACCAATGCCAGGCTTCCCTTTCTAGAAACTGAACAGCTATGGTCACTTTCTTGTTCTCAGGACACTCTGCCTGCACAAACATCTTCTCCATGCACTCCAACCAACTAAGAGCGTCTAACGGCTCATTGGCATGAGAGAAAACCCGGGCTCCATTCCTGCGAGCCTTCTCATAAGTGATATCGGAGGTAAAAGTAGTGAGTCGCCTGAAGAAATGTTCTAATGGACCATCAGCTGATGCTCCCTCATCCCCACCTACTGGAGGATTGGGAGGATTTGGAGGATTGGGAGGATTACCCCTACGGGCTCGACTACGGCCACGACGCATAGTTACCTGAGGAAGAAAACATTTAGTACCATGTATAACATCAGCACTGGGTTAACTACTAAAAATACTCAAGGAATACCCAGTATCTTATGCATAAATGCTAATGATCTGCCATGGTCAGACCATCACTCTATAGATACTAAGTACTCTTAAATACGAATAGTAGTAAGAAGGAATCGGATAACCTAATGCTCTGATACCAATTGTCAGGACCCACCCCGAGTTAAACCCCTTTAACTCGGAGTAAATCCTGCGGGGACCACCTCCCAAAGAAGATTCTGCCGAAAAATCGACATAGTCTCCCTTGAAAAGTGGACAACCCTTAACCTGCAATAACCCACAGTACACTTCTAATACCAATATCCAACCGAAACTCCTGGAGCCATCCTGCTCCCCAATAACCAACAACTCCACATGATACACATCTAATAAAAATCCAACAATTAATTCAACATCCCAAATGTAACTGGTACCGAACATTCCAAGTCTCAACGAGTTCTCCAACAAATAAACTACCCGATGTGTATCAGAGCGTCTAGGATAAAAGTAGGAACATAGATATATAATACAAGTAGGTCAACCCGGAACCTACAGATAGTGCGGAATGTGGCAGTAACTATGCTGGGCCTCCAAGTAGTCTAGGTGGGTCGAGCACTGCAATCTGGGCATTTTAAAACGAAGGGCCCAGGGAAGAAACATTGAAAAACGTCAGGGTGAGTGGACAAAAATAAAATATCGAAACTTTAATTTCTTTAATGTCCTCCCTCTACTTTTTCTAAGGAAAACCGCATGCAGGTAAACGTAAACAATGCATTGGCTCAAATCATAAACAATTATGTGGGGTGTTAACCTCATCCACGAGAAAACCCGACCTGCTCTATTCGGGAGGGTCTAATGACCAGCTACCACCGAAGAGGGTCCCCGACCTGCTCTATCCGAGAGGGTCTATTGACCAGCTCAACCGGAGAAGGTCCCTGACCTGCTCTACCCAGAAGATGGTACCCGCTCTAACTGGAGAGGGTCCATGCTAGCAAACAATCCTTATATCCTTTTCCCTTTTCCCTTTTTCAAAATCCCTTGAAAACCTGTAATACCTCGTAAAACCTCGTGGAAACAATAAATCGAAAACCCCATTTAAAATCCGTGAGCCACATTTCTCCTTTAAAAACATCCCCCTCCATATTCCCAAAACGGTGATAAACAATAAAACATACCCCGGGAAAAATCCTTTAAAATCACGGGATGGGTATGAACCTCTTTCCCGGTTTGTTTGCCTTTAAAATCCTTAAATCCCCTTTTTCCCAAATCACCGTAAATCATACAAATAGAGGAAATTATAAATATGCAGGAGAAACCAATTAAAGTATAAAGCATGCAATTTAATTTAAATCAAAGGTCCACTCACAGATGCCGCTAGGTCTGCCGGCTACCAGATGGCTGCTCAGCTCGAGCTCCCCCACGTCCTGTCCAAAACACACAACAAGTCTTAAACCCATAATCAAGGTGAGGGTAACCATAACGCTCTACCCTTGGCGTTCAACCTTAACCATCTAACAAAGTGTGGGGTGTCGGTCTCTAATACACCAAAAAGCGTACAACCTCTTAATTACGCTCTCACGCCTAGCCGGTTCTCCCTAAACGACCGGTTAACCTTTAATTACACAATCAAAACCCCAAAGCTTCCAAATATACTTAACGCCTCAAATAAATTCCTAAAAAAAACAGCAACTGCCCCTAATGGACTTCCCTTAATTTTTACAATTTAAATGGGCAAGAAAACTGCCCAAAAGTGGCGGCTCCGCCGCCGGCAGAAAAATCCGGCCAAAATTCCGGCGACCTCGGATCGCCACCAAATTTTACCAGCAGCTTCGTCTCAACATTTGGGACAACTTTCTAGTTCAACTCGAAGGCCAACTCAGCCCCTAACTAGGTCAATCGATAAGAAATACACAACCCGAATCCAAAAGTCAACCCAAACTTCAAATCCATAATTCTTCCTACACACTTCAAATCTAGCTACCAAATTCTAGGGGCTTAATGTACACCTCAAACCCAACAAAACCATATAAAGAACTCACCGGGAGGTGGCCGGAGGAGGGAGAAATCCGGTGTCAATGAACAGTGCACAGGTCCCCCCTTCTCGCCGTGATTTCTCTCAAACGGCGGCGACCCAGCTCCGATGGCCACCACCAACTTGAAGGTGGCGCTGCAGGCTTCAATTCGGTACCTAGCACGCGCCCTAACTCCGCCGGACGGAGGAGAAATCCGGTGATGAAATCCGGCGGAAAATCTGTCGGGTTTCGGAGGAAAAATCGAAGTGAACAGTAACTTTTTCGATTTTTACCCTTTCACCGAATTACCCCAGTAACTCACTATATATAGGCTTTTCACCCAAATAGTAACTTTTGTTTTTTTGACCATAACTTCCTCATACGATCTCCGATTTAAGCGTGCTACGTGTCCACGGACTCGTAACGACGCCCTCTACAACTTTCATGAAGGAAGTTTCCCCAAATTCATGACCTAACGAAAAGTCAACTTTTTGACCCTTTCTCGGTAAAACAGTTACTACGGCACGGTTAAAGACCAAAGTAACTTAGGTAATCACCGACCGTAAATGGTTTTAAGAACCGGGATGTGACAACTTTAGTATTTGTACTGTCCTGGATGCCAACTACATTAAACATAGACCCTGGTTAAATTTTCTCCCACTTCTGTAGGTATTGTACAAGTTGTCTATTATTTATGGATGGTTTATGATACACAGATTATGAGACCAAACTATGTTTCATTTGGTCTTTTATTTCTATGGATGTATAGTCTATCTATTAGTGTGTGTATATGATCGAATAGAGTATTTGGTAGTTGTGATATTTGACTTTTGTTAGGACTACTATGAGACTATGAGTCAATGAGTTATATAATTTTATAACTGTAGAACCTTATTTTTGCTTTGATTTCTTTACTAACTTTGTTGATTGTATGGTTATCTGCTTTGGGGTGTTTGTTCAGTGAAAGTTCCTACTGACCAAAAAATAACTCATGTCAAGTGACTTTACAACTACATGTGACGGCCAGTCGATGCAATTGTCTGTTGTCCTGAGAAAAATTACTGACAGTTTGTCGTCAGTGTTTATCAGTATCTTCAATATAGCACTTAAGGGCTGGGTCATAAACTCTACATCCAGAGAAATAAAAGACCATAATGAAGGCATGACCTTTTTACGTGGTTGAGTCTGATCAATGTGAATTTATTTAACTATAGCCGACGAAACATTAGGGTTTTCGTCGGCCAAGATAGTTTTAGCCTACGAAATAGATCTTATTTCGTCGGCTAAGATAGTTTTAGCCGACGAAAAAAGGCTATATTTTGTCGGTTAAACTATCTTAGCCGACGAAATACGATCTATTTTGTCGGCTAAAACGTAAAAAAATATATATAAAAAAAACAGATTGTTTAATGTGAACCATACTAATTTCCTGTTCATATATCACAAAAATTCAACAAAAATATGAATTCAACAGCTTGTAGCATATAAAGCACATCAATTTGTATTACAAATTCAAACTAATTAAGAAAGCTCGTAATTGGAATCATCTGATAAGTCTTCTTCAGTGTCAGAATTAATTTCTGGCAATCTATGCATTTCCTCATTACCAGAGGGTGCATAAGGTTGACTAGTTTTCATGGGTCACCCTTAACAAGGTCATTAAGCTAAAACACTTGTTTTACCGATGTGACAAAAATAAACGGGTCATCTTCGTAACAGCTTGTAGCAGTGTTCACCGATAAAATCCTTTACTGATTGATCTTCATGTTCTACGGGCTGCTAGTATCAAACTATCTACACTTGAAGAGGTGCACTGTCATGCCGTGCCCGTAAACGAGTTCCACCGTTGAATCGATATCACCGTAATAGTCAACTTCATTCCACCCACCATGCGCCATCACCCCAGAATTTTGAGTTATTCGTCTGTTGTCTCTCAAAGATCCTTCAATTGCACAAAGGGAGATTCAGCAAGAGAGAGTGGAGTACACAGAACAGGTGGTCTCAGAAGATTTCAAAACTTCCTTTGTTACAAGAAAAGCTCACAAATTATGACTTTGTTTCATGAAATGTTAAGATGAATATATGACATCCTTTCCATTCCCATACTTGTTTTGATTCACCTTTCACCAATGTTGGCTAACGATCCACACGAGAATCTTCCCGAACCAAATTTTCTACCTGTCCATAACACAGATGAAGCATGTTACTATTATTTTTTATAGGTAATAATTAAACCAATTAAGACTTACTCGATCTAGTTAATAGATACTTTCCTGGTCTTTTGGCTCTGTGTCTCAAGAAACGACCTTTGCTGAGGAGAAAAAATGGATGTCGGCCGGGTCTTGGCTTGAGGACGACGTCAGCGGGTATTGTTGGATGTGGGTTGGGTTCCACAGAGCCTGTAATTCGGCCGGGTTGGGGCTTTGGTGTTTCAGGGCTGCTGTCATTGGGCTCTGAAACATGGATGACTGCTGACAGTGTTTGGGTAACCCAATGGGCTTTGGAGTGAATCTCTAAAAAAAAGTTTTTTTTTCTCAATGAGCACGCGTCTCCTAACTTCTTAGAGCAAACTCGGTTTGTGTAACCTATGTCCAATAGGCGGCGCAGATCTTCTTTCGGGCAAGGCAGTGATCGTAAATTATATGGCAACAGCACGAGGAGATACCTTGACGTTGATCGTGTGTGTGGCGCATCGAGTTGGATGCGAACCCTAAAGCAACTAGGGTTCCTGTGGATTGGGACTGGGTTGCTGGGTCTAGGTCTCGGGTTTTTTGAGCCTAGGTCTCAGGCTTTTTCAATTTAAATTTTGTTTCTTTGGTCTGGAACTTTGCTTTTTTGATTACCTTTTCCTAAGAGAAAATCTTTCACTACCAGAACAGAGTGTTTGGGCTTCGTCTTGTTAAAAAATTTCGTCGCCCAAGATCTTAGGGGACGAAGCGTCGTCGTCTAAGGTGTCGTTGTAAGAAGTCCGTCGCCCAATATCTTAGGCGACGAAAGAAATCCCTGTCGTCGCCTAAGAGTGAGACCTTAGGCGACGACACACATTTCGTTGCCTAAATAGCCGTCGTCGCTTAAGAGTCTCGCTCTTAGGCGACGAAACTAGCGTCGTCGCTTAAGAGTGATACTCTTAAACGACGAAAAATTGTTCATCGATTCAGAGTCTAGATCTTAGGTGACGACGCTAGTTTCATCGCCTAAGTATTATACCTTAGGCGACGATACGTGTATATTCGTCGCCTTATATTAAAAAAAACTTTAAAAACTCTTAGGCGACGAAAGTGGTATATTTCGTCGCCTAAGTGATCTTAAGACGACGAAATGGTGCAAAAGTCGTCGCCTAAAAATACTTCAGGCGACGATGAAAAATACCTTATTTCATCGCCTGAAGTATTTTCTGTATTTTTATTTAGTTTTGTAAATTTTTATAAAATATAAATAACAACACAAAAAATTTCAAGAACAAAACAACAAATTTTTCATTACAAATTATCTAAATTGTTCATAAACGTACAAATAAATAAATTTAGTCCAAAGTAAATTCAATACCATCTAAATCAATCATGAAATCTGATTCTTGTGGTTTCTGATTCTTGTGGGGGCGCGGCGGCACTACGGCACGGTGGTAGGGGTAGCAACAGCGGCAGAGGAGATGGAGGCAGAGGAGAGGGAGAAGGAGGCGGATCGGAGAGGAAGAGAAAGTTAGAGACTTTGGTTATACCTGACCTCTTAGACGACGACATAAGTATTTCGTTGCCTACGGTATCTCTTAGGCGACAAAATACTTATGTCGTCGCCTAAGAGAGATACCCTACATCTTAGGCGACGACATAAGTATTTAGACGCCTAAGAAGGTTTCTCTTAGACGACGAAATACTTATGTCGTCGCCTAAGAGAGATACCCCTAAACGGACGGAAACGGCGATTCGACCCTCTAAATGACGTAATTTGGTTGGACCTTCAACTGATAATAGTTTCAAATCGACAAGACACATCCACCGGTATAAAAGTTTTACCAAAAATAACCACCCGAGATAGGGCTACACATATGAAGAAATATGGTAAAATTACGTTGACCCCAACAACCGGCATCGAGACTTTACTGGAATAACGTGATTTTTCAGCCGTAGACGTATTTCACCGTTCTGGTCATATCTTATTTCACGACTTTTTTGATGATCGAACATGAACTCCACACTTGTATAAACAAGTCATACAACATTAGCAGGTACGTTGTGATTTTGATGATCGAACATGAAAAACGGAAAACCGATCGTCAGATATGAGCACCATCATGAATTATGTGTGTGGGAAAAAATTCAAGTCCATCCGACAACGTTAAGTGTTCAATCCGTACGGTCAAACCCTTAAACGGACGAAAACCGCGATTCGACCCTCTAAATCACGTAATTTGGCCGGACCTTCAACTGAGAATAGTTTCAAATCGACGAGGCGCATCCACCGGTTTAAAAGTTTTACCAAAAATTAAAACCGTAATATTTAATTTCAATCTGTTTTAATTTATTTTATTTATTTGGATACTCTTAGCCGACGAAATGGTGTAATAATAAAAAACAAAAGGTTAAACCACAATGAAAAAATAAAAATAAATTCAAAATGAAACACGAAAATAACCTTAGGTGACGAAACCGAAAAATTCGTCACCTAAAGTTTAAAAAAAATCGCCGCCTAAGAGTGACCCTCTTAGACGACGAAAGGACGTCGTCGCCCAAGGTTTTCGGACCTTAGGCGACGATTTGTCGTCGCCTAAGAATGACCCTTTTAGGCGACTACAAAGCTGTCGTTGCCTAAGAGATACCCTCTTAGGCGACGACGGTTAGGTTTTAGGAGACGAAACTTCTTGTCGTCTCCTAAGACTGGACCTTAGGCGACGAATGAATGGCCTTAGCCGACGATTTTAGTTTTCGTCGCTTTAAATTTTAACTTAGGCGACGATTTTGGCTCTTAGGCGATGACACATATTTTAGTCGCATAAAGTTCCTCTTAGGCGACGAAATTTGCTTTCGTCGCCCTGTTTCTGCTCTCTTCGTCGCCCAAAGGCCTTTTTTTGTAGTGTTATGCTTATATATGGATGCTTATCATCTTTGTGTTTGACCTCAAGGTATTTTATCTTTATAGTTTCCTATTTAGGTTTTGGTCATCCGTTCTCTGAATAGTTTAGTTTCTTATTTTTTGCAGCTTTGCACATATTGTGCTTTTTCATTAAGTATAATGATGTGTCCTGACTAAAAGTGGCAATTATCAGGTCAAAGTTGTAGGTTGTCACAGCAAATGCAGAAAACTGTGGTTGCGAAGCCCCCTGGCATTCAAGAAGCTATTAACGCTGAAACTGGTAAGCAGCCTATGAGACCCTTCTTATTCCCTTGTCTAATATACTGCACATCATCTTTTCTCTCCACAATATATACTTGATCATTATTGAATCACTTCCCACAATGAGCATATATTCCTTCAATAAATCTGGACATTTTTTTTGAATGTCCATCACGTTGATTATATGCAATCAAGGAATTGAAGAGCATTTGCGTGCTTTTGATCATAAGCAAGGGAACAAGGATGATGCTGATTTCCAATATTGATGGCAACACAAGATTACAATCCTTTGATACTAGAGGCGGGTCAAATATTCCAAATAGTGTACGGAAAGCTTGTAATCAAGGCAAGATGAGCTTTTCGAACGTAATTGGTTTCACTGCATATATCCCCTCTGCATACCCCTTGGGAAGTCTCATCAAAATTCTATTCACCGACTTGCCTAAATTCCTCAGTCATCACAGCTCATATCATTTTCTTGTTCACTCCACATCAATATGTCGTCGTGGTCAATCGCAGTAGAAACATCACTATAAACGGGTTCTTCGTCTTCCTCCGTTATGGGACTAAGCAAGGAAGGCGACCCTGGATACCTTGAGGCCTGCAGCATAAAAGGGTAAATATATGATAAACCAATACTACGAAAATAAATTTGCTACAAGATAAGAAACAATCAAATCTGGTAAAAAATGACCAATGATGCAACATGAAATCAGTTGAAGCACCAAGCCATATAAGAATGGTTCACTGGAACCCGTGGAGATTTGCAGAGATTGAATACTCCATTACGTGAGGATCATTTGAGCAGATAGAAAGACCATCAGAATGTTACAATGCATCCAATACATCCACCAATTTAAGAACATTGGTACCAAGGCAATATAATATCCCACATTAGAGACTTAATATTCAGTATTTAATGCTTTAGTCCCTTGACTCCCTTCATGAATGAAAGTAATACAACATGATAAAGGTGGTGTGAGACGTTAATAGAAGGTAAGTAAAACTTGTATTTTACATGAAGATGTCAAATGAAATGGCTAACGAGTCTGGCTGGAGTGGCTGTTCCCCTTTTTATTTGAAGTGTCTATAATTAAGAATATATACATTTCAAGAAAAAGTAGGAGGATCATTTAATAAAAAAAGGTAGAGAGAATTTTTATCAAATATTATGATAAAAATCATAAGAAAAATTCCTGCTTGCACAAATCTAACAAAGGCGGTTGAATGGACAATATACTGAACAAACAACTCAAAAATACATAATTCAAAAAATATAATGACATTGCGGATCGTACCCCAGAAAAGGATGTATTAGTCTCTGAATAAATTCCCGTGTCAGGGATAGCAGCTAAACTGCCAAAGGCATCATAGAGGTTTACTGAAATCTTGCAGTTACCAAACTTGTATCCATCTCTCTTGTTCCTAGCAAGTGCAGCTTCCTGCAAAGACAACAATCAAAAGATGAGGTGACAATAAAATATATACCTCTGTAAGCATGATTTTATTAGTACACGACATAAAGACCCAAAACTTTATATACAAATAAAATAAACCAACAACTGATATTGGTGTTCATACCAGTTACTGTTATTATCAAACACTGTCATTGGAAAATCAAGAGGACTTGGATAATCATATCGAGTGCACGTGCTCTGATTTTGTTAACCCGTTTGCATCCAAACACATTTACAGCAACAGAGCTATACTATCCCCCCTTTCCCCGATCAAAAACACAGATGTTGTATTAGTACTTTAGTATGCTAAGAATAAAATTCATAGCAGTGAGGACAAGCTTTCCAGTTGAGTGCATACAAGATCCTAAAATCAACATCATACAATGTCCAGTACATCTGACTGCACAAAACAGCTAACCTAAGTTAAAGAGAACTAAAGAGATCCCACTATCCATTCTAATTTAGTAATTCCTTCATGAATGAGGAAAACCGGTTTACCGAAACAAAGAGGAAAGCCTAAAACCATTCCTTGTTTCAAAATTCATTTTGTTTTTATTTACATACATCCTCCAAGGAACAAAGCTACATAGCTAACATACACTTCCATCATTCGCCATTCCTTGTCTTGAGGAAAATGGATTTTTATTAGCTCTGCAATATTCTATCTAGGCATTATATTCATTTGCAAGCTTGTATTTACAATCTGATAACTAAAACCTGCAGACTACAAATATGTAAACAGAATGTAGTCAATGCAAAAAAGTATACCAAGTAATCTAGTATCCATGTGAATCTTTCACAACTGGGTTATCAAATTCAAGTGAAACTAAAATTCACAAAGAAAAAAGCATACAAATTTGCTGCATTAGTATTACACTATCCAAAACCCAAGAAACAACTGAAACTAAAACAGAGCAGAGGAACAAAAGCAACTACCTCCTGAGAATTAAGCTCAATGAAACAATGACCCAAGGTTTCTTGGGTGGTGGGATTCACAGGCATCGAAAACCCATCTTTTTTTATAACACCAACTTCACTAAACACCACTCGAATCTCGCTTTCAAGCTCCTGGGCCATCTCTGCCTCAACAATAGGAAGATTACTAACCACGATCACACTCCCAAACTCAATATTCGGAATGAAACCATTTTCATCGTAAAACACTTCTTGGCATTCACTGTAAACCATAAAAAATGAATCAATTATAAGATTGGATTTGAAATTTTCAAGTGTTGAGGAATTGAAAAGGCAAAAAAAAGGAGTCTTTGTGTTGGGGATTGGGGTACCTGAATTTAAAGTGAGGCGGTTGTGAAGAATTTAAGTCTATGGAGGAGAACTGGATACCGAGCTGGTCGGCCTTGGCTTCCATGTCTTCCATGTTGGCGCTGTCTACCGGCATATTATTTTTTTTTGGCTAAGCATTCATATTTAATAGAAAGAAGAGTTTGAGCAGCTTCCGCACTCTCTAAAGTGATGGAGTAGGTGTGATATTACAGGATTGGCTCCATGTGGGTCCAACCTATCTTCTGTTGTCATGCATGACGGAACATTCTGAAAATAGAAGTTATGTTGAGCGGTTTGTTAGAAATGTGGTGTCCGACAAGTTGGTGGGGGACGTCTTCTGCTTGAGCAAGGTCCACAAGCTCAAGTTCAACATCTTTATTTGGGTTGGCCATTTCTTTTCCGAAGGGGTGAAAAAGAGGGTGTTTTTTATGAAGCTTGTTATGAGAGTCTCGGCTGGGAAAAGATTGAGATGGTGTGTTTTTTTTTACCCAGTTTGGATGTGATTTTATAGACTCTGGGTAGTATTGGGGGAGGGAAGTGGCTTGGGAGATCATAAATATTGGGCGGTGGAGTTGTCTGGGGATTAAACATGTCTCTGAGGAATGAGACAAATAAGAAGAATTTGCAGGAATTTCCCAGAGTGTTCAGAGAGTTCAACCGAGTTGTACCTGTTTTGCATGGGATTGAACTACTAGAGAACAGTAGGTACTCAGGTAAGCTATGTAGAGTGAGATGGTGGCAGTTTCTTATTAGTTTAGATGGGAGGCAGAGGCGGTTGATTTGAGAGATCACTGTTGTTTTTCTGAAGCTTAGCAAGCGGTTACTGGCCTTTGTATTGAAAATTTTTGGTGGTTGACAAGAAGTATAGCAGAGGGATAAGAATTGTTGGGGTGGTTACTGGGCACATAAATGAGATTTGTGATGGATGAAAGGACTATAGAGGTGGTGGAGATTGAGAAGAATATTTTTTAGATGAGGATGTGAGGATAGGGATGTAGAGATTAGAGGAGCTGAGATTGAACTCAGATTAGATAGTGTGGGAAGAACCAAACAAGGATCACTATTCTAGAGTGAGAAGCTCTCAACTTTAAAGAGAGGTGAAGAGGGGACAATTGACCTCCTTGCCCACTCCCTAGCTACGCCCTTGGTCTAGAGGGGGATCCAGAAATCGACACCGGATGAGACTTGATCTTCAACCATTAAAAAAATCCGATGGTGTTAGAGTAATAGTATAAATTAAAATATGCTTCCATGGAACTGAGTTAAGCTTGCCTGTGAAAAGTTTGATTGCCCAAAACCAATCTCTTGCTTCAACCAAGCTTTTGCCTTCTCTTTACCTTTTCCTCTGTTTGATATTTTTCCACGGTTTTGGCTTCGGATGTTTCCTCTGGAAGTGCTTGACGTATTGTTTTCTGGCTTTGAATCAGCAGAGGTAATAGCATGCTTGTTTTCCTCCATCATTTGGGTCATGTGGCAATGGCGCTTGGGTTGAGGGGGTTCTACTGATTCCAAGTTACCCCTTTTTAGATTGAGGGTTTTAAGGGAGGTAGCTATGAAGGTAACGGTCGAATCAGAATGAGGTGTTTGAAATTCAAAGGGATCATGTACATTAGGTGCAGGGATGTCTGGAAGGAGAGGAATTTCTAAGTTGGTGAAGCTAGGAACCATTTCATCAATATGATTTGGGATGCTTTGGGATTGAGCATGATTTAGGTTCGGAGCTTGGATGACATTTGGGAACAAGATTTGATTATAGTCATCAAAATGGATCGGTTTTGGGCCTAATATGAGATATGGATTTGGATGGTAAAAAGGTATAGGTTCAAGGAGGCGAGGTGGGGGACTAGATGGGCCAGCTTCGCCTCCAGAATGGAATGGACCTCCTAATCGGTGCAACCTGTGAGCAGCTTGATAATCGAGAAGAGTGTCTGAAGTCATGGCAGACAGATTAGGCCTTAGAAAGAGATTATCTTGTAAGATTGCCTCCATTTGTTCATCAAATGCAACTGATCTATTTCTGATATGCAGGTTTGTTTGATGATGAGCTTCCAGTTCTTCATCCCCCATTACCATTGTAGTCCCCAAGTTGATATTGGTCAAGCCTTGGTTTGAATTGAAATCATGGACTGCTGTGGCACTCCCACTTTGGTAAGGCTGAGGGATAAGATCAAAGCCAGGAGGTGGGATCATCTGGTACAGGCTGGGAGGGTTGATGAAGACTTCATTTCGCATAAGATTCGAGGCAAACAGCTCGGACTCATTCACCAGAATATCTGACATCTGATTGGTATTGAGTTCCTGCATGGCCTGCTCTACCTCTATTCCCAAAGGGGGAATCTGTTCTTCATGGTCTAGATTGACCAATACTCTGGGTAATTGGAGCCTCCTTGCAACTCTAGCCCGCATCCAGTCACCGAACTTGAAAGTGGTTTGATCAATGGAACGAGAGTTAATGTTCTCAAGATGCGGGCATGCCCTGAAAGTGTGACCCAGACAGCCACGATGATAACAGAAATCAGATAGTCTTTCATATCGAAATTGTGCTTTGAGGTCAGGTTCCCTCCTACTGAACCGGAGGTTTGCACGGAGAGGTCGGCGAGAGTCAATTTGGACTCTGACTCTCAGGAATCCACGCCATCCCTCAGGGCTGTTTGGATCTTCCACACCATCAACTGTACCCATTGCACTCCCTATGGCTATAGCATTCTGACGAGACAAAAGCCAGCGGGAAGATTGTGAACTTGCACCCAAAAAGGCAACATGTGTAAAGGCAGGTCGCTCAGGCTTGCCTCATTTGGCCACTGGTGGATCCCAAAGTTGCAACCCATGACTGACCATGGGCTACGTTCGATTAGAGTTTGAGCAGCTTTCGCACTCTCCAAAGTGATGGAGTAGGTGTGATATTCCAGGATTGGCTCCATATGGGTCCAACCTATCTCCTGTTGCCATGCATGACAGAACATTCTGATAACAGAAGCTATGTTGAGCGGTTTGTCAGAAATGAGGTGTCCGACCAGTTGGTGGGGGACGTCTTCTGCTTGAGCAAGGTCCACAAGCTCAAGTTCAACATCTTCATTTGGGTTGGCCATTTCTTTTCCGAAGGGGTGAAAAAGAGGGTGTTTTTTATGAAGCTTGTTATGAGAGTCTCTGGTGGGAAAAGGTTGAGATTGTGTGTTTTTTTACCCAGTTTGGATGTGATTTTATAGACTTTTGGGATGTGGGTTTGTTGCTCTCTGGGTAGTATTGGGGGAGGGAAGTGGCTTGGGAGATCATAAATATTGGGCGGTGGAGTTATCTGGGGATTAAACATGTGTCTCTGAGGAATGAGACAAATAAGAAGAATTTGCAGGAATTTCCCAGAGTGTTCAGAGAGTTCAACCGAGTTGTACCTGTTTTGCATGGGATTGAACTACTAGAGAACAGTAGGTACTCAGGTAAGCTATGTAGAGTGAGATGGTGGCAGTTTCTTATTGGTTTAGATGGGAGGTAGAGGTGGTTGATTTGAGAGATCACTGCTGTTTTTCTGAAGCTTAGCAAGCGGTTACTGGCCTTTGTATTGAAAATTTTTGGTGGTTGACAAGAAGTATAGCAGAGGGATAAGAATTGTTGGGGTGGTTACTGGGCACATAAATGAGATTTGTGATGGATGAAAGGACTATAGAGGTGGTGGAGATTGAGAAGAATATTTTTTAGATGAGGATGTGAGGATGGGGATGTAGAGATTAGAGGAGCTGAGATTGAACTCAGATTAGATAGTGTGGGAAGAACCAAACAAGGATCACTATTCTAGAGTGAGAAGCTCTCAACTTTAGAGAGAGGTGAAGAGGATTGTCTACCGGCATATTTGGTGCTTCTGGTTTTCGGGATGGAGACTGGTTCTGTTTGGGTTTTTATAGGATCCCAAACTGCAACCTGTTTTTCTATTTTGGGATATTTATGTAAATTGTACAAAATACATTAAGCAATACATTTGTTTTGCATATGTATATGGTACTGAATTGCAATACAGTTTTTATTAGACTTCATAGGCTCGAAAGTAAATCCCTCGGCACTAGAGGCAAAACTATATATAGTTGCTACTAATTCGAATAACCGTGGTCGAGTTGAGTTTTTAATCGAGATTTCAAAATTGCAGACGGCAGGGACGGATCTACAGCATAGAAGAGTGTGACTCAAGTCCCACCCAAATTTTTTGGCAAAAAATAAGTCTTATGTATAGATATCAACTATATTGGACTATTAATTTAGGTTAAGTATCATTTAGACTGTATAACAACGATTTTTCCAATTATCCTTTTAACCAATCTAAATGATCTAAGTTATCACTTTCGCAAGTTAAATTTGTCTTTCATTCATCATCTCCTATATACAGTGTATTTTGTATTTATTTAGTTTTTTTGTGTATCTAGAAATTGTTATGAATCTTGTTTTACAAAAACTTGCATTTAAGGGGTAAGACTCACTATGTCTCTCTTCTTTAGGTGTATGATTCATTTTAATTTATACTATTACTCTAGCACCATCGGATTTTTTTAATGGTTGAAGATCAAGTCTCATCCGGTGTCGATTTCTGGATCCCCCTCTAGACCAAGGGCGTAGCTAGGGAGGGGGCAAGGAGGTCAATTGTCCCCTCTTATTTTGTTTTTAAAAAAATAATTACACTTAATTTGTATTAGATATTAAAGAAAATGAAACATAAATTGACTCTTCTCATTTAAAAAATCTTTGAGCAGTCTTTAATATTTTTCAATAATAATGAAATGAAATAAAAATTTATATTATTTTAAATACTTAATCCAATTAATACAAAACGTGTCAAGAGTTTCTTACCTTATTGATCCTTACTAATATGTGATTTAATGCTTTAAATTCCATTTATTATTATTATTATTATAAATAAGCTAAATGGAAACAACACATTGATGTTTACCATACATTGACGTACATTATGTCTCAAAAATAACATGCTGAAAATATGAAAATCTGAAGTTTATTGGAGATGAATTAATGGTTTGTTCGAGAGCGCGTTTTCATTTTGAATTGGTATAAAGAACATTGTTAAAATTAAGTCCGTGTCACTTTTTAAGCAAAATCGTGTTGTTGCTAAAGAGTAACAGAAAATCATTTAATTTTTTCGTTAATCAAATTTGACCATTCTAAGTGAGATGTCTGGCAGTGCCTTGGATGTGGACCATTATTTCAGAGTTGCCTTCTGCTTCCGGCAGAATAACGTTGATAATAGGACCCCAATGAACCAGCAGAACCAAGAAACTAGGCGCAATCATGTTGGAGGCACCCTGAAGGTTTTGGAGCTCGTCCCTCGTTGGTCATGAATAATGCAAAAGTAGTCACTCCATGGATTCATTCCTCTTGTCATCATCATGGGAATGAAGTTCTCGGACTTGCTCAGCTTCTCACCTCCTTTAATCTAATATCAGGTCGTTAGCGACTTTCTCTGATGAGTTATGAGACGATGATGAGGCACAGAATCTGCATCGTTATTTGAATATGCAAGCCATTTTGCTACAAGTCGATGGGTTTCTTTTGTGAGGCTTCACCCCGTTTAAGAAAAATCACAGTTCATAAACTAGAAAATATGATCAGAAAGGCACCTTAACTGTCAATACAGTAGACCCCAGAGTTTGTAGTGAGAGGTCAAAACATATAATATTCAAAACCCCACTCAAATACATGGACAAAGAATCACGGATTTCTGAATCCTTAAAACAAGCTGATAGTGATCATCGCACACAAACAGATACAAATGCTCTATATACCTATTGCAACCTATGACACCTTTACAGTAATCTGGTAATCTCATAGTGCCGTATCTCAGATCGAGCTGTAGCTGTCGTCATCGTCTGCCCGAATGTAACACATTATGGCAAGTACAAATACAAAAAAGGATGAGAGCTCCAAGGCCAGGGCTCCCCAACCAATAACACCAGCGTGTGTTAAGATGGCTGGTATTGCAATGCTTCCAATGGCTGAAGCTCCAGTCAAGAACTTGGTTACGTTAACCCAGCTGTTTCATTATTTGTTAGAAAGAAAGTAAGAAGCTGATGCAGCTTTAATCTTCAGAAGAAAAAAAATTGTTTCAGGTAACCAGTTGAAAATAAAAAGACATACGCATTATCAGATTCCATGAAAACAGAAAAATCTGATCCCGCAAAGAACAGCAACGGCATGGGAAGAAGCACATACATTATTACTGCCAGAGAAAAATATGATTACTAGACCATATGAAAATCAACAATCACAAAGAGGGAGTTCTTGCAACCGAATCTTCTAGAGGGAATACAGTTTTGAAAAATATCATTTTCTCAGTGACAAGATAAAACTTAAGAGGGAGTTCTTGCAACCGAATCTTCTAGAGGGAATACAGTTTTGAAAAATATCATTTTCTCAGTGACAAGATAAAACGTAAGAGGTACAGAAGTACAGTTCCATACCAGTTAGCATTGGCCACCAATTATTGTACAAAGCACACGCCTGCCTCAAAACACAAAACATGAGAACATATATTAATAATGACCTTGAACAAAGAAAATCTTAACAGTTACATTTAACTTGAGCAAATAAAAAATACAACAAGGACCCACCAAAATTTGCAGTACAATTCCTCCAGATACCAGAATTGCCACGAAAGCAAGTTTCCCAGATTGCAAGCAGAGACGCATATAACGAGGTAAGTCAGCCATCAAGTGATCAAGTACTTGCCTCACCTCATAGATTGAAACAACTGAAAATTTTGAAGTGATTACAAATATTAAAGCGGAAAAGATATTCTGGAAGCAATGAAATATAAAAAGCAGTCCTTGGAGATACAAAGAGGAAATGACATTCGAGATATGACTCCACAATGATCAATAAGATTGAGGTTCATTTACTTCATATCTAACCCAGACATCCTATTCGAGCCATGTCTGAAGCAAAATCACAGTATAAGCCTTACTATTAAAGCCATGCAGAACAGGAGTAATTTTTAGTTGAATACTTAATGTCAAACCAAATGTCTATTAAAGCCATGCAGAACAGGAGTAATTTTTAGTTGAATACTTAATGTCAAACCAAATGTCATGGCTGGAAAATTGCATATCACCACACTGGACATATATTATAATGGTTAAGAAAAGAATTGTGGCAGCAGCATGCAAATGACTTGCTATTTATGCTTATATATTATACAACTTCATATGACCAAAACCATCAACAGAAAGCAGCTATATTCACTGCTTAAACTATGACAAAGGGAAACATTCTTCTTCTGTGTGCACAGAACAGTTGATAGATACTATAAAACAAATGTATCAATCTCGAGTATTAAGTGAATTCTCCACCATTATCTAAATATGATTATTTTTTCTTGTTAACTTAAGGTTGAACAGTTCCTCATATCAACCACAACTTGAGAGGCAGACCAGATAACTAAATAAGGTGAGATGACTCAAGAAAGAAAAGGTTCAAAGACATTTAGTGACATACAGAAAGCACCTCAGTTCAAATAATCTAGATACTGTTTGGATATGGGTAAGGTAATTCCAATGCGGAGAAAGGAAATATAAAAATTTCTCAGAAGCTGACTTCTTAGACATTTTTTCAAGTTAAATATTTGTAGCTGACTTCTTACTTTACTGTACCCTCCATGCTATTTGCTAGAGCTTCCCATAAAATTGGCAAACGCATTGGCTGGATGCCTTAGTGACCTGCAAAGTGGGTCGCTGTGATTTCAGGGTACTAAAACATATTGGGGTGAGGAGCTGGAATTGACTGAGAGCTCTTCCAATAAAGTGGTTAAAGATACAACTAGACCCAAGATAAATGACAAGAGTGATTAAATTTAATTGGAGAAACTCTACAATAAGTGGTATTTCACTAGCTATAATGGTAAGAAACTCTACAATGTTGGGATATTACAGAAAATCTGCATCCATGTTTCATGAATGAGAATGTTGAGAAAAATGATGAATCACTTACAAGATTAACCTAAAATGATTTCATCATGGAAACATAAGTAATCAAATCCAATTGACCTTTATAATGTAGACAGCTGAATGCACCTATAACCAAAATTAGGTGGAAAGACCAAAGGAGCAACCAAAATTTAACATATGGGAACTGACCTGGAAAGTATACAATATGAACGCAACATGATGTGTTACATATAAAGAACAGAGCAAAGGATTGAGCTGATCCCATTTTACTGGGACAGTACGAGGATGATGAAGATGAGGATTATAACTTCTAAGGTAGACTGATAATCTTCCTGGAGTATTCTGATATCTAAAACTGACCCTTGTGTATTACTCAATCTATTCTTTCACAATGAGCATGATTCCGAACTTGTCTAGGAGACATGGATCACAAAATATAGTACAAAACAAACTGTTTCCAAGGGTGCACATACTGTGCTCAATTCTGATGTGAGAAACGCTGCTAGTCATCATCCACAATCAAACCATACCTTGAATACTTAAAATTTACGATTAATGATAACCAACTTGACCAATAACATTCCAACCTGAGCTCTCAAGACTACTTGATCAACAAAAGCATTTCTTGGACATTTCAGTGGTAAAAAGCCATGGAATCAATCTACCCATAATGAACAACAAATGAAATGAAATCAAAGACCCATCAATTTCAACAAACCCATCTGAATTCCACTCCCAAACAAAGCATTACACGTTTCCGACTCAAAAAGATTCGAAATTTATCGACTCTAATAAGCAAAGATTTCATCTTTCCGAAACACAGTGTTTGAATCTGAGAGGAAAGCGCGTACCAGAGATGGATGGAGGTGAGTGCCCGAAACGCGTGGCTGGATCGGAAGCTGGGTGGTGGTGCTGCTGCTGCTGCTGCTGCTGCAATTCTATAGTAATAGGAGGATTTCCAGAAGAGACGAGTAACAGCTATGACTGTGAATATTTTAAATTAACATCAATAAATAATTGGAGAAAAATAATGATATGTGAAGCATAGAAGGGGGACTTGGGTGCGTCATGGTTTATGATCTAGTTAGCATGAACTTGATGCCCCCGTTGCATCAGTCACAAAATTTGCTTGGTTAATACATACTTGAACAAACTTGAAAGCCACAACACTCACAAGGGTACGAATACAAATTCAAACACCTAAAATACAAATGACGGCTAATATATCTTTTCCAAACATAAAAAAATGCTTTCGAAATCGGATCATATGCGATAAATTTAGTTCATTCTTGTAAAATGGGTGATTATTTTGATTCGAGTTGGAAGGACGAGTTCAGCGGCCAGTCAATAATGCATATATATGACCCCAACAACCCTCATTTAACATCAAAATATTCTGCATAAGACACTCATATCATGCACTCATGACAATTTTCAACTGCTCATTGGGAACGCAAATATGACTCGTACAAGCCAAAATCTACTATATTTCTCCTGAAAGCTTACCTTCAACGGCAAGGAGAGCTCAGTCTATCACTATCTTTTGGGGTCTTTTTCTGCAGCTACTACCTCTTGTTGCTATCAGCACCGATGCGAAATTAGGGACCCCAGAGAAGCCAGCATATACCCGTAAACAACTACTGGCATCATCGTGGAAAGACGATAAAATGCAGTGTGGCTTGTGCCATATATGTAAATAAATATCAGTACCTAATAACGTGGCAGAAGAATCAACACTTTGCACCAAACAAGAAAATATCTAACCTAACTCAAATACTCAATCCAGTCCAGGCAAACGATGTTCCTCCACACGTACAATTTTCTCTTTCTAACAAATAGGTACAAATATATCAACTGGAAACTCATTCTGCATAACCCTGCAACTCTGTTGTGTTCTTCAAATGTGCATACTGTCGCGTAGTACCTTAGATCACTTGGGCAGTAAACGCAATATTTCCTTGACATATATACCTGATCAACACTGTGGGCACATTCAAGAGAGAATAATATACTTTCTATGCTTGTAGCCTCCACCTACAATTTGTAGGGGCTATAGTATAATAAGTATATTAACTATGCCATAGAACACAGTCCAAAAATACATGCGTGATCCGCAAATTTCACATTTATGGATTCAACCAAGTTTTAAAATGTGGAAGTAAGCTATGATCCATCTCCTTAATTCTCTTTCTACTCTATGGAGAATGTTTATATAACAATCTTCGAATTGCACAATATATGACCGATGATGATGCGGGAGAAAATCGAAGGACAACATCACATCTAAAAAATGAGAAGAGATAAATAGAACAAAACTCAATCTTTCTCAATTGAAATATTCATAAATCAAGTCTAACTTACGTGTTATACGAGAGCTCCAATATAAAGAGTTAACTCAACCACTATAGTCAATGTTAATATAATGCATAATCACAGTTAGTCCCTCGACACATTATTCTATAACACCACTTTCCAACCCACATATTAGACCATGTTTAGTCTCCAAACTCATTCAACAATACCAATAAATAACATAATTTGAAATATAATTAAACCCTAGTATTCCCATGAATAAATGGAGTTAACCCCCCCTTACACTACATCAGATGATAGGAGACATCAGTACACGGGTTTGCTTTTAATTTTCCAGAGAGAATATATACTAGTGTTGTTCTAAGATTTTCTCAATCTTGTCCAGCCTTGCTGTGCGCAAGAGATGTCTTTTCAATTTGCAGCGAAAGAAAAAAGAACAACTTGCTATGAAGTTACTGTATTAAATAACTATGAAGAAATTATAAATAAAATTTAGGCCGGAAGTTACAAATTACTGATTACACTAAGGAATCCTGCTATTCTGCTAATCCTCTTATTCAAGCATATTTTTATTTGAAAAGAAAAACATAAAGAATAAGGTAGAAACATATTAATAAAAGAAATGACCCTTGTACTCAGAAATAAAGAAAAATTGAAGATATAATCATTTGTATGTTTATAAATTCACTTGAACTCCCGAGTCATATGTTTGTCCAACTTTCCAGTCTTGTGGTATGTTATTCACAGGAACAACCCAAATCTCTTCACCGTCATCATCACTGAATAACATCCTTATTTGTAGGGGTCCATTTGGAGGTGAGGTAGTTGTCCAAACTGCTCCATGGCTCCGGTCCAGTAACTTACAGGCAAAGTTTTGTGTCTGCAAATATTCAAAATTGATCCAGTTATACAATGAAGATGATTACATAAGTGGATATAAACAAGTGATGCTGATAGAACCAATGGTAAGATGTTGAGTAACCAGAATAGAAACGTTCTTTGTTTTTCTTTTCCTGGTTTAAACTATAGCTGTGCTTGTGCTAGAGCATGCAAGTGTTTACAGCTTACTGTGGAAAAAGTCTAAGTTGTATTGGTTCATATAATGCTTGGATGAAAGTACCAAGTATTATCAAATAGTAAAGATTGTTTAAACGAGTATTAATACTCGTAAATAGTAAAATTAAATACCTCACATAACTGGACAGCTGTGATATCTTTCATTCCTTGTTGGTACCATATTACAAAAGCCAAATAATAGGGATAGCTACTGTTCTCGTCAATCTTGATTGTTATATTTTTGTTGGGGTAGCTGCATGAAACACTGTTTGGGAAGAGAGTCAGAAAAGCAATACTTGAGTTAGAATCTATCATCCTGTTAAGTCTACCACAAACTAAGTACCAGAAGTTGATAGCTAGACATGTTGCTCCAGTCTTTAGGCTCTTACCGTCTGTATTCGATATCAACTACACCAAGAGATAATAGAGAAGCAGCTGCATCAGTTGTTTGAGCCATCTGCGTAAACGCTCTTTGGCTGAGGATAAAGTCTGTGCGATCACTAGAGCCTGAATCTGTTATAACTACGGTTACTCCTTTGTCTGAGCAGTAGCCGCCATTTCTGCACCTCACCTAGTGATTATGAAGGATAAAATGCTATCACCTCAAACAGTATTTCACCTAGTTATACCGTTGAGACTATATTATAAAGATCAGACTTTAGAATTTTGCCTTGCATAGCACTACCACAAAGCACACACAGAAGAAACATATTCTGATCTTCGTAGTTTAGCAGTCTAACCTGGTAACAAGCACCACATCCAACCCCATTGCGAAAGAGGTCAGAGGCTGCTGAAACATCCCCACCATTGATTGTTGCTCCAAATGAACCGTACCCACAAACACCGACTACAGTTGAATAGAAAAGGTATCAATAAGAAACATCAAAATATGCTGTTCATTTCTATTTTTGTTTTTTGTTCAAAATGTAAAAATCTTCTTACTTTCTGTTCCTTGTGTCTCAGAATTTGGATAGTAAGCTGCTCGAGATTGAACAAAGCAGTCATTGCACGTTGCAGCCTTACCGGCCAGTGTTTGTAAGGAAAGAAAAACAATGACAAGGAACAAAGGTGATTGCAGACAGAAAGCCATTGTGAGACGGAAGATGAGCAAATTCAATGAGAGGTATATCTGGAATATTGCATGAAGCTAAATGGTTACACTGGTATTTATAGTAACTATGCTGTGTATCTTCAATTTGGTAAACCTCACCAACTTTGACTTTCTGCAATTAGAAAACGTCATTACTTATCCTGCATTCAAGTGTGAATCATTATAGTTCCCAACTCCTAGTTGCAATATCCATCGAGTGCAGGCTCTATTTTTCTCTATTAGGCAGTCTTAATAAAATAATCTTTTGTTCTCATATCTTGGTTGCTCTTCATTTGATTTTCTTTAAGTAATTAAGATGCAATAAAGCATGCCCTCGATAAGAACTTTTAGGTAGGAAAGATTTAATTCTTACATCTTAGTTGATTTGAGTGTTGCGATTTGACTGAGATAGGCATAGTTGGAAACTGACCTTCGAAAACCGGAGAGAGGGATCAGAATTAAAGATTAAGACCTTTGAATGAAATGAATGACTACACAATGGATTTACTTGAAATAGAATTAGGAGGAAGAGTTTGGTGTTCTTGCACTATGAAACCATATGTTAGCAGTGTTCTAAAAGGCCCCGCCTAGCACCGCCTAGGCTCTAGGCTGCAACAAGCCGCCTCGCTTTTCTTCAAGGCCTTTGTGCCAGGCTGTGGGCAATTAGGCGGCCGCCTAGCCCGCTTAATCGCCGCCTAGAGGCCGCCTAGCCGCCTAGGGTTCTAAGCTCTCCGGCTAATTTTATTTACATTTAGTGGTGGAGTTGTTACATTGTGGGGAGCATGCGAGTATAAGAATAAATGATGTTTTTAGAATTAGAAATATATGTGTTTATTGTTGTTGCTCACTTTTACATGAAGTTATGCTAAATTTTAGCAATAATCTATTTTATAAATAGGTCTAACAAGATTTATGTCGAATAATTTATTCATATTTGACTGTTTTCAAATATTATAGTACATAAATATATATTTTTAAATAATAAATATGAAAAAAGTAAATCGTCTAATCCCCGCCTAGGCTGTCCAGGCGCTAGGCTATGGGTCGCCGCCCGCCTACCGCCTAACGCTTTTTAGAACATTGTATGTTAGGCATCTATAATGTTCCCACCTTGGAGAAGTTTCTGGTAATCTACTTATGACTTCATTGTGAGAGCATGTTTTGGTCACGATTATTGGACAAAGATGGCTCAAACTATAAACGGTGTCTGCCAACCATATCCAGGGAAATTTCCTGCACAAGTATATATTAATTTTGTGCAGAATAAGCAATTGATGGTAATTATTTGATATCAAACATAACATAGTAATTTGCACTTGGGCTAAACGCATGTTCATCAACTACTAAATGTCATTGTTTCTTGAATTCGACTCCAAGCATGCCCCTAAAACGAACTTTATGAATTTTTCTATGACATATAGGGCAGGCATAGCATATAATCTATGAAACCCAATTTGAAATGCATATGCTCATGAGGGAGAATGTTCATTATTTTCTCTGAAGCTGCTTATTTGATTGGCTGACCAATACTAGCTAGCTTTATTAATATTGTGACAGCCTTGTGAATGTGCATGCTTTACATTAGCATGCCGTGGTGGACTGCCATTGAAGAAAAGAAAAGACATCCATAGAAGCAAATCAGCCATGACATGGAAACCACTTCGAGGGTTTCAAAGCACCTCCACTTTGAGGCTCCAATGACAACTCTTTGCTTAGCTAAGGACTGGGAAATGGGATAGCTTGAAACGTTGCATCATAAGGTTGCAAATTGCAAGGAATTCTATATATTCTGCAGACCCAGTTCCTTTTAACACCTCTGAAGAAACTGAAAGTGAGATTCTATACCGACACAGCTACAAATTGCTCACCGTGTTCTTTCATAATTACATGCAGATTGCTTTTAAAAGTTGTCAATAAAACACAAAAAAATATCTTTTATGTCTTGACAACACTTAAAAAAATGTTATTTACCAAACAGATTATTGTTTTAATTTACAACTGATTATATTCACAATACAACATAATCATTTTTCAAAAAAACGGCAGCAATCTCAAACTAAGCTACAAACACGTCACTGAGATGGTCCAAACTTCTTCAAAATTAAGTTATCTAAGAGATTCAACTGCTATGTATTACTATCAAGCTACAAATTATCAAAAGCAACAGGTGATTCTCCAAAGGGTTGGAGGCCAAGCTCCACCACATTTACTCGCGATAGATTTGATGAAGGCATCTGAGGCAATAGAACCAAATTGTAATAGATGAAAAAAAACAAAGAAAACATTTGGTTTTGTAACATTCTGTGAAGTCCAAATTACCAAGGTCTATTTCGCCGAAAAATATCGCGATAATTTGTCTTCTTCTGCCATGACCTCCTCCGACTCTCTCTTGTCAGCTCTTGCAGGTGTTGTCTGCTGTTGTGCAGCATGTGTCCACCAGCATGCCGACCAATCATACCAAGCCACACGTGCCCACATCTAAAAATCAAACAAAATCTACATCCGACAGGTTTCGAACCCTGTTCAGACAAATACAACTAAGCTACTAAACCAACCCTGCTAACCTTCACATTTGTTAATTTAAGCATATTTATTTTATATATAGTATTTATTCACATATTTGAAAATTAAAAATTTAGGTAAATGTCTAATCTACAACTACCATACATCCAATTTATTACCTACACTTCTCAATTCCTATTTAGAATTAACCATAAGTCAAATATATATAATTTAGAATTAAAGAGGATCAAATGATTTCACTCCTAACTCTATGGTGACTCGAACGACTTCGTCAATAGGTAGTGTATGCGCTTACCACTACGCTATAATCACTTTGTCAAATAAGTCATATATATAGCTGCCATTCAAAAAAAATATCCTGCTATACTTATTTAGAAGAAAAGAGCCTTTTTCTATTCATGCTAACTTATTTAGAGGAAAACATGTATGCGTTCAGCAAGAAATTCATCAAGACCATAAAACTGAGTCAATTTCATCCCTTGCAGCCTGCATAATTGAAGCCTCTTAGCACATTGTTGTCTCCTCTCCATCAGTTGAAGATTTTCATCAAGCAGTTGTGCAAGTTGCTTTCCGTGTAGGAGATAACAAAACTCATTCAGAGAACTACTTCTGACGGTAAGATTAACATTTTTTTGTTGGATGTGCTTTTATCAATTAAATAGAGACATGATGATTGTTGCATTACCTCCTTTCTGCCGAGTTGAGTGTAGAAGTGATCGAGCAAACACCACTTAGGTTGGGTTTGGGAGAGCTTATAAACTCATTTCCTTTTAACCACCAAAGATTTTGGTGTTTGGTAAGTCCAAAAATAAGCTACTTTTTAAAAAAGTATAAAGTGTTTTGAGGGAAAAAGGAGAAGCTGCAAACACCCACCTTCTGCTTATAAGCTAAAAGTCAGCTTATATCTTATAAGCTCAGCTGCACCAAACCCACCCTTAGCCTCCCACACTTGACAATGAATGATGCGGTCAGTAGTTAGTATGGAGAAACTTAATTTTCTCTTAGGGCTCAGAGTCTTGAAATGTTCTGTTTTATTATCTTTATCTTTTTACCTATCATTATTCTTGTGTCTTGGGTAGTTGTAGCTAGAGGGTTCTGGAGTCTTCATACATTTATTATGGATAGTTGGGCAGATAGGAGCCTTGTTATTTAAGGGGGTTGTAGCTTCTGTAATTGACAGTACTGAAAATTCAAAAAATATCAACTTATTCAAAAGACAACCCCTTAAGGTTCACTGATACAACCCCTTAGCTATTCCTAGTTACTTCCCGTCCTAGATCCTAATGAACACCAGCTTTTGGTATAGCATTTCTCAGTGTCTCTGACACCATCCCAATGTAGGAGAAAACATTTGATCCAATCCTGCGGTAGTGCCCATCAGAATATCGATCTTCAGAGGCTGCGGATAAAGGTCGTTCTCCCCTCTCCACTTCTTGAGGGAGTTTCCGGAAGAAATCCACCGTCAGATATGAAGATTCCCACCAATCGCAAAACCGTTTTCTTGCTGTTTTCCCGAAACCTCTCCAGAGCTTCATAAGCAGCTGCTGCCAATTCTGCTTGAAGAGTTGGGAATCGCCTCACTCCTGTTCATTCCAATACAAAACTTATAACCTCCCTCATCACTAAACCAGTACTTCAAAATAAACTTTATTATTCAAAGCAAGGAACCTGAGTTTCTCCGATTGACCTTCTCATGATCTCCTTCAAAAGTAAGTGAACCTGCAGTATTGGATCAATGTTTTGAGAAAACAATATATAGTAAGTTCATGAATGGCGAATAAGCTCAACCACTTAAATTGGACATGAATCCTGGTTAAGATGGATGCAGAAACAAGAATATATACTATATGGGATAGTGAACACGTACTTCATCTACTGAAGATTGGGCTGGGGATCTAAAAAAGTTGAGTGAACTCTCAATGAGGCGCCGATAACCTTGCTCAGGAGCAATTAGATGTGGGTGGTAACCATCTGCCTGTGACACCACATTCCTTACATTTTGGAATGAAAGATGACGGTCAAAGGGAAGCCATCTTAAATCAACTGGTAGCTTGCATTCAAATACTCCATATATCCGATCACCACCAGGTCGTCTGCAATTTAGCAAAACATGAGGAAACATAAATTTTTGTTTTTCTTCTCACTTCCATACTTTCAGGGTATAATTTAAGCTCAATAATCAGAGCCACGGATGAAGGTTCATGCAAATATAATGCAAAAGCATATATGCCATATTAGAATTTAACTGTTTTCAATTTTTCTTATTCATAAGAGTGCTCACTGGGAAAGAAGACACACTGAAAGAGAAACGAATCACTTCTAAACAGAAAAATGAATTCATAAAGTTAAATGGAAAGATCAAACAAATTCTATGATAAACAAATGGAATACTGAGTCCCAGTCAGAAAATTGAATGTCTTGAGAAAGGGTGTATTAGTCTCCATTTCTAAAGAGCATGTATATGGGAAATAGATAGATTGATTAATGGAATTAATATTACTTCCTATACTTCAAAAAAATTAAAAGGGTTAGATTACCCTACCCTCCATCCAAGTGTTCCTTAAATATCCGATCAAAAGCCCGGCACAGCTCTAAGATAGTATATAACTGGACCTGATACAGTATATAAGACAAAACATTATCAGATGATAAACCAAAATATGATCCACTAATGTGAAAAAGGAGATAGCATGCATGAGTTCCTCACCCCTGCATCGATAGCAACAGGTTTACCAAGATGGTCCAATTCATATTCAAGTCCGTCAATGCTTTTGTTGATCATAGAAGCAATTGCTGGAAGTCGAGCTTTAATTACACTCTAAATGCTGACATCATACAAAAACAAAAATTTAACCATATTATTCTATATCATATTAGAAAATTAGGGTGAAAAGTATGGTGCATACACATTTTACGGATACCTTTCTAAACTAGACTTTTACAGATACCTAACTTATGAAATCTTAACTATGGTGCATACACATTTTGCATTACATGCAGTACACTGAATACATGTTAGCTCTGATGATTCCTTACTTTTCATATATCCACAATGTCCCCCCTAAAACCTTTTCAAACTGAGGCGGGCATCATAATGAGCCACCGTCATGCAATGGAATATCAACACATTCTTTGAGTGTTAGCAGCAGCTGAGACCATACTCAATTGCTTGATCAATTGGGGAAGATGAGTAGGTGAGGGGATGGGATTTGGGAGAGAGCATCTGTGGTGAGAAAAGGAAAAATTAAGAGGAATAAGTAGGGCAAAGAGTTGTTTCCTTTCTGGTTCCGGAAGATGAAAAATTTGGGGAAGAATAAGAGGTCATGTAGTGTGTTAGAATGCTGTAATTAATTATTTATAGATGCAGGAGTACTGATACTCTAATATCCAGCAGATTTCTAATATAAATTTTCAGAGACACAGACTCCTTGAATACTGCAGCCATCGATGCCCATAAGTAGATGAAAATCTGATCTGTTCACATAGGCCAGAGCCTATGTGACCACCCCTCGTTGAAGATTTTCCTATCAATTTCCATGCAAAATGACCATAATGCCAAGAGCTTTGTTTCTTCCTTCAAACACTGACCCTTTCAAAATAGCATGACTTAGGTTCAAACCGCTCAACCGAACTCGCTAAATAATCTCACACTATTTCTACTGTACAGAAATTTGGAAGACATTATATGTCAGCTCTTCGTCTACTTTACACAGGATGCTTCCATTCCCAATTACATTTTTCTCCTTAAAACTTAAGTATAACAAGTTCGTATAGCTGCCTAATGTAAGATCTGGAAATTATGGAGTCAAAATACCATCAACTTTGAGTTAGACTCTATCATATATCAGCCCAACACTTTTTAGAAAACCCTTTTCTGCACCCTCACATGTTTCATTTCCTGTGATTCTCTTACAGCTGCGGTTGCATTCACCTTTTTCCCTGCACCCACATTTAGTCCTAACTCCCCTTCTAAGGGAACCCTCCTTAATTATTTCTCAAAGCTTTATTGACCATGTACCCTCCCCAATTTCATTACTTTGACACACCAATTCTTGTAAGTGATCTTCTGCCCCTCCTCTACTCCACAGAAATATTTCGACAAATTATCAAATTATTATCTTTAAGAAAGATAGGTAATAAGTTGGCAAACAACATAACACCAACTAATGGGTGTTCAGAATATTTAAAACCAGAATTTTGTAAACTCCCAGATGCTTTTTAGTCCCAGATGCTTTTCAGTTCAGAAGGGATTTGTTTTTAGGAATTTGGAGGACTGGGATTAAAATCAGGATTTTGCAATTCAACTTGCTTAGCCAAACATATCATAGGAAAAAAATCAAAACTGCAATGACTTATTCATTCAAAATTGTTCTGGATTGAACTTTTAGTAATAGCTAATTTACACACCAAAAACAGGCCCTTGAAGAGAATAAACTGAAAAACAAGTGGTGAACCATCCCACATAACCATATATTTCAAATCAAATCTTACCTCTTGTCTGCAAGATCGGATTTGTTTCCGACAAGGACAACAATGACATCATTTCCCCTCTCAGTGCGAACCTCATCAATCCACTTTGAAGTGTTTAGGAAAGATTGTCTGCCTGCATGATAGGTTACCAGAATGGTCAAAGACATACCAGGTCTGTAGTCTGATACTAGACTAATGGAGCCAAAACGAGATTAAGTAACAAAGACTTGGGCAAAAAAGTGAACAATAAAAAAGCTTTATTACAATGAATAGATCATACAAAAACGCATGACCGTTTTGAAAATTTGGACAGACTTGAAATAAATCATTATTGCACTGAGGTGAAAACCGTGCCCAATTGATTGCAGCATATTATGTCTTCAGTACAATTTCATGTTTCTATTAAAATAATAATAATAATAATAATAATAATAGTGGAGTCTAGAAACTTCAATAGAAGAGTATGCCAACGGTTGATCAGGAGTACTTAGGACTAGAACAATTCAAGCTAAATTGTATATTGACCTGTAGGTTAAGATTAAAATAAGTAAATTAAAAAGAGAGAGAGAGAAAGTGCGAGCATGTAAGTGATATACACGGAATATGAATAAGAAAAACTGCTTACTCGCAACATCATAAACAATTATGGCAGCAGAAGAGTTCCTGATGTAGCTAGGAATGAGACTTCTAAATCTTTCATGTCCAGCAGTATCTGTGCCACCATACACAGTTAAGGGTGAAAATACTGGAACGTGTGTCAGGGATTGAATAAACACTAACAATCCCTATGATGCTGAAAGCAGAAACTTGTAAGAACACAACAATTTGTTTACGCAGTGTAAACCTCAAACATGAGGAAACATCACTGCGAGGCACAAGCCCAGAAGAACTTCAATCCACTATAAGAAGATTACAACTGTGTGATTACACTTGCAGACTCGTCTAGTCTATCAATCACTCACTAATCTTTTCTCACAGGAATCACTTTCTTGAAGGATTGAACTACACAAATCAAACCTCAATTCTATTCACTCAAACATGGAACAGTGAAAGAACAAGAACTAGACATGCTCACGTTAGAGATACACAACTAATCTTTTTTTCTTGATTCTCAAGGCATACAAAGTCTTGTGCACGGCAGCTCTTAAATAGAGAGTAAACACTCCCCCTCACTTTAGAATCCTAAACCTAATTGACTTCCTACTAGGAAATATCTTAATTAAAGATTGTCAATTAGAATCCGAAAGATATGATCCCCTTTTATGTAGGAATGCCAAGATACTAACAATCTCCCCCTTTGGCATTCTTACACAAAACATTTAGTACAAAGGATACTTCTAAAAATCCATTTAGTACCTATCACATTGCAATTACTAGGCCTAGGCACAAGATACCAGACATCATTTCTAGTGAACTGATTCAGTTCATCTTGCATAGCATTAATCCAATCATCATCAAACAAAGCTTCTTTCACATTTTTTGGTTCAATAAGAGAAACAAAACCAAAATGACTAATGACGTTTACATCTTCTTTGTTATCATCCAAAAAACATGCAAGAACAGAATTTCTACTTACCTCACTTGTGGCTTGTCTCCGCGTCCTGATTCCATCATCCATGTTGCCAATGATATCTTGAGATGAATGATCTTTTTGAACTTGCTTGAACCCAGTTCTTACATTGGGTTGAGTATCAAAAATGGGATCATTAACTTCGTCAACTTCCTCTTCATTTACTTCTACAGTCATCTTCCTTTTTGAGAATCCATCTTCTTCTTCAATGACATTTCCTGTTCTTATGAAAGAATCATCAATAGATACATTATAGGATTTCATAACAGACATGGTTCTTTTATTATACACCCTATAGGCTTTACTGTTCAGGGAGTAGCCTAGGAAGATGCCTTTGTCACTTCTGGAGTCAAATTTAGCAAGATATTCTCTATCTCTGTAAATGTAGCAAGGGCTTCCAAAAGTACGAAAGTAACTGACATTGGGTTTCTTACCTTTCCATAGTTCATATGGAGTTTTGTTACTACCTGGACGAAGAAATGCTCGATTTATTGTGTTGCAAGCAGTGCTTATGGCTTCTGCCCAGAAGTTGAGACTAAGTCCAGCAGAGTGAAGCATTACTCTTCCCGTGTCAAGTAGAACCCTATTCTTTCTCTCCACAATGTCATTTTGTTGTGGAGTTATAGGAGCTGAAAACTCATGAGAGATACCAAGTTCACTAAAGAATCAGAAAACCTGACATTCTTAAACTCAGTTCCATTATCAGTTCTTACTCGTACAATTGACAAATGCAAAGATTGTTTTTCATTTATTACCCTTTTGAAGAGACCTTTGCAACTTTCGAATGTATCACTTCTTTCTCTAAGAAAGTTTACCCAGGTAAAACGAGAAAAATCATCCACAACCACTAAGATATATTTCTTACCTCCAATGGTCTCAGTTGAAGAAGGTCTAACAAGATCCATGTGAATCAACTCCAAGGGATGAGAGGTAGTCAAAGAATTTAGTGAACTGTGAGCACCACGAGTTTGCTTACCTATTTTGCAGCCTTCACACATGACAGTAGATTTTCCACTCAGAGCAGGCATTCCACGCACGCTTTCCTTTTTAGAGAGTTTCACTAAGTCCTGAAAGTTTACGTGACTCAAGCGTCTGTGCCATAATTCAAGGTTAACATCGGATGATCTGGTGTTCAAACAAGTCTGCATATTTATATTAGCATGAACATGATAGCAGTTATCCTTGGACCTTAATCCTCCCATGACATTTTTTCCATTATTATCAAGAACTATACATCTCAGTTTGTTGAAGTTTACATTCTCATAATCATCAGTGAGTTGACTTACACTTATGAGATTTGCTTGAAGACCTTCGACAAGTAAGACATTTTGAAGATTTGGAATACCTGGAGTATTTATAGTGCCCTTACCCATTACCAGTGCTTTTCTTCCATCTCCAAACGTGACTGTTCCGCTGGTGAATTCGTCTGAGAGAGTGGTGAACCAGCCTTTGTTTCCAGTCATGTGTCTCGAGCATCCACTGTCTACATACCAAATATCTCCCTCCTTTCGGATAAAGCTGTTAGGGCAACAAGACATGTGGCATCCTCGTGACCAATTTGACACCTGTAGGAAGAAAACAAACACGTTTCGTTAACTGATTCCGGGAATGCACGACACTTACTAAACTTAGCTGAATAACACTTATGTGATCCTTTCTTGACCCAAGTCTGTTTGGTCTTTGATTCCAGACTTTCTGGGATTGAAACCATCTTTGCAATCCTATTTAAAATGTTTAAGTGTTCCTTTAGTTCTGCTTGTAATAAAGAAGCAGAGTTAATTTCAGATCCACGTGTTTCATTATGCATTTTTCTTCGCAACAAGTTACAACGAGGACGAATATGTCCAAGTTTTCCACAAAAATGACACGTAGGAGTGAAAGGTGTTTGTCTGAGAACATACCTGGACTGATGAGCATTCAGCTTTGTATCTTTACTTACCTGAGGGGATTGATAGTATGTCATCGATCCCAGTTCTGAACCAGAGTTGATTTCAGGTTTTGACATACGTATATTATCATTCTTTTCTTCAAGTACGTGATTATGTTCATTCACAAGTTGTGTAACACCTGTGTGGGCATCCTCATATCCGAGACCTTTTCTGTTACATGAAGTTCTGCCAAGCCCAATCATTTTTGACACCTTTTCTGAGCTAATCTCAAATTTGCTGAATTTTACCCTTGCCTCCGTAAGCTCAACCTGCAGTTTCTCATTCTCTTGTGTTAATAAGACATTTAAATTTGTTTGGGCTTTGAGCTCAACTTGCAAGGTTTTCAATCTATCATTAAGCTCATTCTTACCGTCACTATCCACATGAGATGTGGCTTTATGCTGCAACAATTGAATTTTCTCAAGCAAATTTGTCCTCTCAGTTTCCCAAGATTTTAAATTTGATTCAAGACTTACCTCAACTCTCCTTTTCTCTTTGCTGATAAGTTTGATGTCTTCTTCCAAAGCAAGATTTTTCTTCTGTACACTTTTTGTAGCATTGTACAGTTTCAAATATTTATCATTTGCTTATTCATCAGAAAGATCTTCATCACTTTCTGAATCATCTGAAGTTTCTGGATTGAGAGAAGTTGTTAATGCAAGATCATTTACCTCATTGTCATCGAAGAACTCCTCATCACTATCATCCCACGTGGATGTCAAAGCTTTGCTATCCTTGAAAGTTTGCTTCCTGTTTGCACACTCAGCAGCCATATGACCAAAACCACCACACTCAAAGCATTTTATTTTTTCTGAGAAATTTTTCTTTTGAGTAAATCTAGAAGGTTTGTCAGTTATTTTTTCAGAGTTGAAAACTTTCCTTTGATTAGAGAAATTTTTTGAAGGACCAGAAGCATTTTTATTTTTCAGAAATTTTTTAAATTCTTTTGTAAGCAAGGCTAAGTCAATTACCTCATCTTCATCACTCTCATTTTTCTTAAGAGAAGAAAAAGCAACGTTTTTTACCTTTTTATCTGGTCTGATTCTCATTTCAAAGGTCTTGAGGTTGCCTACCAGTTCATCAAGAGGATAAACGTCTAGGTCTTGAGCTTCCTCAATTGCTGTTTGCTTAGCTTGAAACTTTGAAGGAAGAGATCTGAGAAACTTCTTGACGATTCTGTGATCTTCAATTGGATCACCAAGACTTTGACATTGACTAGATATCCTTAATAGACGAGCATGAAAATCATCTACTAGTTCATCTTCTCCCATAGTCAAGTTTTCAAATTCTTGAGTTAGCCTCTGCAACTTTTGTGAGCGTACCTTTTTATTACCTTCATAAGTAGCTTCCAATAGATCCCACGCCTTCTTCGCAGTGTCACAATGACTGATACGAGTTCTTTCTCTTTTGTTTAAGGTCGTGAACAAGCTGTTTCTTGCCTTAAAGTCGCAATTCCGATCATGTACTTCCGCTTCAGTCCATTCTTGTCTAGGCTTCAGTGTTGTTGCCAAAGAGGTTCCTTCCATCTTCTTCTCATTAGCTTTAGTTGGATGTTCCCAACCTATCTCAACAATGTTCCACATGTTCTCATCTTGAGAATATAAGAAGGCTCGCATCATGATCTTCCATTCAAGATAATCTTCACCATTGAAAAGCGGAGGACAGTTGATCGATCCAGCAGCTCTATCACGTTCCATCCTGATCTACTAGAAACTTCTAGAACCCGCTCTGGTACCAATTGAAAATACTGGAACGTGTGTCAGGGATTGAATAAACAATAACAATCCCTATGATGCTGAAAGCAGAAACTTGTAAGAACACAACAATTTGTTTACGCAGTGTAAACCTCAAACATGAGGAAACATCACTGCGAGGCACAAGCCCAGAAGAACTTCAATCCACTATAAGAAGATTACAACTGTGTGATTACACTTGCAGACTCGTCTAGTCTATCAATCACTCACTAATCTTCTCTAACAAGAATCACTTTCTTGAAGGATTGAACTACACAAATCAAACCTCAATTCTATTCACTCAAACATGGAACAATGAAAGAACAAGAACTAGACATGCTCACGTTAGAGATACACAACTAATCTCTTTTTCTTGATTCCCAAGGCATACAAAGTCTTGTGCACGGCAGCTCTTAAATAGAGAGTAAACACTCCCCCTCACTTTAGAATCCTAACCCTAATTGACTTCCTACTAGGAAATATCTTAATTAAAAGATTGTCAATTAGAATCCGAAAGATATGATCCCCTTTTATGTAGGAATGCCAAGATACTAACAAAGGGTCAACATTCCAAAGAAAACTCATGTGTTTGTGAAGTGCTAGAAGTTATTGATATAAAACAAATTTTAACATTATTAAAGCAATTGATATGAACTCATTTTTTATTTTCTTTGGACGTTTAGTTCTAATTTCTCTTCGGTAATAGGACCTTGGCCATCAATGTCCTATGACAGAAATGTGCAAAATATGTCCCATTTTAACAGCCAGTAAGCCAGAAGCATTATGTGGATAGCTCAATTATAGACTTCATGTCCTACCAAAGGGAACTTCTACACATTAGGTAGAAATGGTTGATTGATAGATATAGAGAGAGAGAGAGAGGAAACTAGAGACAGTAAAAAACTTCACATTCATCCATGGTGCAGTTGAATAAAGCTAACTCTTACCATAACTGCAGGCGAACCGTTCGATCTTCAAGATATATAGGAAACTAGAGACAGTAAGAAACTTCACATTCGTCCATGGTGCAGTTGAATAAAGCTAACTCTTACCATAACTGCAGGCGAACCGTTCGATCTTCAAGATACATAGTTTTTGACAGAACATCAATACCAATTGTAGCCTGCTCATTGGAAATAAGAAGAAATTGTTTTTTACTGCAGCACAAATTGCATCTATAAACACAGTAAACTATAACAACCACAATTCAAGAGACAAAACAAAAAACGGGGGGCAGTTTGCAACAAGTAAACGTGAGTAGCATTATGGCTAATATCATCACTTCACTGAATCTTACAAATGCAAGTAAATTTCTCCAGAACATTACACAACATTTGAGCATTTTTAAAGGTTTGTCATATGTAATGCAAAAACAAAAAGGCCTTCAAACTTTTCAATCTTTGCAACATGCATACTATTCCATACAGCCTCCAAATGCAATAATCGCTTGGTCAGTGACGTAGATGAAGATTTCGACACCATAAAAATAGAGGTTTATCAATTGCTTAGCTTAGGAAGTGTAGGAAGTTTCTCTCAATTCTAGATGCCAACTTAACTTCATTGTCATTTCATCTGATCCGAAAACCGGTTTTGCCGACGGACTGATCGCACATAAAGACCAGCTTGTACTTTTTTTGACGGTCAAGATTGGGGAAGGAAGGGCTTGTACTCCACTCCTCCATCGCAGCAATAGCTTGCAGCCAGACTCTCATGGCCCATCAATTCGCGGCAATACAGAATATGTGGTTGAATCAGGCAGCTCACAACGCCCCGACGGGTGCACCTCCCACATCTCCTTCCACAGGGCCTCCTCCTAACGCTGGTTACGTGAGCCACACTGCTGGCCACCACACATCTACACCGATGGCACACCAAGCAGAACCTTCCCACAATATTGTGGCGCTGCTCCCTCCACCCTCGCCACCCAGCCTTCCCCAGGTCCTTCAAAGCCCGTCTACCCCAGCCATCTCTTTTGGCTCCTTTCCACCACAAACCCCCCCATACTGCCCCAGTGCCATCTCCCCAGCCCACTCTTACACCGCCTCAACCACAACAACCACACCCACGCCACTTCCAACCCGTACTCCCTTTCTAAAACTGATATTTTGATGGAAATTTTAAGGAAATATCTATAACACTAAAAAATTAAGAAAACTGACCAAAATTAAAAAAAAAAACTAAAAAAAAATTAAATAAAACTTTAAGAGATGTTTGTTTTCTTTATTATCTATTACATTTGAAAAAAAATTGTGGAATAAGCATTGATTTATATTGAGTTGTATAATTTAAGGTGAAAAAATAGGTGTTGAACTATTGATAATTCTGAAAAAATTTATTTATAAACTATCTAATTTCTTTTGATTAAAACCTAAAAGGATGCTAGTTCATCACACTTTATATACATAAAATATATTTCATATAGAATTACATGAGTAATTTATACATATATTTCATGAAATTACATGAGTAATTATTTGAAGTAGGGTATGTAGTTATTTTTTCTATTAACTATATTATATTTGGATAAAAATGAATATATGGTGAACAATTGAACAACTTTCATCTTTTGTAGAGTGAGCATACTTAAAATTGTTAGTAGATTAGTCCAAAAAAATTGCTAGTAGTAATCCTATCTTATAAATTAATTGTCTAAGAAGACAAGTACTAATATAAAAATGGCATAAAAGAACACTTAGTTCTGGGTAGGAGAGTTGGTTGGAGCGGGCCAACTCATTTTGGAAGGGGACGAGTTCGAAACGAGGTAACTACAAAACAAACTAAAATTTTAATTAATACTATGGAATCTTGGAGGAATATTCCTTTAAAATTTTGATATTTCAAAAATTTCCAACGAAAATTGATGGAAGGCAGAGATAGTTTCACTGACCAAAAAAACGAGATTTTTGCCAATATTTCGGCGAAAATATCGATATTTAAGACATTGCCCCGTACCACTACTATCTCCCTCCACCGAACCAATACTTCCTTCCTCCACAAAACCACTACCGCCCTTCAAAGATTGAGCTCCCTCGCTTCAACGACAACGACGTTATGGGTGGCTCGCAATGGTGAATAGTGTTCCAGTTCTTAAAGGGTACAGACTGTAGCAAGCTTATTTGGCTTGGACCCGTCGATTTGGATGAACGTGTACGAACTACGTCACCCCAATCCAACATGGGAGGAATTCTCTACAGCTCTGTTGAGTCGTTTTGGCACGGGGACTGCATCCGATTTCAAGGGTCGTTTGGCTCACTTGAAGCAGACCTCTTCGGTCGACGATTTCATCACCTCATTCACCAAACTTTCTTCCCGCGCTCCGGATTGGACCGAGAGCGACTTAATTCCAATTTTCATCGACGACTTACGCCCTGACCTTCAACATGATGTCCGCGCTATGAACCCTCTCACCTTAGCTGATGCCCAACGCCTCGCGCGTTATTACGAGACCAGAAACCTCGCCATCCGCCCTCCTAACCCCTTCCGACACCGCCAATTTCTTCCAACCCAACCTCACTCGACCTTCATTCAATTCCCCTGCCTCTACCAATCCATCTCAAACCCAACCTCTTACAACCCCCACCCTACCCGTCCGCCCACCACCACCAAATTCCCAAAACACCCAACCCTTCCGGTTGTTTCACCGTTTCTCCACACCGGAACAACGTGACTGCCGAGCTCGGAACCTTTGCTTCTACTGTGATGAACAATATTCGGAGAACCATGATAAGAGCATAAAATGCTACGTTTTTAATGTGTTTCTATCCCTATTTATACTTTGTTTAACTCTTAATTTTACAGATTTGAATCATTAGACTAAACCATGAATGTTTGGTGGAGAACAAGTGAAAACGTGCTTAAATAGAAGAAAATGTGGAGTTTTAGCATAATCCTAATTGAACTAGGAATCCTAATCAAAGTAGGAATCCTAGTCAAACTAGGAATCCTAATCACACTAGGAATGTAAAGTCAATTTCGGAATTTTCAGAAGTTCATTGAATTGGGAATCCTTATTTAACTAGGAAACCAAGTTGAGTTAGGAATCCTCATTGGATTAGGAATCCTTATTTAACAAGGAAACTAAGTTGAACTAGGAATCCTTATTGAATTCGGATTACTAAGCTCTATATATACCAACATATATGACATAAGTCATGTTAATGATGTAAACCCTAAAGTAGGCATTCCGATCAATAAATTGAAACTGTCAAAGTTATATGACTTATTAGAGATTCAAGAACTTTAGAACCATGAACTGAAGCCCAAAGTGCCCAAACCCAAAAGCCTAGGCCCAAAGGACCTACGTACATCTACTCTGGGCACCTAGATGAGACACCCAGACTCTATACCAACCACCGTTGCCGCTGATTCTGCGGGACGATCTTGGCCCCATCACATCATCCTAACGTTGAAGCATGTGTCACCACTACTATGAATTAATCAAAGAGAGCCGCCGCCAAATCAACTCGACTCCACCTGCTTTGTAAAAACGGGAATCAACTCCGACCCAGCCTCCACCACATCAAACCACAATAATCACTGTTCAAGAACTTCCAACCCGACCACGACCCAAGTCAGATCCAACGTTGCTCGATAAGATCCGAACGACCAAGACCAAGGACTTAAAAATAGATTTTTTCGGCGTTATATCGTCAATTTTTTTTCCATATAGCGAAATATCTTTCACCTCCTGAAGCAATCTCGTCCGAAAATTATGACATATCGAGATATTTCGTGAAATATTTGATTTTTTTCTCTGTTATTTTTGAAATATTCCATAAATGTGACCCTCCTCCAAGAACCCAAAAAACACTGAGGAAAGGAAGTTTAGAGATTAGGGATCAATTCAAAGATACAAAAGCTCAAGAATGAGGAGAAAGGTAAGGCGAACAGATAAGTACTCAACAAGTATTAAGTCGTCGTCAAAAACCATGGCTTCGCCAGAAAACATGAACATGTAGAGAAAAAAGATTTTTGGGTTAGACTTCGATTTGAAGAGTAGGCAACCTAGAAAGGAAGGAGGAGTGAGGAATAAAACCCTACCCTTCGTTACCGCCGCCGTCGTCAGACTCGCCGGGAACTGGAGAAAACAGCCTCGCGATCTCGATTCCGATCTCCATTATGGGTGGATGCATGTGTGATTTGATTGAGGGGTTCTGTAGAGGAGAGGAAGAGGAAGATAATGGTGGTGGTGCGCCGTCGAGAGGCGTTCGGAGTCGCCAGCGTTGGGCGAAGGATGCCGGAGCAGACAAGAAGTCAAGAGAGGAGAGTGTTAACCCGATTTTGGGGCTTTTGACTTCGGCCAAAAGTCTCACCCCTTTTATACTTAAATGCACGGGCCAGATGAAAAGTTGAAAAAGATCAACAACCCAGATTTTAAAAAGATAAAAGTAAAATCTGAAAAAGGTAGAAATTATTAACATGAATGGTAATTAAAAATTATCATAAACCATGGAAATTCATAGACAATTGTCGAAAGGTTCAAGGCATATTCCGAACATACTGGGAGACTTGTGTCGATGCGTACTATGACGCCGAGGCCTTATTAAAAGAAGAATTTGACTCTTTTGGAAAAACTTGAAAATAAAGGGGACGTTAACTTGCTAAATTACTAAGCACGGTTAAATCCTCAATAACTTGACAAAAACCACATAAAAACTTACAGGGTGTTACGATACTCTTCATTCTTCAGCTTTTTTCCCATTTAACTCATGCATTGATCTCATGCTCTTATGTGTTACAGAAAACACTTTTTAGTGAAGACATCATTTAATGACTATTCTTCAAAATACATTGAAGACTTTACATAGAGAGATGATGAAAAGTTTATACCTCATTGGTCTTTTACGTGCTTCTAAATTACTCATGTAATTTCATATGAAATGTATCATATGTATAAAAGGTGTGATTGTCTAGCCTCCCTTTAAGTTTCAAGTCATTAAAAAAATTAGATATTTAAAATAAATTTTTAAGAATTGTCAACGATTCCAGTACTTACCTTTTTTTTCTCTTAAATTACTATAACTCCCTATAGATCAATGTTTTATTCAAGCTTTTCATTTCAAATAGTAGTTAATATAGAAAATAAGTATCTCTCAAAGTTTCATTTAAAATTTCCTTGTTTTCCATCAAATTTTCGTAATTTTTTTTTTCAATTTTTTTACTACAATCGATATTTCAGTCGAAATTTATATATTTTGAAGAGTCATAATTTTTGTAATCACCGAAATTTTAGTCCTTAACCAAGACAATCGATCTAGACCTCACCTCCACCACGGTCCCAAACGTCGGGCGCCAACCTGCAAACCGGCAAATCAAAGAGAAGCCTCATGACCCCTACGAAGCAGCCGTCGACTCTAATGAAGCTCGAGACCAGAATCTCGAAGCCTGAAACTAGAATCTCGGCACCCCAAAGCCGCACACATGCCTGCCCTTACCGCCTTTGGAAATATGGATGAACGACTTACTAGATGGAAGTCGCCCACGAAACCCTAGGGTTTCCTATGCTCAAGATAACACTGATAAATACAGAGCCAAATCGTTCAGGTATTATACATGATTAAACCTTACAAATTATAAACTTGTACATAAATAAATTTTTTATATATTACAAACCAATTTCATCAATAAAAATAGACACAGTAAAACAATATTGATAAATTTTAATTTAAATCAGTTAAATTATAATCTCAATCTATAACCAAACTGACAATTTTAGTTTGGTTACCGAATCATATTTTTTCCGTGCGATACCTCATTTTGAGTGCAAATAAAAATAAAAAGTTGACATTTGCAGACCTCTCCCCTGCCTGCCACCTAGTACCGCTACCCACTCTCCAATCAAATCCGACCGTGACGCGCGTCTCCAAACAATTCCAAAAACAGTTTTTAACCTAAAAAAACAAAGAACCGAATTCCAAAATTCCACATGCACTGCTCTTTTTCAATCCTCCATGACGTCTTCTAAACTCACTCTCTCTTCCCAAACCTCCCCTCTTCCTCCCATTCAATTCCCCTCACCAAACTCTAACCCTAATCCGTAATTCTCCTCCCCAAAACCCTCAATCGAAATGGAATCGCAGCCGAACAACCTCTTCGACACGGCGTCGCAGCCGGACACGGTCACCGACGCCTACACCTTCCTCGAATTCAACACCCAAGGCGAGGACTTCGACTACCCCGAGTTCCGCGACCCGATTCGCTCCCCCGTCGCATGGCCCACCCCCTCCGATTCCATATCCGACTCCGCCGACCGCGGCGGAGCCTCCGACCACCAGTCCGACGCCTCCCCGGTGTCGGCTGCCCCCGGGAGCGCCACGAAGGCACGTGCTGGTGGCTCAGGAAATAGCGGCGGGAATAATAGTAGTAATAGTCAGGTGGTTGATGCCCTAGCGTCTGGGATGAGTGCGTTGAACTTTGAGGTCACTGGAGATGATGATAGCTATGAGTTTGGGCAAGGGGATTTCACTGAGCATGCGTGTAGGTACTGCGGCGTGTCAAATCCGGCGTGTGTGGTGAGGTGTAATGTGCCGTCGTGCCGCAAGTGGTTTTGTAATTCCAGGGGGAATACGTCTGGTTCTCATATTGTGAATCACCTGGTGAGTTTTCGGGTTCATAATCTTTGTTTACCTTTAGATTTTTTAATGTTTTTAATATTTTCGGGAATTCAGTTAAGAACTGTACGTTTATAATAGAGAATGTAGTAGATAGAGATTTAGGGGAAAATTGGTATGTAGGTGGTCAATTGTTGTTGAAGTGAATATTCTTGAATACTGGGTTGTATTGTAGAATAGTTCACAAGTATGTAGCTTAGTTATGTAGAGGCTATAGGCGTTGTGAATATTCAATTATAAAACCTAATCACAGTCTCGGTTATATTAGACTTAGAGAAGATGCATTGTATTTGTTTGACATGGAGATTCAGTGGGTTGGCCTGATTTTGTATGTAAAAAGAATGTAAGTGGATTAGTATAAACAGCAGAGTACATGCTCATAAAATTTGGGTCAGTTATACCGCGGGTATACAAATGCTGCGAATGAGTATATAATGTCCTTTTGGTCTTGAGTAATCGCAAAATCTACTGGATTTTGATTTTATCCAGCTGCATAGGTTTAGTCGTATGTTTATGCTTTACGTTCACCTATGTTCTGGCTAATTGTTAGTGAGCTTTTACTCTTTTTTTGTTGTTGGAAGTCTTGGATTGGGGTGTCAATTATTCCTTTTTCAGATCCTTTTCCAGTTGATCTTAGTTTCAGGTGTAGACTGCTACTTAGAATCCTACTTTTTATGGGAAAACTTTCATGGTGTGCCAAATAGTTTTGCTACTGTCAATCCATCGGCCGTACTTTGGTAGTCATAGTTTGAGGTCTGGTAATAACGAATGAAAATTATGTTCATTCATTGTACGTTTTGAAATTTATTGGCTTCAACATCTTCTTGTCACAGCCGTTTTGGAATACTAGTGTTTGGGCTGTTACAGCCTGTCGCCCCTCCTCTCTTAGCGTCTCTGTGCTGTTTAGGTTTTCTTACTGCAACGGCTTGTTATTAAGCAAGAGCATCTATTGGAGGCTTGTATCGTATATGGTTACTTTTCAAAATTGTATGCAGCTTGTGGGTTTGCATTTTAATGTTGCCTAAATACTAAGTTTGAATAAGTTGCTATGTCCTACTATTAGATATCGTTATAATATTTCTAGGAGAGTCAACGTAACCCTTAGAGGTATAAAATAATTATCTGTTATCTTGGCTCCTGCAGGTGCGTGCAAAACACAAGGAAGTCTGTCTTCATAAAGATAGCCCGTTAGGAGAAACAATCCTCGAGTGTTACAACTGTGGATGCCGCAATGTATTCCTTCTTGGATTTATTTCAGCCAAGACAGAGAGTGTTGTCGTTCTTCTTTGTAGGGAACCCTGCTTAAGTGTAAATGCATTGAAGGATATGAATTGGGACCTGAGCCAGTGGTGTCCCCTGATAGATGACAGGTGTTTCTTGCAGTGGCTTGTTAAGGTTTGTTTTTTTGTTGCAGCTCTTGTATTAAACTGTTGTCTTTTCCTTGAGGCAACCTATAGTTTCAAGTTCAGACCCTCTAAGCCATTGTGCTTTGCAGGTCCCCTCTGAACAGGAGCAGCTGAGGGCACGCCAGATTAGCGCTCAACAAATAAACAAGGTAGAAGAACTCTGGAAGTCAAATCCCGATGCTTCCCTGGAAGATCTTGAGAAACCTGGTGTGGATGATGAACCCCAACCTGTGGTCATTAAGTATGAAGATGCATACCAGGTATAGTTGTATTCTGTGATTGCTACAGGCTTTGCTCAAACATGAGAAGGTCTCATCATCATCTGCGTGATGTAGTTTTCATAGTGACAAAATCTGACTTTGTTTCTTTGGAGGCATTAAGTGGGTGTATTATCAGGTTCTATTTAGTAAATAAGATCTGCATTTGCATATATGTTTATTAATGGCTTTTTAAATCTATTTTTGATGCAGTATCAAAATGTGTTTGCACCACTTATCAAGCTTGAAGCTGACTATGATAAAGTATGTGTACTATCCTCTGCCTTTAGTCCCTATGTTCCTTCTGTGCTGTACAAGCATTTGTCTAAGCTGTTTGTTCTTAATTTTTGTTCCAGATGATGAAAGAATCTCAAAGCAAGGACAATCTCACCATTAGGTGGGATATCGGTCTTAACAAGAAGCGTGTTGCTTATTTTGTTTTTCCAAAGGTGATTTCTGGGAGTCTATCTTAGTTTGATCTTTTTTCTGTTGTATTCCACCCTTTTTATGTCCACATATATCATACTTGTTGTGTTGCGTTGCAGGAGGACAATGAGCTGCGTCTTGTACCTGGTGATGAGCTGCGGCTTCGTTATTCTGGGGATGCAGCACATCCAGCATGGCAGTCTGTGGGACATGTGGTACGACTTCCTGATTGTAACAGCATATGTCTGTATGTACATGTGAGCATTTTTCTTTGGCTCAAATCTTATTATCTCATCTTCCCAGATCAAGTTAACTGCACAAGAGGAAGTTGCACTCGAACTTCGTGCTAGTCAGGTAAATATGGTTTTCTTGTGGCTAAATACTTTTTCTTTTTAATTGGTTGTTGTTCTTTGTGCTTAGCGTTAGTATTGTGTATGCAGGGAGTTCCAGCCGATGTTAACCATGGCTTCAGTGTTGATTTTGTGTGGAAGAGTACAAGTTTTGATCGTATGCAGGGAGCATTGAAAGCTTTTGCAGTGGATGAGACTAGTGTTAGTGGGTATGTGCTTTGTAATTTTTCTGTATCTTTATTTTCCCGACATGAACAAAAGTTAAGAAAGAACAGTATGGAGTTAAAATCTTGATCAGAATCAGACTTAGGTCACCAGACAATCTTTATTTTCTTGGGTGGTCACCTACTTAATGTTGATACTTGTGTTCATAATTTGTCTACCACTTGATTTTGTTCGGAACTGCAAGCCTAAGGTCTTGAGATAAATAATTTCACTATTTTGCATGGAGATTAAATTAGCTTGAATTTTCTGATCATATCTTTGTATGAGCTTTATTAACCTGATATGAATTGAACCTTGATTAGTTTTATTGTGGTCTTACAGAGTGATTATAAACTACAATTACTGTTATATTTCCAATGTGCCTGTTGGGATTTTTATGCATCTTAAATTTAATGCTCCTTTGTACTTTCTGCAGGTATATTTACCATCACCTGTTAGGCCATGAAGTAGAGGTTCAAATGGTCCGTAATACACTACCTCGTCGTTTTGGTGCACCTGGTCTGCCAGAGCTCAATGCATCTCAGGTTGATATATTGATACACACTGGGTTTCCTTGTTTGACAGATTGAATTTTCTTGTAGAATAGGTTCTGCGTTATTTTTTATTAGATAATACTGTTTGCAATCCTGGGTCAAAATTGAATCATCATTATCACCAGTAACAACATCATCAGTATAGTAGAATGGCATGTATCATGTTATAACAGATGTATATTTAGATGTGGTCTTGATCAATGCCTATACATGTTCTGGGATTTTCTTGGTTCCTCATAACTCTTAAACTTAAGCTTACTTAAAATGGCCTATGTAGACAGAGTTTGACTTTGTTGACTTTCGGCTTCCCTTCAAGTCTGACCTCCTTTAGAACATGTTCAGACCTATGTTTCTATTCATGCATCACATAGTTTATTGAATTTCTTCATGTGTGCTTATCAGAATTTTTTTATTGTCTAGTTCTCAAGGGGGATCTCATATCCCATGATCTCATGGTTCCTTATAAAGTTCTTTGTTGTATTATTCTGAGTGTCTTATATTGCTTTATTGATAGGTTTTTGCTGTGAAAAGTGTCCTTCAGAATCCTATAAGTTTGATTCAAGGTCCACCTGGCACTGGAAAAACCGTCACTTCTGCAGCAATTGTGTATCACATGGCTAAACAAGGGCAGGGACAGGTAGACTCACCAAGATTCTTTGCTTCACTTCATTCTCTGTCTCTATTTTGTATTTGTCTCTCTTCCGCTCAAGGGGAAAGTGTTGACCATGTTTTTGTGCATTGTGGAGTTGTTAGTTTCTTGTGGAAGAAATTATATAGGGAGGCAAAAGTGGTTGTTTCAGAGATGAATGATTTGTTCAAAGAAAATTAATCAGCTTTTGGTAAAGGAAAAAAGCCAAAACTCTTTGGTGCTGTGGTGTGCTAGCTTTAGTTTGGGTGGTCTGAATGGAGAGAAATAGAAGACTTTGAAAACTATAGTGGGGTGGAGAAAGAAGATTTGTGGGATAGGGTTAAGTTTTGGGCATCTTTATGGGCTTATACTTCTAAGGAATTTAGGGATTATAGCATTTCTTCCATTATCCTTAATTGGGAAGCAGCTGTAGTTTAATTTTTGTTTAGTGTTAGTCCTTTAAGCTTAGCTACTATGCCTTTTGTCATAGTTGCTCTCTTTTCCTTTTAAGCGGATTTCTTGACCGCCTCCTTGTTCTCTGCTTTTATATCAATAAAAAGATGTTTATTTAAAAAAATCTCTCTTCTGCACTAAATTTTCACTTTTGTCCAGGTTTTGGTTTGCGCACCTAGTAATGTTGCTGTGGACCAACTAGCTGAAAAAATAAGTGCAACTGGGCTGAAGGTAAGGAAGTGTGCTTTTCCAACATTTATATCAACTCTCTTGTCTTCTTTGTTTGGTTTCATATCTTGTATTGAATTTTCTTTACTTTTTCTGGTTCTTGTACTTGATTTTTGTGTCTAGACATAAAATTCGGTTTCTTTAGTAACAAAATGAAAGTGTAAATACTTCCAGGTGCGACACAATATATGAGCATGCAACCTGACTACTGATGCTCTTGTCAAGAGTAGTGACTAATGTTCTTGGCGTTATTATTGCTGGTGCTTTTATGATGATTTTCTGTTCGGTTTTCCTAGTAACCAAAGATACAAAAAAACTTATGCAAATAAGTACCTGGCTTTTCTATTTACTGTGTTGAAAATCAGAAAGCTTTTCATTATGAGAAAATCAACCAATTTTGAATTATCTTAGGTTTGGCAACTGAGTTGTGTCCATGTGTGTCGAGTACAAGTGTTAAACTAACACCATGGAGGTCACAGGTAACAAATGCTCTCTGGCATCATGGGATATGGACGGATTGGGGTGTGTTTAAACAATATAAACTAGCTATTCTACTTCACTTAGTTTCTTAATTTAAAGCAATTTAACCTCAGTTAACTGAAATAGCAGCAAGTATACTTATACAGTCCACTTAAATAGTGAAACCTTAAAATGGAATTCTATAATAGTTATCACAGTTTCGTTTGGTTAAAAGTGTTTGTAGTGTAATAATTGGGTTGTTAGTGTTAACATGTTCCATTTATTGGTTTGTAGCTAATGGACTGCTTTTCACTAGTACTTGTTATATGTTTTTCTTCTTGGATGTCTCTGAGTCTGTTTCTTTCTGTTGGGCTATAAGGTTGTTAGACAGTGTGCAAAATCAAGGGAAGCTGTCAGCTCACCTGTTGAGCATTTAACCCTTCATTATCAGGTTTGTTTGTATTTGTTAGTTAGTCTTTTACAGTTCGCTTACAATTGTCTTCATTCTTTTAACGTGGTGCGTACTGATAACAGGTTCGTCATCTTGACACATCAGAGAAAAGTGAACTTTACAAGTTACAGCAACTGAAGGACGAGCAAGGTCTCTCTCTATCAAAAATCATTTTCCATTTATATAGCTTTGAACCTGGGGCTTTTGTACCATGATAAAATTATGAAAGTAAAAATGAAAACAATGCATGCATCATTCTTCCCATTATCTTGTTGTACTGAACCTTTTATGGAAGTAGTGTGATAAATTGTAACAGATGCTTTTTTGAAACCTCATTTGAGTTGTTTTTTTGTATATAGTTTTCCCCACATTGGGCATTTACATCTTTATATTAAAGGGGATGGGGTGTTTACTGTTCACGTGAACAGTAATCCTTGCTGCCACTTTTTTCTATTCAGTTTTTTTCTTCGGGTCTGGCCTTCAGTTTTTCCCTTTACATAAAGATTCATTTTTGCCCCCCAATTTAATTTGTTATTAAATCTAATAGGTTTCAAAGGCATATTAGCAAATATATGATCAAATCTCAAACATAATTTTTGTGTTTTCTATTGGCTCTATGTTTCTATTAGGATACAAATTCGTTTTCCACTTCTCCATCCTCATCCCTACCAATGTAGATCTAGATTGGCACGTGATTGTTCCATTTTCTTTAACTTATTTAACCATAGATAATTATACAACTCTAATGTCTATTTTAAAATTAAAATTTGTGAGGTAAGTTTTACGGTGTATAATCTTTATATATAAAGCGGATGGGGGTTTAGGGTTGACCTGCCAATTTTTTTTGTGAATCTAGCTTTAGTTTTTTTTTTCTTTCAGTCTGACCTTCAGTTTTTCCCTTTATATATATAGATTCAGTTTGTCCCTCAATTTAATTTGTAATTAAATCTAATAGGTTTGAAAGGCATATACTAACAAATATATGACCAAATCTCAAACACATTAGATTTAAAGTTTAAGGGTTAGGGATTTAGGAGTTCAAATTTAAGGTTAATGCATATTAACAAATATATGACCAAATCTCACACATTGAATTCGGGTTAGGAGTTCAGATTTAAGGTTTAGGGGTTGCGTTATTTTATTTGGGTTTAGTTGTATAATATTAACCGAATTAGCAAAAAGACACTTCGGCTAGACAACCAATATCAGGGCTAACTCCATCTCAATTAAATGCGTTTATTTTTATTTGAGTTTTTAGAGTTACACAATATTGACTGAACTACTAGAAATTGCATAACAATAAATTTGTCTGACAAAAATGCACTTCGACACGCGCGCAACGCGTGCGCGAAGGCTAGTATATACAAGGATATTCCCCTTTTACTATTCATGTGAATAGTAAAAGAACGATCTAGCTTTTTTTTACAATCATGCCATCTATAAATGAATTGACAGATCTGCCCTCAATTTTTATATTTTTACAGTTTTGCCACTCGTTTAAAAATAATGGTATTAATTATAATAATAATAGGTTGATGGGTGTGTTAATAACAAATGCCGTTGTTAATAACATCTCCATAATAATAATAGAAAGAGAATTGAATCAGCTCTAAAACTAAATAATTGTTTTGAGTGTATTTTAACCGATTAATAATTGTATCGATTGTTTAGAGTATATTTATTTATATCACTTTTTCAAAATATTAATTTTGACTATGCATATGAATGTTGGCATGCGGGTTTATGGTTTATGACATCGATTAATAATTGTATTAATTTTTCAGGGTTTATATTCATTTATATTAATTTTTCAAAATATTAATTTTGACGATGCATATGAATGCTGATATGTGGGTTTAGGGTTTAGGGTTTAGGACAACAATTAATTTCCCTATTGATTGCAGCTTATGACATGAACTGATGAGTGTTCCTTACTTGCAATTCTAGATATTTTGGTTATTAATATATATTCGGTGTTAACGTCATCCCAATCAATTGTGTAATTTTTATTAGTTTCAGATAGTTGTTACATAATATTGATCGAACTACAAAATTCACATGTGTATCGATTTGTTATTCAAATTATTAAATATATAATTAATATAATTAATAAGTCTTAAAGTTGAGATACATTATCTACCAAGGGTTATAGGCAGTGACATAAAAACCAAATATTTTCCAGGCATGAACAAATTCATTTTGCATGCGCGAAGCACGTGATTTTAGGCTAGTTAGTGGTGAAAATCTGTAGCACGTATATGTTAATCTAATGCGTATTCTTGCAGGTGAATTGTCAAGTAGTGATGAGAAAAAGTACAAAGCGTTGAAACGGGCAACTGAGAGAGAGATTTCTCAGAGTGCTGATGTCATTTGTTGCACATGTGTTGGTGCTGGAGATCCACGATTGGCGAATTTTAGGTTCCGTCAGGTTGAGATACATCTTACATAACCAGTTCTACTGTCAGTGTCAGTCACAGCTTAAAAGATCTTAAAATATCATCTTCCTGTTCATTTAGGTACTTATTGATGAGTCTACTCAGGCAACAGAGCCTGAATGCCTTATTCCTTTGGTACTCGGGGCAAAGCAGGTATCTTGAGATCAATTCACATAGTTTTACATTTTCTTTAAGGGTTGATGCTTTGCAGTTTAATGTGGAGTTTCTATTTTAGGTTGTTCTGGTTGGTGATCACTGCCAGCTTGGTCCAGTCATTATGTGCAAGAAAGCAGCTCGTGCTGGGCTTGCCCAGTCTCTTTTTGAACGCCTTGTTTCCCTAGGTGTGAAACCAATTAGGTTGCAGGTAAATGGTTAAACTTATTCAATCTTTGTTACTGAACTGATGTTATTGTGGGTAGTATGTGTTATCTTTTGCAATTTCAAATTAGGTCCAATACAGAATGCATCCTGCGCTGTCAGAGTTTCCTTCAAACAGCTTCTATGAGGGAACACTTCAAAATGGCGTCACCATCAATGAAAGGCAGTCAACGGGAATTGATTTTCCATGGCCAGTTCCCAATCGCCCAATGTTCTTTTATGTTCAGGTACACCAAGTGCCAATTAATCATTTGAAAAAGTCTAGAAAAACGTTGTTGGATTTTTTCTCTTTTTTTTTTTCCTGTTTTCTACATGGTTTTGGACTCATTCGTTGGTGTTATAGATGGGTCAAGAGGAGATAAGTGCTAGTGGTACATCTTACCTGAACAGAACTGAAGCTGCTAATGTTGAAAAGATTGTCACAACATTCTTAAGGAGTGGTATCGTTCCTGGTCAGGTGCCATGACATTCCTTTTGCATTTAGCACTTCTCATTGGATTTCATGTTTTTATTTGATAATATAAATGTTTAAATGTTTCACAGATTGGGGTGATAACACCATATGAGGGACAGCGAGCATATATTGTGAACTATATGTCAAGAAATGGTGCTCTCAGACAGCAACTGTACAAGGAAATTGAGGTAATCTGTTTGATTTGTCAGCCACATGATTTTGTGACAGTTGTCCATATCACCAATGTTCATCTTCATTATTTATTGTTGTTACAGGTTGCAAGTGTAGATTCATTTCAGGGAAGGGAAAAGGATTATATCATCCTTTCATGTGTTAGGAGTAATGAGCATCAGGTGAGTGGATAGTAGTTGTGTGCAAATCCATTTTTTTTCGGAAACTTTATTTTCATTGCTGTAGCACATATACTATCTGTGTATTGTGTGTAGTGGTGTATTTTTCAATGTCATTTTTTCTGCCATTTATCCTGGCATTTCTTTCAATAAAATCTGCACATTTAGCTCTAAGGTGACTGTAGAATAGTTGTTTCTCATCAAAAGAGGAGGGTATCAATATATCTGGCTAATGAACTACTCTTTTCAGGGCATTGGATTCCTTAACGATCCTCGGAGGCTCAATGTTGCCCTGACACGTGCTCGATATGGTATTGTTATTTTGGGGAATCCAAAAGTTCTAAGTAAACAGCCCTTGTGGAATAGCTTGTTGACACACTACAAGGTATCATCTGATCTCTAGGAACTATGCAGAGGTGTTGTGTCTGACTATTTTTGACTCTTTCTGCAAGATCGGATGATTGAAAGGAGCGAAAATTGTCAATTATTTTGTGGTATTTAAATTGAGAATGTATTGGTGAATCAGACGATTATGTATTGGGATTCACCTGGGTATTTTGTGGTATTTTACTGTAGTACTTGGATTTTATCACATTGGTCAATCAGACGATTATGTTACATGTATTGAGTATGACCACTGACATTATGTTTATTGTTAGGAACACGAGTGCTTGGTTGCTCTGAGCACTGTAGTTTTCTTAGTACAAATATACTCTTGTCAAAAAGGGAATAAAAAATTAAAATACGATATTACTGGAGGACATGAGCTTTGATTGTTGATGGTAGTGGCTGATGCTTTACGGTAGTACTTAGATTTTATCACGTTGGTCAATCAGACGATTATGTTGTGTATTGAGTGTGACCACTGACATTTTGTTTATCGTTAGGAACATGAGTGCTTGGTTGAAGGTCCCCTAAATAACTTGAAGCAGAGTATGGTTCAATTTCCAAAGCCGAAAAAGGTATGTTATATTTGGTAGAGCACACATTGATTTTCAATTTGTTTGTGGGTGTTGGATCACATATAGTATAAGTTGGTGGTAGACATGAAATCATGATTGGTTATTTTTTTACACAGATCTACAATGATCGTCGTCTGTTCTTTGGTGGTGGTCCTGGAGTGGTCCCAAGTGATAGTTATGGGTCTATTGCACCATCGGGTCAGAGTGCTGATAGAAGAAGTGGTCGCAGTAGGGGTATGTTATTTCTACTCTCTCTCTCTCTTCTCCCCTCCCCATTTGCCGCATGGATTATAGTATGATGCTTGCAATCTAGGATCACGATGTTGAAGGGGTAAAACTTAATTTAGGGGTAGATAGGTGCACCGCCTTTGTGATTAATGGTTTGGATTACAAAAAACCTAAAAATAAGCACCTCATAATGCAGATGAACCTAAGAATTGTCCTTCTAAAACTGAATACTCAGCTACTCTTATTATGTGCAATTGTGTACTGTCCTAATGAAATTTCACGTGTAGCGAATTAATTATGATTTAAGTTTTTGGTTGGAAATTGGAGATAATTGTTTCGCTGGATTGAATAACAGCCGGCAAATGTGTATGCGCATTGGTTAATCTTTTTTTTTCATTGGATTCTCATTGTTTCTGTCAAATTCAGGTTCTTACCTATCTCCTGGTCCACCGAATGGTACCCACAAGCCTGGGGTACATCCTGCTGGATATCCAATGCCTCGGGCACCACTTGCACCATTTCATGGTGGTCCCCTATCTCAACCCTATGCTATTCCAACTCGCGGAGCTGTGCATGGACCAGTAGGAGCTGTTCCTCATGTCCCTCAACCTGGAAGCCGAGGGTTTGGCGCTGGACGTGGTAATGCTGGTACTCCTATTGGCAGTCAGCTCCCTCATCAGCAAGGCACACAGCAGAATGTAGGAAATCTGGGATCTAATTATAACTTTCCTGCTTTGGAAAATCCTAATAGTCAGCCATCTGTGGGCGGTCCATTATCTCAACCTGGATTTGTCAATAATGTTTGTATCTTTTTTCTTTTTTCCGTGCTAAGTTTATACATGGATTTATTTCTCCATTCAGTTTCATGTCGTCCTTTATTTTTTTTCCCTGTCACAGATTCCAGGTCAAGGGCCGAGCCAAGCATTTCGTGATGGATTTTCTATGGGGGGCATGTCTCAGGTTTTTTTTCTTCATACTTTCCAAGATCTCGTTGATAACTGTTCAAAATTTTAGAGCTATATTCATATCTTAATTTCACCTCAGGAGTTCTTGGGTGATGACTTTAAAAGTCAGGGATCACATGTTCCTTATAATGTTGCTGACTTCTCTACTCAGGTATGTATTTATTTTCATTCTTTTTTTTGTGTTTATCTTTAGAGGAACTATTTAGTTGCTTCAGCAGCATTCTTGGATGTTTAGATTTGAGGATGTTCTTGTGTGTCATATCTCTGTTCTACTTAATCTGCTATATCTATCCTCTAGATTTCTGTTTAGCATTTTGCTGCAGTTCATAATTTTTACTAAATAATGTTACTATTCCTCAAGCAGTATGTTAAGGGATGTTAGACTAATCTGTTGTATAGATTTTTTTTCCTCATGGTATTGTGATGGTTAAAATCTATGGTTGTTTGAAATGGATTCCCCCTATTATGTTCAGAGTACCCATCCTGTACATTCTTTTTCTTATAATCGTGTATAAAATAAAATTCAAACGTAGGGAATTTGGCCTGCAGTTTCCTTTAATTTCAGTGTGTTGACATGCTGCTGGCCTTGTATGTAGGCTTCTCAGAGTGGATATGCTGTTGATTATGTTACTCAAGGAGCACAGGGAGGGTTTCCAGGCACCTTTATGAACCAGAATTCTCAAGCAGGGTACTCTCGATTTGGTTCAGGGAATGACTACATGTCTCAGGTTTGTTGATTTCCACTTAGTTAAAAAATGAATAGAAACCTATTTGGTGCCTCGTCTTTTTTCATCATTTAGGCAAAATCTATCTTGTGCCTTGTTTTTATCTTCATTTGGGCCAATCTGAACTGTGAACTGCATATTTCAGGACTACATGGCACATGGTACACAAGGTCTATTTACCCAGGTGGCCTACAATGACCCATCACAGGATGACGGATCACAGAACCACTATGGCATGGGGAATGCAAATGCGCTTCAGTCTCAGGTTTCTTCTCATACAAGCTGTTTGATATATAATTATCACGGATAGTTTGGCCATTGAGTGGCGAATTTAGTGTAAAAGGGCTAGTTTTTGGCATACTTTCTCTGGTTCTTTTGTCAGTTATACCTTGCCTAGGTGCTTTGTTGATATCTTGTTTTGGAGCTGATAGATTTGTTCAACATATATGCAGGGATATATGAGTTCTCTGTACTCCCAGCCTTTTACTCATTACAATACACAGCCAATGAACTTGCAGGCTCCACAACAGCAGCCGCCCCAGCAGGGTCAGAGCTCCCAAAATCAGAAGATTCACTACAATGGTTAAGACAGTAGGGAATAATGGCTGTGATGGGTTATAATCTTTGCATTCAGCAACTCGGTTTGTGCTCTCTTGTGTGCCCAAACATATCTACCCTAAAATGCAGAAAATTTGCTGATTGAGATAAGTGGTTATCTCCGTAACCAATAGTTAATGGTCTGGGTATTGGTTATAAGGATCATGAGTGGGGCAAATGAGCATGGGTCTGATCAAACAAGAGCAGCACATCCAGGGCTGAGAAAGAAAAGGATAACCCCGATTAACTGCGTGAAGTTTTGTATTGTTCTGAAGGTAAGGACGTGTTCTGAGTGAGCATTACATGGCATGGTATTGGTGAAAGGGTGTGGAAACTGGAAGCAGCGGCAGGGCTATATATCTAACTGACTGGGGAAAACCCCGCAGAAGCAGTTTACCACAATTTTTTGTACAGCATGCTGGGGAAAGTCGCCTAGCCCTTTCAGTTCGTGACATGTATACTCTGCATTACTATTGAATAGTTGATGATAGCATACCAAGTATTATTCAGTGCGTGTACTGCTCGCTGAACCCCGGTGGTATATAAAATCGTGATGATGGTTTTTGTGCAAAGGCTTGATTCAATTAATGTGTTGGTTGTGTGAGCAAGAAGTGTCTTGAGGTCTCTTGTTTTGCATCTATTTTTGTTGGTTTTAAAAATCTGGGCAAGTCCAGAAAGACGGTTGACTGAGGGTGGGTTTGGTTTAGCTAGGTTTATAAGATATAAGCTGACTTTTAGCTTCTAAGCAGAAGCTGGGTGTTTGCAGCTTTTTTTTTTCTCAAAACATTTTATACTTTTTTAAAAAGTAGCTTATTTTTAGACTTACCAAACACCAAAATCTTTGGTGTTTAAAAGCAAAGGAGCTTATAAGCTCTCTCAAACCCAACCTGAACCTGCTCACATGATTTAAAGGAAATATGATTCAAACAATGTTTGACATGAGAAGCAAAGTTTTGGTATCATATTTTAAAATTTTTAGAACGGTATCCTATAATTGAAAGGTATTTTAAATCGTTAGTTCTGTTAAATAAGCTAATAATATTATTTGAGGTGAAAAGACTGATTTGTTTTTGTTTTTGAAAAAAATGATCCAAACAGTGTGACATTTTAGAGAAACAAAACTTTTCTATGTCATATTTCAAAAATTTTAAAACGGTATCTCACGTTTTTACCTCGATTGAAGAAAGATATCTAAAACTGTTAGTTCATAGTCACCAAACATACCCTGCACCATCACTCCCACCTGAGCTACTCGACCTCTTCTAATCCATTCGGTCTCGACTTCGTCTTCTTCGTCGAGATAGCATAGTATAGATGACTATTGTAGGATTTGATGCAACACTCGAATTTCAAATTGACCATATTTGGTTACTTTTGTTTATGATAACCATCTATTAATCATAGAAGTTCTCTAATATAAGCACGAACCATAAAAATTTGGAAAATATGACTGATACAAAATAGTTTAGGTGGTTATTGTTGGCTAATGCTGATTATCATCAAGTGCATAAAGTCAAGTATTAGCATCACAAACTGTATTATTCTTTGAGAGAGAGAGGCCGTCGTGACGGATTGGAGAAGCCATGGTTCACTTGATCATTATGGGTGTTTGGAGGAGGGTCAGAACAAACTTGATTATGTTTTGGCTTTGACTGTGGAGAACTTCCTTGAGCACCGACTACAAACAGTTGTGTTTAATAAGAGTACCAGTTTGACAAAGTTTATTCGACAATGACAATCACTACCACGACAAGAATTGTTTTTTCAACGACGATGCTGCTCTTTTCTCTCTTCTCCTCTACCGGCGCATCTCTCTTCTCTCTTTCTCCGACGACAGTGCTTCTCCCTTCTCTTTTTCTCTGATGGAGACGAAAATAACAATCATTTTTCTTTTCTATTTACTAAGTTATATTCACTCTTACGTAAAATTTTAATTAATTATTGTTCTTAATTTTAAAGACAGAGAATTTTAAAGATGAAAAAGGAATACAAAAGATTTTTTTAACGGAACTAACTGTTCCTGATAGCTTTCTTCAATCCGGGTAAGAACGTGGAATACCGTTTTAAAGTTTTTGAAACGTGAGACACCAAAGCTTTGCTTTTCTAAAAGATCAGACACTGTTAACAAAGGGTAAATTTAGGGTTGGGCTCGGGCCCAAACTGGGACAGTTTTTTCAAGGGCTGGGCCTGGACCGGTGGTAGTGTGTCCGGGTCGATTTTTAGCTTTACAGCGTTAGGGCCCGTTAAAAGCCCGGACCCGGTGGCAGAAATCCTAAGACTAGTCAAAGCCTGGACCGACGTTGTACGGGCACGTCTTGCCGGTTTTCAAGCCCAGACCGGCTAACATATTCTTCTGAATCCCTCAGCTTTCTCAGAGCCTCAGCTCTACTCTCTTCCGCCACGGTGGTCTTACTCCTTTTCGCCTCCAACTCTGCACTCTAATTAATCCCCCGCCACCCTTTCTATCTCCTTCACCAATCCCACTAACCCCAAACAAGTCCCATGTCTCAAATCAGCCTTGATCCCCTCCACATACTCCACCATCAGCTCACACATTTTCTCAACCAAATCCTCCATCAGCCCTTGCACGTCATCCTCCACCGACTCGAACACCGCGCTCACTTTGTTGAAAATCCTCCAACAGATCGATTAGTTTTCAGTGTTTTGAATTTGAATTTGGCACAGAATCGAAGAGAGTGAAAGAGGAGTTAGGTACTTGGAGAAGACCGATCTGGATCTCAGATTGGAGTTGGTGGAAAGCGATCTTCACTTGTTCATGGGCTTCGGTGAGAAGAGAGCCTAATCGCCACTGGATCTTGCTTCAGGGTGCTGCATGGCATACTCGACCTAGAAGAATTGCCAGTGTAGCTCATCCTTAGAGAAGAAGACTAGCGTACACAATACTTATTACTGTCAGGCCTTCGGGTTTTATTTTTTTTATTTTTAAGGACCGTGCCTGGCGCGGCTGTTAATGGGCCCAGACCGGATATGAAACAAAAATTCACGGGACCGGGAAAAAGCCCGATCCGGTCAGCCCGGCTCTGTTTTTTTTTGAGTCGGGTTTTTTGCCCAGTCCTAGTTAAATTAGTCTTTTCATAGAAAAAAAATGTATGGTTTTAGTTTTTTAATGGAACGCTTATAGATACTTTTCTTCAGTCGGGATAAGAACGTGGGATACCGTTTTGAAGTTTTTGAAACGTGAGATACCAAATCTTTGCTTCTCTTAAATGTCAGACACTGTTTGAATATTTTTTTTTGATAGAACAAGCATGGGATGATTACAAAAGCAAGTATTTTTAACCATTTCCCGGTAAAACAGTTACATATAATAGCGGAGTAGCCTACTAAACAAGTAGTTCAACTCATGTTGTAAGACTCATTATGTGAACCAAACATAATTATGCAAACACTAATTGGAACATGTTTCGACTTAATAGGAGCTTATGTTATTACTTAACCTTGTTTATATGGTTTATGTATATTTATTCATATATGGTAAGGGAATCCATTAGCAACAAGTATATTGTGTTGGTAATGTATTAAGACAAGTTTACAAGAGTTTACTTGGAGATCAAGAAGTATCTTTGTGGGAGGTCTCTTGCTATCATGTAACACTATAAATAAAGGTGCTTTAGTCCCTGCTCTCTCTACAACAAAACATATGAGCCATCCCATCTATGGTGTCTAAGCTTAGCAGAGAGGAGAAGACAAAAGCCAAAGCCAGATTTTCTCAAGACGTTGACAACCTAGTTCATCAGATAAAAACATGGACATCAATCAAGAAGGTATGTCAATATCCCATGCAGATAAGTTCATGTAATTAGTACTAAAGAATGTGTTTATGTATTTGGTTGTGATCGATTTTGTTTTGCTTCTATGATCTTATACATGTCTGAACTCTGTAATTACAATTACAAAGGGCTTCTCTTTGGCTTTCTTCACACGGTGGTATGACCTGGAAGATGACATTAGAAGCTCTATGACTAAGATAGTAAGGGGTAGCATTCCAGAGCCAATTTTTGCTTCTGATTTCATGGATGCCATTGCTGAGAAGTACAAGGAAAGCAACAAGGCAGAAGCTGCAAGGATAGGGAAGGAGTTCAACCAGCTCAAGTATAATGGAATTGGAGGAGTAAGGTTACACATCATGAGACTTACAGAGTTGAACAGTAGGCTCAAGGAGCTTGATCAAGGAGTGAAGGATGAGCAGCTAGTGCATCATGCCCTGGACAACCTGCTAGAACTGGACATTGGATCAACTGATATCCATCTGTATGGATGTGGAGAGCAGAATGAAGAAGGGGAAGCAGCCTGTAACCTCTATTAACCTAGTTCATAAGGCTAAATGGAAGAAAAACAATCTAAAAGTCAATAAGACTATAGAGAAGCCATCCAGTAGCACTGCAGGCAGCAGCAAGGCCAAAAAGCCATTTAAGTTTAAGTGTTATTTCTTCAAGAAAACTGGACACAAGAAGTCAGAATGCACTGGCTTTAAGGCCTGGCTAGAAAAGAAAGGTGAGGATAGTTATCTTAATCTTTTAGAAACCTTTCCTTTAGAAATTAATTTTGTCAATACCAAATTCCATTCTTATTACTTGGATTCAGGAAGCCCCTTACATGTTACAAATTTATTGCAGGGTTTCATAAGGAAGAGAAAACCAAGGAATGAGGAGCAGAATGTCTGCGTGGGGAATGAGATGAAGGTTTCTGTGAAGGCTGTAGGATCCCTTAGATTGGATTTAGGTTTTGGAAACTCTTTGATTTTAGACAATGTCTTATATGTACCTTCCATTAGAAGGAATTTATTGCCCGTCAGTCTTTTAGTCAAACTTGGATGTACCTTTCTCATTACTTTAAGTGGAATTAAAATTTTCAGAAATTCTTCACAATCTTCAATTCAGAATTTTAATTCTTCGGCCATGTTTGGTTCTGGTGTTATTGAGAATGATTATTTAAGGTTAAATTGTTCTGTGTCTCAACAAAAATTATTGCTTGTTGAAAATAATAATAATACAGCAGAAAATAACACCATTGGTGTTAAAAGAACCTTATATAATGAGAAGTCAGCCTATCTGTGGCATAGACGTTTAGGCCACATATCAAAACAAAGACTGCAGATACTTGTTAAAAATAAAACATTGCCTGAACTAGACTTTTCAGATCTTGAAGAATGCATTGAGTGTTATAAAGGAAAGATGACAAATATGAGAAGAAAAACTGCTGACAGAAGTAAAAAACTGTTAGAGTTAATACACACAGATATTTGTGGGCCTTTTAAACATAAGACAATTTGTGGTAATGTTTATTTTATAACCTTTATAGATGATTTTTCCAGATATTGCTACATATATTTACTATCAGAGAAATCACAGTCTTTAGAAGCTTTTAAAATTTTTAAGACTGAAGTAGAGAATCAGTTGGACTTAAAAATAAAGACTGTGAGGTCTGATGGGGGGGGGAGAATTTTATTGTAAATATTCTAAGTAGGGCCAACATAAGGGAACTTTTGCATTATATTGCAAGAAGTTGACATTAAGGCTCAATATAGTACACCACATAATCCCCAATAGAATGGTGTTGCAGAGAGGAAAAATATGACTCTATTAAACATAGTTAGGAGTATGATGTGTACATCTGGGCTGCCTCTGTTTCTTTGGGGAGAAGCTTTAAGAACTGCAAATTATCTTTGCAATAGGTCCCCTAGTAAATCTGTGGATAAAACATCATTTGAATTGTGGTGTGGTAGACAACCAAGTTTACATTACTGCCATGTTTGGGGTTGTAAAGCTGAGGCAAGGCTTATAAAGAAAAGTCAAATAAATTAAAATCAAAATCTGTGATTTGTCATTTTATAGGCTACTGTGAAAAATCAAAAGGTTTTAAGTTATATTCACCTCATCATTCACCTAGAGTGTTTGAAACACATCAAGTTAAATTTTTAGGTGAAGGTGTCTGCAATACAATTTTTGAGGACTTGTCTTCAGATTTTGAAGAAATTGTAGAGGAAGGGATGAACACAGTAGCAATGCCTGACACCCTAGGTGATGCATTGACAGTTTGATTGGTTGACTTTTACTATTCATAGTAAAAAGAATAACACAAATCAAGCCACTCCAATAAGCTTTAACATCAATAAGATCGGTCTCCTCATAAAACTCGAACGAGATCTCTAGTCGAACCATAGATAAAAATCTTCAATCACAAATCTCATAAAACATCTGTTCGACTAAATAATAAAGATGGGGAAAGTGGTTTCACCACTGAAACAAATCATTACCCTCCGTGGCTAGGGTCGGAACCTCCCAGCTACATGGGCATCACACTACCCCCAGGTGAGGATCGCTATATGCAGTCATCTCTACCGGTGGCATGGACCTCTAGAGAAAACAATGGCTAGCTAGTGAATATTCATAGACGACCCTACGTTGGCAAATTACCTGCACAGTTAGGGTCAGAACTGCTCAGGGTACTTTGGGGTATCCCCCGATAATAATCTCGAAGACGACTCTAAGTGGTGAAATGAAAACCAAATACATAAAACACAAATCCACACATCCCCAAGTATAATTCCCAACATCCCAGAAGACCGTACACGGAGGTATAAATATTTATAACAAACCTCCCATATCAAACCCTCAGGAAACAAATATAAGCCCTTTTTCTCGGTCAAGAAAACATTAAAAAACACACAGACGTCTCACGCGTCAAAAACATTATCGTTCTGAAAATATATAATCAGGATTTAATCATATCTGAAAACCATCAAAATTCCAAGAAACATAAATTATTCATAAAATCCCAAAAAGCAATAGATATAACAAATCACGAGAATCAATCATTCCGGGATCATCACAATGATATAAATCCATAAGCTCAAAGCATAAAATAAAATAAATCATTAAAATTTCCAAAACGATAAATGCAACTTCAAACTCAAGCGATGATCCCATATCACTTCATCAATCAAAACTTGAAAACGATAATTTCAAGAAAATATTCTTAAATTATTTAACTCATATAATTTATTTAAAATAAAAGTTCACTCACAGATTTAATTCTCCGATGCTCGGAACATCTCTCGAGCGCTATCTCACAATATCTGGCCCCTCGAGTAAATCCGTGTCTGACGATAAGCATTAAAATATAACAGTTAGATTAGATATCGAGATTATTATGAATTCAACCATTATCTTAGTTTAACCAGGGATGACTGGCATCCATTTTTATCGACTTTCCACAATTAAATCTTCTTCCCGATTACCGATTCGATAATTACTTCTCTTAATCAACTTATCAGGTGTCGAGGTAACTTAATAATTATTCAGGAAATTGATATGAACGACAATTTTATATTTTTAACGTGAGCCGACATAATTATGAAACCCTTCGATATTTTACAAATGTCGAACCTCAAATTTTACTTTTTCCCAAATATCAATTAAGACTTCTCCTCATTTTGACCAAGATTAACCAATTTCCTAATTAAATGTCCAATTGACTGATTTTTACTAGTAGACCTTTGTTGACTTATCATGTTTATTGGTGTACTTTTTAAAAATGGAAACTTTATATTTTTAAAAAGTTTATCATAATTAATCGTTTTGCTATTTCATGAGACTCTACAACTCTAAATTTTTACAAAGGAGTCGATTTCTACCTCTTTATCATTCTACCAGAATCTTATCTGACCGGCACATTCGCCAAATTCTAAAATCTTACCGGAATTTCACCGTAGCCTCCTCGTACTTCCAAACTCCAAGTTATCGACATTCATGCAACAAAAGATTATCACCAAAATAAACCAAATCAGCCATCCAAACTCCCACACAAACCAACACAGAAACTAAAACTCAGAGTCCACCCGATCTGGTGAATCCCAAATAGTAGCCCAGCAACTCTTCTTTCTCCATTCTTGACATACGGCCACAGAATCACCTTGTGGAACAACACAGCTGCCTTGTTTCGCTGCCTCCACTCCGATTCCTTCCCAAGTGGCGTCTGGCTCTAGAAGAAGGTTTCTAAGCTCATCAAAGCTTGAGAGACTCGCCAAAGACGTCAGAGACCCCTCGCCAAACACTCTCGACCAAAACCCAGAAATGCACAGGATTAGGGCTCCTCAGATGAAAGTGTTTGGGAAGAAGTTTTACGCTACTTCCACCATTTGCCTTCTATTACCCTTCACCATCTTGCTGAAGAAGTTTCAACAACACCAGGAAGCATACCTAGGCAACTTCGGCAATGCAAGTGATGAAAGTGTTTGGAACAGGACAGTTAGAATGGAAAGATTCTGGTATAATAGAGAGTTTAATATTCCAATAATCCGAGCATCAAGTTTTGTTGATGTGCTGGAATTGGCTTCTTCCGAAGGGGAGCATTGGATCACTTCCACCCGTCAGGAGGTTGATGCCTCCACCCCTGCACAAACTCAAGGCAGTCCACCACATTCATTAATGGCTCATCGGCATCCCCAGCTTGCATGCATAATTAGAACGGATATACTGTATATATGTGTATAGTGATTGAATTCGAATGAATAACAGAAGTATAGTCTTCTGCATATTCTGATTATTGATCCTTCAGCTACTGATCGATAAGGTTGACTGCAGCAATCTGTGTAGTTAATTAGTAGACAATGATCTGATAATGATGCATTACACTGCAAGCATAAACATTATAGCCGACGAAAAAAAAATCGTCGGCTAAGTTAAATTTTCATCGGTTAAAATAATTTTTTCATCGGCTATAGTCATAGCCGACGAAATATATAATTTCGTCGGCTAAAAGTCCTTATATTTGCAGATTCAGACAACAACTCATTTGAAAAAAAAAACGGGAGAAAATGTTTGGGTGTTGTCGAAATTGTTGGGTGTCGTCGAAATCTGTCCAAAATTAGTTTGTGGAGCTATATATAGGTACGTATATGTGTATATATCTTGATTTTGAGTTGATTTAAGAGTTTTATTTGAGTTATATATATATATATATATTCATTTTGAGTTTTAATTTGAGTTGAATTATTGGATTTTGAATGTGATTGAGTTGATCGATTTTGATTTGATAATATATATGAAGTTGTTGTTATTAATAATTACGTAGTAGTATATATATATATATATTAATTTAATTATAATATTGTGTTGTTGCATAGTATGAATTAATTAATATGTTGATTATGATTGATGTTAATTGATATATAATATTGTTATATAATTAGTAATTAGTATATATGCATGTATATATATATGTGTGTGTTAATTATTAATTTGTTATTAATTAATTGTATATTGTAGATAGAATTTGAAAATTTAATTAATTAATTAGAGTTTATACATATATATTTTGTTATATTTTCAAGATATGGATAAGAGTTGGATTTCGCTTCTAAAATAGGACAAAAGATATGATAAAAGAGTTATTAGTTTTATTGAATATGTGATGGCTAATTCTAACCGAAATACAATTTTCTATTGCCCGTGCACTAAATGTCAGTGTCGCAGCAATATGCATCGATTTACGATTGACAAAGTTTGACAGCACATGAAGTGATCGTTTGTTAGGGGGGACTGGATGGGATTGACTGCTTACATAGTAAAATAAGTCTGTCTCATGTTTGGCCCAGTCCGAGACCACTTTTAACTATGTAGTCCCAAAAACCCCTCTCGCACTGTATTACAGAGCGGCCCCAAAATTGGGGGTACTCTATAAGCTCTCATTCTGGAACGAAAAAATGCACGCTCCACTGCTCCAAGTCTTCGCCTCAGTCACTCCCTCATCTAAGTCATCTCTTCTGCTCCCAGGTGCGAAATCTTCATCCCTTTTCTTCTTTCACCGATTTCAGGTCCGATCTACTCTCTCGTGCTCTCTCTCTCTCTCATCTTCTCATTTTCAACCCTCTGGGCCATCTTTTTTTTGTTATTCCTCGATATGAAATTGAGAAAATCATCGATTACATCGATAATGGTTATAGGTTGCATGTATTTGAATGAGTGATTGAGTATTCTTGGTCTTGGTAGATTGATTTGCTGAAAATCGATCATTATTATGGTTGGGTCTTCTTCTTCTTCTCCTTCTTTTCTTTTTCTTTTGTATAAGAAAAAAAATACTGGAGGCTTTGCTCATGTATAGACTAGTTTGCTGCATCTATACATGGGGATGCAATTAGCTTTCCGTAGAGGCTTTGCTCATGTTGTTTGGATCGAGGAGAAGAATTTGTTCACTTGCTTCAAACTACAGAATTTTCTTGTCTGTGGAGGTTGCCTTAGTTATTAGAAGAGTCCAAACATTTTTTAGGTTCTTTCATTGAAATTTCTATTTACTTGTTTTTGTTCCTCTTAATGTTAATGGAATCATTCTGTTATTTCTTGTCTATGGGTACTTGTTGGTTTACTCAAACATAACAACTTAAAACTCAATTAAGAGTCTTACATATGATATTATAGAAATGTTAGAACACAACTAAAGTCTTAGATCCATATAGAGAACCGGATAGGTAAAGTGCTGGAATGTATGTTAGAACACATATGTGTCTCTTATAACCTGAGTTACCAACTAATCAAGATCTATAACAGTGTAGACTTCAAAAGTTCATTATTCAAAGCTTAGGGAAATATAAGATAAATTTTTATAGAATTTACATAACTATAAATTTGAAAATGCATGATCGGGGCTTTTGTAATGGCCAACAATGCATATGACAGTAGAAAATGTATTTCTATTTCCTGCATTGTGCATTCATTGTTTCAAAAAAACTTAATTAGCAAATACAATATTGGGTCTTCTTCTCCTTTTTTTTCTTTTTCTGTTATATTGACTGAGTAGTTCATTGATTTTTATGTGCTTGTGAATTTAGGATATGGATCGAAGACAAATTGTTGCTTTTATTGATGGAGTTGTGGCACCTAGAGACCATGTGTGCTTGCACTATGCTGTTGTGGTTGATGTTTAGTTTGAGAAGAAGACAAACCACCATTTTGCTAACAGAACTCATTTTGTAGTTACCCGATTAGCATTCATGCTTTTGTACCTAGTTTTCATGTGGAATGCTAAAGAGTTCATTTTTTTGTTGTATAATTAACCGGTGAGACTTGTCAATGTAAAATATTTGTCTTATGTTGATTATGGTGGCTGGATGGAAAACAATATGTTGGTATTCAGAACAATAGTCCAATGCATCATCAAATGTGAGATATGACTATTGTGTCTTTAATCCAAAGCAGTACCAAACATGGGTCAGATACTGCTATAGCTTAATCCCAGCTTAAAGAGTGCAGGACTATGATAACAAATAAGCATGTCTAAGACAGCTGGGTATCAAAGGTACCTGAAGAGTAACGGGTTTTGAAAGAAGTACACATGTTGGATATATCACGGTGAAACATTATCGGGGGTTCGCATGATCATAGAGAATTTTCTGAGACGGGCAGTACATCCAACGATCCAACGACCTTCATCAACGATATGTTTCTTTATGAGAGCGGTGTATGCTCTCAAGGACAGTATATGCTTGAGCCGGTGTAGCCTTTCTCTAAAGTTGTCAACACTGCTGGTATTGACAAGTAAAACAAACTACTTGCTTTCTAACAGATCCTGTGTACCCCGGTTGTCAGAAGACGGTTTTTGAAAGTGTGATGGACATTATGAAGATTAAAGTTGAGACAAAATCGACCGTGAATGCTGTTGATGATTATTTATAATACATTGCTTGATGCTGTCCCACGGTTATCGTATTCATACCACTCATCATAAGGTCTGATGTATCCTGAAAGATCTTGGGCTTTCCTACATCAAGATCCATGCATGCAGATATGACTGTGTTCTCTTCTGGGGTAAAGATCCAGAAAGAAATGACCTCGGTGGCCTTGACGCATGTCCGGTATGTCAGAGATACATGTATAAGCTGACTACTGCAGGCAATAGTAAACATGTGAAGGTACTTCGGAATTTCCCTGATAGGAGCATTTTATGTGACGAATATATAGTTGAAACCTTACACTTTTGCTTAGTTTATTTCTTAATAATGTCAATTTAATATAGTTTATTTCTTAGGTACTTTGGAGAGCGATTATGAGGAAATGAAAGCTAAATCCGGACAATTAAGGCCTCGTCTATGGAGTTGTGTTGCAAAGCATAGAGAATGGTCATTCCATTGGACAAGAAGCTCAAATGAAGTCAAAGAAAAGATGTGTGCAAAACTACCCTCTAAGAAGCATATATTTGAAGTCTGAAAATAACTTATTTTCTTCTGTATTCAATGAAGAATTCGAGGGGTTTCTCGCAATCCTTTTGGCCAATGCTCAATTCACAGATGTAGTACAGGTTTTGTGCTTCATTATCATGCCAAGAATCATTCAAAAAGAAGTCGGGAAGCTCAAGTTACAAGTTGTCAAAGTTGGACCTAGAAACTGAAAATTCAGAAAGCACACTGACTATCAACCTTTCAAGCCATTTTACACTATCAACAAGAATTATTGTCTGAAAAGTTTCTTCACCAAAGTTGTATACAAGAGAGAGTACTTCAATTTAGAGCCAAGAACTGTCCAGAAAGGTGGAGAATTAATGAAGTTACGATTGCTCAAAGTCTGAAGAAAAACTGCTAGAAATTGAAATTTTCGGCAAGGTTCTGTTGAAGTCGGGTTTTGGGCTAATTTTGAGGGACGACTTCTTGGACCTTTTGAAGGTTTTTTGTTGGATTTTGAAGGCCTATTTCTGAGTATTTTTAATCCTTAAATTCGTGGAAATTCATAAGGGGTAATCAAGCCCAAGTTTGCTTAGGAAATAAGACCTAATTCAAGAAGGAAAATGCATCCCTTGTCCCATATAAATAGGGGCAGCAAACCAACGAATTGGGGGACCTCCTCTTGACACACAACAACTCAGAAACCCTAGTTTCTTCCATCTCTCTACCTCTTCCATAAACCCTAATTTAGCCTTTTCAATTCCTCTTGTAATTTCATAGTTTTCTTGGTGTGCTTCGAGCGTGTTGAAGAACGAAAAGTGTAACTCATGACTTTCTTTCTTTATTTTCAATATATTTTTTCTGTTTTTAGTTTGTTCTTGATTCATATGTGTGTCGTGTATGTGTTTCTGTTCATTGATTGAATGATTTTTTAGTTATCTTGATCATGCTTGTTCTATATTGAAATTACTATGATTTGTTCTTCATAAAAATATGCCAAGACTTGTATTTGGACCCCGTCGGTTCATATGAGTTAAAATTGATAGAGATTAATTATAAAATGCATGCTAATATATGAGTTGTCAGCAGCGTGTGCGGATTTATATGTTAGTATGTTCGAATTTGTGCTTAAACTTAATGATTTATGTTATATGAAGCGTGTTTGCATCATATGAAATTTCTTTAATATTGTCAGCGGCGTGCGCGGCTATTAGAGATAGTTTAGAAAGACATGATGGATTACTGGGCCGTGTGGGCTGTTTTCTCTTGAAATTTAGTTCAACTATCGAATTTGCATGATTTTAGGTTGCTAGAATTGTTATTTATCGATATGTTCTTGTGTTGAGTTTTTGTGTTTGTGTGAGGTTGGTCACATGTATATAGTAGCTTAGATTTGTTTTCTTTGTAGTTTAGGATTTTCGTCACTATTCTGTTCCCTGTTTTCTTGTATTTTATTTCCATACCAAATGAACTCCGAATACCCTAAAAGTTTGTACAGTTGTTCATATATATGTCTAATATATTTCTGTAAATTTTCATAATTTTCTGAGTAGTTTAAGTTAGGTTTTTAATTAGGTTTTTAACTACCGTTTGTTAGGAACAGTAGTCACTTTTGTAATAACTTGTAAGTTATAATACTTGTTTATAATTGTTGTGATTTATACTAACGTTTATTTTGCAAGTACCCTCAATCACCGGCCTATACGATGCCCTACTTGCCTTATGCTACTAACGATAAAAAGTGTTTATTTGATGCAGGCTTAAAAACCCGCCGTCATTCCCTTTGAGGGATAAGCTGGAGCGATTGTACATGTCATCACACACGACCAAAGCTATGAGATGATATGTTGATAGAGAATTACATGACGAAGATACCCTTATACATTCAGCTAACGGGGAGGCTTGGAAGCATATAGACAGAGAGTTTCCTCATTTTGCGTCAGAGGTCCGAAATGTGAGGTTCGGGCTCTCATCCGACGGGTTTAATCCTTTTGGTAACATAAGTCTTCATTACAATATATGACCGGTGATTTTGTTACCATACAACCTTCCTCCATGGATGTGTATGAAGAAGGAATACAATATATTGAGTTTGTTAATTCCAGGGTCCGGTTATCTAGGGAAGTGTCTCGATGTATATTTGAGACCCTTAATTGAAGAGCTTAAGTTTTTTTGGGACGTTGGTCATCCCACTTATGACAAGTACATGCACGAGATGTTTCGGATGCATGCCATGGTTGTTGGTACCATCAATGATTTTTCTGCCTGTGAGATGTTGTCAGGCAACGTTGTTAGGGGATGCAAGGCTTGCCTAGAGTGCCTTAGAGATGAGGGGAGCAGTAGTCATTGTAAAAAGATATGCAGATTAGGTCACCGTACTCTCCTTCCGTATGATCACGAATGACGGTTCGATGACAAGGCATTTGATGGGACTGTAGAAAACGGTGTGCCTCCCAGAAGATGGACGGGGGAAGAAATTTTAACAGTGCTTAATGAGTACGATTTTGGGCAGCTCAGCAATCATCCCAATATTGTGGCGGCAATACCTGACAGACCCGACACGTATAAATTTTGAACACATAAGAATATATTCTAGGAACTCGCATACTAGAGTAAGTTGTTAATCAAACAATACCTAGATGTGATGCACATAGAAAAAATGTATGTGACAGTGTGGTTGGAGCAGTGCTGAACTTACAGGGGAAGACGGTCCTAAGACACGTATTGATCTTAAAAAAATGGATATACGAAGACATCTGTGGTCGAAAGAAAGGAAGAAAAAATGCCTCAAATGCATTCCTATTAGTCATCCAACTTTACTACCCCGTAATAAACTCCCATAGAACCCCTAAACTGCATTCCTATTGCACAACCAACTTTACTATCCCTTAATAAACTCCCACCGAACCCTTAAACCGCATTCATATTGAACAACCAACTTTAATACCCTTTAATAAACTCTCACTGAATCTCTAAACCTTATTTCTATTGCACAACTAACTTTACTACCCTTTAAAATCAAATCAAGCACATACAAAGAAGAGAGGAGGAGAGCTTGGTCTGTTATGGAGATAGAAAAGAGGGTGAGAGAGTGAGAGCATTCGAGAGTCTGTTGATTACCAACAGTGCAAATCGGATTGTTGCCACGCACAAGATTGGTTTCGTCCCCGACCTCGGCTTCACCTTCGAACCTTCACTTTCAGCTTCCAAACCTGAGCGTTCTCTCTCCACCTTTTCAGTGCGCCTCATCAGCAGTAAGTCAGTAACCCAACTCGACTGGCCTCCTGCTTTGCTGCTCTGACTGGCCTCGCTGGCCCAACGATGAGTTCGTCAAGCAAGCCCCACCGCTCCGGTAAACTCCAAAACCGATCCCCGAGCGCAGCCCATCCCCGATCCGGCACCCAAAACCAATGTGTCATTGCCGCCTATCCTTGCCTCGCCCATTTCGGACGTGGATTGATGACGAACGACACACACGTGGATTGACGACGAACGACACACAAGTGGATTGACGACGAACGACACACACGTAGATCGACGACGAACCTACGTCGTGGTTAACGATTAGTTCACGTGCTCATCGTTCAGATCTGAAACAGGCTCGACTCCGACTCTTACTCCTACGAGAGAGAGAGATTATGATGGACCAGAGTGAATAAAGATTAATTAATTAGAATGAGGGCATAAGTGTCGTTTTGTTATGAAATGTTGGAATGAGCATTAGAAAACTTTTTTAGTTGGAATGAGCACTAACATCCCTGTTTTTGTTCAAATGGTCAATACCCTAAATAAGAATGGCCAGTTAAACCATTTCAAAAAAAGTGATGAATTAAAATTTTAGAATTGAATTTTGATTCACAAAGATGGAAAAAAATTATTAATATCCTAATTTTAACCCTAAAATCTGATAAATTAGACTCCATTAAGAAATAAATTTAATATAATCATGTAAGGTAACTAAATCAACTCGATAAAAAATGTAACTAAATCATCTAGATAAAAAAATAATTGGTATAATTATTGTCTTACTACCTAATTTAGATTTAAAAATGATATGATTGTATTTTTACATAAGAATGACATAACAAGAATTTAAAATTGATGGCATGACACATAAAATTAAAGCCATACCTTATTAAGGCCCTGTAGCAGCCCTAAGATTCAATTAAAGATAAGATATGATATGGCCAGGCTTTGGAGCCTTTCTAATCCAACTGAGGAATCAAAGCCGCCCTCCCGTGCAATCTGCTCCAAAGGATCAATCTGATTCTGGTCTGAAAAATATTGAACCATTTGTCTCACACTTAACATTCTTAATTGGATTAAAAATTAAAGTTTAGAGCTGCATATCAGCTTACTGTCATTGCTGACATACAGTTATAGAAAATTAGTGTAAGATTATGACACTTTTAAGTTCTGTTTAATGGAAGTCAACTATAAGCCATTGCTACCATATGCCATTATATAATTTATGTTTGAAAAACAGTGCCAGTAGTATCTTACTTCTGATGCTACCATTTTGGATTCAACAATAGATGATGGTGATTATGAACTTTAAATGTCTGATGCTACCCCTTTGGATTCAACATATGATGATGGTGATTATGATAAGATTTGGTTGTTTTGTCCTTATTAATTCAACCCACTTTAGGCAAATGCAGTCAATTTCCCATTTGTATTAACAAAATTATCACAAAAGAACATCAACTTACATATCTCTCAACTCACTTGAATCACACAAAAGAACAGATACCAAGTTGGAAAATATCTGAACAAAAGAAAGTTTCTCAGTGAATATGGACAACATACCATTTTCAATACATGATTTGTTGAAATAAACAGAATGTAAGAAAGCTTCAAATAATTACAAGTGTACTAGTTCTTGGTGGAGCACAGTTTTGAGCAAAACCAGAACCAAAAACCCTTCTTCTTCTTCAATGGTTGAAATGCAGCATCCCTCTTGGCAACATATTCTTCCATGTACTTTACAACTGCCTGTGAAGATAGAAGTTGAATCAGTTCTAGAAATTATTAGAGGCAACAAACACAAATGAATAGCCAAAGTGGAATCAAAGTTGGCATCACCTGCGGACCCAACTGTATGATATGTCTTGGGGGAACTTCCAAAGGTGTTTGATCGGCACGGAAAACATTCAGTTTTGACAAGAACCTGAAAGATAATGGTAAGTTCCTAATCTGATCATCACTGATATCCAACTCTTCAAGCATCTCAAGATTTCCAATTGACCGCGGCAAAGCTGTCAAGTCAGCGAAGTTGTTTGCCACATTCAGCTTTTGGAGGCTTACTGCAAAACACAGGTTCTCAGGTATGGTTTCAAGTTCGTTGAAGCTAACATCAAGCTCCTTCAAACAACTAAGATTCCCCATTGTTGTTGGCAACCCTTTGAGTCTGTTGTAGTGAATTGTGAGGATCTCCAAGCTTTCAAGCTTTCCAATTGCCTCAGGAAGAGCTCTTAGCTGATTGAAATTCAAATGCAGCTCAGTGAGTGATGTGCAGGATCCAATTGTGAAAGGCAGTTCCTCAAGATCATTTGTCTCAGCATTCAATGTCTTCAAGCTGATCAGCTTCCCAATAACCTCAGGCAAATGGGTGAAGCTATTTGAACTCAAATCAAGATTCATGAGGTTGATCAAGTTTCCAAATGAAGCAGGAAGTGATTTCAATCTGTTTGCATGGAGATCAAGATCAGTGAGATTACTCAACTCACCAAATGAGTCTGGAAGGTTTATGAGTTGGTTTGAGTGGATGTCAAGCTTTCTTAAGGCTTTAAGGCCACCAATGGTAGGAGGAATAGCCATGATTCGGTTTTCGGACAAAACCAATTCAGTGACATCTGATAATTTCCCTATTGATATTGGTAGCCACTCCACTTGATCCACTAATTTTCCTCTAAGATCAAGAACTACTTCTCCAGTTTTAGCAGTGTTTTCTATTATAGCTGCCACCTTCATTAGACTTAATTTTTCAGACTCTCCTACAAAACATTGGAAAAGACAATCAGCTTGCAATCCATCTACATTACCCTGATGCAGACTTTGTCAAATAGTCTATAACATATGATTTCCAAACCGATATAGAAACAAGGAAGCCAAAAAGAGAAATGCCTGTTTAAAATTTTAGTTTTGAAGAATGAGGCAAGTTGAAAACAATTGAACAGTTCCTCAAAGATAGACTATGCAGAGAGAGAGAGCAACAAAAGACAAATACAGAACTCCTTGTTGCTCATGAACTAGGTGTTCATATTTCACAATAATCATTCTCCTGATCAAAAGTCAAACAACTCAAGCTCCAAGCACATCTACTCATGCAAATCCAAAGTTCATTAAAATCCTAAAATAAAACATACTGATCAGCACTAAAATGGGTCAAGTATGTTCTTCATATTTCTCACATATAAATTCTTTTCCAAAACAATACTCTCAAGTTAAATATGAAATTATTCAAAAAAAGGTTAAATATGAAAATCTGATGCTAACCAGCAGAAACTGTGGAAGAACTCTTGACCAAACCCTTGAAAACATCTCTCTTCAACTCTTCATCTTGCTTCTTCTTCTTGTTCACCACAAAACTCTCATCACTAATAACAGGCTCTCTCACAATTTCCCCAACTGGGTACCCGAAAGCGACATGATTCTCCTTCTGGGTGTCACCAGACACTAGCCCAGAAGTTCTCTGAATAAGGCCATCAAAAGTCTGAAACATCTTGTCAACTTCAACCACATCAGAAGCCTCCTTCCTCTGTTCATGGCTCTGAAACAGGACCATGGCCTTCCTCACCTGCTGCAAAACAGAGAAGAGTTCTTCAGGGACATCTTTGGGGATCACCTGCTTTGATATCTCCTCAAGTTTCTGCTCTTGTTCAGTTTCAACTGTTTTGAGCACAGACATGGCTGCTTCAACCTCTTCAATGGAGGGCCGTGGTGGCAGTGACTTGTAGATTTTCATGATTTCTTCCACTGTTTCTATTAAGGTTGAGGATGGTGGGTTATCCTTGGGTTTTACACCCATGGCTTCTATGGAGGTTTTGCAAAGTGACTTGCAGGAAAAGTTTGATGGGAAACTTTTTGAAACTTCTAAAGATGATGAATTTGCGAGTCTGGGGCTGTTAAATCCCTCTTGTTTGTTTAGTTGTACAAAACAAGGCAACCCCAATTTGCTCCTTTTTTTCTTCTACCTTAATATTATTCCATTTTCGTTATGTATTTTAAAATTTAGTTTTTGATTTACTTTCCATATATCCTACTTTGACTTTCTTGACAACCTAGGACTTGTGTAAAGTGTAGGAAAATTCTAAATTTCTAATCTCATAACACTTGCTTCTTTTCACTCATACACCTCTGGTATCTTGGCTTGAAAAGCACAGATATAAATGAGCTTCCAGAGGGGCTAGTCAGATTAGAAGCCCTGCAGACTTTAGGTTACCTGATAGACACATAAGATTAGGAGTGTATATTTGCCTCTATTATGAAGAAAGCTTTGCCTTGAGGGCATCCTAGGAGCTACCTGCTTGGGTTGGTTGCTTGGAAAGGCTGACAAACTTAAGATTAGGTTTCTCCCATCTGTCTGAGAACCCATCATTGGTACTTCAACTCCTACCCAACTTGAAAAGTTAACCCTTAATGCAAAGCAAATAAGGCAGAGAGTTCTTTACTACCTAGCTTGAAGTCTCTCCACTTGCACAGTTGTCTGCTACTGGGGATGTTAACTGAAGGTTTGCAATCCCTCACCACACTGAAGCATTTGCATAATGGCTGAAACCTGATGGTGGAGAGGAGTATTACAAAATCAGGCACATTCCACAAATATCATACACTACCAAATCTATGTTACAAAAATGTGGAAACTGGACAAAGAGGAACAGCATGATGCAAGGATAAATTTCTCCACATGTCTTTCACTGTATTTCATATGTGGAGTTTTCTTTTTTATTATACATGCAATTTTTAACCCTTTATAAGCTTGCAAGTTTCTTCCATGTAAATAAGATAAGCCTTTGAGGAACCAGATAATCACTGTACTGTGAATATTCTTCGAGTTCAGGATGGCCCCTTGATATTATGCTCCAGTCCCTACTAACTTCAATCTCAGTAACAAATCAATCAGATTCATTCTTATAACAGACAAAATCTCAGTTATCATTCTTTATGAATCACCAGAAGAGCTGCATATAAGCCAGAAGGTAAAGCAAGCAGCATAATAATGATCTTAAGAAACAGTTAGAAAGTAAGAGCCTCTTTTGATTAAAATGACAATAGAGTGTTTTTGTTCTTAGCAAGATAGATGGTTAAAGCAATACAAAGAAAGATAACTAACTACCTTTAATCCAGCTAAACCCAGTTGTCTTCCTCAATTGGCCACCTGTTATGTAATCCCTTACCTTCTTTGAATTATCCCACCTTCCATCACCAGCATATATATTCGAAAACATGACACTGTAAGCAGTTTTTTTCAGAACTACTTTCAAAGAGCTTCTGAGCTATAATTTCTGCCAGTTCGGAATCCCCACAGGCATCACAGCATGATAAAAGGGCTCCCCAAATGCCACTGTCCACAGGTTCTGGCAAGGACAAGATCAGATTGTCAGCCTCTTCCAACCTGCCCTCCATCCCAAGAAGCTTCACCAGATGAATATAATGCTCTGCTCTAGCTTCAATGCCAAACTCTTCTCTCATTTTTTCTGAAAATTTCTCGGCCATCTTTGACAAGCCCAGAATGGCAGCATGCAGAAAGAAGTGCAGAGAAAGTAGATTCATCAGGCCGTTTCTCAGTATCTCATTGAACATTCTAAACGCCTCAGCCGCAAGTCCATGCAAACCAAGACCCAATATTAATGAATTGTATGAAACAATATTCTTCTCTGGCATTGCCTCAAAAACACGAGCCCCCATTCTCATGAAACCACACTTTGAATACATGGCTATGAGAGCAGAGGAAATCATCACATCTGATCCAAGTCCTCGTCGAACAAAAGCATGTATCCCACTACCCGGCCCTACATTTTGGTAGGGTGGGCTTGTATTTTGGTCGAAGGCCCAGTGGCGGATCCAGGTTTTGGATAGGGTGGGCTTGTATTTTGGTCGAAGGCCAAAAAAATTCCAATACAACCATCAAAATATAGGAACCAAGTAACTAAATCTGGCTCAAACAAACCACTAAAAACTATGTGCAGAATCCATACATGATCATACATACATACATGATCATTAGAATCCAAGTTACTTTTCAAACAATGACCATGTATTCCTTGGCCAACATTTATCAAGCTCGAATCTTTCAAACCCGAAAGCAACCCAACAAATGTATATCCATCAGGCACTACCATCATGCATCTCATCCTACTAAAAAGTTCCAGCCCTTTATCCCAAAACCCGAGTTTTCCATAACTCGAAATCATAGAGTTCCACATTACCAAGTCCGGCTGCGGCGTCACATAAAACACCCTACTTGCTTCATCAACATGACCCATTTTTGAATAAGTAGTAACAAGTGCACTACTACAAATGGAATCCAATCCCGACCCAGAAACTGCAACTCCACAATGCACAAGTCTCAGTGCATCTAAATCAAGCCTGTCAGAGCAGGCACGCATAAGACAAGCATTAGTAAAGTTAACAGGCTTGGTTCCACTTCTAACCATCCTATTAAACAGAGAAAATGCATGGTCAAATGTGTGAGCTTGAGCATGGGCTCGAATAATAGAGTTCCAGAGATAAACACCTCGGCTGGGTTTTTCATCAAACACCTTACGTGCAGAATGGTCACCATTGACTGCGTACCATTCTAGTTGCGTAAAATGGGTCATCGGAAAGATGGGTCTTAATGATCAAAGCATGCAGTTGTTTGGTTCTTGATAAAGATTGAACCTTGGACAACTCTAAATAAAGCAATTGCAACTGATACAAACAACATTGCATTAAAATGAGTGTCAAAGCAAGTGGGGGTAAACCTCACATTTTCTGCATATATAAATACTCGTCAAGGTAAATCCTGGTCTCTCTTCCACTGTGAATACTATTTCGTCGTCCTCAAGGTAAGAATCTCAAAAAGCTTGAATCTTTTATGCATTTCACTATTAATTTCAAGCTGTTCGGTACTGTAATCTGTAGCCTGGTTTTGAATATGCTTCAAATTTGGATTAGACTCGATAAAGCAATCAAATTTACAACTGGGTTGCTATATATGTTCCCTTATGTATCTGTATGTTCTTGTTTTTGCTCAATGAAATCAAATCATGTTTCTGTAGTCGTTTGAAAAGCAAGTTGCTTTGGAAAATCGATATTACAAGTGTGTTTGGTAATGTAGTGGATTTTGATTGTTGAAAACTCTCCAGGCCAGCTGTTTTGAGTTTACCCTGGAATCGGGGGAGTTTGATGCGTGAGAATGCGAGTATGGGAAGAGGGGCTGCTGAGAGCTGCAGGGGTGAGAAACTAGATGTTTACATATGGGACATGGATGAGACTCTCATGCTGCTCAAGTCTTTGTTGACTGGGACGTATGCGGAGGGTTTTAATGGGGTGAAGAATGTGCAAGAGGGTGTAGGAATCGGAAAGGAATGGGAGAAGCAAATTCTATCTCTGTGTGATGATCATTTCTTTTATGAACAAGTGAGTTACTAGTGTGGACTTGGGTCGATCATATGTATCTCTTTTATGTGCTCAATGGTGATGTGGATTTTGAAATTTTTGTATGGCTGGTGCAGATTGAGAACCATAATAAACCATATCTTGATGTCTTGAGCGGATATGATGATGGGCGGAATCTTTCTGAATATGATTTCAGCAAAGATGAATTTGGAGCTTCTTATGATGACGACAACAAAAGAAAACTGGCATATAGGCACAGAGTCATAGCCCAGAGATATAAACAGGTATCCAAATGTGTCCCATTTCATTATTTGCCAAGGAATTTCTATTCTAGTTTCTGTCCGGCTATTACCTAGTAAAAGTTGGTGAATGTGCTGCCTATTGTCTTGAACTCTTCTGACTGTATTTATATTCATGATATGTTTTTGAATAATAGAATAGAAACTTATTTGTTTCAGCAAAGGATTGTTGAGTAGATACACCTTGCACCACTCTAGCCATGACAGATGCAATATGCAATGCATATTATTTTTGTCATATGTTATGAAATACAATGGGTATCAATCTATGTAAGTAAAAGAGGAAGGAATTTGCTTCTCTGTGATTGGATGGTTCTATGTTAGCATAATCAATTTGCTTTTTCTATATTCAAAGTTCATAAAAAAAATAAAAAATAAAAATCTTAGCTCGACCTTTAGTAGATGTGGGTAAACTTAACTTGAATTTACATTTTGACATCTCTGTGTGTCGTATATTGTATAGAGAACTACTACACTGTTGTTTTATGCTTAAGAATAGGTTTCTCCAAAGCTTTTTGGACGTTTCAATGTCAAAACTATCTGGACGAACCCTCAAACTTTATTATTTCAGGGTCTGCAGAGTTTTCTTAATCAAGAGACGAAAGAAGACTTGGATGAATTGTATGATATAACTGATAAATATACAGATAGATGGCTCAGCTTAGGTATTTTTTTTCTTAACAATGCAGCTTGTAGTTCTTGTTAACTTTGCTTATGGTTTTGCTGCTCGTCCAGGCTTTAAGAGTCAGTTTAGTGTTTTGAGTTCCAACCTCCTTTGCAGTCTTCTAAATGACATATGGTGAAATACTATTAACAATGAAGAGAAATAAAGCTTATTATTTTTAACAACTGCATCTTTGGTACATGACTTACATCAGTAGAATTGTAAAATCATAAATACTGTCCTATTGTCCTTTAAGCAAGCTGACAGTACTCTTTGGCGGGTGGGTCTTTGCCACTTTTATTTTACCAAGCAAGTACAAATGAAATTTTTACCAATGAAATGCAGAAGATTTTGCAAATGCTTTTACGAATGATTTTTTTTTAAAATACAACGGCTTACAAGTCTAGTTTTGGGTCATACTAATAGTGTGTTACATATTTAGTTTTCATATAAGGCCGTTTCAGGATTATCCACGTAAAGCCACAGTAGCATCATTGCAATGGACCAACATAAATAATGAATCTCGTCTGTTCTGCACCTTTTCTGCTTTATGTGAAATGTTGTTTTCCAATTAGAAATTTTGTGGTGTGGGAACCTGAAAAAACATTTCATGTGTAGACTATAAGATTGAATAGGTTAGATTATTGGAAAGATTGTTTTAATGAGGTGACATCTAAAACATATGAAAAACAAAATAAAACAGTGATAGAATGGACCTGTTCTTATGAAGCTGAAAATTCAAACAAATTGATTTTGGGTCTTCCATGAGTTCCTTCAGTGGGATAAGAGACCTCCAAGGAATGTAATGGTGCTGGTCAACAGGTTCAATATGTCTGTTATGCACTTGTATACCCATATACACGTCGATATAATGGCAAGCATCTGATATAATAATGTCTCAATATCTGAAAGAACAAAGTCACTACTTAGACGGCCTGTGAAAGTCAAGGGGATGTCACGTTGTTTTTAAGAGAGCAGGACTTGAGAGTGGTACTATTAGATTGCTTAGGATACATTATTTTATGGTACCTACGTTTCACTATAGATTGCTTAGGATACATTATTTTATGGTACGTATGTTTCACTATACACCAGAAGTGGTCTGAAGATGGGATGAGGAGACAAATCTAGAAGACATAGCTAGTGTCTGCTATGTACTGTCTAAATTAGCATTTTTTTACTTATAGAATAGTTAGTGCCCATGAACTTCAGACAATAATGGAGATGCCCCCATCTTGTCCAAGGCATCATCTAAATGATGAAATACCATACTGTTACAAGCAAGCTTATATTACTTTATATCCCTTTGTGATGCTAGATGTTACATGCAACTCTTAACCCTTGTGATAGTTTCAAGGCTGTACCATAGGATTCGGTGTCCATGCAGTTTTTTGGGTGTTGTGTATGGAAAGAAATAGAAGAAATTTGAAGTCTATGAAGGGGTAGGGGTTGAGGATTTTTGAGGGGAGTAAGATTTTGGGTGTCTCAGGGTGTGTTGGTTTCTGCGGCTTTTAAGTTTATGGATTCTTTTGTATTTGGAGGGGTTGAAGAGCAGCAGCAATTAATGAGTACCTTTTGTTCTCTTTTTGGGAGTGTCGTGAGGTGTCTTTATGTTGCTTTTGTTTTGATATTTTGCTGCATTTCTGCTTTGTGGACTCTGTGTACACTGTATTTTTCTTCTGTTGTCAATTCTGGTTCTGAAAAAAGAAAAAAGGATTAATAAAAATTTTAAGGCTGTACATTTGCCTTTTTTTTCATTTAGCACACTTTATAGGTACTGACTAATGAACTTCTTCCAATGTAGCACGTGGCTTCGTAGTTGAGTGTTCTGTTGGTAATGGAGGCACATCCATTGTGGCTGCTGATGGGATAAATTACTCTTCTTCTACAAAGTGTATTCATCTTTTAGTGACATCAGGATCATTGATCCCCAGCCTTGTCAAATGCTTACTCTTTCGACTCGATAATATGATAGCTCAGGAAAATGGTTAGTCATCCTTTCCACTTTCATGTTTTACTTATTGTTGCTGGCATTTGGTTTGATTATACTGATGAGGCTAATTGTGCCTGATCATGTTGTCATGTGTACTTTCTGCTCTATCCATTTCAATAACCAAAGTGGGAATCTCAAAGTACATGTTTCTCTTCAGAGATAAAAAAAGTATAGTTGCTTCGTACATTGTTTGCTACTTTGTCAGAACTTTTGAACATTAAATGGCAAAAAAATGACTCGTTTATCATATTAAATGGCTAAAGAATGACTACTTTATCATATTAGACTTTCACTGTTTCATTTCATTTTTGTATATGGAAGAGTATTTCATTAGAAAAGACGCAGTACAGAACAGTGGACAAGGTTTCCACTAATCTTAAAAAGCTAAAACTGAAAATTAAAAAAAAACAAAGAAAAAAAGAATGCTAAGAGAACATAACAGCTGCATTCGACGCGGTGGAAATGGAATTGTTTCCTGAAATCTCGAGACACTCTCCATGAAGGATTGAGCTCCTAAACCATAAACTGCACACTCCACCAGAGTATTCCAGTTCAACATAGCCTTCTTGATGCAGGGCAGAAACCGAAGGTTTCTGTCTTGCTGCTACATCAGGGGTAAACGTACTTGAGGGCGGAAGTCCTCAACGAAAAACAAGGTAAAGACATTCCAGTAGATTAAAGCTGGAATGAAATATTGAGTTCTAGGGTTTAATATCCCAGAGAAACTCTATGATAATTGTATTCATAATAACAAAGCTATCTTACAAGACTCTAAAAGGCTAGATATATAGGCAATATCTAGGCAATAGCAATCCCTAACAAAACAGGAAAGACTTAAAGAAAATAATAAAACATAAAAAAATAATCTTGTAATTAATCTAGGACTTTCTGGATGCTCCTGCATCAAACTCCCTTGGTTGGAGAATTCGTCCTCAAATTTGAACCATTGATGTAAAATCCAGACAAAATCTTCCACTGCATCAAACCTTCTTTTGACAGATTACCTTGCTTGAATTCTTCCACCCCAAATAAATAAATACATGGAATACCTTCCTTTTCTTGACTTGGGAAATCTGCTCTTCATAATGAATTTAGCTGACCCAGAATTGCTCTCACCTCTCTTGATACGATTAAAAATTTCAACTAGATCTGTGGGAACCTCCATACGAATTGCATCGAGTCCAACAAAGTCAACAAGTTTGTGCTCAGTATTTTCCCAAAATGCAGACCTTACTGTGCCTAGATCATCCACGTGTGAGCCAATATGCTTGTAATTGAATTCCTCCCTTCATTCCAAAGCCTCTTCCAAAATACACAAACCATTCTCTTTCCAAGAGCATGAATGGTTCGTGGTTAATGGCAAACCAACAGTCTTGTCATCTAAATCATGAAGAGAACTAACTGATGCAGAGTTAACCACTTGATCCATTACCAACAAACTCTCATCTTCTCCTTCACATTGATTTCCAATGCAAATATATTTTCTAGACTCACAATTTCTAGCAATTGGAGTAAAACAGTGTCACTTGGTCATCCACTCCACCAAGTGACAATCATACCTTGGTGGTCCATCAAAACTCATGAAACTACTTTTTCTGTTTTCTGAAAATAATTTCTCAACAAATGGAAAACTAAAGATAGTGGACTTACAACCTGAGTAGTTGAAAGTGCTATGTCCCTCTTCAAGAAGCCCCCTTATGATTTTCTCTGGGATGCACAGCAGGTTCCCCTAAACAAATCCCCTTCATGCATCTTGAATGGTAACATCTTCCAACCTGTATGACCTTGAAGCTTAGCAATTTTGGAACTGAAATATGGATCAGCATCATACTGATTCTTCAACTCCTCAAATCGAACATTCTGAGTGCTCATCACATCCAACAGTAGGGTCCTACTACTCAAACCATCTGGAACTTTATTAGACTCATCAGCCTTGTCCTGATGATATCTCAAGGATTGGTGGCCTGCCAGGATGTTGTTAATTGCAGCTTTTGTGTTGCTGGTCAGCTCCTCCTTAAGTGGCTGCAATGTCATCTTCTTTCCATCTCTATGGAATGAGTATCAGCTCTAGTGAGATGAACCATGTCTCTATCGAACAACCATGGCCTTCCAAAGTAGTATTTGACATGCATCCATAGGAACATCACACCAAGCCTAATCATTAACTTCTTTTCCCATAGTGAATTTAACCAAACAATGTGAAGTGACTGGTACTTGATTACCTCTTTGAAACCATGAAATTTTGTAAGGGTTGGAATGTTTCTCCACTGGCAGCTTCAACTTCTCTACTGCTTCCTTTGAGATGATATTTTCAGTCCTACCCCCATCAAGAATCAAGTTGCAGATCTTTCCCCCACATCGAACACGTGTGTGGAATATGCTACGCCGCCTCCGGTCTTCTTCTACCTTTGGTGCTGTCATCACAGGTCTCAGTACCAAAGATTCCCCTTCAATGGGTAAGAGGTCAATACTGTTCATCCTCGTCTTCTTCTACATTAATCTCCTGTTCATCCTCGGAACTACTTTCCAGTTTAGAATCCGAGGGGTTAGGGTCTCCATCTGGGGCTTCCCTATGCTCCTGACCCTAAAGAGCTGTAACTGCTCTTGTCAGGTCTTCAATCATACGGCACATCTCAGCCATCTCCCTTTGTTGATCCTCTAAAGCTCCTCTTCCACGACCTCTACCACATCCAGCCATGTTTGCAGGCCCAGAGCAGGGCTCTGATACAAGCTGATGCAGAGCAGGGCTCTGATACCAGCTGATGCAGGGCAGAAACTGAAGGTTTCTGTCTTGCTTCTAGAACAGGGGTAAAAGTATGAGGGCGGAAGTCCTCAACGAAAACAAGACAAAGATATTCCAGTAGATTAAAGCTGGAACGAAATATTGAGTTCTAGGGTTTAATATCCCAGAGAAACTCTATGATAATTGTATTCAGAATAACAAAGCTATCGTACAAGACTCTAAAAGGCAATATAGCAAACCCTAACAAAACAGGAAAGACTTGAAGAAAATAATAAACATAAAAAATAATCTCCTAATTAATCTAGGACTTTCTGGATGCTCCTCTGCCTTGTCAAAAGAGCTGAAGCACTATGGCAATTTAAAAACAGATGATGTAAGTTCAGGTCTCTTGGCTTTACACATCATATCATACCAATGAGGCAAAAGAAAGGCAGAATGTCTTCTCCTCCAAACAATGGATTAATGTAGAACCAGAAGATTTATAGTCTCTGCTCTGGCTTCAAACACCATGTCAATTAGGCAAAAGAAAAATAGGATTTCTGCAGTGTTCACCTTACCATGAGGAATAAGACCTGTACGTTTAGGAGGTGCTTTAGACCAAGTTAAGAGAGAGAGGGGGGTTCAATCTCAGAACAGTTGTCCATCAATTGTCTAGAGCCGGATATACAGGAATATTTGTTATTTCTCCTCCATCAATCATCTTCAGTTATGTCTTCGTTCATCATCTCTACAGAAGCAGATACATTTAGGGATAATAAGGATAATACATCCAGGACTTCTAACATTCAAATTCTTATATACTCAAAAACTATCTTAGCAGAAAAAGAGGAGTTAGCACACCCTGGAAATTGGAAAGTTATGCTAGTGACGTTATCTACAAAAACATGGAAAAGAATGAGAGAGTGCTGAGTCCTCTCTTCCAAAAAAGGTTGATTTTTCTCATTATCAAATCACATATTGTAGCAAGAATAAATAGAGGTAGTGCCTAGCAATATATTTTTCATGTCCTGTCAGGCCTACTTTTCATGTAACTTGGGTGGAAGAACTCTTGCATCCAAGAGGGTCACAGCTTTTCCGCATTTGTTCTGGATTCTATGACCATCTGTCTTACATTAGTAGTATATAATATAGTATAATAATAATTCAGATATAGCTTTCTTGTAAGATTATGTCCAGTAATGAAGGGAAAGTTTATTTTAAAATCTATCTGAAGCCATGCAGTAGACCAGTGATGAGACATAGTTTAACTTTAACTTTTCACGGGTGGTGGTAGTTCCATTGTGCACCATTCATAGTTGTGAATTTGTAAGATTGGTACTGACGCATCTATAACTTCTTCAGTATATAGTTCCTGGGAAGTAGGGAAACTACAATGTTTTCAGTGGATCAAGGAGCGTTTCAATGGCCCAAAGGTCCGCTTCTGCGTAATTGGAGATGGATGGGAGGAGGGGGAAGCCACACAATTGATGCAATGGCCTTTTATTAAAATTGGTATGCAACCAGGCAGCTCTCACAGGTTTCCAGGCCTCACATTGAGGACGGTAGGATTTTACTTTTCTGTTGTATATGGGAATTCTGATGCTGAAGATGAAAATGAGTAATCACTGCCTTGCTGTAGTATTATTTCTGGTAAGATTCTTGTACATAAAATTGACCATAGTTCAATTATGTCAAGAAAAAATGTGCATCAGTCAACTCACTTGGATGAAGATAACTATGTTAGACCATATTGATTGGTTATTGTACTCTTGAAACAGAAAGATGGCATATACTTCCTAGAAACATGCCTATTGGCCATCATCTTGATTGATTTAGGCTTTGCGGATGACTTGTGAGATGTTAAAGTGACTTCAAAAATGGAAGTGTGAAACTGTGAGGAGCATGAATAGCCTTCCCCTACAGTTTAGGAACATTTTTTGACAAAAATTCACTCTTGGCCCCTGAAAACATTAGCCCAAGAGTCAGCATGACAGAAAGAGTGTGTCATCATTTCTTCTAGTGTCACTATCCTGTAATATGAATTTCCATGTGAAGCTGCCGTCATTATCACTAATGTCATCATGTTATAATGTTTGCACATAAAATTCCCACACCCCCTTTATCTTGTCCTTCTCTTTGCTTCTCCCTTTACAGATTTGTGGTTTAAATTTAAATGCCTAAATTTTGGTTTGGAGCTTAATCTATGGGAGCCCATGGTTTAAGATGTCAGCATCTGATGTGATATACTGCTGGAAGTTTGTACAAAATTGATAATATTCTGTTATGATTTGCCTCTGTTGATTTGTAGCTCTCTTTTTCTGTTTTTGTTTTTGTTTTTTTCTCTTCGTTAAACATAAGGTGCTTTTGTTAGCAAACTAAGGGCAGTTATCAGTTGGAAAATGCTATGAAAATATCAATGTCATAAAAGCTAATCTGCTATGGTTTCTAACCAAGCGGTTCACAAATTGGAGTTGATAATCCCACGTCGAAGGTTAAGTCCAATTTTTTGGCTGAAAATGCAAAACCTTATCTGATGTTTCTAGGGTTTTCTTTGAAATGTTGGCTATTCATCAAGTAGCACAAGTGGGGGATTATCCCAAGATTTAGTTTTGGGGTAGATGCCAAAAGAACCCTAATTCTAATTGTCCTTTATTAGCTTAATCATGTTGTTTGATATGACAAAGGACTGGAGAAGTGGTTGGTGTTAACCCACATCTTATATTTGATGGGTGATTTCCATAGTCTGGTTACTGATATTTCAGTATAGGACAATCATTGTGAGGCCTATCCAAAACAGTTTTTACCCTAGAAAAAGACCGGCCAAGTTGACAAAGGAGAAATTTTCTTGGATTTTATTGCCAGAATCACCAGATTTCATTCACATTAAACTGAATAAAGTAGAAAATAGGATAGAGGAGAAAGAAAACGAGTAGCACTGTGGGTTTTGTTTGGGAGCAGAAGAAGGTTTTGGTCTTGGGATCAGGTTGAAGCCCCTAAGAAATTAGATGGTGGGTGCTCTTTAGGTATTCAAGTACTATGCTGAAAACATGTTTTTCACATTTGAATTTTAAGTTCTGGAAGCTATGTTCTGTGATAACCTTTTCAAGTTCATCACTGTGCAGATGATATATGGTTGTGGATTCTTTTGCAGACTTAGATCGTCTGTAACTCTGTATGTCTTTTGTAGACCTTGTTCATTTGTATGGTCATTCCTATATATGCTATTATGCATTTTCCAAAATTATGCATCTTCCAAAATGTTTTTTGTCAGTACTTATCAAAGTTGATGAAGATTCATTAACCGGTGTTATAGAATTTCCCTTGGCCGCATCTTGGCGGGTTGAGTTGAGAATGTTTACACTAATTTTCTTTCTTTTTGTCAGTACTTAAAAACTGGTCATATTCTCAACTTTTTCACTATGTTTTTGAATCAATTTTATACTGAAGTATAAGGTATGCATTTTTCTGCTTAGTATCATTTGGCTTACTAGCATTAGTCATTTTTTCTTTAAAGTGAGAGGTTAGGAGTTCAACTCGTAAAAGACTAGTTACGCCTATGCAGAGTTCTACAAGGGTAAATGACTTTAAACCTTATGTAAACTAGAGTTCTAATACCATGTTAAACAAACACCGGACATGATAGCAATCTACATCAAGCTAACATGTTTTGTTTCGACATCAATCTAAACATGCCTTAGGCAACCAAGTATTGTTTTGTTCACAAGTCTTCTCTGTAAAATGAAAAAAAATTGGCAAGGATGAGGGCAAGAGCAAATCAAAATTGAATTATTGAACGAGGGCTCTAGAACATCAATGGTAGGAATATCCAGTTGGGATCCATACATAATGCTATGAAGAAAAGCCAACAGAAGTAAAAAGCATAGCGGTCCATCCCTTGCGTCTTTAGCATGTTGTATACTTGTCTATGGACCCTGCAGCTGCAATGGTTGTTTTTGTAATCTTCCTTTCAGCTTAATTACACAGCCCATGCTCCCTCGATTCTTCATTACTGCACATTTTGTGTTCTCTTCTCTTCCAATCATCCTCATCCCCTGATCTCTTTTTACACTACTAGCTAGTAGTACTTAATTCTCATTGTTAAAATGCAGGAGTTTGTTCTTAGATCCGCGTTTCAAGTTCTTGTTTTCTTTATGTTGTGAAACTTCAATGCCAGTGATGGGAGGAAGATATTGTATTGCAATATTGTTGTTTAGGCTGCTAAAGGATTGAGCTAATGTTAGGATATAGATTATGATTTCACAACATCCATTTTAGATAGAGATGATTTCACAACATCCATATTAGGCTACAACAGTTGAGCTCTCTGACCTCGGGTGCTATCTGAAAAAACTTGTGTGAAACAGGTTGTATTTTCTTAGATATCGATTACAAAGAGAGAGCCCTTATATAACCGCTCATTGGAACACAAACTCTACTTGGTTTGTATGTAGTCACAAAACTAACCTTATAAAGATAGGAAGTCTAATTACAGTAGGAAAAGTATCAAATAGACTATTTAATATTCCCCCTCAAGTTGGAATGTATGTTAAGAACATTCAACTTGCTCAAGAGTTCCGTGAATTGCTTCGGATGCAATGACTTTGTGAACATGTCAGCTAGCTGATCCTTTGTCCGAATGTGGGCAGTCTGGATGAGTCCTCTTTATATTTTCTCACGAACAACGTGACAATCAATTTCTATATGTTTGGTGCATTCATGAAAGACCGGATTTGATGCTATGTACAATGCCTCAAGATGGACGTCTCTTGATTTGTCCATAAACTGGCTGAGAACATGTACGACATATACAACGTCAAGACTTGTGATAGTGAGGTATATGAGTCTACCAACTAACCTTCTGTAAACTCCCGGTTCAGTTAGCAAGGTTCCATCTGTTTTACTGAGTGAAGTGTTGTACTCGATATGACAGTTTGCCGACTTAGCCCCAAGAAAACCCGAGTCTTCTAGGATTTCCAATGCATATTTTCGTTGACATAAGGTAAGACCTTGTTTCGACCGAGCTACTTCAATGCCAAGAAAGTATTTTAGTACTCCCATGTCCTTGAGCTTGCACTGATTTGACAGAAAATTCTTTACACCATTGATATCTTCAAGATTGTTTCCTGCTAGTATCACATCATCAACATAGACCAACAAAACTGTAAAGTTACCTTGTCGTTGTCGCACAAATATTGAATAATCAGACCATGACTGTGTAAACCCGACAGCCTTTAGTGCATTGGAGAGTTTAATGAACCATTACTGAAATGCTTGCTTCAAGCCATATAATGAATTGTGTAATTAGCAGACTTTATTCTCCCCCTTTCGTCCAAATTCTGAAGGAAGTTGTATGTAAACATCATCATACAGATCATGGTTAAGAAAGATATTATTGGCATCAAGTTGATGGAGATGCCAACCGCGGATAGATGTCGAGGACTAGGGTTTAGAGGAGAAGTATCGTACATGGGAATAATTGGTGGTTGGGTGGAGAGAGTGTCACAATTGGTAGCAGGACTTTTAGATTGGTATGGGAAGTGAGTTTCGAAGAAGACAATATCTCTGGAAACATGAGTTTGCTTTCTCTTTAAGTCATAAACCATGTAACCAAGAAAGATACACTCGGTAGAGTGTGGATCAAACTTAGAAGGATTGGATAGATGAGTGGAAACAAAACAGTGACATCCAAAAACCCGCAAATGAGTGTAATTGGGAGGTTTTTGACTTGTCAAAAGTTGACCTGCAATTTAAAACTCTATCATTGTAGCTTTAGTAAATAGGGATCGTTCTAACCGGGGACACTAGGGAAGGATTTATATTCTGCAAAACAAATCATTAGTACTTTCAAAAGAATACAAGTATAAACATATATACAAAATATTATAGGGAATTTATAGGGTAGTTCGAAACATATAAAGAAAAGAAGCAAAATATTTACATACATTGGTCAATCAATACTCAAGCACAACATATAGCAAACACCGATTAGAGAACACAAAAGTTTCATGAAAGATCAAGTTATTACGTTTATGTTATCATAGATGCAAATTAATTCCAACTTTTTATGACTTCTCATGTAACTTAGAACTTGCGACGCGCATCATTCTAAGTTTATGTGTCATCTTGTTTAATGCTTACGACGCGCATCACATTAACACAAAATACACTTACCGTTCACGAGTCGTTGGAGACATGATCCTAGGTATGTCGTCACTCATCCTATTAGCATGTAAATCTCTCACCCTACCATCCCTTGGCAGCAACTAGAATTGAGAGCCCGACGCGGTGAACTCAACCTAAAATACTGCGGCGCATGAAACACCCCCTAATAGCTAACTTGTGATCATTCAAATTAACCTAAGGTTCGATTATATGCTCGGGTGAAGATTAATCAATTCAACATCTACTAAACACACAAACATACACAACTTAAACTACATCATAATCCTAACATGCAATCTAAATCGTTACACAATAAACTTATTCATGTGCAAATCACAAAGAAGAGTTCATAAACATGCTTATTATGCAAAACCAAAAACCGAAACATATATATATATATATATATATATATATATATATATATATATCATAAAGAACTGTTTTACACAGAAAATTATTACACAAAACCATGAAGGATTTCATGCTTAACCTACCTATACAGATCGGCTAAGGCAAGGGGTGATCGGCAGAAGATGGCAGTCGACAGTGGATGAGATTGGTGGCGGCACAACTTGTGTTTTTCTGTGTTTAAGGGTTTTTGGGTAGAGTAAGGCTATACTATGGTTTTTGAGCAATTGAAAGACCCCTAAAACTGATCTATACATGTCCTATTTATAGAGAAAACTAAGGGAAAACCCTAGTCTAATTCGGCAGCCTCAAGGAGTCCCAAATCGGGTAGGTTTTTCCTCTCCTTGTTGGATTTGGACTTCTCTTTATTTTCTGAATAGGACTTCGACTTGGACCTTGGACCTCTTGATTTTAGACTCCCCTACATGTTGATGGATCAATGTAGGCCTCATTACACAAGTCTTGGGCTTCTAGGCAGCCGATTCCATTGCAAGAACTCGGTAGAGGCAGCCTTTCGGGAAAGCTGTCTACTTAGCTATTTCGGCTGTCCTTGATGTCTTCTTCGAATCTTGTTCTTCAATGCAGCTTCCCATGACTTCATTAAGCTCTTCTTAAGTCCTTTGACACGCTTGGAAAGTATTTTGGTGAAGAAACATCCTCCCAAACCCGTGTGACAACTTAGGCAGAAACTGCCCAGTTTTGCTGCTTGACCTCCGTCCATTGTTTTGATCATAACTACCTCATATGAACTCCAATTGCTGCGATTCCAGCTGATCTGAAAACTAGACACGCACAGCTTTCCAACAGTGTATAGCTCGTCCCCAGATTCCTCCTGGATCTTCAGATATAAGCTTCCAAAGTTGATGTAGGGTTTCTAGAACTTTCTGCTCGGATCAAAATGCAATGTTTCGGAGTTTCTTCTTTTCCGTGGCCTCTCTTGTTGTCTTCCATGAGTCCAATCTTCATGATTCTTGATTCAGTATGTCCATATACATGTCATCTACACATTGCACAAAATTCATCAAAATAGACAATGTAACAATATAACGAACCATGAGAAAATAACCAAGTCTTTGTTCCAAATCGAATTTTCAACACTTAAGCACAATTTTCTGTATAAATGCACGTTTTAGCCATTGCTCTATAGAAAAACCTTTTTGACTCAAAATAAGTAAAAACGACATTACTAAGGAATAAACCAAGTATAAATGAGGATAAAAACACAGTAAAAGCATGGCGTAAAACACACTTATCATTGGGAAGACGAAATTCCCAAAAGAATTTGTTATTCTTTTCAAAACCAATCATTTGTGGATTCTGAACTATCGTCTGTTGAAGAAGGAAGTCATTTCCAATTAACACGTCTTCTCCTTGACTTTCACATTGCCAGATGATTTTTATGATAAAAGTTCCTCCGCCCAAGGATACTTTAATGTCACCAGCTATAGTATCCATGATTATTTCATTTTCTCTCATGACTATTCAATAACTGATCTTGGAGCCTTTTCCCAATATTCTTCAGGGATGGCATATCCTAGGAGGAGATATTTCTTCTGCATAGCTCTTTTTGAAAGAGCTTTTTCTGAATTTATACTTCTTTTTAGAAGCAAAATTTTTCCTCTGCTTGTTGCTGGAGAACCTTTTCTTGTATTTTTTCTCTGTGTGACATCCCCACTGCGTTGGTGTCTCCAGTATCTTGGGACACATATTGTTCACTCCTCTAAGTTGCTTCTTAGCATTTTTGGATTTTCTGTTTTCAACACATTGCTTTCTCAGGAGATCCCTGACTCTTTCAGCAATTCCTCCTATCGCAAAAAATGGCAAAGGGTTTTCTTCCAAAGATTGTGCTACTGTATCGTTCCACGGTTCTGGTAATTTCCTGTAATATGTTCTGACCAGATCTTCATTATCTAGGTCTTCAATGGTACACTAGTAATTTTGGAACTCATTAGTATACTCTTCAAAGTATCTCATGTTGCAAATACTCAACTTTTGAATATTTGTTTTAGCTCTTTCTTTAGACTGCTCACTATGTCCAGTAACGTCTCCACAAAATTGTACATAGATGGGGCATGCGAAAGTTAGAGGATTATTGGTTTGAGCTAATTTGGTTTCCTAGTCAGGCCATTGAGAGCTTCGCTTGAAAGAATGATACCACTTCTGGACTATGCCAGTTAAGGTGAACTCATAATATGCATGAGCTTCCTCGTATGCCTATTTAGACAATACCAAAGCCTGAGTTAGCCTTAGGCTAGCTATCCAGTTGTCTATTGTCTTTCTCTTGTCTCCTATCCTGTCGAGATCAAGGTAAACTCCTTTTTCAGATATTGATTGTTCTCATTTGGGTTCCGTAGGGATGTACTTCTGAGAACTTCGTTCTCCTGGTTTCCCTATAGAAGCCTTTCCCTTAGGAAGTTTAATCTTATTTTCTCGAATGATTTTAGTGGGGTAGTTCGTGATGTTCTGAACTACAGTGCTTCCTTGGAGAATATTTTCAGTTTCCATTGTTGAGGATTCGCCTGGTTCTTCCTTAGCTGCTTGATAAGGAAGAATCTTCCTTTTGCTATTTCTCAGTTGCACCTGAGAAATCTTTTTCATAATCTTTTCAAGCTCTTCTATAGATTCATAAATTTCCTCTTGTTCATACAAGCTCTTCAGCTCTTTTGACTTTAGCACCATCATAGATCTTTTAGCATCTTCTTCCTCGAAAGATTCTTCGAGACATGAAGTTGGCTTGATTCTAGAAGTACTAGCTTTTCCTCATAGCTAGCAAATGAATGCCTATGAAATTGTAGGCTTATTTTTCCTCTCATATCTTCATAAATGGAAGCATTGGTATTTTCTACCTGTCTAGCTGGAGGTGTCAGATTCCATTCTCTTGGGAATGTTACTTCATGCCATTTTGTGATATGTTTCTGTTCAGTATGATTTTTTGGATTGGTGAGGATTGATGTTGTAATCCCGGGACTGTTGAGAAATCTGGTGTTTGGGGTTACATTCAAGCTCATTAGCTTATAATAGATACGATAATCTATCGCAAGCTCCATCATCCCTTTCTTCATAGAAATTCCATCTGTCTTGATTCGCAATCTTAGACAATGTGCTGCATCTCTGAGATGTGTGATGAAGTTTGGGAAAATATTGAAATATGCAACTTGGTTGCACAAAGAAGCTTCTACTGTTCCTAACAAACTTTTCTTAAAGTATGTTATTCTATCATCTTACAAGACACATAGAACAGAACAGTCTATACCATCTCTGGCTGAAAGCTTTATTCCTACTTGAACTACCCCAATATGCATGTACGAATATTTCTTCTGAGATGCTTCACTTACTTCTTTTGGAGTGATTAACCTGATGTCAGTTTCTTCTTTTGTGGTAGGAACAGTTTAAGAATCTTGAATCTGTGAGAATCTATAAGGAAAGATCATCTCTTGTAGATCTTATTGAGTTTGAATCTATGAACAGATGCTTCTCTCATGCTGGATTCAATTTCATTATACTCAGATTCTTGAGCGTTGATTAGCTGTACATGCATAGTATTTCTCTTACTGAGTATTCTACTCAGCATTTTTACATTTCTTCTAGTTGAAGATGCAGATTTGGACGAGGACCATGTAAGGAGTTTATGTTCATTAAACTTAAACTCACTTTCTTCTTTTGGTAAAGGGGGTATGATTATTTTACTAGCTACGTTTTGAGCTAGTTGTTCTTCATTGATCCCTTCTCCTTCTTGTATCTTCATTTTTTCTATGCTTGTTTGCAGTCTTGTTATCCTGATGTTTATCTCCTGGAATTGGTTTTCAAGATCAATACTCATCTCTTGGAGATAAGCGATCTTGTAGTTCTGCTGATGAATTATTGCTTTGATATTATCATGCACTGTTTTTATAGAAAGGAAAAAGCTTAGAGCTTTATCATCTTCATGTTTTACTTTTAGTTCAACTCTGTGATTCATCCTAATCACTCAGTGATTAGAGTTTCTAAAAGCTTTTTCAGCGATTCTTGAGAAGATTTTAACTCAATTGCTTGCTAACGAATGTTGTCGGCAAGATGCTCAGTACGAACTAGCTTTCTTTCAATATCCAATAGATATTATTTTTCTTTGAGATAATCAAGCTTGGATTCAAGCTTACTGAGTGTTGCACTTATCTCTTCAAATTGCTTGAACTTGAGATGAAAACTCTCAAGTTGTAGTGCAACCTTGTCTGAGGTCGTGTTCCTAGATAGGTGATCTAAGTATTCAATTAGACTTGGTCTGGAAGGATCAAGCTCTTCAACCCCAACTTCTCTATGGAGGTAGACAAGATCATCGTACAGTGTGTTTAATACTCAACATATGTACTCTATCGAGTATTGATCTTCCTGAATATGCGTTGAATGAAAACACTTTTGCCACTTATCAGTACCTTTTGTAATACAGAATGACTGGTAATTTTTTAGTTTGGATTCTCTTTTGTTAGTCAAGAGAAGCCAACTTTGTGGCATAAGCCTTGATAACTTGCTTTTGAGCCAAGTAGGCTCTGATACCAGCTGAGGCAGATCTAACCGAGACTCAAAATGTTCAAGGGAGCTTGATCGTAATCAAAAACTTTTTGTAGAACTTCAATTTGTTCTTCAGTTCGTTTGATTCTTTGTTGAACTCTAAGGATAATATCCCAGTAATTTTTTGTTTTTTTCTAGAAAGATTATCTCTATATTTTATCAATCTTCTTAGTTTTCTTTTTTCGTCTTGCAATTCTTTGAGAGAAATTTTAGCATAAGCTGATAAATCAAGTCGGGTAGCTATTAAATTTGCTATTTGATGATGAAAAATAATTGTTTACCTTCGAGTGAGAGGATGAGTTTATATTTGCAGTATGCTAGATAAACAAATTCATAGACTTAGGCCCACCATGCTCCGTCAAATTTTAAAGGAAAACAATAGTACACACAAAATAAAGGTTAAAATAGTAATTTTCTAAAAATAACAGAATATTCTTAAAGGTATATTCCTTGTAGGTATCTTATTGATAACAAATTAAGAGTTTAGGTATTATTTTGATAACTTTACAAGTTCAGATATCAGTTTAATAGTCCCTTAAGAGTCTAGACACCTTTGGTGCATTTTACCTAAAAAATAATAAGCTTAGGCATAAGGATAAGAGAAAATGTTCATTAACTACAAATTTTGGACCTTATTTCCCATTCCAACTTTTTTTTTAATTTGTACCCATTGCAACAAAACTCATAACAACTTTAAACAACCTATAATTTTTCAATATTCATGCTACTCTCACCCATTAAAACATACTTAGAGAGAGAAAATGGAAGAGAGAGAGGAGACATGGCCACCGGCCGCCAGACTTCAGTCACCGGAATCTCGTCAGAATCTGGAATCAAGTTTACGAACCCCTTAATAAACTCTCACTGAACCCCTAAACTGCATTCTTATCGTCATAACCAACTTTATTACCCCCTAATAAACTCTCACGAAACCCCTAAACCGCATTCCTATTGCACAACCAACTCTACTACCTCCTAATAAACTCCCACTGAATCCCTAAACCGCATTCCTATCACACAACCAACTTTACTACCTCCTAATAAACTCCAACTGAACCCTTAAACCGCATTCTTGATCCCTCATATATACAACCCCTTCTAACGAGAGATCCATTTTCTTAACATATATGAGGGATCAAGAATTACACCAACTTTTTGATCACCAAATCACATCTCCACCGTCCAATATATAGATTTAGTTATGTAGATCTTCTCTGCAAAATTTCATCCAATTTGGTGATCAAATTAAAATTATAAGCATGAACGGTTCATGTTTGAAAGATTTGATGCGTCTATTGATTTTAGTTAGTTCAAAGCCTTAACCATCACTAAATTGGATGAAATTTTGCAGAAATAATCTTCATATATGAACTAAATATTGAACGGTGAAGATGTTGATATGTGATCGAAAAGTTAGTCTAATGCTTTGATCCCTCTTATATGTCAAAAAAAGATCTCTTAATGACCATCAAGTGGCAAAGGCTTGTGCTTGCCCCACCTCTATATATATATATATATATATATATATATATATCACTTGACCATCAAGTGGCAAAGGCTTGTGCTTGCCCCACTTTAAACTTTTCAACTGAATTCCATAAGCTTGTCTATTGTTGTCATGCTTTTCTCTTTCTGTGTAGCTTCATTTAACTTCAGGTACACTGTTCTATACTTATGTTTTGCATTTCTGGGGCAACACACGTATGTAACCTCCATTAAACTTGTGTTTCACCTTATTGGGGTTTTGGTTATGCAAATTTATGAGAGATTTCTTCCTCAAGTCCCATCTCCAATCTCATAAAAATTGTCACCACAGGGTTGTTCCTGCTCATAGTCTAATATGAGGCTCATTCTAACTAGCAAATATAAAAAGTGCTTTTTGAATTCCTAACTGTTTGCTTCCCTCTTTCCAGATATGGTAAGAATGTAATGTCCCCAGTTTCTGAGGCAGTAGGCTTTTAGAAGCTGAGAAAAGAAACAGAGAAAGAACTTTGAGATTTGATAGATATAATGCCAGTTCCACTTGCTCCATATCCAACGCCTCCAGCACCTTATACACCTCCTGCTACTGCTGCTGCTGCTGCAAATGGTATTTCTTAAATCTCATACCCTAAATGTATCTGTCCTCATCTGTGCTCAAAACAATGTCGATTTGAAACTTTTTGGTTAATTGGCTGCTGAAATAATGGAGATGAGTTTTCTTGGAACAGAATTTTGTTTCCTCTCTGTGTTTGTTTTTCTTTTCTACAGTAGTCAAACAGAAGTTTTTGTGCTTCAATGGAATTTGATTGCAGATATACGTTTAGACAGGATTGATTCTAGTGTTAGTTTTCTAGATTGCTTCAAATCTTTTGGTAATGTTGCAAGCAAGACTTGGTTGTAATTCCTTAGGTGCACAAAGCCAGCTTGTCTGCTCTGGATGCCAGAACCTGTTACTCTATCCAGTCGGAGCCACCTCAGTATGCTGTGCTGTTTGTAATGCCGTCACTGGTGTGCCACCTCCTGGTATCACTTGTTCTTATGTGTTATTCTAATTACATTGCCATTTATTGTTCAAATCGGTTGGATCTATTTTTGGACCATATATTGAGCAAGTCTAAGCTGAATCACATTTATGTGCAATGCTGAATTATAGGCACAGAAATGGCACAGCTGGTCTGTGGAGGCTGCCACACCCTACTCATGTATATACGCGGAGCAACAAGCGTACAATGTTCTTGCTGTCACACTGTCAATCTAGCCTTAGAAGGTATTTAAGTGTTAATCGACAGATGAATAGCGTTGTTAATGTTTTTCCCTTCCGTTCTTCAGTATTGAAAAAAAAAACTTTCTTCCCCAGTAATAAAACCTTGAAAATCAAATGTGTTTTCATGACAGCAAATCAGGTGGCACATGTGAACTGTGGGAACTGCAGGATGCTACTAATGTACCAATATGGAGCAAGATCTGTGAAATGTGCGGTTTGCAATTTTGTGACATCAGTTGGGGTGAGTACAGAGTTCTATTCTACTCGGATAATCAATTTTAACTGAAGTAATAATTTTCTGTTTATTGGTCTGCACATCACTCAATATATGTTCATAAATTGCATTACATTTCCAGATACTAGTGAGCTTATAGCTATTAATTACGTAGTGAATACACTCAAAATTATGAGGCTCCTCGCTGACTGATGTGCTGTAATTTCTCTCTTAGGTCTCGATGAGCACTCCTGAACAGAAATTCACCACCTAAAGCTATCATAAACCTAAAGCTGGCATTACAGATGCTACAACTTTGGTTTGCATCTTACAGTTTCCCTATTTTCCAAGATTGCATCTCTAAGTGATAGCAGATCAATTTCTTGCTATACTCACATGTATAGAGTTAATTTTTTCCTTGCGTGATCGATTTTCTTATGAATAATGTAGTAATGTAAGTTTGGATGTATGAGAAGAATTTTACATGAAGACTATAATGAAGATAATGAGTGCATTGGATAAGGATAAACTTCCGTTTTCCTTTTGCATTGACAAGTCTAACTTTAGTATTGCATACTTTCTGCTGGTGAATTGTCAATTTCCATCTAGAAATAATTGGTTAGCAGTCAATTAAAGATGCCCACATTTCGAACCACAATATGATCCAAGAAAATAATGTTTGGGACCAGGAGATATTTTGAGGTGAATATTTAGCTGTCAACAAAATTAAGAATGTCATGCCTGGTTTTTGAAGTATTGTCTTGACTCTTCACAACACAGGTTTATTGGATTAAGAAAGGCAAAAAGGAATCTCTTAAATAGGACAAGAGTTCTAGCTCATACATGGCTGAAAAAACATTTCCATTGGAGAACCAGAATCAAACTATGCAGAATTAGAAGAATTCTTAGCACAGTTGCTGATTTCGACCATTTACCTACTTAGCCATCTGGTATGAGGCTTCTTCTAAGTGTCTTTTCTTTGTTGAAACCCTCCACCATTTAGGTCATCACCCCTGCAAAGAAACAATCATTTAGATAAAAGTGAAATGAAGAGAGCAACCTTGAAGGGAGCCTCTACCAAATAAATGGTTCCCATCATTGAACTCAACTGGAAAACATAATCATTTAGATCAAAGTAAAATGAAGAGAGCAAGTCTCAACCAAATGAATGATTCCGATTATTTTTTTTCTTTTATATTTAAGGACAAGAACGGCAGCGCTTACGTCATAACCATGATTCCGATCATTGAACTCTTCTGGAAAACATAACAAAATGTGCTTCATGCATGGTTCTAGTCTAGCCACGTTATCCACCAGCTTTGTCCTACTTTTCATATCCCTTAAACTACTTGGCTAATTTTCCTAAACTACTCAGCTTGTCCCTGGATTGCTTTTCTCAGCTTCCTACAGATCTCATATTTTGCCTTCTCTTCAATCATGTCTGCACTTTTGTCGGTAAAACTGTCCCAATGTATCTGAACTCAGCTCGTGAGATCCTGCAACCAATATCTACTACTGTACGTGGTGGGGGGACTATGCATTGCATATTATGATCTGGTCTGGCATAACCCCACTGCCACGCTCCACCCTCATCACATCCTCCTCCAGATTTTGTCACCTCTGTACTATAAAGTTGGCACCGTTCAACCTTCTATTACTGTAACAAATAATTCAGGGCATGATACTAGTCATTCTCATCTCAAAATTATGATTGAGACGGTTTATTTTGAGATCACTAGCTAGATGATAAACCGTGTATTTGTTTGACAAGTTTTGAATGATTAGCTAGCTAGTAGCTAGATAATTTTGTTCTTGTATAACTATTGATCCAGAAACTGATCGATTTCTGTGTTATGAGAAAGAGAGGTATTGCCAACTCTTTGTATATTGCATTCTTCGATCATGTTCCACGATACAAGCTCACATAAGTCATAATTCAGATCTTTCATCCTGAAAAAAATGTGATACTGTAACTCGACATTAGCTTTAGCTAAAGTTGAAGATGGTGAATTTGAAGTCGTACATTAGCAACTTTCCAACAGAAGTTGAATTCCAGGCGCTAACCTCTAGTGGTGGAGAAACATCCACATATGACCCATTTCCTAACAAATGATGAACCTCCAAAACTTTTTTCTTTCTTTGATGATAAAGAAAATACAAAGCTACAAAGAAGCTCCTGTTAAGCAACCAAACCACAAAGATCTAGATCCAAAGCATGAGTGCGTGATTAGCTTTAGCCAGAAGTCTTTTGTCCAGCTTACCACTTCATGAACCTCCAAAACTTATTATATCGTTTTGTACTAGTGTTTGGATCGGAAGAAGTTTTATAGATAATTGATTATATGTTAGTCGAGTACTCGGACACTGCGAAATTATTCACTCGTGCGTCGAGTGCAATGTTCTAAACCACTTGGTACTCTTCATCAAAAGAAAGAAGAAAAGAAGAAAGAACGAAAGAAAAAAAGAAGACCACTTGAGCTGCTAGACTACACATATCTTCAAAAGTTCTTACCCCCTTTATTTCTGTCGGCATCACATGTACATTAGTCACATTTGATCATTGTAAAAGACATCAACTTCAGCTCTCATTTTCTGCCTAGCTAGTAAAATTCCACACAAGTTATCTCTATGCAAATCGTCCTAATTTTGGTGAAACATTCTATCAAGAATAGGTTTATGGTATAATTCCTAGATATATGCTTCTCCAAACTGGAAGATATTTATACTAGTACAGATTAATCTATAGCTAAGTATGAAATGGAAATACAATAGTAGAGTTATGTGTGAAAGATAAATACATATGTCATGCAATACGGCTGCATAAACTACACAAGTAATTCTGTTAGTTGTTGGAGCAATAGTATAGATTTTCTGTTTGAATAAAGCAACTCACACAACTCCCTTCAAATTGGGAAATAGATGTCTCGCATACCCAACTTGTCTAGTGAGTTGTGGAACACTTTTGTAGAAACGGCTTTGGTTAAAATATCTGCAAGTTGATCTTCAGTAGGTATATGTGGCAGGCTAATGATTCATGACTCCAACTTCTCTTTGATGAAATGTTGATCAACTTCAACATGTTTTGTTCTGTCATGCTGGATTGGATTGTGTGCTATATCAATGGCCGCTTTATTGTCATAATACAAATTCATGGCATACTCGAATTTGAATCTCAAGTCCTTCATTAAATGACAAAGCCATAACATTTCACATACTCCATGAGCATTCCTCTGTAATTAGCTTCAACACTGGATTGAGCAACCACTTTTTACTTTTTACTTCTCCATGTGACCATGTTACTTCCTATAAAGGTAAAGTAACCTGAAGTTGACCTTCTATCAATGACAGAACTGGCCCAATCTGCATCTGTGTATCCTGTTTTCCTTGTCTGATTATTTTTGGAAAACATGATCCTATTGCCTAGATTTGTTTTCAAGTACCTCAAAATTTTGTGCACAGCTTCCATGTGATTTGCACTTGGTGCGTTCATGAATTGATTTACAATACTTACAACATATGTAATATCAGGCCAGGTATGTGAGAGATCAATCAGCTTACCTACTAACCTTTGATATCTCTTCTTGTTAGTAGGCAGTTGGTCTGGATATTCTGCTAGCTTGTGATTTTGCTCCATTGGTGTATTTGCAGGTTTGCATGAAAAGAAAGTCGGTCTCTACGAGTAAGTCAACCACATACTTCCTTTGAGATAGGCTAATAACTTAATTTGATCTAGCCACTTCTATCCCCAAGAAGTATTTAAGTCCACCAAGATCTTTCATCTCAAAAGTAGACGAAAGATGTGTTTGGAGTCTCTTCACTTCATCTGGGTCATTACCTGCCACAATCATATCATCGACATAAATGATAAGTGCAGTAATTTTTTCCTTCATATGCTTCAGAAACAATATAAGAGTTTCTTTGTTTGTAACTAAACTGTTTCATAGATTGGCCGAATCTTTCAAACCACACTCTCGGGGACTACTTGAGTCCATACAAAGACATCTTCAACTTGCACACCATTCCTGCTTATGAAGGTAGAGAGTGGCCTAGAGGTAGATCCATGTAGACTTCTTCCTTCAAGTCTTCATGTAAGAAGCATTCTTCACATCAAATTGCTTCAGAGGCCAGTTTAAGTTAGATGTTAATGACAATAACACCCGAACAATATTCATCTTGGCCACTGGTGCAAAAGTCTTCTGATAGTCAATACCATATGTCTGAGTATATCCTTTTGCAACCAATCTGGCTTTGTATATATCCAACATATACCATTAGCCCCATATTTCAATGTATAAATCCATATGCCCCATATTTCACGAAATCTAAGGGACGCAAACAATTCCGTAAAGACTACTCTTCCCCAGTATGACTCCCTAAAAAGGAGTCTTCGGGGAAAATATAGTTCATGTTCACAAAATGTAATATCCATTGAAACATAGGAACATTTAGTAGTGGGATTGTAACACCGATATCCTTTCTGAGTGGAAGCATAACCGATGAAGACACATTTTTCAGCACAAGCATCCAACTTAGTCGTCTTGGTTTGATGGATGTGTACATAAGCTACACAACCAAAAATCTTTAGATCAAGAGCATGGGTAGGGGTAAAGGCAAATAACTTTTCAAGAGCTTGAATTGGTGTTTTTGGAAGTGGACAATTTTTCTTTAATGTGGACTGAAGGGCTTGTGTAGGAAATCTATTTATGAGGTATGCAGTAGTTAGGATAGCATCTCCCCAAAAATATTTAGGCATATGAGCTCCGATCAACATGGAGCGAGCAACTTCAAGAATGTGGTGGTTCTTTCGTTCCGCCACACCATTTTGTTGAGGCGTTCAAGGATAAGTGGTTTGATGAATGATGTCATGGGTAGCTAAATATTGGTGAAAAAGGTGGTTCACATACTCTCCGCCATTATCTGTACGAAGTACTTTAATGAGTTTGGCTCATGGCATGAAAAGTCTGAAATAGTGAAAAAAAATATTACTTTTATTTCGTAACAAGTATATCCAACTCATTCGGGTGCAATCATCAACGAAGAGAACAAACCATTTCATTCCAGAGAGCGTTCGTGGACAAGGCCCCCAAACATCACAGTGAACAAGATCAAATGGGAAAAGACTTTTATTTGTGCTCACAAGATAGCTTACACGATGACTCTTGCCCAAAATACAAGTGTTGCATTTGAAGTCTGATGGTTTATTGTGCTGAAATAATAAAGAGAATAGAGTTTGGAGATAACCAAATGATGGATGTCCAAATCTCTTATGCCATAACCAGATTTGTTCTTTATCGGTCGATATTATTTTCGAATCTGATGCACTGCACTTGCACGAAGATTACCAGCAGTTATCATCTCCATGTAGTATAATCCCCTTCTCAATACACCGCTCAATGATTTCTCCTGTTCGGATGTCCTTAAATATACAAAACCAAGACTAAATAATTACACAACAATAAAATTGTTGGGTGATTAGTTTGACAGACAAAAGATTATGAGACATGAAAGAGACAAGTAACACAGTTTCAAGGGTAATGGAATCTGTAAGGGTTACAGACCCAGCATCAGTAATGAGAGAGGAATCACCATTGGAATTAGTTACGCCAGACCGACGAACTAGGGTTAAATGGTGAATATTGCTAGAGTTATTAGTCATATGGTCAGTTGCAGCCGAATCAATTATCCACATATCTTTCCACCTAAAGGCAGAGTTACTTGAGAGCAAAGGGCAAGGTGTACCTGATGTGGTCATGAAGGCAAAAGTGGAGTTACCATTGTGGCCACCATGTGTAGGTTCATCAAAAGTTGTATTCGAACTCGAATCTGGTGAATTAATTTGAAAAGGAGGTCTGAGGTTTGCCTCTTGGCCGATAGCCTTTTGAGATCTTATTTCTAGGGGTCTAGAATGCTTTTGGTTTCTCTCGTACTTCTTTTGCTTATGCCTCCTTACAATTGATTGACAATGTTATCATCCCACCAGTCTAGAAAGCCAATTAAATAGAAACAGGTTTCTACCATGTGACTAGGTTATTTGCAATGACTGCATTTTATGGGTCCTTGAGACGTTGATTTCATAGGAGGTGTAGATGAAGAAGGCTGGGAGCTACGAACATGTGGTGGTCTATATTGAGAAATCATGGCTGATCCTTCATGATTTGTGTCAGACATCGTCTTTTAGAGTCTATTATGCTCCGCACTGACTTGACAATAAGCCTATTCTATAGAAGACAACGACTTTGTGTTTAGGATTCTACTCCAGACTCCACCAAGGTGAGAGTCTAGCCCAGCTAAAAAGAAGTAGACACGGTATTTGGTGACCCGATTAGCCATTTAGGTAATAGAATCTGCATCTTTGATCCGGAGAGCATCCAATATGTCAAGCTCTTGCCATATTTTCTACATGCTACTGTAGTAGCCATGAAGAGGAGCTCCATTTTGTTTAGTGGAAACCAAAGCTATTTACAGTTCATAGTTTCGTGTATCATCTTAGGCTATAGAAAAAGTAGTTTTAATAGCATCCCAAATTTCTTTAGCTGTCTCCAAACCTTCATAATTCTCTCGGACTTCCTTGTGCATGGAGCTGAGAAGCCACGCTTGAACAAAAATGTCTTCTTCAACCCAAACTTCGTAACCCTCTTCATCATCTTCTTCGGATGGTGATTCTTTTTGCCGGTGATATAACCAAGTTTACCTCGACCAGTAATGTTTAACTTAGCATGTTTAGACCAAGAAATAAAATTATTACTATCTAATTTTTCCGAAACAATAGGGTCATAATCATTGGAGGATGATCGCCCCTTATGTTGAGAGGAATCAGAGTTTATTACCGATGTCTGGGATGGATTGATCGGTACTTCTTCAAAAACCATGGTGTAGGATTTACTATACCCAGCAAAGAGAAGAGAAAGATGATCCTTAGGTGTTGCCTACCGTGAAACCTTTTAGGTTGATCAAGTAAGCTCGACGACACAAGAATAAAATTTCTAATCTACTATGTACTTTTTGAACAAACTCCGTGGTTTCAGAATGCTAGATGGCTAGGTAGAGATGAAGGCTGGGAAAAAGTGCTCCGTGGTACTTTTAAGCACCAAAGGTTTTGGTGTTTGATAAGTCCAAAAATAAGCTACTTCTTAAAAAAGTATAAAGTGTTTTGAGGGAAAAAGGAGAAGCTGCAAACACCCACCTTATGCTTATAAGCTAAAAGTCAGCTTATATCTTATAAGCCCAGCTGCACCAAACCCATCCGAAGTAGGCTGGTAGGACTCGTTAGTGATTACGGAGGTTAAAACCCCTTACCGTGCAAGCAGTCTACAATCTTGAGATCCAATTTTGGCTTTAGATACTTGTCTCAATCTAGACACCACACAGTATCCCTTAGCCGGAGTTGCACACACCATTTGTAGGTATATCATTGGGTTTGGGCTTAATCATAACCAAAGTGGAATTAATAATAACACGGGCCTGGGCTTGAGGCTTGAACCGAGTGGATATATTTTCAGCCACTTTTCTTTTCTCCTTTTCCTTTTTTTTCCTTATTTTTCTTCTCCAAGGTCGAGAAGACTGCGTGAGAGAATGGGTCGGAGACAGAAGACCGATGGCGCACCAAGGAGGTACGACGCTGATGCTGGACTGGCCGGTGGTGGGGACTGCTAGCTCAAGTGGGCGGCGCAACAGACTTGGCGCAACGATTGAGGGAGTCCTTTAAGGCAGAGAAGACGCTCTGACTTCGCGGCGGTGCTACGACAGGTAAACCAGTACGAACTCGTATTTGATCAAACAAAAAATTGCTCTTAGTATTTTCTGAGTAAAAGCTTCTGCTCTATATTTGAGCAAAATTTTTGGTATCTGGGCAATTGGTTAAGATGAAGAACATAGTTCTTCTGCTCAATCTTTGAGCAAAAAAAGAGAATGTGGGTATGGGTATCGGTCTCAAGACCAGATTTGCTCTGTCAAGAATACTAGAATAGGTTTATGGTATTCTTCTCCAAACTGGAGTATATTTAATCTATAGGTAAGTATGAATTAGAAATACAATAGTAGAGCTATGTATGAATACGGCTACATTAACTACACAAGTGATTCTGTCAGTTGTTGGCTACTTGAATAGAGCAGCAAACCCAAATCTAATGGAAAGAGCTTGAAAAAAATCAAGTTCCCATGCGTGTTGTTATTCGATGTTATCTTTCGTTCTCTGTCCGGAAGCTACTCTAGCTTGATGCACGCACGCACTGCTTGGTGATGTCCAAATCCAGCCACTGCTTCTATTCCAAAAACGCTCAGATTTGATTCCTCTCTTTTTAAGTTTTAACCCCCATGTCATTTTGTCTAGTGTTCCTATGTATTATCGAAGCGGCACATTCGTCTATGCTGATTGCTGTTGATAACTGGACACCATCCCATCAAAGGCAGCAACTTATCTGCTCAGAATAATTTGGTCCCAGGCCCCAAATGTGTGCCTCTGAAAGTAAATAAGGACCTGTATTGAGTTCAAATTCTTAACAAAAATTGCAAGAGAAAGAATGAACACAAGATTTGTTGACTACAGTGTAAAACTCCCTTGAGGAAACTTTTCAAGTAGTCCACACTAGAATCAATTCACTATGAGCAAATAGTTACGGACACAATCAAGTAGTGATCACTATCACTTTATTAGCTTCAATACTAACTTGATCTATTACACTGTGATCACTATTCTGCTCAGTCACAAACCGAAACAGAAGACATCTAATTCTTCTCTCTCTTCAACACTGATCCAAACACCAAACAATGAAGAACACAGTGAGAAGAAGATCAAATGACAACTATGAGTTCTGAACTTGTATATGCAGAAAGTTGCAGCTTATGACATCTTATAAAATTGAACCAGGAACTCGCGCCTCTTTAGGAAATCTGAAGACTTATATATAGAGGTAAACAAGACTTTCTCCTTAAGAAAACTTTTCCACAAAATCGGCTCAGGATATGCAAAAAAAGATATTGACTGAACAAAAATCTTTTTGTTAGTCAAAGAGATATTTCAGCAGATATATATCTCAAAATCATTTAGATATGATTTTGCAATCTTATCATACTCTAAATTGCCAACAGATCATGATAATAAATATGAGAAGATATACCTTATATTAATTAAGAGTAGATCTGGTTTTACTGCAAGTTTACTGCAGTAAAACAGTTCGAGCTTTAGCTTTCCTAGTTGAACTAGGAAACCCTTTAAACTAACCTTAACGCCTTTCAAGATGTAAATATGTATGCCATATACTTACACTCTGAGCTTCACCATGAATGTCTGCTACTGTTTGTACCATCCACGAGCAAGTTCGATAGTCCATAATTGCTAGTTAGAAAGTTCAGGAAAATTTACCAGTGTTGAATCTCAATGTTGAATGCCATAAGAGGCATCGGACTAGGAGTCAACCAAAAAGTTAAACCAAACAATGTGTTGGACCAGAATCTTTCACAAAGGGGTGTGGCTCAACGAGGTAGAACAACAAGAAACTCGTAACCAAAGTTTATTTTCTAGCACATATATTGCGGAAACATCAAAGATGTTATATGTACCTATGCACAGCTCAGATTATGAATACAAATCATTAGAAATCAACCAACTTCATAGACTGTAATTATTGGATTGGTGCTCATCACAACAAACGTCACAAGATTGAAGAGAACATTATCTGCAGGGGTGATATTACTGGGTATATGTCGAGCCAGCAAAGGCTATAACATCCCATAACTGGTATCTATCCGAAGTGTAACTATTGCTATATAACACTTCCTTTAACCGAATACATACCTTTCTCAGTAGAGTTTTTGGTACTGGAAGAACAGCATTTCCAAAATTCAAAGCTAAATATGCAGACAAGCACAACATCTACTAGAACCAAACCGGTCTCTACTCCTAGATGTTATCAGTAATTCAGGAAGGAAATGAAATGTTTCCCACTACATGGAGTGTTCATGTTTACACGAACAACAAATTAGTTTTGATAAAGTAGTCTGAGCTTTATTTTCAAAACTAATCACTCTATCCAAAAAATGGTAATGAAGAGAGCAACGCATGCAACCCTTTATAAACCAAAAGCAAAGTCTTCGATGTGAGATTTATATCTTATTGCAATTCTCAACAATGGACCTCAATTCAATTACAAATTGTAAAAGATGAAACAAACACATGACAGGGATAGCAAACTGACCTTGACTTGTCTGATTAGCCACCCACATGAGTGAAAATAATACTTTTGAGTTGGGCCAAAATGATCTGAATGAGATATTCATAATTTAACAGAAAACAACTATGTATGAGTACTTAAATGATTCTGACATTTAGCCTAGCAAACAAAAGCAATTAAGCAAGAAATGGACCATAGTAATAATTCAGAAACATCAGTATATTATTAGCACGATCAGTGAACTCGAACTCAAAACAATGTGCGTTAACCTTTGGCTCATGAAGTTTTAGGTTGTTAGAAGAGATTCCAAAATTCTGCGTTAACACAATCTTGACAAAACAAGAATTTAAAGGTAAGAACAGTAATGTATCAGTCTGAATCATAAGAAAAATATCAGTAAAAGGATTTCAGTTGATGCGAGCAGATCCCAAAATATATAGTTCGAGTTAAAACTGTAAAATTGCCAAGGACGTGAAGGACTTGAATGTACTGGAGAATCACCGATCTGCTAAAAATATCATATTGGGAATAAGGGGAGGTTCTGGTCGAAGAAAAATGAAGCAAAATCTCACAAATCCATGTCTAAAAGTCAAGCTCTAATACAAGGCAAATGCCTTGTCTTGTTAGAATATGTGTTCAGCCATCTGCTTCCGGTACTGAAAGTGGGAAGGTGCTAGTTTGGTTATTTCTTGTTCATGAATAAAAGTCTCTCCCTGGTGCATTACTAGGAGTCTAGGACTGCAGGTCGTAAATGTGAGAAACTTGACAACAGTAAGGTTTATTGAATCTAGGTAGTGAGTTTGAACCATGATTTTTTTTCATACCTCTCTCGCAGACATGGGCAAGCTTGCCAACCACATATCTTTGCTTTTGCTCAATGCCTAGACATTTAGTATTCAAGTCCAGATGATCACAAGGAAACACGAGTGGTAACATACTCTTCACCCCTAAAACCTTTACATAACAATGTTATGTCCCAATACATAAAGGACTTGACTGAAGTAAAAAAAACTCCATTTCTTGTTCATATATCATTTCATTTCCTTTTAAGATAACAGATCTTAAACCAATCCATCACTTACACGAATCAAGCACTGAAACACCTATTATCCAAATGAACCAAAAACCCCATGACTGCTTTCAACCATTGCAATGCATTTACTCAATTTCCCTTGTGGACATCCATGCTAGTCATCCCAACATGCGAACATTCCTTGCATTATATTGCTACAAAACCTAACATGGCCAAATAACCAACACCTCTTCACTAACTCAATGATTCACATTTTCAAGAACCGATCTGTAACCAAAATAATCACATCAACTCTCTGTTATACTACATTTTATGCTGCAACTCTAGACGTAGGCAGTTTAACAGTCACCGGCCATTACTTCTTCAAGAAACTATTTATAAAAAGAAGAAAGAACAAAGTATTATAGTTCCAAGCCCACAGCTGATACACAAGTAACTGGTGCTAAGTTTGTTATCAAAGCTCAACAATCTTGTCATGAAATCCAAAAAAAGAAAATGGCCATTCAAACAGTAAGGAAATATTAAAGTGTAGTGAAGTTGAGACCATTCAGTACGAATAACTGGAGAGGCTCAAATATAAATGAGATCCAAAAGATGAGAGGGATTCTATTAAGGACCTTCTTGTTAAGGACCTGTTCATTTCACCATATTTTCGATCGCATATTCACATTTCGACCGTCTTGCTTGTAGATATATATGAGTAGATCATCTCTACAAATTTTCATACAAATTGAAAATCGTTAAGGCATTCATAAATGTAACTCACCGATTATAAACTTGAACGGTTTCTGTTTGATATATTTGGACCATCCATTGATTTGATCTATTTCGATGCCTTAACGATCACAAATTTGACTGAAAATTTGTAGAAATGATCTATTTATATAGACCTATAAACTGAACGGTTGAGATGGAAAAATGTGATTGAAAAGTGAGTGTAATAAACCATTAAGGAGAAAGTCCTCAACTAGTCCTCAACAAGAAGGTCTTTAATGAATCCACTCTCCAAAAGATGGCCATTCAAACAGCAAGGAAATATGCAAGTCCAAGGAAGACAAGACCATTTAGTATAAATAACAAAGAGGCTCAAATATAATCTAGAACTCACAACTTTTAACTGGTTTATGATGCCTGCCATGGTAAATCTCACGCTTTTCTGCTAGAATTCACTTTCATCATTTTCTTGAAAGTTTCACTATATCACCTTTTTAAGTTTAGAAAAAATACATTGTCCTATACTTCAATAAAGCACACACCCTGCCACTAACAAGTAACAATCAACATAGCAAAGAATTGCCCACATCATTTCCTTTGCTCATCAACAAAACTACTAGTGCCATGATATTATGTGTTTCTCTATTTTAGGTGATTGACTCCGTGCAATGCAGAGTGCAAAAAGTGCTCATTTCCAAATTACCAGCTATTGGTAGATTGGCAATTTACTACTGATAGCATATCTCTTTCTCAATCTGAAAAGTAGATTATATTGTGCAAGATTTGGTTACACAGAGGTCATTTTGGAGAACTGACTCATGCCACGCAGAGCCTTGTTTCATCAAAACTAAACAACCATGAAATTCAAACAGTTAAATTATTTTTCCAATCTACTAGCCAACTAACATGGATGTACATTCAATGTAAAAAAGACTGTAGGGCAAGGGATACAACATACAGATGTGCATAGTTTACTCGTAGATCCTATCTCCAAAACAAGTATTCTACTGCGCTTATTCATCACCGAGTGCCAACTCCAATGCATAATCATCTCTTTCCTGCAGCATAAACAACAGATTGCACATAAGATAACCACAAAGGAAAGCCTTTTTGGCATTAATCATGCTTATATTGTTCAGCAACATTGCTACTTATGGCAGATTAGATTTTCTTATGGTACTTTCAGAGGATTAACAACTCACAATTGGACCCCGTGCAAAATATCTCCCGAATTGAAGCCAGTATACCTGTAAGTACCATATATGTCAAAATTATGTGATTTTGATAAATGGAAAGACAATTAGAACTTCAAAATAAAATTAGACAGAGAAAAGGGGGGAGAGACAGTTAATTGCGGTGGGTAGAGAACTTGAGAGTGAGTAAATTGGTAAGGAAAACATTTGTGGGAATCAGGATGGGGAAGAATGCCATCAAAAACCAAGAAAACGCCATAAAAAAAACATATGAATATAAATGATTGAGTCCATCAGTAGAAGTTACAAGATTTTCCATGACTTAATATTCACAGGATGCATAAATGACTCAACAGACTCACACTCGAGGCAGAAAAAACTCAGTCAGATTCTCTCTAACATCCCAACGAAATTAATTCCAAGTCCTGAAACTGAATGGTAGATCTCTATTCTTACCTCATCCTCATCTTGTGTTTCTACTTCAAGATCAGATGATGGAAATCCCACACAAAGAAGTGCATAGCCCTGCATTTCGATCAAAATAATAACACATCATTCATTTTAAACTCATGGTTTCATTACCAATTTCCAAAATATTTCAGATATCATCAGTTGCACTACAGAACTTGACACACTAGGCTCAATACCACAATGTGCATTGTGAATTTCTGTGTGAGAACCAGGCACAATAATTCTCGAGGCTAATACTCAGTAATTAATTTTAGCCTTTTAAGGGATGCATTCTCAACAAGAAAGATGTCCTTTTTCAATGTCTCCTACTATATCGAATCATATGTTCCACATGTGCTATATCAACTAATGCCCTGAGCCTCAGCAGTGTGCAGTATTGTGAAACTCATACTAAACCTCAAAAAAGACATGCCTGCGATTTCAACTCCGCTGAGATCCCTAGCGCCTGAGGCTGGTTAAGCTTTCCTGACTTCACACGAACAGCACAACTAGTACAACAACCTGCCAAGTACAAGATACATTACTGTTGTATGAATTTGAAACCACCAAAACTAATGACTACATGAATGAATGAGTGATCAGCAATACCGTGGCGGCATGCGAATGGAAGAGTGATGCCCTGAGCCTCAGCAGTGTGCAGTATGTACTGATCCTGAAATCAAACAATAATTTACTAACAAAACACTCAAATTGGAGTAGGCTATTACTAATTTACTACCTCTGGGACGAAGAACTCGTGGACGACGCCGCGTTGTCTGTCGTGGACGGTCACCTTGTGCGTCGGAACTGAAGCTGCGTCGCTGCTTCTCCGGTTGTTTACTTCCACCGGCATTTGGAGCTCCGACGTCGTCGTGTAACGGCGCCATTTTGTTGTATTGGAGGGGAGAGAGGTGCTGCTCGGCCAGGTGACGTGGCGGCGGAGCGTGGGTTTCCGGTAGAGAGGAATGCAGGGGTTGCAGGGGATGGCGTGGTCCATCGGATTATGGCTCTCTAAATTCTGGTGGCCGGGATTTGGAGGGAGAAGATAATGAAAACGGGTGGGGATGTGGTGTCTGCGCCTGTACTGGATTAACCGTGTAGATCAGCTATTCGACCGTTGGATTGCGTGGCTACCTTTTTTCGTAGGTAAGCGTAGAACGAAATTGTGTGGCAGACATTTCTGAGGGTGGAGTGTCTGCCCTCGACATCCCGACGTCGGACACACAACGTGACTTATGAGAAAATGTTGACTTTTTTTGACACGGTTAACATTTTGACCGACACTTCATATCATTTTTTACACTCTACGTCAGTAATTTCAATTAGAAAAACAGAGAAACCCAAAATCTAAATTATCTCAAATCATCCATCATCTCCATTAATCCTTCTAGGTCAGTCTTCTCTTCCTAGTCTCTCATTTCCACTTTAGATTAGTCACCAAGTTTCATAACCTCCATTCAACTGCAGCGTCTCTTCATTGATAGTAGACGATGCTCTCGAGCTCATGTATTACAAATATATTAATATATTAATTATTTATCATGTCCAAGTCGTGTCAGATCTTAAATTTTTAAAATTAGTCGTGTCAATATGTCACGTTGTACCGTGTCATCATGTCAGTGTCAAAGCGTTGTCGGATCTTAGATCTTTTTACCAACTCAACAGCTATTACTTAATTTACATAATCTATCTTTCTTGCTCATACACATAATACATACGCCTTGTTGTATTTGATTGTTCCATGTTGACTCTGTTATATTTAATTTTTCTATGATATCATTACAAGAAAAGTGGTCATTTACGACACACATGTTTCAATATAATTTTCATGACAAGCAAAATCATTCATTATGACAGACAACATGAGTTATGACACAAAAATTATCTTTTATGACACACAATTAAATACGTAAAAAGACTATTATGACATACAAAAATGTTTTTTACACCACATGTAAGATGTCTTTTACAACACATCAAAATGTCTTTTACAACATACAAGATCTTTAACGACACACTTCATGTGTGTTGGAAGGAAAAATTATCTTTTATGACATGATAATGTGTGTTGTATAAGACCATTTTTCTTGTAGTGTATGACTTTTACTCATATATAGTCACTATAACAATACATAAGTTAGGTCAAATAAAATGAAGTGTAAAGTTGATATATGTAAATGAGATGTTGGTGGGAATTAAAAGTATGTGGTTCTTTTTGTTATTGAACCCTGATGGGTTTTCTTAAGACAACGAGCACGCTAAATATCATAGGCCGTTATATGTACTCTACGATAACAGTACATTTTTTCATGATAAATTTCATCAAGCATGCGACACAATCTTAGATTAGGCTTTATACACTAGAGAGATCTAGAGCTTAATGTCATGAGCTTACTTCTTTCACTAAGTTACTCGTACGATCTTAGCATTCCGTTATATTAAGTCAGTCTTACTCTCACAAACGCCTTGACAACTGAAAAAAAAACACGGACATTTTGAAAGAGAGAACATATATTAAGCTCAAGAGAACATTACAAAGGCTTTACAAATGTGCTAGAGTGTTACTCAACTTTCTATGACCCAAATGGGAAGGGTGTCTCTATTTATAGGCATCTCCCCCTTGCTTAGGATTCTTAAGAATTCTAGAATATTTACAAGTGTACTATGTTCTAGAGTTTTCTATACAACTAATATCAACTAAAGGTTTCTAGAGGGTTCTAGGGTGCTTTAGGCCCTTGAACCTTTCTTAAGATTCTAAAGAATTCCGGAGTTTCCTAGAGGCGTACCGATCATTCTTGATCCTTACGGAGACCTCTAAGGCTTTCCATAGTGTTTTGAAAATTTCTAGAACACTCAGATGTATTCCAAAACCTTCCTTGAGCCATGCTTGTTTCAAAAATGCTCAAGAAACTTGACAGATTGTGACACTCTCCCCCACCTAAGTCCACGACACCCTCGTTGCATCTTGATCATGGTAACGTTGGATTTTGTCTTTGAACTGCCAAATCGTGTCCTTGAACTCCCAGCTGGCTTTCGCTGTTAGGAAATCCTCTTCACTTGATGAGGTACTCCTTGTAACTTGGCACATCTCGATATTGGATGATGCGGTCCGTGAGTACTTCATCCACTTCTTTGTCAAAAAGAAGTGACAAATGTCGTTGGCGCCCAATGGGAAACTCCTCTTGAGGGGTCTTCCTCGTCCTTATGATAAGGCTTTAGCCTACTCATGTGGAAGACCGAACGAGTCTTCAACTCGGGCGGGAGGTGGAGCTCATATGAAACTTTGCATGTGTTTGACAACTTCAAACGGCCCCTCGTACATGTGTATCAAGCCCTTATGCACTTTTCTAAAAGACTTGAATAGATGCAGCAAGAGTTTGACAAGTACAAGGTCACCCTCCTTGTACTCCACGTGCCTCCTCCTCTTGTCCGCCCACTTCTCCATCCTTGTGGTAGTCTTGTGCAACGCCGCTTGAGCTAACTCTGTCTGCTCGTGCCAAGTCTTGGCAAACATGGACGTGGCTCGACTCTTCCCTTCATTGCCATCCTTGAATTACAACGCTGATAACATCTTCAAGTCTAGCTTCGTGCCTCTAGTTGTTGGCACTACGCAAGGGTTGTCATCGTCCGTGATGCACAAGTTATTAGTGAATGGCATCAGGATTGCCTTGACTTTGTTGAGGCCTAAATTTTCACATAACAAGCCTAATTTATTTATCAAGCCCAATTCATAATTTGAGATAAATTCTACTCTGCAAGCAACATGCCATGCACGTGGGCCCAAGCCGCATTCATGCACTTGGGGCTTATAAGAATGAGTGTGGTGTGGAAGGTAACAGAAAAGTATAAGGTCCACTATTAGTTTTGAGATCATTGGTAATTTCGGGATCTTGGGACCGAAATTCAAGCCCAAACTCAAAACCCTGATCCCAAATCCAAACAAGTAAATCTTAACATAGGATTTATATTGTCCCTGCAGCAAAATCCCAGCAGTAGGTTTTACAGCAGCAAATCTTGCATAGATCACGTGAAAATCTCTCTAAAAGCCTACAATCATACCTTTCAAAGCCTAGTTTATATGCAACCAGCAACAATAGACAAAATCTGACAAAAGAAAAAGGCACTACAAAACCCAATACATGCTTTAACCATACTCACCCCATTTACCCAACAGTAAAAAATCTTCTTTTAGCTGTTGTTATTAGCTGATGTTATTACCTATAAATACCTGTTGTTGCTAGCCAAATAGGAACAGAACAAAACGGGGGGGATGAGACTAGCAAGCTCTCTAGTACTTCTCTCCTGCCATGTTTTATCTATCCCATCATGCTTCCTCCCAAGCCTTTATCCATCCCATTCCTAGATCCATTCAACCTAAAAACACATGCAATCAACAAGCTCAAGCAATCAACCAATACTAATCCCAAATCTTTATCCATACACCTCAATACATACCTCATAGGCACATCTGGGCTATCTTCTTCTGAAAATTATATTTTTCTAGCTCCCACGACATGCTCTTCTTGCTAAGCCTCTTCTAATTCACTGCCGTTAAGGAGCTGCAGGGATCAACACTTCACTGCCATTAAGGGTCTGTCAGGAAGAACACAACAACAACCTTCCTTGGATCCTCAGTCCTTCGAAGTTTACTAGGCCTAGTCTTCGCTAACTTAGACAAAAGGGATAGATTTTGGGCTCGGTCATGCTTGTCTCACTACCGTGCAGCCCTTAATCAAAAACACCCTCAACAGACTTTATCATGGAATCCCAACCCTAGGACGACTTTGAAGTCATCCATCAGAACTATCGAGAAGTCTAGTTTCCCACACCATGCCCCCACCATGGTCTTGATATCATGAATTATTCCATGAATGGGTCGTGCAGGTGAATTGATAGCTTTGACGGAGACTCCTCCGTCACTCCTCTTAAGTCCTAGTCTTCGAGCTTCCTCAATCAAGATGAAATTGTGAGTTGTGCTCGTGTCGAGCAATGCTGACGGTGGCTTCTCATTTGAGTTCGTGGAGATGTGACACGCTTAAGTCAAAGTTAGTATGAGAAAGTTATGGTCTAAAAACGAAAGTTACTATTTTTGAAAGATGATATAAAAGAGAAAATAACCAAAATGGTAAGCGGTAAAAGTCGGTTCAAAAAGGAAATTTTCTTCCCTATCGCGTGATTTCCCCCCCCCCTTCGGACTATCGATTTTCTTCTTTACCTAGCGCCGTCGTCAGGCCACCGGAGACTGCCGCACAGATCCCAAAACATTCACTGTCGCCTCTACTTTATTTCTAGGCAGATGGTGCATCGAGTGGCGCCGCCGTGTGGGAGAAATCGAGCTCCAAAGTTCCATCAGTTTGGGTTCGGTGTCGACCGGATTTCTCCCTCCTCATGCCACTATTTGGTTAGTTCTATATATGGTTAAGTTGGGTTTGATTAGTACTACATTTTCTTAAAATTTGGTAGCTCGATTCGGTATGTGTGGGAAGAATCGAAGATTTGAAGTTTTTAGGGTTTGAAATTGGGGATTTTTATACTTCGATTCAATTGACCTGTTTAGGCTTAGGATTGGCCTTCGACTCCATCTAGAAAGTTGTTCGAAATATTGAGATGAAGGTTCTATCAAATTTTGGTGACGATTGGAATTGGCTGGAATTTTGTCGCCGCTGGCGGCTATGCTGCCATTTTTTTAGCAGTTTTTCGTGCCAATTAAATTGTATAAAATAAGAGGTGTTCAATGGTGTGAATTTTATAATTTTCATAGTAGTTTGGGTTAGGTTTTAGAATTTTCCATGTTTAATAATTTTGGCGGATAAGAAAATATTATTTCGGTCATCAATTATTGTTGGTTAAGGTTTAAGGAATATTCTTAAGACTCCTAAGCTAATGTTGAAGACCGGTTTGGATGTGGTAAAAGGTTAAGAAGTGAGATAAGTGAAAGGGGTTAGGTATTTATGTTAAGAGGTATTTATTTTACCTCAGATTAAAAGTATGGTTGTATGCATGATTATTGTGTCAGGATTTAAGGAGAGCGTGCGTGATTGTCGATTTTGTAGTCGTTATGCTAAGGCCTAGATCTGTAAGTGGATTTTTATTTGAAGCAAAGTGCATGCCATGATATCAAATGGCCTACAAATATTCAGAATTTCCGTATCAGCTTGTATTAAATCACTAATTAGACCTTTGTTATTGTGTAACAACAATGAGAAATTATAAACCAAGAATGATTAGAAAAGAAACAAACAAGGGTTGGTGTATCAATAATTAAGTCACTCTTCAAGATATTATTATGATAACAAATGTAATGAAAACGATTCTCTACAGAAGACCATGGTCCTCAATATTGCACAGTTTAAAAGTTCTCACTAACGATTCAGAACAATTATTTATTTACAAAAAACGGATCATATTAAATCTATCTCAGCAACTAGATACAATATCAAACACTTAATTCAATGCGAAGGATGCTTGGTTTCAGAGAAACTCACATTCAAAGCCGATAATCCAATAGTGTCAGGGCTCATGAGCTGCCTAAGCTGCTTCTTCCCGCGTCGAAGCAAGTACTCAACGTAAAGGAAATTCTTGCGGTCTACATTCTTGGCATTGTAACGGAACTCATTCGACACAAGTGACTCAATCTTGTGCCGATCTTCTGCAGATTTGGAACGAGCTGCCCGCAAGAACCCTCTGTATAAACCAAGCACTTGTTTCTGCATTCCAGAAAGCCTTCGCCCACCGGAAGCTGCCATTTCACCCTCTTCTAATATTCTGCACCCGAACTGAAAGCAGAGTTCCGAAAACGACACAATCTTTTGTATCTGTAGCACCTGCAGAAAGTGCAGCACAACTTGTTACTTGAATAAGTTAAATAAGTGATGGTATCGCCTCAGTGAGGACTTATGTCAAACACATGGTGGGCGTTACAGAGATCGAGGATGTGCGTGAAAACGGATACAACAGGGAGGTGATAATGCAAAGAATTTGAAATGAAAAATGCAATGAGGGAAGAAAGTGATCATTTTGAATTGTAATTAAAGGATTTTCAAAGAACAATGATGTTTGAAAGTATGAAAAAACTGTAGCGAGCAGAAAGGAAGAAGAGATTAACCTTATTGCAATCGAAAGAAATGAAGATGGGCTTCGAATTTGGGGAACAGAGGTTGAATCGATTGGAAAAGCAGCCGCACCAGTTTTGAAACGATTGGCCGTGATCTCTCTACGTTTGGTTCTGTTGTATCTAATTTTTGAACTTCCGATTTTAAACTCTGACACATAATCAGTCCGTCATCATTGGCGGATCCAGAATTACGATATTGGGTGGGCTTGAAATTTTTAACCAAAGAAAGAAAAAATGTGGAGAATCTCAACGCTACGAGAGAAATTTATTGATTGAAAGAAAATGATACATCTAGTCAGGGGAGGACATATATAATAAGCATTTTCCCTCCGATACATATGCAAAATTATAATGCAAACTGAACAATTAAACTAAATATGCAATGTGATACAATATGATAGCATAAGCTAACAAAATTTAACTCTACGAGTCGATGAAGCTTCAAACTCTTCAATCACCTCCTCATTAGTAATAGATTCAGCATACTCTTTCTCAATATGAAGGACCATACAATCACCAAGAAACTCATCTCCCATTTTGCTTCTAAGTTTATTCTTAATGATGTTCATAGCTGAAAATGCCCTTTCAGTGGTTGCTGTAGAAACTGGAATAGTTAAAACTAAACAAATCAATCTATGAAGCATAGGGAAAAATTCAGACTTCCTTGTTTGAACCAAGGTGCGACACAAGTCAGCAATAGACTCCAAATTTTGGAACTTAGGATCACTACACATATCTTTCTCATAAAGTAACAGGCTTATTTTTCTAAAACACATACTGCAGGTCTGCTGTCTATAGCTACACGAGTCAGCTTTCCTTGATCCTCTACTCTTTCAGGTGTACCCTCTAAACCCAGAATACGAGTACAAACACTAACAAAATGTCTTGCATAATCAATTAATCATATGAATGGAATTTGGAAATGAAAAGTCCACCCATCAGAAATTCAAAACCAATAAGCTCTCGGCCTCTCGAGAATTGAGATATAGTATAAAATGGCAACTTCGAGAATGAGGAATTTGAATCAGGATATGAGGAATTGGAAATTTTACTCTGCGCTGTGCAGTGCGCTCGGCGGTGGCGATCTGCCGATCTAGATGCTCTGGTGCAGAGGTGTCGATCTGGTGTCTCCGTGTTTGAGACGACGACGATCTGGTGCAGACTGCAGAGGTGCCGAAGTGCAGTCGCCCGCCGGCCCGCCGAGGCGCCGATCTGAACTTGATGGAGAGAGAGCCACTGAGCTAGAGAGAAGCTTTGCAGATCAGATTTGTCTGAAGTCGTAACCGAAGAGTATCAGAGAGACAGAGACTCATACTGAAGTTGGTTGAGATTTGAGAAGTTTGAAGTCGTAATCGAAGTATCGAACTATCAAAGAGTGAACTCAGTGAAGAGTGAAGTTGGGGTTTCAAAATTCTTATAGAACAAAAAATATATATTATATATATACTTAATTTTTTTAACCTAAAATTTTTGGGTGGGCTTGAGCCCCACCAAAAGTACCCTGCATCTGCGCCTGTCCGCCATCATTTATACCATTTTTCGATGTCACACTCAAGTAGCATATTTCCGGTCGATACAGTAGCAGGGGATATACTGCAGTCCAATCGGGTAGTAGCAGTGTCCCAGCATCAGAGTTGGACAATAGCAGTGTGACAATATCAAAGAATTACAAAAAAATAGAATTGTGCCGGCAGTATCACCTTCTGACCCGACAATAACACCTTTAAACTCAGCAGTAGCAGCGCGTCACTTCAGCATCAACGAATTGCACGAAAAAATTGTAATATCGTTGGCAGTAGCACCTTTCAACTTGGTCAGTAGCACATTTCTCAGCAATAGCAACGTGCCACGTCAGTAGAGAATTGAATATGTAGTGAACGGTAGTTTGATAAAAATATATAATGACAGATGACATGTAGACATTAATTTGTCCTAATTTGTTAATATTTGTCTTTAAATGCGTAAGATAATGTATAAATGATATATTTGTAAACTGAAATTTAATTGGTAACTAAAATGTTTTTTTATCAAGAGAGAAATCATTTATTGAAATCATGGTAAAGTACTAAAAGAAATAGAGCATATAGTGGCCTTGTTAAACCTTCTCAAATACAGATAGGAAGAGTACCATACTTCAAACTCACAAACTACTAATGACTAGCTTCGTAACGCACTATAGATGACAACCACTCCGGCTCCATCAACCACCAATGCATAGGAAAAGGTAAAGATAAGGCCTGTTTTGCTACACAGTGAGCTGCAACATTACACAGTCTAGGAACATAAGACCAACTGCAGAACTGTAAGCAACTTATCAAAACTTTGGCTTCCTTAATCAAAGCTCCCTCCATGCTTAGGTCCTCGTCTGAGCTGCTTAGAGTGCGAATCACATTCTGAGCATCACTTTCTACAACTACATATGTCAGACCAGCTTGAACACAGAAGTGCAAGCCATTCACCACAACAAGAGTCTCAATAGCCTGCGGACTAATCCCTCCTACCCTTGGAGCTGCCAAGACCCCAATACAGCGACCCTCCTCATCTCTAACTACATCGCCTGTGCCAAAAACTCCTTAATGTAGGTCTAAAGCACCATCTACGTTGACTTTAACCAAACCCCTATCCGGTTTCCCCCAAACTGGTTTCGGCTGGGTACTGTCCGTGCTCTCCACATAGTCAAATTACCCCTACTAGTGCCTTGCAAATATCCTTCCCACCACACCCTAGCTTTTTCCAACAACCTTGTGGCTCCCAGGCCCTCCTCACCACGCACCCTAACATTTCTATTATGTCAAATTTGCCAAACAAGTACACCAAACCATTCCAAATCCTGTTCTCGAGCCACTTTGTCTACATGAAGGAAAGAGATCAAAAAAATCTCTCTCTCCACACCTTACACACCTCAGCCAAAAAGGTAAGATTCCACACTCGCCTAGCAACCTGGCATTCCCACAAAGCATGAATGATAGACTCATCTTTAGCAACATAACTTAAGCAACTACCAGATTCACAAACTCTTCTCCTTTTGAGGTTTGAGGCGCAGGGTAAGAAACCGTAACAAGCACGCCATAACAACACCTTGATTTTGTTAGGCAAGTTCAAGCCCCACAACCGACTCCACCCTTTCTGGACTAAAGACTCACCATTCCTAGAGCTACTCGACGCTACTGCAAGCCTCATATTTCTCTCTTGTATAGCCACCCAATACCCCGATTTAACAGAAAAATTCTCATTTTAGTTATAATGCCAAATCATCTTATCAAGTCCACCATGCCTAGATAAGGGGATGGAGAGAATGGTATTTGCCTCAAAATCCAAGAAATTACTACGGATAAGCTCCACTTCCACTCACCACTAGACCGCAACAAATCTGAAACTCTGGAGCTAGGATGAATAGGAGTACGGGACACTATCTTGAAGCTGTGGGGTTGCGGGATCCATTTGTCATACTTAACTTGTATTTGCGAACCATCCCTTGATAAACTCATTTTATGCTACATTCTTAATGTATTTCCTACCCTATTTAGCTTCGTTATTTCTTTAATAACTTCATTTCTAACATGTTTTGTATTTTAGAGTCAATAAATGCAGGTTTACACAAAAGAAGGCTTAAACGAGGAAAATAAGCGGATTCCACATGAAGCAAGGAAGTCAAATCCTACATGGACTGATTCCACATGTTTTGTATTTGAATGGACTGATTTCATTTGTCCTTCAAGATACGACAATTAACGTACTACTGAACGAATAAGTTAACAGGGTGTACATAAACGATGCCGGGATTATTATTTCGTGTACTAATTTGTTATTTTAGAAATTTAAAAAACTAATATTATCAATGACAAAAAATTCATGTATGGTTCTTAAAATTTTCTCTTACAAAATTTACATTGTAAATTCATAAATGTCGAAACCACCACATGCTAAAACTATCATATTAGTACCTCACGTTTGTATATCGATCTGCAATATTGTACATGCAATCAACTATATTGTTGTATCGATCTACAATATTGTACATGCAGTCAACTATATTGTTAAAACCTTATGTTAATTACGTGAAAAAAATGTCAGAATATATTTTGATTCCTTTATCTTTTTGCCCCAGTTTTCTTTGGGCTCACAACCACCAAGTCACGCCAACTAATCAAAAGCCTGCAACTGAAATGGAATGAGCTTCGAAGGCATTTGCAGTTGCATAGTGAGTACTTGTATGAGTTTTCTAGGGTTTGCAGAGTAAGCAGAATAGGAATGGATAGGAGAAAGCCACTCTGCTACATGGAATAGGGGCATGAATTCCTCAGTGGAGAACCAATCATCTTGGCCCCTAAACAAAGATACAACAAACCCTAAACAAGTTTTAGATAAACAAAACATAATCAACAACATCATGCAATTTATTATATTACCATCCAAATTAAAAGAGATGTTAAAATGTTGATGAATAACAATCCAAATTATCACATGAAAAAAAGAGAGGACCAAACTAGATTTCATGCATAAACTAACACCAAATAATAAACATTTCATCCGCTCCATAACACCATAGACAACTTAATTTGGTTTTACAAAATAATACCTCAACTCTTCCTGAAAGATAGATTTGGTAAATCACTGATTCGATTTGTTAGAGTATAGATCAGGCGTTATAATATTGTCACCATCTATCCCTCCTTCTTCTTCTTCTTCTTCTCCAAAGGGTAAAGAAACCTTCATGATTCCTACAATATGATACAAATAGTCAACTTTGTAAGACTACAAATTTCTAAACACTTGTGTAATTCAACAATTCTGTAACACATATTTATAGTAGAATTAGAGGGTTCTAGTATAATGCAACGGATTTCGGAATGGGGTTTGATACATTTCTCTTAGACAGTCCTCGCCTGCTAGAGTGCCAGGTTCTTTGTATGAGTGGATCAAAATACCTCTAGATCCATCTATTCCATGTAGACCCCGTTTGAATGGTTCGAAAGGAAAAATAACAAAATTGTTGTAAATATTAAATGTTTGTCCATTAATATTTTTTGGACTAATATGCAGTACCTTAATAGTGTGATGACTTCTTATCTTTCGTTTACATGCCTGAGAGTCTCAATTTTCAAGGAAGACCGAAAGTTGGGTTCTTAAGGCCTCTTGCAGACAAGATAAGGTGTAAGCTTTCTTCTTGGAAGGGTCACCTTCTCTCCCAAGCTGCTAGACTCTAATTAATTGATCCTGTAATTTAAGACTTGCTTATTCATAGTTTTTAGATTTATTCCTGGCCTTATTCTTTATTGACTGGGGTACAACGCTGGATTAGGAATTTTTTTTCTGGAATGGTGATCCTTTAAAGAATGAGGGTGCGTTGATTTCTTGGAGCAAAGTCTGTCTCTCTAAGGACAAATGTGGTTTGAATTTAAATAACTCCTTATCTGTACTTCACTGGGGCAAAAAGAAAGGAATCAAAATATATTCTGACATTTTTTCACGTAATTAACATAAGGTTTTAACAATATAGTTGACTGCATGTACAATATTGTAGATCGATACAACAAATAGTTGATTGCATGTACAATATTGCAGATCGATATACAAACGTGAGGTACTAATATGATAGTTTTAGCATGTGATGGTTTCGACATTTATGAATTTACAATGTAAATTTTGTAAGAGAAAATTTTAAGAACCATACATGAATTTTTTGTCATTGATAATATTAGTTTTTTAAATTTCTAAAATAACAAATTAGTACACGAAATAATAATCCCGACATCGTTTATGTACACCCTGTTAACTTATTCGTTCAGTAGTACGTTAATTGTCGTATCTTGAAGGACAAATGAAATCAGTCCATTCAAATACAAAACATGTGGAATCAGTCCATTTAGGATTTGACTTCCTTGCTTCATGTGGAATCCGCTCATTTTCCTCGTTTAAGCCTTCTTTTGTGTAAACCTGCATTTATTGACTCTAAAATACAAAACATGTTAGAAATGAAGTTATTAAGAAAATAACGAAGCTAAATAGGGCAGGAGATACATTAAGAATGTAGCATAAAATGCGTTTATCAAGGGATGGTTCACAAATACAAGTTAAGTATGACAAATGGATCCCGCAACCCCACAGCTTCAAGATAGTGTCCCGTACTCCTATTCATCCTAGCTCCAGAGTTTTAGATTTGTTGCGGTCTAGTGGTGAGTGGAATGTGGAGCTTATCCATAGTAATTTCTTGGATTTTGAGGCAAATACCATTATCTCCATCCCCTTATCTAGGCATGGTGGACTTGATAAGATGATTTGGCATTATAACTGAAATGAGAATTTTTCTGTTAAATCGGGGTATTGGGTGGCTATACAAGAGAGAAATATGAGGCTTGCAGTAGCGTCGAGTAGCTCTAGGAATGGTGAGTCTTTAGTCCAGAAAGGGTGGAGTTGGTTTTGGGGCTTGAACTTGCCTAACAAAATCAAGGTGTTGTTATGGCGTGCTTGTTGCGGTTTCCTACCCTGCGCCTCAAACCTCAAAAGGAGAAGAGTTTGTGAATCTGGTAGTTGCTTAAGTTATGGTGCCAAAGATGAGTCTATCATTCATGCTTTGTGGGAATGCCAGGTTGCTAGGCGAGTGTGGAATCTTACCTTTTTGGCTGAGGTGTGTAAGGTGTGGAGAGAAAGAGATTTTTTTGATCTTTTTCCTTCATGTAGACAAAGTGGCTCGAGAACAGGATTTGGAATGGTTTGGTGTACTTGTTTGGCAAATTTGACATAATAGAAATGTTAGGGTGCGTGGTGAGGAGGGCCTGGGAGCCACAAGGTTGTTGGAAAAAGCTAGGGTGTGGTGGGAAGGATATTTGCAGGGCACTAGTAGGGGTAATTTGACTTTGGAGAGCACAGACAGTACCCAGCCGAAACCAGTTTGGGGGAAACCGGATAGGGGTTTGGTTAAAGTCAACGTAGATGGTGCTTTAGACCTACATTAAGGAGTTTTTGGCACATGCGATGTAGTTAGAGATGAGGAGGGTCGCTGTATTGGGGTCTTGGCAGCTCCAGGGGTAGGAGGGATTAGTCCGCAGGCTGTTGAGACTCTTGCTGTGGTGAATGGCTTGCACTTCTGTGTTCAAGCTGGTCTGACATATGTAGTTGTAGAAAGTGATGCTTAGAATGTGATTCGCGCCCTAAGCAGCTCAGACGAGGACCTAAGCATGGAGGGAGCTTTGATTAAGGAAGCCAAAGTTTTGATAAGTTGCTTACAGTTCTGCATTTGGTCTTATGTTCCTAGACTGTGTAATGTTGCAGCTCACTTTGTAGCAAAACAGGCCTTCTCTTTACCTTTTCCTATGTATTGGTGGTTGATGGAGCCGGAGTGGTTATCATCTATAGTGCGTTACGAAGCTAGTCATTAGTAGTTTGTGAGTTTGAAGTGTGGTACTCTTCTTATCTGTATTTGAGAAGGTTTAACAAGGCCACTATATGCTCTATTTCTTTTAGTACTTTACCATGATTTCAATAAATGATTTCTCTCTTGATAAAAAAACATTTTAGTTACCAATTAAATTTCAGTTTACAAATATATCATTTATACATTATCTTACGCATTTAAAGACAAATATTAACAAATTATGACAAATTAATGTCTACATGTCATCTGTCATTATATATTTTTATCAAACTACCGTTCACTACATATTCAATTCTCTGCTGACGTGGCACGCTGCTATTGCTGAGAAATGTGCTACTGCCCGAGTTAAAAGGTGCTACTGCCGACGATATTACAATTTTTTCGTGCAATTCTTTGATGCTGAAGTGACACGCTGCTACTGCCAAGTTTAAAGGTGCTATTGTCGGGTCAGAAGGTGATACTGCCAGTACAATTCTATTTTTTTGTAATTCTTTAACATTGTCACACTTTTATTGTCCAACTCTAATGCTACTGTATCGACCGGAAATATGCTACTTGAGTGTGACAATGAAAAATGGTATAAATGATGGCGGACTGATTATGTGTCAGAGTTTGAAATCGGAAGTTCAAAAATTAGATACAACAGAACCGAAACGTAGAGAGATCACGGCCAATCGTTTCAAAACTGGTGCGGCTGCTTTTCCAATCGATTCAACCTCTGTTCCCCAAATTCGAAGCCCATCTTCATTTCTTTCGATTGCAATAAGGTTAATCTCTTCTTCCTTTCTGCTCGCTACAGTTTTTTCATACTTTCAAACATCATTGTTCTTTGAAAATCCTTTAATTACAATTCAAAATGATCACTTTCTTCCCTCATTGCATTTTTCATTTCAAATTCTTTGCATTATCACCTCCCTGTTGTATCCGTTTTCACGCACATCCTCGATCTCTGTAACGCCCACCATGTGTTTGACATAAGTCCTCACTGAGGCGATACCATCACTTATTTAACTTATTCAAGTAACAAGTTGTGCTGCACTTTCTGCAGGTGCTACAGATACAAAAGATTGTGTCGTTTTCGGAACTCTGCTTTCAGTTCGGGTGCAGAATATTAGAAGAGGGTGAAATGGCAGCTTCCGGTGGGCGAAGGCTTTCTGGAATGCAGAAACAAGTGCTTGGTTTATACAGAGGGTTCTTGCGGGCAGCTCGTTCCAAATCTGCAGAAGATCGGCACAAGATTGAGTCACTTGTGTCGAATGAGTTCCGTTACAATGCCAAGAATGTAGACCGCAAGAATTTCCTTTACGTTGAGTACTTGCTTCGACGCGGGAAGAAGCAGCTTAGGCAGCTCATGAGCCCTGACACTATTGGATTATCGGCTTTGAATGTGAGTTTCTCTGAAACCAAGCATCCTTCGCATTGAATTAAGTGTTTGATATTGTATCTAGTTGCTGAGATAGATTTAATATGATCCGTTTTTTTGTAAAGAAATACTTGTTCTTAAACTGTGCAATATTGAGGACCATTACATTTGTTATCATAATAATATCTTGAAGAGTGACTTAATTATTGATACACCAACCCTTGTTTGTTTTCTTTTCTAATCATTCTTGGTTTATAATTTCTCATTGTTGTTACACAATAACAAAGGTCTAATTAGTGATTTAATACAAGCTGATACGGAAATTCTGAATATTTGTAGGCCATTTGATATCTTTATATATTAAAGGAAGCGGGAGGATTACTGTTCATGTGAACAGTGCCCCATGCCACATTTTTTCTGTTCAGTTTTTTTTTTTTCAGGTCTAACACTTTTTTCCCTATTCAGTTTTTTTCTTCGGGTCTAGCACTTTTTTCCGTTTTCATTTTTTTTTCGGGACTGCCACTTTTTTTTCGGGTCTAGCCTTCATTTTTTTTGGGTCTAGCCTTTAGTTTTTTCTTTTATATATAGATTCAGTTTTGCTCTGTAATTTAATTTGTAATTAAATCTAATAGGTTTCAAATGCATATTAACAAATATATGCACAAATCTCAAACACATTAGATTTAAGGTTTATGCATATTAACAAATATATGACCAAATCTCAAACACATTAGATTTAAGGTTTAGAAGTTATGGATTTAGGGTTTACGGGTTTAGAGTTAGGAGTTCAGATTTAAAGTTTAGGGGTTGTGTTATTTCATTTGAGTTTCAGAGAGTTGTTGTACAATATTAACCGAACTAGCAAAAACCGACTTCGGCTAGACAACCAATATCAGGGCTAACTTCATCTCAATTAAATGCGTTTATTTTTATTTGAGTTTGCAGAGAGTTGTTACACAATATTGATAGAACTACTGAAAATTGCATAATAATAAATTTGTCTGACAAAAATACACTTCGGTGTCCTCTTTTTTTTTACAATTAAGGCATTAATAGATTGATTGACAGATCTGCTCTCAGTTTTTTTTTTTATATTTTTACAGTTTTGCCACTCATTTAAAAATAATTTATATTAATTATAATAAAAATAGGTTGATTGGTTTGTTAAATACCCAGTTTTGTTAATAACATCTCCATAATAATAATATTCATAATAATAATAGAAAGAAAATTGAATCAGCTCTAAAACTAAATAATTGTGTTTTGTGTATTTTAACAGATTAATAATTGTATCGATTGTTTAGAGTTTATATTTATTTATATCACTTTTTCAAAATATTAATTTTGACGTTACATATGAATGTTGACATGCGGGTTTAGGGTTTATGATATCGATTAATAATTTTATCGATTTTTCAGGGTTTACATTCATTTATATCAATTTTCAAAATATTCATTTTGACGATGCATATGAATGTTGATATATGAGTTTAGGGTTTAGGCCAACAATTAATTTCTCTATTGATTAAGTTTATCAATTCAGCTTATGACATGAACTGATGAGTGTTTCTTACTTGCAATTCTAGATATTTTGATTATTAACTCCTTATCTGTACTTCACTAGCAAAACAAAGTGAAGGTGAAGTACAACGAATTCCACATCTTTAAAACATTTCTGACTCAATGCCAGATGCATTCACCGATACAGCAAAAGTGACAAAGTCACATATCCCAACAGGTAATACTCCTGCACGAATTGATGTCCTAACTGGACAAAATAATGTGGTGGCAAATGAGCAATCTAATAAACGTTTAAAGCGTGACAGACCCATAGGTTCAAAATATTCAATTCTTAGAAACAGGAAAACAAAGGCACATCTAAATCCTGATGACATCGCTTATGAAAATACTCTTAGGCAAGACATTAATGTCTGATCCACAATTCATGATTCTACAAATACACAAATGTCAAATGACATTTGTGAAACACAAGCCCTTGAAGAGGCTCAAGTACCTAAAAATAAGGAAATTTCATAAATATGTGTACACCAATGAATTTTGGAATCAAAGAGAAATGATCATAGATGATGTATATTTTCATTCGATGTAGCTACATAAATAATAAAAAATGATGATATTAAACCTCGATCTGTTTATGAATGTAGACAAAAATATGATTGACTCAAATGGAAAAAAGCAATCCAAGAAGAGTTAAAGTCTGTTGAAAAGCACAATGTTTTTAGACATGTTGTCCAAACACCACCCAATGTGAAATCGGTTGGATGCAAATGGGTTTTTGTAAGAAGACACAACGAGAAAAATGAGGTTAGAAGATATAAAGCGCAGCTTGTTGCGCAAGGTTTTTCACAAAAGCATGTGATATATTATACTGATATCTACATGAAAATACCAAAAGGATTGAAGTTGCCTGAAGCAACCATAAAACAGTGCATATTTTCTAAAGGATTAAAACAATATGGACGGATGTGGTATAACCGTCTAAGTGAATATTTGCTAAAGGAAAATTATGTAAATGACCTAATATGCCCATGTGTATTCATTAAGAAATCAAATTCTGGTTTTGCCAATGTAGCAGTATATGTCGATAAGAACTGATTTTAAGTCCCGAAGAACTTTTAAAGACAACTAGATATTTAAAGAAAAAATTCGAATTGAATGATCTTGAAAAAACAAAATATGGACTTGGCCTACAAATTGAGCATTTGGCTAGTGGAGTTTTAGATCATCAATCAGCTTATACTGAAAAGATATTAAAACATTTTAGTATGGATAAAACTCATTCGCTAAGCACACCAATTAGGGTTGGGCGCGGGCTGAGCCCGAGTTAGATTTTTCAAGGCCCGAGCCCGGCCCAGTGGCTGTGTGACGGGCTTGGTGTTATCCTTAAAAAAATCGAGGCCCTGGTAAAGCCTGGCCCGGGTGAGTTATTTACAGGGCCTAGTAAAGCCTGGACCAGTACCAACCGGACCGAGCCAGCCCAGGTGTCGAGCCCAAAACGATGATTTAGGGTTATTTGGTTATGTTCTAGTGTCATTGTACCTATTATATAGGTTTAGGAGCACTTACAAAAGCCAATTAGATAATGACACCTAAAGTCTCGGGTTTTGAGCTTTTTTTGTTTAAGGATATGAAGGCTTGGAACCGGTCCGGGCATAACAAAGTCTGGCCCGTTTATCACATAACAACACATGAGCCCGAAAAAATCATGGCCCGCCCCCGGCGGTCTGGTCCGGGTTATTTTTCTTCTTCGGGCTTTTTGCCCAGCCTTAACACCAATGGTTGTTCGGTCCCTTGACATAAACAATGATCCATTTCATCCAAGACAAGACGTTGGAGACATTCTTAGTCCAAAAGTACCATATATGAGTGTTGTAAGTGCTTTACTTTATTTAGCATGTACAATGCACTAGACCAGATATTGCAGTTGGAGTCAATGTGTTATCAAGATACAACTCTGCACCCACCACACATCATTGAAATGATGTAAAAGATATTTTACGTTATCTTCGTGATACAACTAATATGAGCTTGTTTTATGAAAAGACATTTGTTCATGGCCCAACCATTATTGGATATGTTGATGCACGATACCTCTCTGATCTACATAAGGCTATCTCACAGACAGAATATGTTTTTATTTGCGGAGATACTGCAATTTCATGGCGATCGACAAAGCAAACACTAGTGGCAACTTCATCAAATCACTCGGAGCTGATGGCATTACATGAAGCTGGCAAAGAATGTTACTGGTTGAGATCAATTATTCGTCACATATGGAGGACATGTGACCTTTCTTCTGTGACTGATAATCCAATAATCATATATGAAGATAATGCAGCATGTATTGCTCAGGTCAAATGGGGGTTCATCAAGGGTGACAAAACTAAACACATCGCACCTAAGTTCTTTCATGTTCATGAGCAAAAAAAGACTGAAGAAATCACAGTTCAGCAAATTCAATCTGATGAAAATTTAGCCGACCAAAGTGCACTTTTCAGAAAGAATCAGAGGGAGCTTTCTTTAAGGGGGAGCTTCTAGAATCATGCTACCTAAAGACATCACGTTGCACTCTTTTTCTCCTTCGACCAGAGTTATTTTTCCCAATGAGGTTTTGTTACCTTGCAAGGTTTTTAACGAGGCAATAGTAAGCACATTCAAACTAATGAACATTCAAGGGGGAGTGTTGTAAATATTAAATGTTTGTCCATTAATATTCTTAGGATTAATATGCAATACTTTAATAGTGTGAGAACTTACTATGCAATCCTTAACTCTATATAAATGAGACATATAAGAACCAATAAAATACTTCACTTCATTTTCCCATTCTCTATCTATTTGTTAGTTTATTCTTAACAAAAGTAAGTTCTAGTTTACAACAAAATTGATATATTTTCCTTTCCATACTGATATGGAATTGAATAGGTATTGACATTTGGACGTGGGTGTTTGGTACATTTAAGAAATCAAATGTTGAAATTCAAGTTTCCATTCCTATTGTAACGTTTGGTAAGTGATAAGAATGAAATACAAAATTATAATTTACAACACTTTTTTATAAATTTAAAAGCACATTAAATTACTTAATCTCCAAAAGGCAAGTTTAGGCTACGAATGCAATTATAGTGAGATTCTAAAATTTATTAGAGAGATAATTTACGTAATTTTGGTTTTGAAAATAGAATGCCACCTCTAATAAGGTAATTGAAATCCGGCTTTATGATGGAGTCGATTTCTAGTCAGACTACATTTTCCCCTTCCTTTCCTTTCTTTTCCTTTCCTTTCCGGACTCTAATTACAACTAATAAGCCATTTGGAATGGAAAACCAAACCAATTCCTTTTCCATCCCACGATTTTGCCAACCAAACAGGGCCATAGAGGTTTAGTCTAATTGGCCAATAAATATAAGAGGGAACAATCCACATAAATTTTTGGTCCATTTTAAAAATAAATGTATATGAAAATACATACCTTGTATCCAAATGAAAATGGAAAATCATATGCTAAAAATAAATTGAATGATAAAACAACACTATTTCTTTTTTTTGTAGGAACTAACAGTTCGGTTATAACCCTCTGTAACCCGCCTGGTCCCGATAAAAGGGTGAATCTTGAGGCGGGGTGTTATATAACATATATAAATCAATGACCTAAATTAAAAGATGAGAATAAAATCAGAAATGGGGTGATTTTAAAGTAAGCCACGACGTTCATTTACCGTCACAAAATTTACATTTTTTTGTCACGGCTCCACATTGCCGTCGTAAAATTTAATTTTTTTGCCACGGCACGATGTTGCTATCGCAAAATGGTTTTAATATAGCGACGGAAGCGTTGCTGTCACCGTGCCGTCGCAAAACTTAGACCAATGGCGACGACAAACTTAAGATGTGGCAATTTGGGGTGGCTAATTAAATTTTTTTTTGTAGTATGATAACAACAACACTATTTATATAAATCTATGAATATGAAGAGCTAACCGGTGAGCTTCATATTATGAAATTAGTGTTTACCTGGTCAGTAATTGACCTAGAGTTTTATGGTCAGTCATTGTTTAATTTAAATTCAAAGGTTGAAAACAAAACAACTTAACTGAAAAATAATTATCCTCATCTTTAAATTTACATGCAACGGTGACTGTCCATGAAACTTTTAGTCAATTATTGATGAACATTATTGTATGAAGCTAACCATTTTAGTACTTTTCAGTCTTAGATTGGTAAACGAGTCGCTTCGTAAAATGATCACATATTTAGTTAAACGTTTGAAGCATGTCGTAACTCCGTTCTTCCGTTTTTGGGTACGTTATTCAATTTATATATCCATCATGTTTAAAGTTTTCACCTAAATTTATGGTCGATTTAGGACTCGCCACCTGTTTACCATCACCACATACCCAACCATACAAAACCCGATCCATCACTGATAATTTGGATCCCCCGTACCCGACCCGGCCCTAGATATTTTCCAGAGTTCTTTTCTTTCCGAACAAGTTAATAAGGCGTCGTTTTGTAATGGGCGGTATAAATAGAGAACACCAAACCGAGCCTAACACTATTTTGATTCACAGCCATGGCCGCTCTGCAATACCTTGAATCATCTCGCAACGCCCACCCGGAGCTGGCCGAATGGTACAATTCCCTTGCAGATCTGTACCAGAAGAAGCTATGGCACCAGCTGACTCTCAAGCTCGAGCAGTTCACTGCCCTCGCCGTCTTTCAGGTCTGTTCCATCTCCCTGCTCTCTTTTTAGGGTTTTTTTTTTCTGTTGCTTCAGTTAGGGTTTCGGATAGGCTTGTTGCGTGATGTGTGTGTGTTTGGGGTTTAGGGGTGAATTAGGGTTTTTTGTGTGTGTTTGGGATGGTGAAATGGGTTTTTGTTGGAATTAGGGTTTTGCCTTCTACATGTACCTTATGGCAATAGGTTATGGGTGTGTTAGAAAGAGTTTGACTGTTCAACTTGCCTGACCAGACCTGCATTGTGTTATTTGCATATGATCTGTTACTATGATGGAACTGTAAACTTGATCAGAACTATAAAGCCAATTGTAGATGTCTTTATCTTGTTCTTTCTTGTCAATTACTAAGTTTCCAAGGATTTTGCATTATTGAATTTTTGACGGTTCAGGTTGTATATGATTGCTTGATACTAAAAGGGTAGGGGGAAGTTTTTGCTAGTGCGTAATGTGCACTTTCAGTCTCTGAGTTCTGCTTGTTTTGACTCGGAAGGCTTTCCAGTTGGCAGTTGGTAATTTAATAATTGTGTTCTGCAAATCTCCTTTTTTGTACTTGACTTGTTTTCTTATCATTATATCAGGCTGGGGATGCTCTGATACAGTTATATCACAATTTCATCACAGACTTCGAGACAAAAATCAACCTTCTGAAGCTAGCACACTTTGCAGTTATTGTGTCTCGTCAGTATCCAGAGAAAGAAGCTGCTATCCATTACCTTGAAGGGGTGATTGAGAAGCTTCAAGCCACTAGAGAGCAACGGAATGAGGAACCAGTCCTTTACATCAAGATGCAAATAGCAATTTTCAAACTTGAGAAACAAGACCAGAAGGAGTGCAAAAAGCTTTTAGAAGATGGAAAGAGCACACTGGACAGTATGACTGACATTGATCCATCTGTGTATGCCAGTTATTATTGGGTTTCATCTCAATACTATAAGTTCCGCCAGGAATTTGCTGAGTTCTACAAAAGTGCTCTTCTTTATCTAGCATACACATCAGTGGAGTCTCTTTCAGATTCATTTAAGCTGGTAAGTTTTTATATCCTTATTGATGAACCATGTTATTCTCGGTATTCCTACGTTTTATATTCTGTCACTATGTTGATGGTATGTGTTATTGGAAAACTTAGTCTATTGTTGGCACCTAGATGAATGGTTTCTTAAATCGAAGCATCTTCACTTTTCACAAATACGTTGTTTTATCTTAATTTTCCTGTAACCTAGATCTTTTAGATACATGAGTACTGTCATGGAAGTACCTTGTGTTTGGCTTGGGGTAAATTACTAGCTCCTAGCTTCCATCAATATATGCATTTAGTGTGTTATAGTTCTATGGTATTGCATGCCCAAGTCTTCGTAGATGTTCAAAAACATGATTGCCCTATAAAATGTGACATCTAAGATCATTTTGTTTACCTATTGATGTATCTGTATCAATAATGCTAAGTTCACTATATAAAAGATGCATTAAGATGGTTATCATACCCCGAGTGTTGTTGAAGCAAGGTGCTAAGGGCTAAAAGGTGAAATGAGGTTTAGCCCATGGATATAAACTCTTGAAGTCTTGGAATATGAATTTTACTCATCGTACTAGCCCCCTTCCAATGAGGGATCCATTTTTTTGACATATGAAGGATCAAGGTTTACATCAACTTTTTTATCACAAAATCACATCTTCACTGTTCAATAAGTAGTTCTATATGAGTGGTATCAGTTGTGCAAAATTTCATCCAAATTGGTAATCGTTAAGGTCCTCAAAACTGCGAATTAAAAGTTAAAGCATGAACGGTTCATGTTTGATAGATTTGATCCGTCAATTGATTTCAGTTAGTTCAAAGCCTAAACGATCACCAAATTAGATGAAATTTTTCAAGGGTATATAATTAACTTAAACTATGCAAAGTCCTAACATGCATACTATTCGTTACACAATCAACAAGTTCATGAAATAATCACAAAGAAGAAACATAAACATGTAAATCGTATAAAACCATAAAAATCTAGAAATCATATATATAAATAAAGTACTGTTCACACAGTAAAAATACAAGCAAATTGAGGTTTTCCATACCTAAAACCTACCTAAAGGGTTCGGTTAAGATGTGGAGGTGATCGGCGGTGATGGCGGCGGTATGATCGGCGACAGCTTGATCTTTCTCTGCGTTTGGGAGGGTTTTTAGGTAGAGCTTGGCTATACTATGACTTAAACAAAGATTGACTCCTAAAACTCAACTATTACATGTGTATTTATAGGGAGAAACCCTAGTAAATTCAGCAGCCCCTCCTTGTCCATAACGGATTGGGCTTCTTGCTTTTCCTTGTTGCACTAGACTTTGACTTCTTCAATAGCTCACATGGGTAGTACTCCATGAACTTATTTCTGAATTTTGGACTCCCCTACATGTTAAGGGATCAATGAAGGACTCCCTTACACGTTTTGGACTTCATAGGATAGCATGAGATTCCTCTTTCTTATTCTTAAACAAGTCCTCGAGACCTTAGTGGAAGGGTCCTATATATATATATATGGTGGACGTCTGTTCCTTAGCTAAGGAACGGATTTCATTATTTGATCCATTTCTTGATCATATTTTCTCATCTTAACCTTTCAGATTCTAGTTATATGTGTGGATCATCTCTACAAATTTTCAGCCAAATTGATAATCGTTAAGACGTTCAAAGCTGTGATTTAGAGTTACGGTTCATTATGAACAACTTGGATAGTTTCATTGATTTGAACGCCTTAACTATTATCAATTTGGCAGAAAATTTGTAGAGATGATCTACACATATATATATATATATATATATATATATCTGGAATCTGAACTGTTAGGATGAGAAAATATGATCAAGAAGTAGGTGAAATAATGAAATCCGTTACTTAGCTAAGGAACGAACATTCGCTCTTGATAACCATCTTATATATGTATATACACACACAGAGCCGTTCGAGAGCGGACATCTTTCAGCTTAAAGTGCGGACTGTTGGGTTTCTAGCCCATGTGTTTTTCCTAGGATGTTTCATCTTAGAGTATGGTGTCCCAATAAGGAAGGGATATCCTTATTGATGATGATATACCTGTAATCCTTGTTGATTACAGAGGAGGCCTTGTTGCCTACCACTAATAGGATTAGGATTCCTATTTGGTGAAGAGTATGATATCCTTATGGCTGTATAAGGATGGGGTCAGCTCTAGTTTATGTATCACAGAGGAAAAGAACAAAGTGTGTTCCATTCTCGGTTAAAGGGTGAGAGATAGGGTAGAGAGGAGAGAGATAGAAAGAGAAGAGAGTCCTTGTTTTCTTATACTTTCTTGTGTACCCATTATTAATATAGTGGAGAAGAGTGTTTTTTCTGCCGATGGACGTAAGCAAACTTTTTGCTGAACCACCTTAAAATCTGTGTCCTTTGTCTTTTATGTGGTTGTTTCTCTTGTTTTGTTGTGTTCTTTTAGGGTTCCTTGACATACATAATTCGCCGATATCACAACATGGACCTCGTCCGTTCTCCGTTGTTTCACGCCGGCAGCGGCTTCTCTCCTCTCGGACGACAACACAGCCTCTTAAGACCGTTTTCCTCCTTCCAAGACTCGCGGTGACTAGTTTATCGACCATGTTTGATCAAGGTTGGTCGCAAAACTCGTCGCCGGCGAGTCCTGGAATGAGGGAAACAGTCCTGAGAGGCTGTGTTGTCGTCCGGAAAGGAGGGAAGCGGTCCTGAGAGGCTGAGCCTTCGTCTAGGAAGGACAGAAGCCGTTGCCGATGTGAAACAGCGGAGAATGACCGACGCCCGCACTTTAAGCCGGAGTGCGGACGTCCGCCGCCTCTGATCCGACCTATATACACACACATATATTTCTCCGCCGTTTTTTTGACTATTTTTAGGGATAAGTTATTTCTAGGGATAAGAACGTCCTAATGAGGGATCCCTTTTTTGACTATTTCTCTGCCTCGGACGTCCTTCTATTAAGGGATCCGTTTTTTTGACTATTTCTAGGGATCAGTTATTATACCTTCCCGATTAAATTTCGGCATCTCCACCGTTCAGTTTGTTGGGCTACATGATTAGATCACCTCTATAAAATTTTATATGATTTGGTAATCGTTAAGGCTTCCAAAGTTTCGATTTATTTTTAATGATCTTGAACGGTGTAGGTTTGACATAAGTGTTAAGCTTTTTGTTTTAATCTCAACCATCCAAGCTCATTAAAAAACAGATCTAATAGTGTGGGCCTATCCCTAGAAATGAACAAAAAAAGGATCCCTCATTAGAAGGACCCTGTATGTATGTATGTATGTATGTATGTATCTTTTATCATTTGTTTAGTTTTGAAGTCGGTTGAGAAAATCCAGTCACTTTAGTAAATGAAACATTTGTAGAGTTGGAGTTCTAATTTGGATGTTGACTAGCTTTAATACAATGTCATTTAAATCTTTCGAGATTGCTTTGCTTCTCTTACTTGGTTTATATGTAAATTGTATTTAGCGTCCAGATTTGCTGATTGGTAAAACTTATTCCTTGTACGGTTTGCTTAATTTAACTGCCTAGTGTTACACACTTTATTTCGGTATCTCCATGTCGTGAACTATTAACCTCTGATTTTCTTGGTATTATAGGATTTGGCATTTGATTTGTCCCTTTCTGCGCTCCTGGGAGACAACATCTACAACTTTGGAGAGCTACTTGCCCATCCTATTGTAAGAATGAATTTGCGTATTGTTATTTCTTTCATTTTAATCTTGCTTCTGATCTTCTGAATTTCCATGACTGAAAAAAAGAGTTCCATATGTACATGAAGGTGGTTTCATTATTGTTCATGCTAATTAGTCCACTTGCAAATTGTTGCACTTAATACCATGACATCATTTGAACTCTATGGGAAATCAAGGGACGTGTTTTCATTTTTCTACTTAGCATGGACAAAGTATGAGGCATGATATCAATGATAATTTCATTTACACTGCATAGCTACATTCCTAGCTCACTATAGTAGCTTCTCCATTATTATTATTATTATTATTATTATTATTATTATTATTATTATTATTATTATTTTCTTTCAAAAAACCTAGTCTGATAGATTTACTGTCGAATGTGAATTACTGCTATTGGGGTTATCCAAGTTAACTGTACCTGAACCCATGATGATGTTTTGTTCATGTAACATGGATACATGTTGCAAACCATGGATTTTATGCTTTAATGCACTATCCTATCTCTTTTATTTAATAGATTTGTTTTTGGCTTTGAACAACTTTTCAGATCAAGAGTCTCTTAGGGACAAAGGTCGAGTGGCTTTACTATATTCTTCAAGCATTCAACTCTGGTGATTTAGGGCGTTACCAAGAATTATGCCGTGTGCACAATGCTGCCCTGAGTGCTCAACCGGCATTAGTTGTGAATGAGAAGAAGCTTCTGGAAAAGATTAACATTTTGTGCTTGATGGAAATTATCTTCAGGTTTGTACACTATATTGTTTTTTCTTTCTTGTAATCTATAGAAAGGGCAGAAATAAATTTTTATGTTCTGCATTGCGACAAAACTAAACTGGTATGTGCTTCCTTGCAGCCGACCATCTGAAGATCGAACTATACCTTTGAGTATCATTGCAGAACGTACAAAGCTTTCAATCGAGGATGTAGAGCATCTTCTTGTGAAGAGCCTTTCTGTGAGTCCCTGTAAACTTGAAACTTTGTCACTGCATTCATTTGTTTTTTGAAGTCCTTTAATTGAATTATAGATCCACTTTGAAGGGAACTCAAGTTGGGCAGCTTCTGTCTACTCAGAGATAGTACTCAAATATAGTATACACACACATCGATATGCATATGAAGAGTCTTATGCCAGAGTTTTCATTACATATATTATAAACAAAGCTAATGTAGCGGGGGGCAGTTTTATTTGGGGGACAGTATGATTCAGTTAGTTGCATCGGCTTTGAGACATAGTTGTCCTCTTATTGGGCGCGCCACCAATATGCAAACATCTGGGTTGCATGTTACTAGGGCCGGCTATATCCTAATTCTTAAGGAGCCTTGATGCTGGATAAAGTTGTAGTCTCTAAATTTTAGGATGAGAATGTGACATGGAAATCAGGAAATGACTAAAATTATATATATAGGGTCCTTACACTAAGATATCCCTATTTTTAGTTTATTTATAGGGATAGGCATTCGACATACTTTTCGATCACATTTTTCAATCTTAACCATTCAATTCTTATGTCCTAATATATTAGATCACCTCTGTAAAATTTCATCCAAATCGGTGATCGTTAAGATGTTCAAAACTGCGAATTAAAATTATAGACATTAACGGTTCAAGTTTGGCAGATTTGATCTGTCAAATGATTTCAGTTATTTTAAAGCTTTAACGATCACTAAATTTGATGAAATTTTGCAGAAATGATCTATATATATATGTATTTACATATTGAACGGTGGAGATGTTATGTGGTTGAAAAGTTTGTAGAATGCATGTCCCTATAAATAAACTAAAAATAGGGATCCCTCAATAGAAGGGCCTTGATATAGAGGGTCCTTCCACTAAGGGGTCCCTATTTTTACTTTATATATATATAGAGAGAGAGATATTCTGTAGTATATAGATGAGATAGAATTCTACATCTCAGTTACATTCACGTTTGATCTTTGTAAATAGATGAGATATAATAGTACATCTCAGTTACACAATATGCCATCACATGGAAACATGATGCTGTGGCCAGATAAGACAGCAGCTCTATGTTTTGGTAGTCTGTATGATACATCGCTAGACTTCATCTATAAGACCTGGAGAAAGATTAAAATGTGCAAGTGGATTCTTTTTAAATTACCGGTTACCTATAGTTGCTGATTTCTTATATATGGGGTTTGTCACAAGGTAATTTTGGGTGACCATTCTTAACCGAGGTAAAGTTTTTCAATTACGGTGACTCTGGCTTGGCATGTTTGGACAAGGAGCCGCGATTGGCGGAGTATGATTTGCTTGAGAAGATACTTCTGCAAGGAGGGTAAAATAACCTGCATGCGTGCCAGTATTTTCTTGAACTTCAGGTTTTGGAGAAAGTTTTGAAGGGCCTTTATTTGCAGAAGTGAATTCCTCGTCTCTTAAAGCAGCTCCTTGGCTTGTCAGTGGGTGTAAACAATGTCAAGTCTGGGTGAGTGGGTGAACTATCAAGGGCCTGAACACCTCGACCATCAAATATGATCATTTTCACAAGTCTTGATCTTTCTGTTGGAAAATAATGATCATTGAAAATGAAGTTTTCTAGATTCTGTAGCACAAACAATGTTTCTAGTCATTTTGATTTCTTTTTCTTTTCGCCTTTCGGTTTAGGAGGTATTCCTTATGGTTTCATTTCTGTCTTGTCAATATACACAATTGGATTTGTTTGCCTTTGCTTGTGTATGGTCCATGTTTAGAGTGATTTATTTCCCAACTTGTATCTGGATCTCATATTTGTTGAAATGAATCGTTGTTCGCCCTTTAGGACATGTTATACCTGATTTTATTTTAATTAGCAAGAATTTTCATTTAATGTGTTGAATAATCAGAGGTTGTGTTTACTGCAGGTTCATCTGATTGAGGGAATAATTGATCAAGTTGAGGGGACGGTTCATGTTTCATGGGTGCAACCAAGGGTTTTGGGAATTCCACAAATCAAGTCTGTGCGTGATCGGCTGGATGGTTGGTTGGATAAGGTCCATACTGCTTTATTATCCATCGAAGCTGAAACACCAGATTTGGTTGCATCGTGAATGATAGCCTTAGTGTAACATTTGCTAGCGAAAAAGTGGGGGGTCAAAAATTTGCAAGGCAGTAAGAGGAAACATTAGTCTCATTTGCTCGAGCACCTGGACCTACTTTTTGTATGTTGCGTTTTCTTGAAATCATTTTCCTCATATACTTCACTTGGGAATCATTCCATTCTACAGTACCTAGAGACATGGTGATCAAATTGAAAAGCGGTTGTTTACGCTTTAGCATGGCTATGAAACTCTTCGAAAATTTTCTTAGATACTGTAATTTGTGTTCAAATTGAAAGACGGCTGCTTACCTTCTATTGAACTGTTGCAGTTTTCTTTAAATTGAAAAATGTGGCTGTTAACCCTTCGGCATTTCTATTATATCCATTAACATGTAACTAATCATACAAAGCACCAAATTTTACAAACAAGAACAAGTTTGTAATGCACAACAATTAGCAATGGAAAGATTAAGCATCAAATATTGGTTGTCTAGAGGCACCTCGTAATTTTATTTTATTTTTTCTGAAACAAAAACATACAGGCACCAAATTTTACAAAAAAAACAAGTTTGTTCGTAATGCACAACAATTAACAACGGATAGATTAAGTAACACATGAAACTGCATGATTATGGTATTTTTTAATGACAATGATTCTGCTGTTCTACACTACACAAGGAATTAGAATACCTGAACTGAACAACGCCCAAAAATCCACTTAATCCAGATTGGACGATGTGAAGTAAACAACACTAGGGATTTTTGAACTAGCACAACAACGATATTGAGACGGGGTTAGAAAGTGAAGACGAAAAGTTTAGAGAAAATGTATTGATAGAGATATTTTGGAGAAAATGATTTGTCTTCTCCATAACTTGGTGCATATTGCTCGATTTGCTCCATTATTAATCGGACTTGGGAATTGGGAATGGAGAGGAAGAAGTGAAAAATCAGAATACGAAGAATTGTTAAAGTAAAATGACCATCGAAATTGATCTACTCATCTCATTACATATCCTATTTATATAGAGGTGATATTACAAAGGTAATTACAATAATCATAATGATAATAATGACTAATTGATAACTGATTGAGTAATTACATCGGTTAATCGTTAATTGCATAATCAACTCTTCATCAGTTACTTTGACGAATGCATATAATACGTATTTCCTTTAACACTCCTCATTGTGCCAAGTCAAAGTTAAATCGGTGCATGAGATGTTGCCTTATTAAAACCTTGCTAAGTAACAAAACCCAGTGAGACAAAATAAATCTTGATCAAAAGAAAAAAGGGCACAATGCACCTATTGCATTTTGAGGGTGATGTGATGATACTAGACTCCCCTTGAGGTCTACACCCTCCACCTGTTCTTTACATCAAATCAAGGGACCTCAGAAAGTTTTCTCATTCCAGTACTTTTCACGTGCTTTTCAAATGTAGCTTTAGGTAACGATTTGGTAAACAAATCTGCCACATTCTCCTCGAAATTTATTTGATTCTTGAGGAGGGTCTGTTGTTGCTGACTGTAGAAGAACTATGACGATATTTGTTTTGTGTTATCACCCTTGATATAGCCTAGCTTCATCTGTTTGATGTAGGCCGCATTATCTTCATAAATGTATGTGGGTCCTTCAATGGTAGAACATAACCACTGGTTCCTCGAATATGTGTAATGATGGTTCTTAACCTGTTTATAGGTGGAACCTAATATTTCACCTTTACCGGGTTACAATTCAAGAAATAACCTCTAAATGTCTAGTTAATTATTAAATATGCATTATTAATTGTGCTTGAATTATTGTTTATAGGGTGAAAGCCCAGTTAAATGTGAGAAGCCACTCTGGGTCCTTTGTCAGGGCCCAATTCGCCGTAAAGTTAAGTAAAAGAAGGGAAACTGTTCCCACATTGGAAAAGAACAAGGCATGTTGTCTTTAATGCTACTATAAATACCAGCGCGTGCCTCCCGGTAAGACGACGCGCAACTTCTTGACTATTCTTGAGTTTTCTGCTTAATTGATAGTGTCTGACTTAAGCATCGGAGTGGCTTCCCTCGGTAAACCCGGGGACGCCTCTTTGACGTGTTTGTTCTTTACACAGGAAAACTCGGAGTATAAGGAAGTACGATATTTCTGGAGCCGTGTGACCCGCTAAAGAGACCACGAGTTTACCCGGAAACAATTGGTGCTCTCGTTGAGAGTTGAACTCAAGACCTTCTCGTTTAATATTTTAAAGAACAATGGTGGAAATAGCAGAAGAACAAGATCCAACTAGGAGGCTCAGCTTCTCAGGGGATAATAACCCGGGGGCCTCCGAGACCCAGTTTGGCCAAACAGATTTGGCAGCAGCATTTGAACTCTTGAAAAAGGACTTTCTCGCTCAGAAGGAGCAGTCTTCTCGAGAACATGCCGAGTTGATGACGTTAAGGGAGCAGTTAGCAACTATCCAGGCCGAGCATGGTCTTCTTCAGGCAACCCTAGCTCAGAGGACGAATGCCAATGAGACGTCAGCCAGACTTGCTCATGTAATAACCCCAGTAGGGAATCCTCCGGGTTATGGAAACCCGCGAACTTTTGACAGTGCATACATCCCACCCGCAACCCTCCCACCCGCTATTCTCCCACCCATTGCCCACCCTACCCCAAATCCCCAAATTATCCATCTCTCCAATCCTCTGTTTAATCACAATCTTTCAGGACCCCTCCACCTCCAGAGCCGGTATTAAATCAACCACTTCCCCCAGCTGTGACTCAACTTGAGCAGCGTCTTAACTCGGGGACAGGGCAACAACAGTATCAACCCCTTATTACCCGTGCAAGCCCATTCTCTACCCGGGTTCAGACAGATAAAAAGCCCCCGGAAGCTAAGCCATTTAAGATCAAGAAGTATGCCGGAACGGGCTGCCCATATGCACACTTAGAGTTGTTCCAGTCTCAGTTGGATTCAACCCGGTTCACGGATGTCCAAGCATGCCATGCCTTCCAGGAGACACTCAGTGAGGAGGCATTGAGTTGGTTCCTTAAGTTACCAGCTTTGTCAGTAGAGAGCTATGATCAGCTGACACAGAAGTTCCTTTCCCGGTTTATCTTGCTGTCTAGTGCCAACCGAAGCACCACTTCACTGTTCAAAGTGCAGCAAAGGGATGATGAGAGCTTGAAAGTCTTTGTAACCCGTTGGTTATCTACGACTTCCAAATGTGGGCACTTAGATGAATCAGCGGCATCAGAGGCGTTCTTGCAGGCGCTCAAGCCAACCCACTTTGTGGTTGAGCTCAGGAAGCAGCGGTTCAGGTGTTACGATGATTTGATTAATGAAGTAACTCGGCTAGCTCAAGCCGAGTATGACACCTTCGGGGAACGCCGGACGAATACCGGGTTTACAAGCCAGCGAGCTGATGGATGGAGAAAGGAAGGGCAGAACAAGAATGGCCAGGGGTACTACGGCAAAAGTTTAAACAGACCAAGAGATAAGCCAAGAGAAGCTCCATACCCAAGATCTCCAGCCCAGGAGGCAAAAACCCCATACATTCCTCGATATGAAGTGTTAACCAATTTAACTGCCTCCTATGAAGAAATTTGGAACCGCCATAAGAATGACATTCCCCCGGCTCCAAAAAGGAAGTTTCCTAAAAAGGCAGGGCCGGACAACGGGCAACATTGTGCCTATCACAACGAGTCCGGCAACACTACCAACCGGTGCTTTGCCCTTCGAAACAGCATTGAATATATGATTCAGAACGGCAAGTTACAGCAGTATAAGTCACCCGCTACAGGTGCCAACCTGATTGAAGTATATGGGGAGATAATGACAATTAACGGGGGTGGCACCCAAGGAGTTTCAGGTCACCGGGCCAAAAGACTGTCCAAGAGGCCCGGAGTTGGAGATAATGCAGCTTCGTCAGGAATGCCGCAAAGAACTGGTTCCTTGGGATACCGTGTCATTTTCTCACTCTGAAAACACGCTGAAAATGCATCATAATGATCCTTTCATAATTACCCTTCAGATTGACCATTGGCGAACTCGGCGAGTTCTAATAGACACGGGAGCCGCTGTCAGTGTCATGTTCAGCAGCTGCTATAAAGGGTTTAAAAGAGGAAGAGATAAGCTGTATAGAAACCACGAGCCATTGATCAGTTTTTCAGGCGAAACAACTCAACCATTGGGGTCAGATCAGTTAACGGTTACAGTTGGAACCGGGCACCAGTCCACAAGAATTGTGGTTCCCTTCATAATTGTGGACTGCCCATCATCCTATAATGCCATACTTGGGAGAGATGCCCTTTGGGGCCTGTAGAGTTTTATAGCGGGTCATATGCTGCTTATGAAGGTGCCTACACCCGGGGGCTGGGTTACAATTCGCGGAGACCAAGAAGCCGATGTCAGATGCAACGCGATAACAACAGTTCAGGCCCAGCATGACATGTTTTCAGCCGGTTTTTCCCTATCCCCATTTGACAAACCTGATGACCCTAGGGATGACCCCGATTCCTTGCCCATCAGTAAGACAGCACAGAAGAAGAGCCAAAAGTATCCCGCCAAGTTTCCCCGGCCAGCCCCAATTGAAGCAACTGAATGGATTCAGATTTCAGAGGAGTACCCCGAAATGAAGATTTGCATTGACACAGGCCTTGACCCAGAGGTCAAAACCCGGATAATCGAGCTTCTAACCCGGAAACAGAAAGTGTTTGCATGGTCATATGCCGACATGCCCGGGATCTCTCCAGAGGTTATGACACATTCCCTCAATATTATCCCGGGTATTAAACCGGTACGACAAAAGCGTCGTGCATTTTGTGCAGAGAAATATAAGGCCATCCAAGCAGAAGTTACACGTCTTAAGGACATTGGGTTCATTGCAGATGCAACATACCTAGATTAGCTGGCCAATGTTGTGATGGTCAAGAAAGCAAATGGAAAGTGGAGGATGTACGTGTGTTGACTACACAGATTTGAACAAGGCTTGCCCAAAGGACAGTTTTTCCCTTCCCAAGATTGATCAACTGGTAGATTCAACTACGAGCCACCCGCAGCTGAGTTTTATAGATGCATACTCGAGGTTTAACCAAGTTCCGATGAACCCCGCGGATCAAGAGCATACATCTTTTACAACGGACAAGGGGATGTATTACTACAAGGTGATGCCTTTTGGACTCCGGAATGCAGGAGCTACATTCCAGCGCCTGGTAGTGAGCATGTTTGCTAACCAACTCGGGGATACTATGGAGGTTTATATAGATGATATGTTGGTGAAAAGCCGGGAGACAAGTAAATACCCGGATGACTTGGAGACCGTTATTGACATTGCCTTGAGCAGGGGATTGAGATTAAACCTAGAGAAGTGTGTTTTTGGCGTTTCAGGAGGAAAGTTTCTCGGGTTTATGGTTAGCACTCTGGGGATTGAGGCAAACCCAGATAAGGTTCAATCAGTTTTGGCTATGGAACCACCAAAGACCAGAAATGAAGTCCAGAAGCTTACAGGTAGGTTGGTGGCCTTATCCCGGTTTATATCCAGGTTGACAGATAAGTGTGCCCCCTTCTTCAAAATTCTTAAGAGTCAACACCGGGAGCAGATTACATGGCAGGAAGAGCACAATCAAGCTCTTGAAAAGTTGAAGGCATACTTGGCATCAGTTCCCTCCTTATCCAGACCTAATCCGGGTGAAATCCTCTACCTATACCTAGCAGTGTCTCAAACAGCTGTGAGTTGTGCCTTAGTGAGAAAGCCAGAGTCTGACGAACTGCCGGTCTATTATACGGGAAAAGGACTCACTGATCCTGAAACTCGGTATCCAGATATTGAGAAGCTTGCCTTGGCCTTGGTTGTAGCGGCAAGAAAGCTAAGACCCTACTTTCAGGCACATTCAATCCATGTGCTCACCAACCAACCACTACGGCAGGTTCTGCAAAAGCCGGAGACTTCAGGAAGATTGGTCAAGTAGGCAATTGAGTTGGGGGAGCATGACTTGCACTTTAAACCGGAGGATTCAAAGGGTTTATGGGCTGAAAAACTCCCAGAAGTTTTGTGGGCACTTAGAACAACTCCAACAGAGGCTAATGGGGAGAGCCCATTTTTTATGACCTTTGGCTCTGAGGCAGTAATCCCGGTAGAGATGGAAGTCTCTAGTGACCGGGTACAACTATTCGACCCGGCAACCAATAATGAAGGCATTCACCTTAACCTGGACCTCCTGGAGGAACGCCGGGAACGTGCACATCTCCGGAATATCAACAAGAAGCAAAAAGTGGTCAAACATTACAATTCCCGGGTTATCAAGCGCCCACTTAAACTCGGGGATTGGGTAATGAAGGAGGTTATCCCTAAGCCAACGGGATTGAAAGCTCCATGGGATGGTCCATATGAAATTGTTAAAGTCGTGGGCCCGGCCACATTTTACATCAGGGGTACAGATGGAGTTACGCTTCCACGGCCATGGAACGCACAACATCTACATCTCTTCCCCAAATAGGTACCGAGTTATCTACAAATGTCCAAATTTATTATGTTTTGATGTTATATATAAAGCCTTTCAGGCCCACATAATGCATAAAACCCTACCGGGTTATGTTTATCAATCAGTTTGTTGAATGAATGCAGCCTTTAGCGGCCCTACTTGTATGCCTTAATCGGCAATCTCCATATGACATGAAATATTGCAAGCCTTAACGGCCTTATTTCACTGTCAAGACTCGGCAATCTCCATATGACATGAAATATTGCAAGCCTTAACGACCTTATTTCATTGTCAAGACTCGGCAATCTCCATATGACTTGAAATATTGCAAGCCTTTCACGACCTTATTTCAACCCTTGGAAGTCCTAACGGACGCGTAAAGCCCTAGCGGCCCTTGGAAGCCCTAGCGGCCCTATGAAGCCCTAGCGGCCATTGAAAGTCCTAACGGACCCGTAAAGCCCTAGCGGCCCTTGAATGTCCTTATGGACCCATAAAGCCCTAGCGGCCCTTCATTCAAAAGTCATTTACAAAGCAGAAAACCGCTACAAATAAAAGCTAGTCTACAAAAGCAAAGACAAAAATCCTCTGCGAGAAGCTCCAGCTCATGGCACTGCAGACCCGTTACCCAGGCCAGTGCTCGACCCGCCACGTCCTCCACGGGGCCGTACGATGAACTGTCCTCCACGGGGTAGTGGCCGGTTTTGAGGACCCCCGACAATACCGCCACGGGATACACCTCTCCGGGCTGCTGAAGCAGGAACCGGGGGACTCCGAACCGGGTTTGTGGGAGCTCTAGGCTTTGCAGCCACAGCAGGATTAGGCCGGGAGGCGCCCGCAACCTCGTCAGGTCTGACATGCCCTTGGTGACCATCATAACCCGCTTTGTCGAGCCAGCTTTGGCGAATTCCGGCACTGACAATTTCAGCACGAGCCTCAGCCATTGCTGTCCGCAGCTTTAAATCGAACTCGGGGCTGGCCAGAAACTCGGAGATGGCAGAGTCTTTGGCCTGGGAAACCGCCTGAACCAAATCTCCCTTTTGCTGCTCCAAAGAAATAACTTGTTGCTGCAGCGTCTGGTTCTGTTCGGTCAGCTGAGCTATAGCGGCATCTTGAGAACACTGGTCCTCCCGGTGACCCTCGATGACCTTCTCTAGCTTCGAGTTTTTGGCCACCAACTCTGCCACTTGATCTTCTGCCCTGGCCAACTCCTTCCAAGACGAAACCGCTGATGCGCTAGCCTCTTCCCGGACACGAGCCAGGCATTCTTCGCTCGCCGTCACCTGGTCCCAAGCCGCCCGGAGGTCGTCCTTAAGCACTCTCTCTCTCTCTCGGGGATACCTTCGTTGATTAGCCGGTCAGTTGCCAAGTATGACATCCTGACCGCCTACAAAAAAAAAGTTACCGGGTTAGTATCCAGAAACAAAAAAAAACCCAAACACAAGTCACACAAAGAAAACACTTACCCGCATTAGTTTCTCCTGTGTCCTCCGGGCAGCAATTACCGGGTCTTCATGCTCCAGGATGCAGGAGTCAGCGGCACAATTCTTCATGTCCGCTACCATCCTCTGGATGGGCACGTCCGCCATCCCTCCACTCGCCAATTCTTCTATGATCTCGTGGATGGCCCGGTGCTGCTTCCTCTCCTTCCTGTCCTTCCTCCTCTTCCTCCTCTCGGACCTCGCAGAGCTGGATGCCTCCCGGGTGCGTTTGCGGGAGTGAACGGGTTCCACTTCGTGAACTTCGTCACTCCCGTCACTCCCCTCAAGGTTCTCCTCACTCATCACCCTTTTAAAACCTCCAACCTCTTCACCCCCGTCGTCATCCTCATCTTCAGTAAACTCCTCTTCACCCGGGAGCACAGATGAGGGAACTGCGCTCATCACCGGTTCTTCAATCTCCACCTCTTCATCTGCAAAGGTGAATTGAGTCACCGGTTCTTCAGTTACCGGGTCTTCCGCCACCTCCGCGGGATTCCCAACAATCTCTTCTTCTTCCTTCTGGTACACCTCCGTACCGAGAACCTCAGCCAGGTACCCGGGGATCTCGTTGAAGTGCAAGGTATCAACGTAGAATTTCTGAATATCCCTTTGCTCGGCTTCTGGGCGCAGGAAAGCCGCTTTCGTGGTCAGGTCAATGTCGTACAGTTGACCATCCGTTGCTTGGGTCCGGATTCCCGCCCATACAGCTTTATCTTCAAACCTGTCGTATATCCCCGGGTTCTTCCACTTGGTAAACTCCATCGGAAGAAGAGCTACAGAAAAAACACATAGCCCGTTACACAAGAGCATATGACAACAGAAAAGTTTAAAGGACACTGGACAAACCTGGGAGCTCCATCAACCGGCACCTGCTATACACGTACAGCCTACAAAGCCGGTATGAACTCAGGTCATCTTGACCCTGGAAGGCCCATAGCATCCTCCGGATCCTCTTCTCCATCACCGGCTCCAGAGGAATGTCGGGGACATCTGCAACACAAACAACATAATTATAACCCGGGATAGAGAAAAGAAAGAAGAATCCGGAGAGAAAGAAGAACTTACTCATCAATTGTTGGAAGTCAACCGGTACTTGGAGCGTGTATCCCGGGTCTTGAAAGTTTCTTATTAAGAAACTTTTCTCCCTCCAAGTCCTGCTCACTGAGGATGGCAGGTCCTCGACGATATTCTTAAAAGCCGCTTTGGACTTCAATTGGATAGTCCCGCTGAAACCCGCCTTCCGGGAGTACTCGGCCCGGTACATGGCATGTAACTCGTGGTATGTCGGCATCTGCTGCCTCAATACCTTGTACATGACACACAACCCGAGAAGCTGTCTCCACGTGTTCGGGCCAATCTGCCCGATTGCAAAGTTGCTTGCAGCTAAGAGGTACTGCACCTCTATTTTTAACGAGAGTGACAGGCCGCACCGCAGCTGGTACTCGTGGCACAGCGTCCACCCATCCCCGGGAGCAAAGAATTGGTCCTCGGGTTCTAAAGGCCGTATCTCAACGGACTCGGGGATCTTCCAGTTGCTCCTCAACTCCACAATCTCCTCCGCTGTCAGTGAATACCCGGGAGGGTCGAGAGCGGTCCCATCAGTGAAGGTTACAAAGTCGGACTCGGGGAGATGAGTGTCCATTGCTTCATTGGCCATCTACAAAACCAACAAACACGGGGACGTCAAAAAACCCAGATAACCCGGGGACCGCAAAGTTAAAATCCCACCCAGAATAACGCAGAAACCTAGAAAAACCTTCTTGGAAACCCAGAAACAGCACAAATATCATCCCAAAACACACAAAAAGAGGGGAGGAGAAGCCATACCTTAGCTGGGAACGTTTGAAGGGGTTTTGAGGCAGATTCGAGTCTTGGAAACGAAAGAAACAGAGACAAGAGAGAGAGCGAAAGCAAAAAAGCTCGAAAAAGTTATCGGGTTTGGAGGTGAGACAAAACTGTCACTCTCACCTTTATTTATACAGTTAATGGCGTGCACTGAAGGGACGTTTCGGTTTCTCGAGAAAAACGCCACGTGTCACGCATGCCGCGTCCCAAAACCTAAAAACTTTTCAGTTTCCCCCCACTACAACCCGGAGACGTCGTTTTAAATTCTCAAGGTGAAAAGGGTCTGCGGGTTACGCTTGCGTACGAACTTGGTGGACTGGGTACCTCGGGTTTGGCTGCTAACTTTGTAACCCGGTAAAGAAAAGATTTAAGTCCCCACCCAAGCGTACCCCTTGACTGAGGACTTGGGGGACTTGTTTATAGGTGGAACCTAATATTTCACCTTTACCGGGTTACAATTCAAGAAATAACCTCTAAATGTCTAGTTAATTATTAAATATGCATTATTAATTGTGCTTGAATTATTGTTTATAGGGTGAAAGCCCAGTTAAATGTGAGAAGCCACTCTGGGTCCTTTGTCAGGGCCCAATTCGCCGTAAAGCTAAGTAAAAGCAAGGGAAACTGTTCCCACATTGGAAAAGAACAAGGCATGTTGTCTTTAATGCTACTATAAATACCAGCGCGTGCCTCCCGGTAAGACGACGCGTAACTTCTTGACTATTCTTGAGTTTTCTGCTTAATTGACAGTGTCTGACTTAAGCATCTGAGTGGCTTCCCTCGGTAAACCCGGGGACGCCTCTTTGACGTGTTTGTTCTTTACACAGGAAAACTCGGAGTATAAGGAAGTACGCTATTTCTGGAGCCGTGTGACCCGCTAAAGAGACCACGAGTTTACCAGGAAACATAACCATATACACTTACGGACCGCCTCATGGATGACAATGATCTCAAAGTGGTTTGATGAGGTAACCACTACAGTTTGCTTGGTTGATCTCTAAGATATTGTCGTGTTCCCAATGGTGAATACATAACTAGTTTGGAAACGTCCTCTATGTGGATCAAATACGTACCCAGAATCAGCAAAACCAACCAAAACATTGTTTGGGGTTTCAGTTTGTCCTTCAGGATGTGCAATTACATCTGTTGTCTCATCTCTGTTTTTATAGGGATAGAATAATCTCATGTCAATGGTTTCTTTTAGGTATCAAAATATGTCCTTGATGTCATTCCAATGACGATGCGTTGGCGCTAAGCTAAATCTATCTAACAAGTTCACTGAGAATACAATATGTAGTCGAGTACATTGAGCTAAGTACAATAATGCGTTTGTTGCACTTAGATAGAGAATTTCAGGTCCCAATACTTCCACAACATCTTCCTTAGGATGAAATGGATCTTCCTTTACATCCAAACATCGACGGGTAATTGGGAGCGATAACAGTATGCACTTCGTCCATGTTAATCGCCTGAGAATCTTTTGTACACATGCACACCGGTGGATTATTATTCCACAAACTCGTTGTTAACCGAGTTTTCCAAGGTCATTCATCTCAATTCGGATTTAATCTAGCTCACGGATTCTCTTATTTCATCAAGAGTACCTACTATGTTCGTATCATCAACATAGATAGCTATATTTGTAATTCCAGAATTCGTTTTCTTTATGAGTATGCAAGAACATAGTTCATCATCTTGTATCTCTTCCTAACCAAGTAGTCACTTCTATAAAGTGAGCGTTTCAATTCTAATTCCAAACGCACTCCATGGTTTAGAGTTACTTGAGTTGGATCATTTAAGACCATCAGATGATTTTAGATATATCTCTTAATTAAGATCCCCTTAGAGATATGTAACTACATCTAAGAGATTCATTTCTATTACTAGGAACATGTCCTCTTATAGTCAAACCAGAGTGTTACGAGAAGCCTTGGCGCCACAAGGCGAGCCTCGTCCTTCATAACTTCATTCTTCTCATTAAGCTTTTTAACAAATGGTTGTTTGTGTCCTATAGGCTTTATACTTAGTAAGGTTAGCACGGTCAAACCAAATACTTGTCTCTTTGCCAGAGCATCTAGCTCTTTCTGGATTTCATTTATGTAGGCCAATATGCTCTTTGTTGACATTTTTCAACAGAGGGTGGTTCGATCTTTTCATGTTTTATGATTCCTTGAGCAAAAGTATGCATCATCAATGTGTATATACTCTCATAATCCGGTGAGATTTTGTCTCTAGAATCATTTTAAACATCGAAGCATCCTGCCGTATTGATTCATGGACATAACTGTAATTAGAGACAATCTCATGAGAGAGAATCTTTACAGTGATGATGTTGTGCCTTAATCGCCTAATTCCTTTAGGCAAGTATTGATCGAACCATGTGGCCTCCCCCTATTCCTTTAGGGAGCCACAGCCTCAACCACACCTCCTCTAAGTGTGGTTGCGTCGCCTCAATCTGCGGCAACGTGCCCTTTATTGGGGACTTTTTATCTTGTAGAATTTTGCAGCTAGTATGTATAATCTCATCACTTTGGGTTATCTTTAGACACATCAGACATCGAAACTGTTACGTTCTAGATATCTATTAGGTGGGGATCAGGATGAGACAGAGTGGTGACAAACCACGACAATTACTGTCGTTCCTTTAGAAAATCTTTTTTCTTATCTCCCCTAACGACGGGAAGACTGTCTCATCAAAGTGACAATTCGCAAATCAAGCTGTGAGATCGCCTGTACGGCTTCTAAATAGAGGATAATTATTGGAGGTGCGTATCCAACACAAATATGTATTCGTTTATTAGGACCTATTGAAATGCGCTCTGGGTGCTCAATAGGCACATATGTTGCACAACCTATTATTCGTAAATCTCAGACTCATGTCCAGTTACCAATTGGTACGCATGAAATGGTTGGCTTAACGGTGAGACTAAAAACGAATAAGTATGGTTGCATGCAATACTGCATAACACCAAGCAGATATATGCATGTTGGTGCGCATAATCAATGTCTTAGCCATCATCTATAACCTTGCTATGGTGGCTTCCGCGAGACAATTTTAACTAAACATATGAGGTACAAGATGTTCTTCATTGATCTTGACAATTTAATTATTCTCGAATTATCCTTATATATTCCTTTGTTTTTTCCTCTATATTATGAAAAAATAAGGAAACTATAACAAAATAAAGAAACTCTTTACAAAAAACTCTCGATAAATGAATAAATTATTCATTTATCGATAATATAATAACTCCTCTAAAGTAATATTTTTTTCACGATCCCGACTTTATTCATTTATAAAGGTTTTACTGTAGTTAGTTATATAGTGTTCAATTGTCTACAGTGACAAATTGAGAAGATTGGTTGCTAGTTGCATATTTCATGTACACTACAGCTAAATTTTTGTGTGCATCTATGGAGCTGAAATTGGTATTTCTGTTTGGATTTTTGTTGCTTTGATTTGTTTGGATGATTTAAGACCATTGGATTGAGTACAGTGTGGTCATATGATGTTATCCTCATGTCATCTTTATTCAATCTAATAGTTTTAAATTATCTAAGCAAATCCAAGCAATAAAAATTCAAGTAAAGAAGTCGGATAAAAAAGGCGCCCACTATCTACCACGTGCCTAATCCCTCCTCCCTCTCTTACTAAGTTCCCTATTCTCATACGTGTGTTTCTCTCTTTTTCCATCCTTTTCTTACTATGACCAACATGAAGAAAACAGATTTGATCATAACATAAGTCTCTCGCTCCTTCTCATCTCTCTCGCTCCCTTGTCCTCCCAACCCCCCCTATCCTCCTCCTTTCTTCTTCTCTCTTTCCAAAAACTTATTCTATGCATCTGGAGACCACAGAGCCTCCTCAGTTGGTGAACCCTAGCTCTTACTAACCTTGGGTTTCACGGAAGCATAAAGAGAATGCGCATCCACCTTCAATTCTCAACTATACGACATTGGACTCAAATCCTCCTCTCAAACAATGAAAGGTCGAGAACTTCGTTCGTGGATCATCTGGTTTCGTGTTCAAATGTTGTTTCTACTTTGTAATTTCGATTTGGTTAATTTGCTTTGGATCCTTAACTTGCTTTTGTTATTCTCAGTGGTGGTTTCATGATCTGGAACTCATTTAGCTAATTAGAAGTGTAATTTCTTTGTTTTAAATTTCGTATTTTTTTAAGGTTGGAACTTGATGTGAGACTCATCAAAATAAATTTCTCTTCAGAAATAGTTTAGATTTTTTTGTTCAATAAAATTCTAATACACAAGTATTAAATTGGAAAAAAAAGAAAGAAAATCCACAAGTTACTTCCTTTCTATTAGATGACTCGTGTGAAAATCATTAAAATAGAAGTTTAATGCAGGGCAGAAACTTCATGTATCAAAGTTATTCCATTAATTATATTTTCTTAACCACCATAGTTGGTCGAGTTGATAAGAGCCTGAGTGTGAAACCCCATACATAGGTTCGAATCCCGCTGACGCTAATTGAAGTTAAATCCTAATTTATTCTTGGTGGCCAGAAAGAATGAAGTGTTCTAACATGATCCATCGACACAGATTAGTCACTAGGCCCAACAAACCTTTGAGGATACCGTCGTTGATACTCTAAAAATATATATTTTCTTGTTTTGAATGACTTGTTCTATGACTGTAGGAAGTCCTCTTATTGTATGTAGAAAGAGCATAACCATGCTTTTTGTCGGATGGGAAGATATCTCTAATTAAGGCCTTGAGGAGGCTAGACTGCATGCTTGCAAACCCAGGCCCAAAAGGCATAAGGATTGTTAGAGCATGTCCATCAATTGGATTTTGGTTAGCCCAGGTTATTTGCCACGTAGGCAAAGTGACCCAGCCAAAAAAATCATCATTCCACCAATGAAAATGAGTTTCCATTCAAAGTGACTCAGATATTTTGCTGGGTTAATGTAATAACCCGGGTCACTTACCTAAGTGACCCAGAATTGTTGGCGTGAGTCGTGCAGGGTTTTGTATATGCTTTGATTGGGAATATTACCATAACTAGTTTCCTAATAGGACTTGGTATACTTTGTATATATACTCTATTTTATGAAGGAATAAATTATTATCATCTAAATTCCCAAATACCTTGTTCTGTCTGACTTGGTATCAGAGCAGGTCTCTCTTCAATTGCTTCTTCATGAGTCCTAGTGCGTTCTTTCAGAGGTCATGGCTCTAGTTTGGTTGAAGTTGTTTCAGAGTTTGGTTTGGAGTTCTTTCGAAGTTTGGAGTTTGTAGTTTGGGTTCGAAGTTTGGAGTTCTTTCGGTTAACCATGGAGCCCGGGTTCAGTTTCTTAATCAGTTTCACGTGCAGACCTAAAAGTTAGGTTGCACGTGAGGGAGATTGTTGGAGAGAAGAAATCTCACATCAGAAAAGTGACAAATAAAATACAACATATATGTGAGTGAATCATTCCTAATTGTACCGAGACCTTTTGTAGATAAAACCCAACACCAGACTATCAAACCTATAATGAAACTAAACTCATCGCTGTGGTGGCTTTGTAGTGACTAGTGAGGACTTAGATAAGTAAGAAGTAAGTGAGAATGATTAGAGAGATTCAGAGCGGGATAGGAGTGGTAATGGAGGGGATTTTGGTTTGGTTAAAGCATGGGTTTTGTAATTGTCTCTCCATGAATGTGATTGTTATTTTTTTTACTTTTGAATAGTAAGTTTTCCAGAATATGGTTGCAGCTTGAAGGTGAGGATGATTGTGATGATGAAAGGTAAACGGAAAACGACAGGAAGTTGACGATGTTAAGCTCGTTAGTAGTGGAATATGTTGTAAATATTTATTCTTATATGGTTGTCCACGTAATTAATTAGGGACTTACATATAATATCTTAATAGATAGAGTACTTATCATGTAAACTTTACCTCTATATAAGGGAGGCTAATGATACTGAATAACACACTTATCTATTTCCCTTCATTTCTCTCTGTACGTTTTCTTACTTTCTACAAAGTAATTATTTTACTTTACGTTATCAACGCGCTCTATGATGATCAATGAATTCTTATGGTGCAACTTTGTTGTTTTAACCAAAATTCAAGGTCTATAGGTTTATATTCTTCGATTTAAATTCATGTTCATTTTATACGTTCCTATATTGTTTATTGGTTTAAACCAACCCTCATGCACAAAATGACAATGTTATCATCACTCTGCATGTTAACGTGATTGATGGAACTTGTTTATTGTGTTTCCTTTCTGTCTTCTTATGCTTATCCAATATATTCAACAAAGTGAACCTGGAGATTCACTATATCAATTAGAGCCAAGAGTATCTGAGTACTATCTCATATTATACCAGAAAGTTCATAACAAAATGGAATCTTGGAACCTGAAGTTCTAATTATAAGAACATGAACTAGAAGTTTCGTGGACATATGTGTGATCCCATATACTTGTTTTTCGAACCTAAAGTTCGACGTTTATTATTTTGTTAAGAACATATAGTTCTAACACAGCATATGGATCTTAATGTATTTCGTCTCCGTTGTGTGTAGGAAGATGGCTAATTTGACGAAATTGGATTTTGAAGCCCTTGATATCTTCTAGAAGAATTATTTGTCTTGGGCCATTGATGCCGAGATTCATCTGGAAGCACATAACCTTGGGGCTACAATTAAGGCCGAGAACCCCGTGACTCCGCAAGAGAAAGCTATGGCTATGATTTTCTTGCGTCACCATACCCATCAAGGATTGAAGACTGAATACTTGACTATCAAAGACCCACTTGAGCTATGGACAACATTGGCCGATAGGTTCTCTCACCAAAAGATTGTTGTGCGTCCTACGGGACGCTATGAATGGACGCACTTGCACCTTCAAGATTATAGCTCTGTAATAGACTACAATTCTGCCATGTTCAAGATCACCTCTCAAATGAATCTTTATGAGAGAATATTACTCAGGAGATGATGTTTGAAAAGATATTTTTGACTTTTCATTCTTCCAATATGGTTTTATAACAACAATATCGAGAAAGAGGTTTCACCAAATATTCTGATCTCATCTCTTGTCTCTTAGTAGCTGAGCATAACAATGAGCTCTTGATGAAAAACCATGAATCACACGCTACAAGATCACGACCATTCCCTGAAGCGAATGTTGTTAGTGGTCATGGAAATGGACGTGGAGGATAGTATGGAAATGGTCATAACCGCGGTCATAGACGTGGAGGTCTGTGAAGATACAATAGTCAAGTTCATAACGGCTACAACAAGCATTTGTGCCCAAGAAGCAATACCAAGATCAATGGTCAAATGTTCAATGATCATAACAATTCTTCAGACAATTTTTATTACCGATGTGGTAGTAAAGGCCAGTGGGCTCGTACTTGTCGTACAGAACCCCATTTGGTGGAACTCTACAAAGCTTCCCTCAAACAGAAAAATGTGGACACGAACTACATAAATCATTGTGATCCTTAGGAGCCATCTAGTCTTTTAGACATCACCCCATTTGATGTTTCAGATTTTTTTGAGAACAATGGAAGCAATGATGATGGCATGATCAATGGAGGAGTTCCTGACAACAATTAGCTATAAATCTATGTTTAGGCAGTTTCTCTATTTGTTGGTTTGCTTATTTTCTTTTAGTTGGTTCTTCTTGACGTTTTGTTTAGAAGTTTCTTTCCCTTAATTGGCTTAGTAGGCCATATAATAAAAGTGTTATTTCTGTTCTTTTATTGTGTAATGCATTAGTTTGTTCGTTGTTCCATTTCGGTATTCATTTCTAATTATTTGCACAAATTCATATTTTGACTAAGAAATGTCCTTATCCTTGCCCTTTAATAAGGCAGTGGTTTATTTAAACATGTTTTTTATTTTTACTCAATCTGTTATACAAATATCTCCAGCTATTCCTATTATTTTAGGGTATGTGATAAGATCATCAATCATCAATTGAACTTATCAAACCTTATATATTGACTTTTACAAACCGGCATTACCACTTTGAATTTTTCAGGAAGAGTCTCCCATTTGATTTTGAAATGTTGTTTATGATTTCCTATATTTTCTCACACGTATTGAACTAGTTACCTTCTTTTTCCATCAAATCGAGCAACTATTATTAATTGTTTCATGACGTACTCATACTAATTAGCTATTATAATTTTAGGAAGGCTCTAAAGAAAATAAAGTTCGGATGCCCTCAACATACGAAGGATGGAGAAGATGCATGTCTAGCTAACAGTGCCACTACACATACGATCCTACGAGATCGGGCTTATTTCTCCACTTTGATTCCTTCTATAGCAAAGGTAACTGCTATCTTAGGTCCTGCAAACCTAATTGAAGGTTCTGGTAAAACCCACATTAGTCTGCCAAATGAAACTCGATTGTCCATTCAACAGGCTTTATACTCTTCGAGATCCAAAAGAAATCTCCTCAGTTTTAGAGATATTCTTTTGAATGGATACCACATTGAGACTACAAATGAAAATGATATGGAATACCTTTGCATTACGTCAAATAAAAACTGCCAGAAAAAAGATATTGAAAAAATAAGTAGCTCTATCATCTGGTTTGTATCACACAAACATCAAACGAATTGAGGTACATCATGTTGTGAACCCTCAGTTCAAAAATCAACATAATTTTATGCTATAGCATGATCGTTTGGGTCACCCAAGGTCCACTATGATGCGTAGGATCATAGATAATTCAAATGGACACCCATTGACGACTAAACACGTTGTTTTGCAAAGAAATCCTTGTAAAGCTTGCGCACAAGGAAAATTGGTGATTAAACCATCTTATACAAAGACAGTTATTGAATCCCCATCTTTTCTACAAAGAAACCGTTTCGTTATTTCCTGGTTTTAGTAGATGCTTATACAAGATGGTCACATGTTTGCCTCTTGTCTACTCGTTATATGGCATTTGTCAAGCTACTTGCTCAAATAATTAAATTACGAGCTCAATTCCCAGATTACTCTATCAAGTCTATTCATCTGGACAATGCTGGTGAATTTGCATCTCAAAGTTTTAATGATTATTGTTTGTCTATAGGGATCGACATTGAACATTCGGTTCCTCATGTCCATACCCAGAATGTTTGACAGAAGATTTTATTAAGCGACTTCAAATAATAGCACGCACTTTGCTAATGAAAACAAAGATGCCAGCTTTTGCATGGGGACATGCAATCTTGCATGCATCAGCTTTAATTCGGTTGAGGCCTATAGCTAACCATCAATATTCCCCATTGCAACTTGTATCAACATTTTGTCTTGATTGAGATTAATTTGCAACTTATTAACTAGTTGTTCTAACAATCTAAGACAGAAATTGTGTTATTGTTGAAATGGATCAACCTGCTGCTGCTAGTGTGAAGAACCACATTGAGAAACCTTTCGTGTTCAAAGGCGTGGACTTCAAGAGATGGCAGCAGAAGATGTTGGTTTATTTGACAACATTGAATTTGGCACAAGTGATTACATTTGAGGCTCCTGATTTGCCAACAGAGGGTGATATCCTAGATGCAACTATTAAGGCTGTTGAAGCTTGGGAGCAAAACGAGTTTATGTGTAAGAATTATATTATGAATGCTTTGGATGATTCATTGTATGATGTTTATTCAACATTCAAAACTGCAAAAGAGCTGTGGGATTCTTTGGACAAGAAATACATGTATGAAGTTGATTGTGCCAAGAAGTTTGTTCTTGAAAAATTTCTGAATTTTAAGATGAGTGATGCCAATTCTGTGGTGAAGCAAGTGGAGGAACTCCAAATTACTGCTCATGAATTAGTTGCAACGGCGCCAAAAACTGACGAGGTCTGCTGAGCGACCTGTAATTTAAAACCCTATCATTGTAGTACCTGTAAGTAGGAATCGTTCTAGCTGGGGACACTAGGGAAGGATTATATCTGTATTAAAACAAGTTAGTAATATTCATAAGTACAAAATACACATATACATAACATATATAATTATCTGTCACATACAAGTATACACAAATGCATAAGTATAAACATATATACATATTTACGATTTTAAATGGGAGATTCAATTTGGTTATCTAAAATTCTAAATCCTAAGTTTTAAATCTAATATTTACAAGGTTGGTCAATCAATAATTAAGCACATAATCATAATAAGCACCGAATAGACAAACATGCAAAACTTAAGCAAGATTAAGATGCAACATTTATGTTATCATAGACTCTAATTAATTCCAACTATTAGACTCCTCATGTAAACTTAAGACCTACAATCGCATGATCTTAAGCCTATATATGTGTCATCTTGCTCAATGCCTACAATCGCATGACACTAAGACAAAATACACTGACCGAACAAGAGTCATTGGAGGCATGATCCTAGGTATGGCGTCACTTATCCTAATAGCATGTAAATTACTTACCCTAACAACCCTTGACAGTGTCTAACAATCAAGACCTACAATCGCATGACCTTAACTTTAGAACACTACGACATGTTAAACTCCCCCTTAGGAACATCTGGTACCTAAACTACCCTCAGGATCGATTACATGATCAGGTAAGCAATAAATCAATTGGACATCTATTACACACATAAATATAAATAATTTAAACTATGCAAAGTCCTAACATGCATACTATTCGTTACACAATCAACAAGTTCATGAAATAATCACAAAGAAGAAACATAAACATGTAAATCGTATAAAACCAAAAAAAATTCAGAAATAATATATGAAAATAAAGTACTGTTCACAGAGTAAAAATACAAGCAAATTGAGGTTTTCCATACCTAAAACCTACCTAAAGGGTTCGGCTAAGGTGTGGAGGTGATAGGCGGTGGTATGGTTGGTGGCGGTATGGTGATCGGCGACAGCTTGGTCTTTCCCTGTGATTGGGAGGGTTTTTAGGTAGAGCTTGGCTAGACTATGGCTTAAACAAAGATTGACTCTCAAAGCTCAACTATTACATGTGTATTCATAGGGAGAAACCCTAGTAAATTCGGCAGCCCCTCCTTGTCCACATTGGACTGGGCTTCTTGCTTTTCCTTGTTGCACTAGACTTTGACTTCTTCAATGGCTGACTTGGGTAGTACTCCATGGATTTATTTCTGAATTTTGGACTCCCTTACATGTTAAGGGATCAATTTAGGACTCCCTTACACGTTTCGGTACCCCTAGGACAGCTAGATGCCGTCCATAAGCTCGGTAGAACAAGTTATTCTGTTTTGACCGGGAGAACTTTTCTAGTTGTTGTTTTCGGCTTCTCCTTGGTGATTTCTTCGATTATTCTTCTTCTAGAAAACTTCCCACATCTTCATTAAGCTACTCAGCCATCATTTGGCATGCTTGGGAAGGATTTTAGTGAAAAAACACACTCGCGAATTCGGTAGACAACTTCAGCAAAATCTATCCTCTTTCCAGCAGACTGACCTCCGGCCATTGATTCCATCATAACTCCCTCCTCAAATGTTGGATTGCTGCGATTCTAAAAGATTTAGAAACTAGACATCCACAGATTTCCATCCATATATGACACGTTTCCTGGTTCCTCCTGGATCGTCCTAGGGAAATTTTTGAAGTTGAGTTATGGTTTCTAGAAATCCTCTGTTTTTGGTCTGAATTCATGCTTTTGGCCTCTTATCTTTCCATGCTTCTTTTGCTACCTTCCATAAGTCCGATCCTCATAATTCTTATTTCGTTAAGTCCATATACATGTCATCTAAACATTAAAAAAAATTAATCAAGTAATGATAATGTACAAATTCACAGAATCATAAGAAATAACACGATAACTTCATAAGTCAGCTTTTAACAAATTAGTGCACATTTTCTCTACTTTACGCACATTTTAGCCATTGCTCTACAGAAAAACCCTTATGATAAATAACTAACAATACTAAACTAATAATGGATAAACAATGCATAAACGAGGATAAAAACATATTAAGAACGTAGCATAAAATGCTCCTTTCACTTAAGGTATAGGACTTAATGAGACTTTTCTTGTTGCTTCCATTATTAAAAAGTTGCCTCCCTCTTAGAAGGATTTAAAGATATACCTCAAACACCTATCTGAAGAGATAAACCTTGAGCAACTCATTCTTACACTTCGTGTGGAGAAAGAGAACTGGAAAAATAAAAAATCTTATTGGTCCTCAATGGAAGCAAAAGCTAATATTGTGATTGAAGACAGTATCTCCAAGCCTAAGTTTTCACACAATCATAAGAAGGGAAAAATGCTACTAAGAGAGCACCTACAGCCCCAAAAGTTGTTATGTTCAAAAAGAAAATTCAAGGTGCATGCTGGGTGTGTGGGAAACTTGGTCATAAAGTTATGGATTGTCGCCACAAGAAGGACAAATCTGTTGAAAATAAAAATCAAGCAAACATGGCAGAAGATCAATTTGTTGTTGTTGTATCTGAGGTCAATCTGATGACCAATACCCATGACTGGTGGGTTGACATAGGTGCATCAAGGCATGTGTGTGCTGAGGGAAGCATGTTTGTAACTTATAAGCAAGGATCTGGTGGAGAAAATCTTTACATGGGAAATGGTAGTACTGCTGCAGTTGAAGGGAAAAGAAAAGTGATACTGAAACTCACTTCTGTGAAACAGCTTGCACTCACCAACGTGCTCCATGTCCCTGAAATTAGGAAGAATTTGATTTATGGATCTCTTATTAACAAAGGCTTTAAGCTAGTGTTTGAATCTGATAAGTTTGTGCTCACCAAGGGTGGGATGTATGTAGGAAACGGCTACCTATCTGAGGGGCTATTTAAAATCAATGTAATTCTTAATGCTGTTATTAATAATAATAATAATAATGCAGGCAATTGCACTGCTTCTATCTACTTCCTTGATTCAGGTGATTTATGGCATGCAAGATTAGGTCATGTGAATTTCCGTTCTTTAAACAGGATTATCAACTTTATTATTGTTGTTTGAGATGCATTCTAACTTAGATCTGATGAAAAATCCAATGAATTGCTTGGATTAATTCATACTAATCTTTGTGACTTCCAATCAACACTACGTAGATCTGGAAAAGAAGTACGTTCAAAATATATAAAGTTGAAGTTGAAAATCAATTAGATAAGAAGATAAAAATACTCAAATCATATCTTGGTGGAGAATACATATCAAATGAATTCTTTGAATTTTGTTCTACACGTGGAATTGTTCATCAAACAACAGCTCCCTACACTCCAATGCAAAATGAAGTCGTTGAGCGTAAAAACAGAATTCTTAAGGAAATGATAAATTCTATGTTGAACAGTTCGGGTGCTCCACACAGTTTATGGGGTGAAGCTCTTCTATATGCAAACTCAATCTTGAATAAAATTCATCTTAAAAGGAATGATCAGTCTCCATATAAAATCTAGAAGGAAGAGCTGCCTACATATAAAAACATCAAAGTGTGGGGTTGCCTTGCAAAAGTGAGAATTCTGCCTCCATAGATGCAAATGCTTGGACCGAAAACAGTAGACTGTGTATTTATTGGACCTGCAAATAACATTGTAACACATCGATTTTTAGTTCATAAATCTAAAAATGAAGGAGTACATGTGAACACTATTCTTGAGTCCAATGAAGTTGAATTCTTTGAGGATATATTTCCATACAAAGATAGATCAAGTACTACAAAGAAAAGAGTACATGAAGATCCACAAACACAGGAAAATAATAACAATACTTCTACTTCAAAGGTTCAAGAACAAGAATTAGAACCAAGAAGAAGTAAACGAGCAAGGGTTGCAAAATACTTTGGTTCCGATTTTCTGACTTTTCTAACTGAACAAGAACCTCAAGCATATAAGGCTGCAATGGCATCTGCAGAAGCAACTTATTAGAAGGAAGTAATTCAAAGTGAAGTGGAATCCATTATGAACAATCATACATGGGAGTTGGTTGATTTATCACCTGGAAACAAACCAATTGGCTATAAATGGATATTCAAAAAGAAATTAAAACCAGATGGTTACATAGACAAATACAAAGCAAGACTAGTCGCAAAAGGCTATCGGCAAAAAGAAGGACTTGGTTTCTTTGACACCTATTTCTATCACTCGAATTACTTCCATTTGAATGCTAATAGCAATTGCTGGTATATATAATCTAGAAATACACCAAATGGATGTTAAAACGACATTCTTAAATGGAGAGGTAGAGGAAGAAATCTATATAGAACAACCTGAAGGCTTCATTGTAAAAGGGCAAGAGAAGAAAGTCTGTAAACTTGTTAAAACTTTATATGGACTTAAATAAGTCCCAAAACAATAGCATGAGAAGTTTGATTATACAATGATGGCTGCTGGATTTACTATAAATGAATGTGATAAATGTGTTTATAGCAAGCAAACCAAAAATGCTTGTATCATTATATGTCTATACGTGGATGACATGTTGATAATGAGAACAAACAAGGACATTATCAACTCCATAAAGAAGATGCCCAGTTCCAAATTTGAAATGAAAGATATGGGATCACTAGCAGATTTAATCCTTGGAGTGAGAGTTAAAAGAGATAGTAATGGCGATACACTCACTCAATCTCATTATGTGGAGAAAGTGCTAAAGAAATTTGGACACTATAACGATAAAACGATGATGACTCTATTTGATCCAACATGTAAGCTTGCAAAGAATAATGGTAAAAGTGTGTCTCAATTAGAATACACACAAATAATATGAAGCTTGATGTATACTATGAATTGCACAAGACCGGATTTGGCTTATGCAATAAGTTGATTAAGTTGATATTCAAGCAATCCTAGTATAGACCATTGACATGTTTAATGAGAGTTCTAAGATACTTGAAGTACACAATGAACTATGGTCTACATTACAGAAAATATCCTCCTGTTTTAGAAGGATATAGTGATGCAAATTGGATCTCGGGTAGTACGGAAAGTAAGTCCACAAGTGGTCATGTGTTTACACTTGGTGAAGGAGCAGTGTCATGAAAGTCATCCAAACAAACTTGTATAGCACGATCTACAATGGAATCAGAATTCATTGCTTTGGATAAAGTTATCGTAGAAGCCAAAAACAAAATGTACAATGGGATAGAAATTTTGTTGAAGATATTCCATTGTGACCTAAGCCTTTAACACCCCTTTGTATTCATTGTGATAGTATGACTGCCCCACATATAGCCAAAAACAAAATGTACAATGGGAAATCTAGGCATATAAGGCGAAGACATGCTACAATATGACAATTGCTCTCCAATGGAGTGATAGCATTGGATTACATCAATTCAATGGAAAATCTAGCCGATCCTTTGACTAAAGGCTTAACTAAAGAGCAAGTCGTATGTACATCGAGGGGAATGGGTCTTAAGCCAATACAATGAGTCACTACTTGGCAGAAACCTAACCTAGCAACATTGGAGATCCCATGATCTAGGTTCAATAGACAAACTAGTTGAGGAAGACTCATAAGCATAACACAAAATATGCCTATTCCTATGATGTAATAATGTGTGTTTTCCGTTGACGATTGAGGGATGAATATTAATTTATTTTTAATAATGCTAATAAATTTTCTAAAGTGATATAGAACGGGCTATTCTTAATTAGCATTACCTATATGAGAGTGATGTGGGTCGCATCCATAAGAATTGATATGGCTAAATTCTCTAGAGCTCTCATGAAGTCGGGATATGTTCAGGACCAAAATGAACACAACCGTATAAACTCGAAATGTGAAGATGATATATGTGTGATGCTTGTTGTCTCATATTACTACCATATAGAGAACAGTTCAAGATGAAAGATTTCACTGCCTCACTAGGTAATGCCAATAAGTTATCACTAGGAATGGTTCAAGTCCAAAAGACACCAATTCTAACGCATGTTGACTCTATTTTCTCTGAAATGACGTTGATTTATATTTTCTATTCAAATGTGGGGTATTGTCGGGTTTGAATAGAAAATGTGGGGTATTGTTGGAGGATGTATGGTAAAAACTAATAATAACTATTTGTTTTTACCTTCCTATTTTACCATATGTTTTATCATTATTACTATTTGTTTTATTATCACTATTATGATAGAAGATTAGATCGAACAGAACAACATGACTTCTGGGTTCAAACCAGCATAACCAAAGCTTTGCCTCTGTTCGTCAAAGCGTCGCCTCTGTTTGTCAAGCGTTGTTTTTTGTCTTTATAAAGACGATACGAACAAGCAGATGAGATATTCGAATCTTCTCTCTCTTATCCCCTTACTAAATTTTAGAAACATTAAAATAGAGTTTGTCAGGGATTCAATCGAAGTGCATATATTGGATTCGATAGTTGTATCCTGCAAGATAGACGTCTAAGAACTACGTGCACAAGATTAGGGACAAATTTATGTCTTAGGAGATTGCTATAAGTAAGCCTCAATCATGTAAACAAAATCAGTTTCTTCATCTACATCCCTGGAGTTCGTTTTCAAGGTATGATTGATATTACTGTAGGAATTATTTAACAGGGATTGATATTGATTTGCAATCTTGTATATGTTTTGATGCTTATTAATAGATCTAGATTGGATTATTATTGTTGTTCTTCATCTGTAAAATTAGAATTTTTATTGTTATCGTATCCTAGATTCTTATATAATTATAAATTGAGGTATAGATATATATTGTGTTGTAAACATCTTGTCTTGATTGGGATTAATTTTCAACTTATTAACTAGTTGTTCTAACAACAAGTACTGAAAACACTGCCCTAGCTTATCTTTAACCAAACCCGGCATTGATCAAAACTACCTAACGAACATGGAATCCCAATTTTAACATGAAAACTTCTAAAAAGGTCGTTGAATGCGGTCATATACTTTTGACATGTCAAGTTTAAGAGCCAAAGCACTACAATCCCCTAACCGAGATAACTTCAGATGGTTATATAATTCATGCTCTACAAGTTTTGAGCCGACGTCCGCATTTCAGCATATTTGCGGACGTCCGCTTCTGATTCGGCCTATGTATCTTTCTATGAAACGTGATATATTTTTTTGGTAAGATGAAATGTGATATTTAAGGGTGAAAAACAGAAATGTTCTAAAATATATGTAGTGAACTGCAATTAACTGTTTCTTTTGCCTATTAATAATTTGAAAAAAATTACATATAAGGAACCAACAAAATTTCAAAACACAAAAACCACTTCTATAATTTTTATACAATTTAGGACATGTGCAAAACTAATAGCATCAAGCTTGATCCAAAATTGACATATCAAATGACAATAATACCCTTAGATTCTTAAAAATCTTTTCTCCGTATTTTTTTCAGATCACAATACTCTCATTGTCGTCGTCGACAATAACACGCTTTATGTTGTCGTCAATAACACGCTTCTCATCATGACGTCGACAGTAGCATGCTTCTCATCTTTTTGTCGATATTAGCACATTTCTCGTTTTCTCGTCAATAGTAGCACGCTGCTCGTCTTTTCACGTTGTTAGTAGCACGCTGCTCGTCTTTTCGTCGACAATAACACGCTGCTCGACTTCTCATTTTCGGCAGTAACACGTTTATCGTCGTCATTGACAGTAGCACACTTCCTGTCGTCGTCGACAATAACACGCTTCATGTCGTCGTCAATAACACTTTCTCGTCTTCTCGTCGATAGTAGCACGTTTCTCGTCTTTTTATGGTTTTAGTAGCACGATGCTCGTTTTTTCGTCGATAGTAGCACACTTCTCGTCGTCGTCGATAGTAGCACACTTCATGTCGTGGTCAATAGCATTTTTCTCGTCTTTTCATCGACATTAGCACACTTCTCGTCAACAGTATCACGTTTCTCCTCTTCTCGTCGACAGTAACACGTTTCTTGCTTGACGTCTTCTTGTCGACAATACACGTTGCTCATCTTCTAGTCGACAGTAGCACACTTCTCGTCTTTATCGACAGTAGCACGCTGGTCGTCTTCTCTTCGATAATAGCACGCTTCTAGTCGTCGATAGTAGCACGCTTCGTGTCGTCGTCACTAGCACGTTTCTCTTCGTCGACAGTAGCACACTTCTTATCTCCTCGTCGACAGTTGCACATTTTTCGTCTTGATGTCTTCTCATCGACAATAGCACATTAAAATCGACAGTAGTAATGCGTAGCATACCCACATCAGAGAATTTTCAGAAAAATTACAATAACACCGTCAGTAGCTGTAGCAGTGCACTACGATCAAAGAATTACCGGAAAAATTGCAATCACGCAGGCAGTCTCACTTTTAAAACACTACTATGATGTTGTGCTACTACTGCACCGCCGTCGTGTCACGTGCTACAAGTCTGCTACTGCGTTGTGTCGTCGTGCCTTGTGCTGCTACTGTGACGTGTCTTCGCTGTTACTGCATTGTCATGTTGTGTAATGTGTCGTCATGTTGTGTGCTGCTACTGCATCATCTTGTTGTGTGATGCTACTAAGCGGTGGTGTTGCGTCTTGCTACTATACGGTGGTGTTGTGCAAGTTTCTCTCGGGTGCTACTATGCACTCACCAGCCATGTGCTACTGTGCCATGTGTTACTATGCAACTCGGTAGCACAATAGGTGCTACTGTGCTACTCAACATTTAAGAGGTTAAAGGTATTATGGTAAAATTATAGATGACATGATAATAGAAGCCTGTCCTAATATGTTAAAATTTATTCTAAATTGTATAAGAAATTAAGTAAATGGATATTTGCAAACAAAAATTTAGTTAGTAACTAAAAGCAATTTGGTATAATAATTTTGACCTCGCGGGTCTTGTTAGAGTCAATGTTTTAAATAGTGAGACGTTTTGTCGGAGCCTTGCTTCACAAAAACCTTGAGACGAAAAAAGCGAAGCCTTTTATGTATTTAAAATAAATAAAAATAATTAAATTATAGAAATAAAATCATCAAAATATTTAAAATTAATCTTTTAGTAGCAATATCACAAAGATAATGTTTAAGATTCTTAATGACAAACACACAATAACATAAAATCATTCACTCATGATCTGAAATAAAACATAAGAAAAGTTGCTCAATAATGAAATGAAAAAAGTAAAACAACGCAATTTTTTTCTTTAGATTTTATTTAAAACGACGTAGTTTTAGGGTATAAATTAAAAATCAACATATAAATTGTGACATCTCACGATGTCTTTAACTGTCTTAAAGCGCATTTTTCACCTTAAGGTAAAGACGAGCCTTTTGTGACATAAACTTTTTAAAAAAATATTTTAAGACGAAATGAAGAAACCACGTCATATACTAAACTATAACCTGGCTAAAAGACGCTATTTAAAATAGAGGTTAGAATCAAACTTCAATTCTCACGGCGCAAAAAAACAAACACTGCACTTTATCTCTCTCCAAATCTCAGCTCCATGGCTTACGAAGACGATCCGTACGCCTCTTGCCCCCAATTTCAATTAGGGTTAGGGTTTCATCTTTTCCCCAGTTCCAATTTCTCACAATCCTCACTGTTCTTGCTTTCAGGTACCGCGACGAAGATGGCGAGCCATTGATGAACCCCGACGACTTCGATCACGAGCCCTCGCCGGAGCCGCTCCTCGATGTGGACGATGACGCCGGGGATTGGCGCGACCGGGAGCGGTCGCTGACGCCGGTGTACGACCCCGACGCGTCGTCCAAGTCCAGGCCGAGGAAGCGGCTGGTGAAGAAGGGCGGCGGCGAGAGCCAGAAGGTGGTCCATTTGAGAGAAGGGGAGTACTGGCCGGAGGATAAGCTTCATGATTTGATGCCGGATAGTGATGAGGAGGAACAGAGTAGGGTTAAGAGGATGAAGAAGGAGAAGAGGCATAAGGGGGAGATAAGGGGGTTGAGATTGCCGGGAAAGTCGTCTTCTGATAAGGCGGCGATGGCTGGTGAGGTCAAGGAGATGTGGGACACCGTCGGCGCTGGGGATTCTGAGGTCAGTTTGGGCAGATTGGGTTTTATTGTTTAAGGTTGGAATTAGGATGATTAATGTGTAATTAGGGCAGCAATTCTTGATTGTTAATGTGCTAAATTTTCTAGTGATTGTGAATCGTAGAGATTGCCAAGTTGGTCTTTTTGTTTATGACTCTTTCATGTGGATTTGACTGTTGAAGTTATTGATGGTGTTTCTTGTTCAATGCAATAGGATGATAACGAGGGTCAAAGGAATTTCGATGATGACACCTTTATAGATGACACTGGTGTGCATCCTTCTGATCGGTATGGAAGTGACAACGACCGTTCTCCCAGTCATCATCCGCAGGTGAGTTTTAGTTCTTTTGTGGCTTCCATCTATATGCTAATGATGTAATTGATATAAAGTTGGGAAGTCTGGTTGATTGGTGTTCTGTTTTTAACTCATGGATCTATTTTTTTTTGTGTGTTTGTAACTTTCTAGGCTGAAGAGGGTGAGGAAAATGAAATCGATGCGCTATTTAAGGTGGGTAAGAGAAAGAAGAAGAATGAAAGAAGTCCAGCGGAAATAGCAATGGTTGTTGAGAATATCATGGCCGACCTTGAGGTTACAGCTGAAGAGGATGTAGACCTTAACAGACAGGGGAAACCTGCCATTAATAAACTGAAGAAGGTGTCTCTTCTCACAGAGGTCCTCTCAAAGTAAGCTTGACTGCGCTCTCATATTTTCTCTCAATTTGCAACATATATCGTTATTCTATTGTTTACCTATTTACATTTTTCTTAACTGGTTTGTCACAGGAAGCAGCTTCAACAAGAGTTCTTGGATCACGGAGTGCTCACTCTACTCAAGAATTGGCTTGAACCTCTTCCAGATGGAAGTTTACCAAATATCAACATTCGAGCAGCAATTTTGAAGATTTTGACTGATGTATACCTTTCCCCAATTTGATGTGACATGGAATAAAGGTTGACAGCACTTTTATGTAGGACCTGAATTATTGCTTCTGTTGTGCAGTACCCTCTTGATCTTGAGCAGTTTGATAGAAGAGAACAACTGAAGCGAAGTGGCCTTGGAAAGGTTAGGATATTTTTTCTTTTTCCCCTTAGAAAAGAATTCAGGATCTCATAAGAATATTTGTGTATACGGTTTTGCAACAAATGTGACAACTTTATGCTTTGGCAGGTCATTATGTTCTTGTCAAAATCGGATGAAGAAACACCTTCCAACAGAAAACTTGCAAAGGAATTGGTTGACAAATGGGTAATGTGATTTTCTCCAGTATCTAATTCACCTAATGAGTTTGATTGTTTGTTTTCGTAATTGTTCCTGAACGAGTTATGTTCCTTTTGATATCCAATGTTGACATTTGTGTTTTTCGACATGAATTCAGAGTCGACCTTTATTCAATAAAAGTACAAGGTTTGAGGACATGAGAAATATTGATGAGGAGAGGGTTCCCTTTAGAAGGCCATCAGTGAAAAAGTACAGTGAGATTTTCCCATATTTTCACATTTTGTTGAACTTGAAGCAGAAGTGGTCTTGTGTATTAGTTGAGTTGGTCTTACTATTATATTTGTCTGTATATCTTTTTCTATAGGCCAGCCAGCAGTGGGTCGGGAATGGAGTCTAGAGATGGTGATCTTGACTTAGATGAGTTTTCAAGGTAAGCTTTGTAGATGTTTATGTATGGTTAAATCCTGTTTCGAAGAGCAGCTTCGATTGCTGCTGCTTCTCTAGAAGCTTTTTTCTTTCTTTCTTTTCCTGTTCTACATTCTAACTTTGACTCTGATATAGGGAAAGAAAATCTGGCCAGTCATCTTCTCGGCAACTTACTTCAAGGCCAGAAGCGACACAAATGGATTTTGTGGTGCGTCCACAATCTAAGATTGATCCTGATGAAATTAGAGCTCGCGGTAAACATGCAATGCAGGATCAGCGGCGTATGAAGGTTGGTTGTCTCTTTCTGCTATTTTCTTAATGATTGGTTGTTCACCATCACATGATTGCATGAAGATGGTTCACAACTCAGTACTCACTAGTGTAGCTTAATTTAATTCATATTGTAGTAATTGCTTGCTTGTCTTAGACTCTTAGTTGCATTTTTCAAATTTGTCATTTCTCCAATCTCTGTTATCTTTGTGACAGATGAACAGGAAGTTGCAACAGTTGAAGGCACCAAAGAAGAAGCAGCTTCAAGCCACAAAGCTAAGTGTTGAGGGTCGTGGTATGGTCAAATACTTGTGACAGATGAACCGGAAGTTGCAACAGTTGAAGGCACCAAAGAAGAAACAGCTTCAAGCCACAAGGCTGTGTTGAGGGTCGTGGTATGGTCAAATACTTGTAAATCACTGTTTGCATTCAATATCAGTTGGTTTAAAGTATAAACATACCGCAGAACTGATTGGTGGGTCCAATTTAATTTGAGGGTTGGGGCTAAAGTTTTGGATGTACTTGTAAATGAACTGTTTGCATTCAATATTTGAGCTTTCATTCAGTTTTGGATGTACACTGGTACCCTTTTGTAATAACATTTTTATATCCCCCACATTTTCATTCTGGTTCGACATTCCCTACCTTAATACAGTTAAGAAAGATGATGCTAGGATGGCAAAATTTATTAATTTAGCAAGCATTAATTGATAAATTAATAAATTATTAATTTATCAATTAATTTAATAATTTATTAAATTATGAAAATATTTTTACTTTCTTAAATTATATTTTTTTTATTTTTCAAGAAAAATAATATTCTTGTACATTATTCAATGTCTATTAAAGATCTATTATGCATATATTATTAAATATGTTACTTTTTTTGATGTACAATATTTTTTCAAGAGTTGTTCAAAAAATAAATTTGTCATTTAAAAAAAACATGAGAACCTCTCTACTAGGGTTTCCTAACAGCGGCGGCGGCTCTACACCTTGCTAGGATAAAGGGCTCATTTTCTCTTTCAGGTGATTTTTATGATGGAGATAGCAGGGCGTATCGACAGAAAAGAAATTACACGTGTCGAATGGATCAGAGAGGGTAGGTTCCTCTACAAACCATTCGAGGCGAAATAGATTATTGTTCCTACGTCGTTTGAACTATCTATGGGGTATTAGGTATCCAAATTTGAATATTTGTAGACGAAGATGGGGATTTTCTCTGTTGGTTTCTTTGTGCACCAATCAGATATAGGTTTGATTGCTTTCTTTTGCTCCTTGATTTTGTTGAGGTGATTGGGATTGGGGGCTTCTCCAGTTTCGTGATGAGCGACAATGCTTTCATGGTGACGAGAGGCAACGACAGAGGTGTGTTGATCTTGGTCGACGACTACGAGGCTGGTGGAGGCATTGCCTCATGATGAAAGGTCCCCTGGTAGGATCGATGTGGTGGTGTTTCCCGATTTGAACCAGGAGTTACTAGCGAGACGATCAGGAGTTGGTAGCCATGGAGTCTAGATGCATCTCGACTTACCAGAATCCTAAATTTGCATCAAATTTAGAGAAGATCTTGGCTCCTTTGAGTCGATTTATAAGCACTCTTACCTGGGCTGTCTGGTAACCGTCTTTGACCGTCTTTTTGTTTACATCTTTGTAGTCAATTACCATTCTAGTCTTTCTTCTTACTTGCTCTGCATGATTTTTTACCAAGAAGGCTGGAGCATGATGAAGACTATTGGAAGGTCTGATTAACTTCTTTTTGAGCAATTCTTGGATTTGATTTTCCATTTCTTTTCTATCATCTTCACTGTAATGAGAGATTGATTTAACATGACAAATAGTATTTACATCATGCATTTTGAGATGGCAGTATACTGGATCTCTTTCTCAGTATAACTGAGGATCTTCACTGATTACTGGTTTCAGCAAGTTTTCTATTTCTGCAATGGTTGGCATTCTCTTCTGCTCGATCTTGTTAGCATACACCTTTAGATTATGCGCTTTGAGAAATTCTTCTTCTCCGTCTAAGCTTTCTTGTTCTAATAAATCTGAATCAAACTCATCTAAATGTGATTCATACTCTTCTTTTGATTTAGAATCTTCTGAATTCATCCTTTCATTTACCAATATTTCACTGTGACCCTTCAAATGGCCATTTAGTAGCAAAATTGTTTCTAAAATTTGCTTATAATCACCACTCTTTACTGACGATCTCTGATATTGGTCTGTAAATCCCAGACTTGTAATGCTTACAGCGTTGGTAAGACGGGATTCTCAAAAGAATTTGTTATTCTTTTTAAAACCAATCATTTGTGGATTCTGAACTATCGTCTGTTGAAGAAGGAAGTCATTTCTAATTAACACATCTGTTCCTTGACTTTCACATTGCCAGATGATTTTTATGACAAAAGTTCCTCCGCCCAAGGAAACTTTAATGTCACGGGCCATAGTATCTATGATTATTTCATTCTCTTCCAGGGCTATTCCAGTAATCGATCTTAAAGTCTTTTCCCAATATTCTTTAGGTATGACATATCTTTTGGCAAGAATATACCCTGACCCACTATCTACAAAGACATGTAGATGATACTTCCGATATTTGGGAAATTTTAATCCTATTGTGATGTAATTGCTGAATCTGCTCGTCTAGACCTACTTTACTTGTTCTGTAGTTTTTCCAAGCAGTTCAATGAAATGATTGAATTCTCTTTTATATGGCTCGTTGATGGGATCAAAAGGTTTAACCTATTGTATAACAGGTTCTGTGATAAGGTCTTCTTCCTGCCTTATTGCCGAAATATTGGCGGAATCAAAAGGCTCATTTAATTTTTTGTTCTGGCTTAATAAAGTTACTAACTACATTTTCTTCAAATCTTCTTCTAAGTAATGTCCTTGTTGTTTCTTAGCTTCACAGAACTCTTTATATTCTTGTTCTACCATGATGTGAACTTCATTGTTTTTGGTTTTTCTTTGTAATTCTGCAATGAAGCATTCTTGATGATTCACCTGTACTTTTACAGTACATGGAAACTGAATTACTATCATCGCAATTACAGTAATCACATGTAAATCTTTCTAGATTGGGGTGAAAGTTATCAGTAGTTTATTCCTTCCAATTTAGGACCTTTAGGACAAACATAAGACGAGATCCGTCATCTTCTTCTTCAGAACTTTCTGAAGTGTTTTCTATCTCACTTTCCAATGAGAACTCAAAAGAATATATTGAATCATTCTCTTCATCAGAATAGGATATCTCAAAACCTTTAAGGTTTGCATATTCTAGTGCTTCATCATATTCTTCAATTAGAACATTCGCATATCTCTTGTCCTTTTAAGACATTCGTTTGCATAATGTCCTTCGGCTTTGTAAAACCAACATCTGTATTTCTTCACTTCTCGAAAGGAATTCGAAGAGTTGGTTCTTTTTATTTTAAAAAATCTCTTCCTAGTAGGAGATCTTTTTGAATGAGTTTTTTCTGAATTTATATTTCTTATTATAAGCAAAAAAATTTCTCTGCTTGTTGCTGGAAAATCTTTTCTCAAATTTTTTCTCTATGTGACATCCCCATTGCGTTGGTGTCTCCAATATCTTGGGACACATTTTCCACTCCTCTGAGTTGCTTCTTTGTAGTTTTAGATTTTCTGTTTTCAACACATTGCTTTCTTAGGAGATCTCTGATTCTTTCAGTAATTCCTCCTACAGTAAAAAATGGAAAACGATTTTCTTCCATAGATTGTGCTACTGCATCGTTCCATGGTTTTGGTAGCTTCCTGTAATAGGTTTTTACCAGATCTTCATTATCTAGGTCTCCAATGGTACAGTAGTAATTTTGAAACTCATTAGTATACTCTTCAAAGTATCTCATGTTGCAAATGCTCAACTTTTGAATATTTCTCTTAGCTCTTCTTTAGACTGCTCACTATGCCCAGTAACGTCTCCACAAAATTGTGCATAGATAAGATATGTGAAATCTAGAAAATTATTGGATTGAGCCAATTTGGTTGCCTAGTTAGGCCATTAAGAGCTTCGCTTAAAAGACATGATACCACTTCTGGACTATGCGAGTTAAGGTGGACTCATAATATGCATGAACTTCCTCGTAGTCATATTTAGACAACACCAAAGCCTGAGTTAGCCTTAAGCTAGCTACCCAGTTGTTTATTGTCTTTCTCTTATCTCTTACCTTATCGAGATCAAGATAAACTCCTCTTTTAGATCTTGACTGACCTCATTTGGGTTCTGTAGGGATATACTTCTGAAAACTTTGTTCTCTTGGTTTCTCTGTAGGAGCCTGTCTCTTAGGAAGTTTAATCCTATTTTCTCTAATGATCTTAGCGGGGTAGTTCGTGATGTTCTGAACTATAGTGCTTCTTTGGGGAATATTTTTTAGTTTCCATCGATAAGGATTCACTTGGTTCTTCTTTAGCTGCTTGATAAGAAAGAATCTTCCTTTTGTTCTTTCTTAGTTGAACCTGATATTTCTTTTACTGAGTATTCTACTCAACATTTTTACATCTCTTCTAGTTGAAGATGCAGACCTGGACGAGGACCATGTAAGGAGTTTAGATTCACTAAACATAAACTCACTTTCTCCTTTTGGTAAAGGAAGTATGATTATTTTACTAGCTACGTTTTGAGCTAGTTGTTCTTCATTGGTCAATTTTCATTCTTGTATCTTCATTTTTTCTATGCTTGTTTGCAATCTTACTATCCTGCTGTGTTAACTCCTGAAATTGGTTTTCGAGATCAATACTCATCTCTTAGAGATAAGCGATCTTGTAATTCTGCTAATGAATTATTACCTTGACATTATCATGCACTGTTTCTTTATGAAGGAAAAAGCTTAGAGCTTTATCAACTTCATGTTTTACTTTTATTTCAACTTTGTGATTCATCCTAATCGGGTGATCAGAGTTTCTAAAAGTTTTTTTCAGCGATTCTTGAGAATATTTTATCTTAATTGCTTGCTGACAAATATTGTTGGCGAGATGCTCAGTGCGAACTCGCTTCTTTTCAATATCCAATAGATATTGTTTTTCTTTGAGATAATCAAGTTTGGCTTCAATCTTTCCAAGTGTAGAACTTATCTCTTAGAATTTTTTGAAATTGAGATGAAATCTCTCAAGTTAATTGAACTTGAGAATAAATCTCTCAGGTTGTATTACAACCTAGTCTGAGGTCGTGTTCCTAGATAAATGATCTAGGTATTCAATTAGGCTTTGTCTGGAAGGATCAAGCTCTTCAACCCCACTTCTCTTTGGAGGTAGACAAGATCTTCGTAGAGTGTGTTTGATACTCTACAGATGTACTCTATTGGGTATTGATCTTCTTGAATATGCCTTAAATGAAAACATTTTTGCCACTTATCAGTACCTTTTGTAATACAGAAGGACTAGTAATTTTCGAGTTTGGATTCTCTTTTGTTAGTCAAGAGAAGCCAACTTTGTGGCATAAGCCTTGATAACCTGTTTTGAGCCAAGCAGACTTTGATACTAACTATGGCGGATCTAACCGAGGCTCAGAACTTTCAGAGGACTCTGATCGTAGTCAACCACTTCCTGTAGAACTTCAATCTGTTCTTCAGTACAATTGATTCTGTGCTGAACTCAAACACTCCCAGTAATTTTCTGTTTTTCTAGGAAGATTATCTCTATACTTTTTTAACCTTCTTAGTTTTCTTTTTTCGTCTTGCAATTCTTTGTAATAAATCTTAGCATAAGCTAATAAATCAAGCCGTGTAGCTATTAAGTTTGCTATTGATAATGAAAAAAAAATTGTTTACCTTCGAGTCAGAGGATGAGTTTGATATTTATAGTGTGCTAGATAAACAAATTTATAAACTTAGGGCCACCATGCTCCGTCAATTTTAAAAGAAAACACCAAAATCATACTTTAAATTTTTTCATAATAGGATATTTTTTACTAACGGAATATTCTTTCAAAATAGTTAAAAATGACAAAACTGTTTTGCTGTTAAAACTTTGAGGACAAAACTGTTTAAAATAAAACTTTGAGGACAAAACTGTTTTTAAATGTAAACTATAAGGATATACCAGTATTTATCCCAAATATAAATGATTATTTATAATAACTTATGCGACAAAAAATTATTTCGTCTCTAAGTTCAATACCCTAATTTCACGCTCAAGTTCAAAAACATAAGTTATCACTTAAGCGACGAATACATAAGTTTCCGTTGCCTAAGTGCTAAAATTTTAAGCGGCAATATTTCCACCAAATATTTTGAAATATTTTTTTTTTCAAAAATTGCATATCGTCATCTTCTTCCTATATATATATATATGTATGTATATATATAGGAAGAAGATGACGATATGCAATTTTTGAAAGAAATATATATATATATATATATATATATATATATATATATATCTCTTTCATCTCTTTCTCCCTTGTCATCTTCATCTCTCTCTCTCCCTTGTCTGCTCGCTCCCCCAGCCACCGCGGCGCCTCCTCCTCCTCTTCTTGGCAGCAACTCCGACAAAATGTTGTGGTTGGTCATGGTGATGGTGATGGTGGTTGTGAGTGTGGGTGGTGATGGTGATGGTGATGGTGATGTTTGTGATGGAGCAGTGCTGGTGCATGGTGATTTTTCGGCAAAAAAAGTGACAGAAAAAGAAAATAAACTCAAAAATAAAATAAAATAAACTTTTTTCTTTAAAAAAATAAACTATACCGATGAAATGTTTTGTCGCGCTAGAGAACTATATTCGTTGTTTAAGACGTCGAACGACGAACTGTGTTTTGTCACTTAAGTGGATACTTATGCCACGAAACAAATTTTTATGCAACAAATTTTAGGGTTTAGACAACGAAATGTACGTGTCGCTTAAGTTTTTTTTCTACTAGTGATCGACATCTGCAACGTCGACATCTCCATCTTTGTTCTAGTGGTGCTAGTGCAGTCGTTGTAGGAGAGAGATGAATTGCAGAGAAAGAAGACAGAGAAATATGAATTATAGAGAAAGAAGATGAAGAAGATAAAAAATATTTTTTTTCATTATAAAATAGGGTATTTTGGTTATTTTATAGTTAAATTCGGATCATCATTGATATTGTTAGTTTTGAATCCGGGTTTGTGTCATAATTTATTTAAAAATTATGAAAAATAGGATTTTTGTTGTAGAACATATAACATGTGCGTGTGTGCACTTGGTCTTATGTCGTGTATATGGGCTTAGCCCAATGGGCCTTATGCGTGTGCCCTAGTTGTAATAGGTTTACATTATGGACTTAACCCAATCCATGTAAGATTGGTCCATTGTACTTAGAGTGAGTCTCTATATAAAGAGCTCATCCCTATTCATAATAAGAAGATTGAAGAAGATTGATTCCATTCATTCTCTATCAGCACATATTCTACAAGACGCTATTAATCACGTTTTGCTCTAGAAAACCCTAGCTAATATCTGCGAACCACCACTGAAAAAAACCCTAAAACCCAAAAAGTTCTTTTTCGGCAGCCCCTGCCTACGCATTGCCGCGAGCACCGACGTGCACCCTCCTGTGCACCGCCGCGCACCCACCGGACACCAGCGCGCACCAGAGCGCACCCACCGGACACCAGCGCGCACCAACGCGCACAGACGTGCACTACCGCGCACCGCTGCCTTTTTGCTGCACACAACCGCTGCCCAAGCATCAAAAAAACAAATCTCAAGCTTATTTGGAGAATTTATCGACAAAGGTATGTACTTTGAAACCCTAAAATCGTTCAAAGTTCACTATGCTTGGGACGTTTGTCTTTGCAGGTACCATGTGTTTAATAAAACCCTAGAGGAGTGATTGCATATGTCTGCCATGCTGCCGCTGTGCACTGCCGAGCGCCGCTGCCGGGGCCTTCCCCTGTGCGCGGGTGCACGCTGCTGTCGGCGTGCATGCGCACCTTCTGGGCACTGACGTGCACTGTTGCCGGGGATTGGCCCTGTGCACGTGCACTGCTGTCAGGCACCATATGTGCACCGGTTAGGCTGACGCCGAGCGCTGCTGCCGGGGATTGGCCCTGTGCACCTGCCGAGCACTGCTGCCGAGCACTGCTGTGCACCTGCCGAGCACTGCTGCCGAGGCTGGGCCTTGGCACGTGCACGCGGCTGCAAACATGTACATATGCACTGTATATCCTCTCTAGGTCAGCATGGTGTGGTATCCATGGCTGTTTGATTTAGGAATTAAGCATCGAATCCAATTGGTCTCGAACTAACTGCTTGAATTCTTATATGCAGAGTCAATGGACAATCACTTGCAGTTTGATCCCCTAGATGCCCAAGGCTATGAGTATCACCGCTGGGTCCTCGACATGAGGCAGACTTTTATTGGCATGGACTATATCTCCACCATCGATCCTCCCACGGAACCCCTTGTAGAGGGTGTAGAGTTGCCGGACGAAAAAACAAAGTCCAAGGCGCTTATGTTTATCCGTCGGTACCTGGATTCCACATTAAGGTGGCAATACCAGCAAGTAGCCGATCCGCTAGAGCTATGGAACAAGCTCGCGACAAGATTTGATAATGTTCATGTTGCGCTTCTACCGGAGTTGCAGGCTAAATGGGCTTCCATCATGCTAATGGATTACAAATCTGTAGACAAGTACTAGACAGACATGCTTGCACTACGTGCTCGTCTGCATTTTTGTGGAGTTGAGAAGTCCGAGGATGATCTCATAGAGAAAACATTGCTCACTTTTCCCAGGTCATCATCTACTTTGATGAAACAGTATAGGCATGACTATAAGAGTGGTCTTACTCCAACGTTTGACTCTCTTATGACGTTTTTGCTAACTGAGGAAAAGGATTGTAAGATCTTGACTAAAAACACTGCTCGGCCTGTTGGGACCCTCGTTGTTCCAGAGACTAATTACAACAGTGCCAGAGGCGGGAAAGTCATGAAACAGAGAGCACGAGATCATTATGAACCATATCACCGTGAGCAATGCTCTGGTCAAGGCACCCGGACTAGGAGAGGCACTAGAGGTTAAACGCTCTAAGGGCCGACCTAATATCCGGAAGAAGGATGATGCACCCGCCCCTAGGGGCTGAGCTCCCAAGCCTGTTCAGAAATTCCCCAAGAAAAATGCTAAGGCAAATATATGCTATCGTTGTGGGTCACAGGACCACTGGATGAAGCAATGCCGAGCACCTGCAGACATAATAGCTGCGTACAAGAAATATAAGGAAACTGTGGAGAGTCATGTCACTATGGAAGTGGACAAAGTGCCGAATGCCAACCCTATGGTTGAGGATTTTCGGGAACAAACCGACTTAGATGCACCCGACTTTTAAAAGTTGTTGTTGTTTTACCTCCATGTTTGTTGTTTTTTTTCCTTTCAAGCATATGTAATAAGGCATGTTTATGCCATGATTAGTTCGATTGTTCTTGAGACCTTTGGTTGTAAACCATTATGCGTGTAATAAATCGATGTTCTTAACTATTGTGTTCGATATGTTTATACAAACTCTTGACAATATCCGATGCACTTGACCATTGTATGCCGCTCTAAGACTCTCCAATGGATTTTAGAAGCTAGACAACACTGTTTTGAGCCTAAGGCAAGCAGCTATTGAGCGCTACCTAGGAGCTGCGTGTGCTACACATGCTGCCGGCATGGTTGCCGAGCTGCTATGCACTGCTGCCGAGCACACGTGCACCTGGCTGCCGGTTGTCGACAGTCACGCGCCTGTTGCCACCCAATGTGCCTGTTGCTACTCTGTACGCTACCTACTGCCCCTAGATTGTTTTTGCCCCAATTGTGTGTCAATTGCCTCCCATGTATGCCAATTGCTTCATTTTTGTGTGAGGAATGTCACCACTTTTGTGTCAGATGTTGACAAGTTTTGTGTGTCCTACACATGAACTGTCGTGCACTGTGTATTAAGTGTTGAGCACTAAGCACTAGATGTTAGCATTGAACACAAGGGCATGTGCACTGATTACCAATTGATGTGCACTTACATCAAGGACAAGCATTAAGTGAGCTACATAGCACAGAACACTCGAGGCCGTGCATAGGACACCGACTGCCGAGCACCGGGCACCAGGGGCGAGCTCTGGGTGGCATTTGCCGAAGCTCTGTGCATCTCATACCGTGCACTAGTGATGAGCTGCCGAGCCCCCTCCTATCTGCCCCATATCGTGCGCCATGGGCGCCAAAGAGTGTGCAGCCAACGATAGTTGCCGAGTGCTCTGTGCACCGACATGTGTGTGGCTCCTCATGCACTACCAAGTTGTCAAATGCTTAGTAAAATGGCATATATGTAGATGCAATGCGTTGCTGAACGTTGCCAAGGGCCTATGGCATTGGCATACGAGCAAGCTGCAATTCAGGACATTCAAAAACGAAAACAGTGAATCTGCCACTTTCGGTACAGTAACTTTCAAAGAGCTTTGTGAACAGTTCCGGATGAATTAGAACATAAACCACATATCACTGGAAAGCTACGTCTGTCTAGTTTCCAACGGTTTTCACGGTTCGTTCATATCCGTCCTAACGAAGGAGTTATGACCATTTTAGTGAGAAAAGGTCAGGCTGCCAGGAATTCTGCAAAGCACACCTTTGCCTTCGATTGTTGCCTTCGGTTGTTGCCTTCGATTTTATATCTTTTTCTCATGTATCTACCTTGTTTGATAGGTATGTCACGTGGAGAAATCGAGTGCCTTGTAGACAGTGGGACGACCCACACGATCCTGAGGAATCGACTGCTCTTTACAGAGCTGACACCGTGTCAAACTTCCGTGAAGACTTTGATCGGTTCATCTCCTGTCATTCAAGGGCGCGGACCTGCTAGGTTCCTGCTGCCGAATGGAACCTTGATCATTGTTTCTGATGCCTTGTATGCGCCTAAGGGCCTTCTATCCACGCCAATGGTTTCCCCTTGGAGACGCATTGTGAGAATGGACGTGAGTTCCTCTGTGTAACCTCTAATGAGTGCGGCTCTAAGCGCATCTTGGAGAAGCTAATGAGTCAATCTTGTGATTTGTACCTCACCACTATAAGGGTTATTGAATCCTATGCGGTCACCGAACATGATTATTGGGACGATGACTCGTACAAGCTATGGCATGACTGTCTCGGTCACCCCGGAAGAGATATGATGATAAGGATTCTACGAAACTCGTATGGACATCCTTTCTTCCGTACAAAGTGAAAAGGTTTGGGACACATGCTCCCCATAGAGGGTAGAGATGCAGTGGTCGCAAAAGTGAGCTCCCAGCCGACACTTGGGTCGCCAGAGAACAGCTCCGCCGATCCTCACTCGGTCATGAGGATCCGAACCCTTCCTGATGCGTCACTGACTATGTCTGATGCTCATAAGTCGTTTTGTAAAGCTTGTGCAATGGCTAAGTTGGTGGCCAGAACTTATGCTAAAGCAAACACAGAGAACATCTCATTTCTCCAGCGTGTCTAAGGTGATATTTGTGGACCCATCCATCCAGAATGTGGACCGTTTAGATACTTCATGGTTCTGGTGGATGCATCGACACGCTGGTCGCATGTCGCCTTATTGTCCACAAGGAATGCTGCTTTCCCCAAACTCCTGGCATAGATTATTAAGCTGAGGGCTAACCACCATGATCATCCAATCAAGTCGATTCGGATGGATAATGCCGGTGAGTTCACGTCAAAGACTTTTGACGACTATTGCATGTCGGTTGAAATAGATATTGAGTATTATGTTCCACACGTGCATACGCAAAATGGTTTGGCTGAAGCTATGATAAAGAGACTTCAGTTGATAGCTAGAGCACTGGCCATGGGCTCAAAGCTCCCTATTGCGTCTTGGGGTTATGCTATATTGCATGCAGCCGTGTTAGTTCGTTTCCGACCCGCCTCCAACCAAGCATTTAGTGTGTACCAGTTGGTTACTAGATATGAGCCTGACATTTCGCACTTACGCATATTCGGTTGTGGAGTGTATGTGCCTATTATGCCACCACTACGTAAGAAAATGGGTCCGCAACGACGTTTGGGTATCTATGTTGGCTATGATTCCCCAACTATCATCAGATACCTAGAGCCTTTGACAGGTGATCTCTTTAAGGCCCGATTCGCTGATTGTCACTTTGATGAGGTCGTCTTCCCATCGTTAGGGGGAGATGAGAGCATACATGCTCGGCGTGAACGACAGGAATTGGCCTGGTCGGTTCCAACGCTTGCTCATTATGATCCCCACACTTCTCATGCTGAGAAGGAAGTGAGGCGAATCCTTGAGCTCCAGCAAGTGGCGGATTCGATGCCTGACTCATTTGCTGAGATTGCTAAGGTCACGAGATCGGACATACCAGCTGCTAATGTCCCTGCAAGGCTAGAAGTCCCAAAGATGGGCATGAACACCCCGGGTCCGAGCACCGTTGTCACATCCCGGACCATCTCCGCCGTAGCACGATATTGTCCGCTTTGGGCCCGCCGGCCCTCACAGTTTTGTTTCCAGAAGCTCTCAAAGCAACTTCCCAGGGGTCACCCATCATGGGATTACTCTAAGCTTAGCAAGCTTAACGTCGGAGTTCCCATCCCCTCCAAAGCCACTGAGCTCCCAAAAGGCCTCGTGCTAGATGGGTGTCACCGATGTACATATATGGTACATCACCCTCTCCGTTGGTCGATGTGGGATGTTACATCCACCCCCTTAGGGGCCCGACGTCCTCGTCGGCACACTCGCACCCTTCGGCAGAGTGGCTCTGATACCAATCTGTCACATCCCGGACCATCTCCGCCGTAACACGATATTGTCCGCTTTGGGCCCGCCGGCCCTCACGGTTTTGTTTCCAGAAGCTCTCAAAGCAACTTCCCAGGGGTCACCCATCATGGGATTGCTCTAAGCTTAGCAAGCTTAACTTCGGAGTTCCCATCCCCTCCAAAGCCACTGAGCTCCCAAAAGGCCTCGTGCTAGATGGGTGTCACCGATGTACATATATGGTACATCACCCTCTCCGTTGGTCGATGTGGGATGTTACAACCGTTGCCCCTAGTATGGGCGCTGCCGACCCTAGTGTACGGGTGGAGGCCGTGGCTCCTCAAAAGAAGAGGGGGAGGCCACTTGGTTCGAAAGATGTGCAGCCCAGGAAGAAAAGGGCTCCTCTGGCATAATCCAATCCCTTACTCATCGATACTGAGAATCCTTCTCACGAGATTGTCTCTGATTACACCTATGTCCTAGAAACGATGTCGGTGTGCTTGGGGGACGCCCCGGGATCCGAATCGGTAATCGAGAACATGGAAATCTCGATGTGTTATGAGAACACAATATCATTGCAGGACCGATCATCCATGCATATCGATGATGTATTTGCTTATGCCGTGGCTCTTGAGATAATTGAGCACGATTAGATCGAACCACGCTCCGTCAATGAATGTGAACGTAGAGTGGATTGGCCTAAATGGAAAGTTGCTATCCAGGAGGAATTGAATTCCCTAACAAAGCGACAGGTGTTTGGACCGGTTATGCTAACGCCGCCAAGTGTAAAGCCTATGGGACATAAATGGGTCTTTGTTAGAAAGCGTAATGAGAAGAATGAGATACTATGGTATAAAGCTCGCCTTGTGGCGCAAGGTTTCTCACAACGCCCTAGAATAGACTAAGAGGACACATATTCTCCCGTAATGGACATAATCACTTTCTGCTACCTTGTCAGTTTGGTAATATCTGAAAAACTGGACATGCAGCTCATGGACGTGGTTACAACATATCTCTATGGGGATCTTGATTCAGAGATATATATGAAATTACCTGATGGTTTCTAGGTGCCTAAGTCAAGTGACTCTAAACCACGGAGTGAGTACTGCATTAAGTTGCAATGCTCACTATACGGATTGAAGCAATCCGGGAGGATGTGGTATACCCATCTTAGTGACTACTTGATTAGGAAGGGTTATAAGAACAATGAGTTGTTCCCTTGCGTGTTTATAAGGAAAACGAGTTCCGGATTTGCGATAGTCACCGTTTATGTGGATGATATGAATATCATAGGGACTCTTGATGAAATCAATGAGACCGCGGCACATCTGAAGTCCGAGTTTGAGATGAAGGACATGGGGAAGACTCGGTTTTGCCTAGGCATTGAGCTAGAGCACCGAGCCTCTGGAATCTTAATACACCAGAGTGCATATGTTCACAAGATGCTCAGGTGCTTCAATGTGGATAAAATGCATCCAGTTAGCACCCTCATGGTAGTCCGGAGTTTGGATGTTAAGAGAGATCCATTCCGTCCTAAAGAGGATGGCGAGGATGTACTTAGAGCCGAGGTACCATATCTTAGTGCAATCGGTGCGCTACTATATTTGGCTCAGTGTACTCGGCCAGACATTGCTTTCTCAGTGAACTTGTTAGCTAGATATAGCTCTGAGCCAACGCAACGTCATTGGACCGGTGTCAAGAACATATTTCGATACCTTAAAGGGTCAATGGACATCTGTTCTTTCCATATAAGGATTCAAGATGGACTGCAAAAGAGTGCAGAGTTCCTGAGAATCTAGGCGCTGGTCACTTAAGGAACCAAGCTGCCGGGTACGGTGCACCTTGCTGCCGTGCGTTGTGCACAGCTGTCGAGAGCTGTGTGCACGCTACCGAGCACAGTGCTGCCCCTGTCGAGCACCAGACGCTGCTGGCTGTGCACTGGATGCACACTGTCGAGCACTGCATGCAGAATGCCAAGCTGTGCACGCTGTCTGCTGGACACTGCCGATAACATGCTGAGCGGTGCACGCTGCCTGCCGAGTGGTGCACGCTGGCCACCGAGCGCTGCGCTGCAGTTGCCAGGCACTACGTGCACGCTGCTGAGCACGGTGCACATGCTGCCGAGCATGATGCAGCAGCCGAGAGGGGCTGTGCACATGACTGCCGAGCGCTGTGCATGCATGCACACTTAGATGCCGAGAAGCATTATTCTCCCAATGTACTTGGCACCGCTTGCTGTCCTTATAATGAAACACCTAATAATATCTTGGTTGGTTTCGCGGATGCTGGATACTTATCAGATCCACATAAGGGGCGCTCCCAAATTGGTTATGTCTTCACCATTGGGAATACAGCGATATCTTGGAGGTCCACAAAGCAGACCTTAGTGGCGACATCCTCCAACCATGCAGAGATTATAGCGCTATATGAAGCTGTTCGCGAATGTGTTTGGCTCAGATCAGTTATAGAACACATTAGAGAGACTAGTGGATTGAGCTCCACCACAGACAAGCCGACTTGTATTTATGAAGACAATGCCGCATGTATTGAACAAATGAGGCAAGGCTACATCAAGGGTGATCATACGAAGCACATCTCACCAAAGTTCTTCTATAATCAGCAACAGCAAGTCCTCCTCAACACTCAAGTTAATCAAGTGAGTTTAGAGGCAAATGTAGCGGACCTGTTTACTAAATCTCTACCTAAGTCTATTCTCGAGAAGCATGTGAAGAGCATTGGAATGCGACGACTATCGAGCCTCCCTAAGTGAGCTATTTATCAGGGGAGCCACGCTCTCGATCGAGAAGCATGGTGTGTTGTACTCTTTTTCCTTCGACCAAGGTTGTTTTTTTCTCACAGGGTTTTTATTACTTGGCAAGGTTTTAACGAGGCAACATTGTAAGCACCATCCGGCATTTCGACGCGCGGCACAAAGGGGAGTGTTGTAGGACATATAACATGTGCGTGTGTGCACTTGGTCTTATGCCGTGTATATGGGCTTAGCCCAATGAGCCTTATGCGTGTATCCTAGTTGTAATAAGTTTACATTATGGACTTAACCCAATCCATGTAGGATATGGACTTAACACAATCCATGTAGGATTGGTCCATTGTACTTAGAGTGAGTCTCTATATAAAGAGCTCATCCCTATTCATAATAAGAAGATTGATTCCATTCATTCTCTATCAGCACATATTCTACACGAATTTTTTTTTGTGATTTTAAATTTAGGTAATTCTCCGTATGTAATTCACCCGTTTTTGAATACTATAGCTTAGATAATCTAAATCTGTAAATCACATACGCATGAAGTGATTCAATATGGGTCAGATACAAAATCAGTGTACGAAAAAAACAGCAGGCCAATAATTTGGGCTGATGAGGTGGATAGTAACCCACCACATGAAACGTGAAAAAATTACTTGTAAAATCAAAATTTCTATTAGTCGGAGAAAGAAACACGAAAATCCTCTGGTCAGCGACACCGTGCGTCCTCCTCCCCCAAATTTCCCAAACCCTAATTCCCAAATTCTAATCTCTCCTTTAATTCCCATTTTCCTACATGTAAAGGAATCCCTTCGTTTTTTTGCCCTAATCTTACACGAATTGAACTTATTGTTCATCCTCGATTCAGCTTCACTTCTCTTAGCTCCGACTTTCGTTGCTTTATTTGGTTGATCGCTCTTCGGATTCAGCTCCCACGGCAATTCAAGTATGCTGTATGTGTTTGTATTAATTTCTCTAAATTTTTCTGGGTCTTGTTTTTGATTTTGTTTGATGCATTTTAATGTATTCGTGGATTTATAGATACACATCTCAGGGCTTGTTGCTTTGCAAAGTTGTTAGCTTTTACATAAAAACTTGGGTGCAAGTGTGAAATATGGAGTTTTGAATTGGAATAGCTGAGTTGAAAGTAATGCAATAACGTTTTTTTGGGGACGTTTATTTATTGGATGGTGAAGGAGTGATGATTATTAAGTTATTTTTGTTTCCTGAATTAGAAAGTGTGTTTTGTTGGTAAGTTTTGGAAATTAGTGGAGGTTAAACGATGTACATCGTGTTTGTGTTGTATGATGATAAGTTAAGGCTGTGTTGATAGAGAGTAATGGGTAGCAGCGAGATGGATAAACCACCTAAAGAGAAAGAGAAGGAATCGAAGACGCCGCCTCCTGCTACTCAGGTTTGATTGTGTGTTCTTTTGTTGTTTCTGTTATCATAAGAGTGAGGTTTTCTAATGTTGCGAGTTTTTGTTTTTTGGTAACTTTACAGGAGCAGCAGTCGGCTACGACTAGTGCTGGCACTGTTAATCCTGATTGGTCGGGATTTCAGGTTTCGAAAAGCTTAATTTTGTTGTTTTCGTTGTTGTTGCGGTAGTTAGGATATGCGAGTTAATTGTGGGTTTCTTTTGTTAACAGGCGTATTCTCCTATGCCTCCACATGGGTATATGGCATCAAGTCCCCAAGCTCACCCTCACCCATATATGTGGGGGGTTCAGGTATTTTCACTTCTACTAGAATCTCAAAGGACTATTCTTTTAATTTCAGCAAACAGTAATGTACTTGCCTTTTAGCTATGTGTATATAAACACTGATATATTTATATTTCTGTTCTACTTTCTTGTGAGTCTTTTTATTTTGTCACTGAAGTCTTGAAAATTACTCGCTTTCTCGAAGAGATTATAATAGTAATATGTAAGTGAAAGTTCTTGAGAAGATTTTAAAAATTTAAAATGAATTGTTATACTTTATATTTCAAAGCAGACCATATTTTTCCTATTCTGATGATAGTGTTTAATTTTCAGCATATTATGCCTCCATATGGTACTCCTCCCCACCCATATGTTGCGATGTATCCCCATGGTGGCTTATATGCTCATCCATCCATTCCTCCAGTAAATTATTTCCTTCTTTCTTGAGCTATATTACCAAGTTTGTCCTCATTTTCTGGATGTCACCAACTATATACATCCTGCTTTAATTTTGGACAGGGATCTTACCCTTTCAGCCCCTTTGCTATGCCCTCGCCAAATGGGATTGTAGAGACTTCTGTGAGTGTCTTTCACATAATGATAAATATAATAAAGGCAATATCTATCTCCATTCGAGTTTATGAGCCGTAACTTGTAAATTTCATGTAGGGTAACACACCTGGCAGTATAGAAGCAGATGGTAAACCTTCTGAGGGTAAAGAAAAGTTACCGACGAAAAGATCAAAAGGAAGCCTGGGCAGCTTAAACATGATTACCGGAAAGAATAATGAGCTTGCTAAAACATCAGGAGCCTCGGCTAATGGTGTTTATTCCAAGAGGTATGCTGATTATTCTTTAGTGACTATTGTTCTTTGCCTGTGGAATAGAGTTGACTATGTTGGATTTATAAGAGACCTTGGGGGAGGTCAGTTACATTGTATGAAGAGAATTGCTCCCGTGTTAAGTAGGAAGCCATTTATTCAAGCAGTCCAATTCTTAACAAATCTACAGATTTGTTGTCTTTAGGTGTTAAAAGAAAATATGATAGTGATTTTGAAGTTTAGTATCTTGGAAGAGCCTTCAGAGCTACATATATGCTTAAGACGCTATTTTCTTGTTCTGGTCTAAATTACCTCATTTCTATCTTCTAGCCGACCAAAGTGGTCGAGTTGCTTTATGTGCTGCTAATCATTACAAATTCATATCTAGGACCTCCACAGTGCATAATATATGATCTCTGTTCATCAAATGAAATTTTGTTGCTAAATCTTCCATTTTACTTCTGATAATACTTGATAATGTACTTGGATACAGTGCTGAGAGTGGTAGTGAAGGCACAAGTGAAGGAAGCGATGCAAATTCTCAGAGTGTAAGTGCCATGCCACTGAATTTGACTATTTATAGATTCCTTATATTTGTTTGATTTGGGCCATAGAGTTCCCCAGGAACTTCTTTCAACCCCATGTTCCATAGTTGCATTGCTTTAGTTTTACATTTATAAAAAAATGAAAGGGAAAAGCAAGAGCTGAGGAACAGTTGGCTTGTTCGAGTACATTGTTGTAACAGTTAACTTGTCAATATTCCTGCAACTCCTGTTTTGCATTTGTACAATGGGATGGGTTTGATTTCTTTTACCACACTTGGGGGTGGGGTGAGGGGTGTAAATTGACTTGTAACTCCTTCATTTTGCCTAAACTTATTTAATAATTTTTGTACTTTACGACTTCCCTTCCGATAGAGGCGAGGCTTGATTTTTGTTGGTAGACTATTGTCCATCTTCTGTTATCCATGGGGTATATCTATTTCTACTCAATCAAGTTGTAGTTTCTGTGTGTGGATTTTATTTTTGATTTTAGTTTCATTGACTTTTTTAGGACTCACAACTGAAGTTAGGAGGAAGAGGAGATTCTTTGGAAGGTTTGAATACTTTTTTCTCTGTTGCTTTGAATTTGGATTCAGAGATTTTACTAAGAAATTTTGTATTCACAATGCAGGTGATGCATCTCAGAATGGTGGTTCTGCACATAATTCTCAGAACGGAACACCAAATTCTCACACAGTGTTGAACCCCTCAATGGGAATGGTGCCAATTATAGCTGGCGGTGCTCCAGGTGCCGTTTCCGGCCCTGCAACAAACCTAAATATTGGGATGGAATATTGGGGTGCCCCATCTTCTGCCATGCCTGCAATCCGTGGGAAGGTTCCCGCTACTCCAGTTGCTGGAGGACTTGTTACTTCTGGATCTCAGGATGGTGCTCAGTCACAGCTCTGGTTACAAGTTAGTCTATTTCCCTGTATTTCGAATTCAATTTGCTTGCTATGTTATCATGTTTTCTGGGCTCTGAACTATGTTATTTGAAGCTTAGAAATTGGTTTTCATTCTTTATTGAAAGCTGATATTTTGATATGCAATCCGTAAGTGTTCAGTATGATTTTTGTAGCTGTTATAGAGAATGATAGGGGGTGTAATGGGATATTCCAGAAATCTGTTGATACCAATGAGTTGATAATTAATAGGGATCACATATTTACGTTTTGGTCTTAAAGTAAGCTGGACTTGGAGCATCTTTTGCAGGCTCCTATTGTCATTATTGAGTGCAAAACATAAATTCCTAGGTGGGAAGAAGAGGGGAATGGTGTTGGTAAGATGGGCTATGCTGCCTATCTAGTGCCCCATTTGGATAGAATGATATCTAATTTTTAAGTTGAGGGGTGAGGACCTAGAAAATATGGTGGTTAGGGACTTTGGATCTTTTCTGGTCTTTTACTGGTACCTTGTGACTTAAGCAAAGCTAGAAGATAAACTTGTAAACAGAAACACAACACCAATATTTTAGTGGTTTGGCCAAAACTCTGGCTTACGTCCACTTAAGTGATCTCTTATGGAGAATAACAACTTGATTACAAGTACTTATTGAAATCCCTATGCTAAACCCCAACTCCCTGCTATATCTCTCTATCACCCTTGGCTCCCGGTTTTTTGTTGTCTCTGTCTTCATCTTAGAAAATTCCCCTGCAGCTCCTATTTATATTGAATAGGCTGATACAATATGGTTTAGGACTCCCAAACCTAATAGACATAAGTACTACAAATCCTAATAGAACCTTGAAAAGACCAACTCTCCTAGAACTTATAGAAAAGCTACAACGTTGTCTCCTTTCCATTCTAGACTTGGATATGCCCATTGAATCCTAACTCTTCAGATTGTGCCAACGATCCAAAAACACAACAATCTCCACCTTGGTGAGTTGATACCAAATGATTGCTGCTCCTTCCAAGGTATCTTGAGAATCTTCTTGAAGTAATTCTGAACAAAACCTCCAAGAACCTTCACCTTGGCAAGACTCTTCTTGCCTTAACGCACCTCAAATGAGGAGGTGCTCCACCTCAATCTCAACATGCTGTGAAATCGAGCAAGTTCAAGTAACGCTTGAACTCCATGACAATGATCCTGGTCAAACAATCTGAAACATTCTCCCTAGAATGTACTTCCTTAATTGTTCTCTTCCCTGAGCTGATCCAATGTTCTTTGTGATGACCACAAACATCAACCTGCTTCATTTCTTGAAACACGTGATTCATTGTCAAATTAATGACATCATTCTTCACACAACATCTTGGATCCCAAACTTACTAACCCATTAAACCATAACGCCTTTGCAGAAGTTTCTTTTAGTGCCATGCAATCTTCCCCAGTGATAGACAGTATCTCAGCTGGTTCCATAGTTTCTCTACAACTTCCTAAACCTTTGTTGCAAGTAAAAACATTACCTGTTGCAGATCTTCCTTTGTCCAAGTCTCCTGCCAAATTTGAACTCTCATGACCAGCAATGCATGCTTGTTCTTGTTGTCTTTCAAACAGAAATCCATTCTCCTTTGTGTCTCTCAAGTAAAACAGAATCCACGTCGCTGCTTGCCAGTGTCGTCTACCCGGATTTGCCATATACTTTGACACAATGCTCAATGCTTGAGCTAAACCTGGTCTTGTACAGATTCTAGCCATAAGACATCTCACTGCTCTTGCACTTGACACTTGCGTCATCTCATCTAACTCAATTGTAGATAACCCCTGCACACTCTGTTGAAAGTGTGCTACTGCTGGAGTAGACACGGTAGAAAACACCAATATTTTCTCCGCTTCTTTGTCCCACCTTATCTCCACTTCAAGAATCTGTTGCGCAGCCTCTAGTCCCTTGTTGAATTCCCTTGGTTTTAACTTTGGAATTGTAACCACATCTTGACATGTTGCTAACACGTTACCTGATAGTAAAACCATACTATCCTCGAACACATGATAAACGCTTCTCTCATCTGGTCATACTCGACCTCTTCTTTCTTCGAATACTCCTTGGCCAATACCTGAGCCTTGAATCTCATGGCTTCCTGATCATGCATTCCTTCTTTTTTCCTATAAACCCATTCACAACCAATGTGATTTCTTTCTTTGGGCTTAGGAACCGACTCCTGAACCAAGTCGTGATGTATGGACTTCTTCATCTGTTCTAACATAGCTCTCATCCAACTTTCCCGTATATCTGGCTATAGCTTCCTGATACGTGGCTGGATCTCCTGGACTTAAACTTAGAGCATACTTGTCCAATGCTATGCTTCTCTGTAACTCCTGCGACTAACGAACTGAGTGATAGGTTCTTAGTGCTAGTTGTTCCACCTGAGCTTGTATTAGTGACTGTTGTTGTCGCTCTAAGACTTCTTCCTCGATAACCCCTTTATCATGCTCCACCTGCTCAATTTGCTCCACCTGAGCTGGAGTCTCTTCCATGATATTTTCGGTTAGAGGAACTTATGTTGCTTCATCTATAACATCAAGATCACTCTTGTTTTTAATCTCACTTGTCTTTACTTCATTAAACGGCTTGGTCGTCACATCATGATGACATATATTCTTAGAACCTTTCTCTTGCTGACAATATTCCATAACTTGCAGTCCTTAACTCCTTTCTCAATAACCAGAAAATTTGGCTTAAGATCTTTGCTCGAAATATGAGCATACACACTTTTACCAAACATCCATAAGTTAGAATAGCCAGCTGGTTCTTTTGACCATACCTCTGCACACTTGAAGTTTAAGACCTTTGATGGTGACCGATTAACCAGATAACACGCATGGTTAACTACTTTCCGAAACGTGTTCGGTAATCCTGCATGGAGCCGCATGCCGCTTTCTTTTTCAAAGAGAGTTTTCTTTATTCTTCTAGCAACCCTGTATTCCTGGAGATTATCCTTCATTGTGATGCATCTCGTGAATCCATCATCATAAAACTGCAAGAAGCTCTTCATCCTAAATTCACTACCGTCATTACTTCTCAAGTACTTGATTTTTCTGTCTGTTAGATTTCCTACTTTTCTTTTCCCTTCCTTGACCTTGAAGAGAACCTAGGATTTCTCCTTCATAAAGTAAACCTAAATCTTCCTTGAAAAATCACCTAGAAAAGCAACAAAGTACTACAAGCCTCTTGTACACCTTAATGGTGTCGCGCTCCATACCTCTGAGTGAATATGTTCCAGCAATCCTTTGCTTTTGTTCTCACAATCTACCACCGACTTGAATGCTACATTCTGAAGAGTACCATCCTTGTAGAAGTCCAATTTGCAAACACCAACACCTTCTGCTTTGCTTTCCTTGTAGAGTTTCTGCAATCCTCTTTGACTCGTGCGCTTTTGGCCTTGATGTCAGTCTTGTCATTTACTTCAGCTGATATTGCAACTCCACCTATTATGGTAGTCCTTTGAAGCTTGTACATATTAGGTTGAATGTTGTCCTTCATCACAAGGAGTGACCCCAAGGTAACTTTTAGTCTTCCTTCTTTAGAGCTATACCTATATCCGGTCTTGTCCAGTGTACCCAAAGATATTAAGTTCTTCCTTAACTTGGGAATATATCTGACATTCTCCAACTTTCTAACATCTCCATCATCCATTCTGATTTTCACAGATCCAATACCTATGATCCGACACGGTGAGTCATCTCCCTTGAAAACTTCTTCATTGCTACTCTCCTCAAATGCGTCAAACGATTCTCGGATTGCACACGTGGAATGTACCTGTATCCAAAATCCAATCTCTGAAAGCGTTGGAACTGGACGTTACCACAAGTTCACAAACATCATCTTTTCTGATGACTATGTTGGCTGTGCTTGAACTCCCTGACGTCACTTCTGCTTCCATCTTCCCTAATATGCAGTTTATTTTCAAGTGATCTGCAGCACCACATTTGAAGCAACCTTGGACTTTTTCATGGATTTTGTTGTACCCTTGTCACCAGATTTATCTTCCTTACTCGTCAATTGACCGGCCTCCTCGCCCTTAACTTGAAGGCCTCCTTGAGAACTCTCGGTCTCGCTGCTCGCCTTAATATAAGATTGAATAGCTTCGGTAATCTCATCATACTTGAGAGAATCCTTACCATAAACGATTGTGGTGATGAAACTCTCGTATGAAGCTGGTAAAGATGTTAGCACTTAGCAGCATAAGTGCTTTATCCTCTTTTTTCAAATTGAACATCCACCTTTCATAAACTGGCAACACAAATATGTAACTTATTCAGATGTTACTGTAGACCCCCCTTCCATTAGAGCTCATCTTTCGATGAGAGTTTGTCTGAGTCAACCTTCTTGACATGGTCTACGTCAGCCTCCTTGACATTGTCCAATGTCTTGCTGCTGTCCATATTCTCACCAATAGGACCTTTACCTGCATTAACCTTCAAGATAATCTCAGGTCTCTTTACTGCTCATATGTCACCTCCATCAGCCAATACACGTTCTGGTACATGATCTGCAAGATGTAACTCTATTGTACCCCTTGCCTTCTTGTCCTTCTTCTGCCAAAGCTTATCTACCATGTCAATTTCCTTGTTCTCTATCCCGAGAACAACCTCGTATAGATCTTGTAGAATCAGGACTCTCTTTATCCTCCTCCGCCAAAGCGTGAAGTCATTCTTGCCACACAAGGGCTTAATGAACGATTTCTCGTCTTCTGCTTCGACCATGCCTTTGTTATCCCCCATCACAAAGTACCAGAGCAGAAGCTCTGATACCACTTATGGTGGTTAGGGCCCTGGGATATTTTCTGGTCTTCTACTGGTACCTTACTAAAGCAAAGCTAGAAGCTGAACAGGAAAACAGAAACATAACACACCAATATTTTAGTGGTTCGGCCAGAAACTTCTGTTTATTATAATTTGTTTAATTTAATATTTCAAGTGTGAAGGGAGACTAGAGAGGACCTAGCTTTCAGAGTTAGATTCCTTTGGGTCTCCTGTTTTTTTGTAATCTAGGAATGATTCTAACTATTGGCTCTTTAAATTGGAGAGCCGTTGTTGTATAGTTTCTTAGAGTTTTTTGATTTGTTGTTGTCATTGTTGTTTGCTTGTTTTTCAGGTGTAGCTTTGTATGTTTAGTGGTGTTCCTAATTCTGTTTTCCTTCGTAAAATAAAGGGAATGCTTAAACATCTGCAGTTACTATGTTCTTCAGTTTACTGAGTTCGGTGTTTTCTGTATTTCTATTTAGCTTTCTCTCTCAGTTTGTAGTGACTGGTTTGGAATTCAAATCCATATATTAGTTTGGCCAATTACTTGCTTCCTTTTTTACTGCTATCTCCTCTAATTTCTTTAAACAAGGTCCTTTTTAATTGTTTTATGTCTCATAAATATTTTTCCTTCATGCATCCAGATGCTGTATTTTTTGTCTTTATACTGTTACAAGGATGGAACAATTCATGTATAAATAATTTGCTTGTGAATTCGTTTGTATGTTTGAAGTCCATATGGACCCAGACCAAATAAAGAAAACAAAATAAGGAAATCCATGTGGACCAATGCTTCACAACTAGCTGAACAAATGCATGAGTGGATTTAGTTTCTTCCCATAGCTATGTCAAAGGTTAATTCTATCTCTATGCTGTGCAGACTCCTACATAGGTTTTCCCAGAAATCTCTACAGATGCATACATGTTGTAGGTCATCCTCAATTTTGGGTTACCTAAATAGAAAAGGAGAGTTTTAGGTTTGGCCTTCAAGGCGTATGATATCAAAGGGGAAAATTGAAGGATTGTTGTTTGTGGCCTGCAAATGCTTTCTCCGTTTTGCAATGTGAACAGTGATTTAAGGATGTTATTCTGTTATTTTCTGTATTTAGGTAGATTTGGGGTTGATCGGTGGTTTGAGGTTTTATTGACACCATTCTTAGGCTGAGGGGTCTATTGGATAATTGTACGGGTAACAAAACAGTAAAAACTAGCACTGACAATAAAAATGGTGCAAAATTTCTTCACAGATAAAATTAAACTTGTGCCTAAAAATATTGAAATCTGGTGTGGTTGGTCCAACTCCAATCACTTTCCATTTTTTGTGTGATTGGAAAATCAATTAGCTAGGCTTGCATCAGAGGGTTTTATGTAAGGTATCTATTTTATTTTTATCATATCAACCTTAGTTTTCCTCTATTTGCTTTGTAGTTTAGTCATTTTTTTACTACCAATAGATTATTTTACTTAGAAGGCTTTGATTGACTAAGTAAATGAGAAAGTATGATCGAGAAGTGGGTCAAATAATGAAATCTGTTTCTTAGCTAAGGAACGTATGTCCGTTATATAAACGGATTGTGTGTGTGTGTGTGTGTGTATATATATATAGGGCCCTTCCACTAAAGGATCCCTTTTTTGACATATATGAGGGATCAAGCATTAGACCAACTTTTCGTTCACATATCAACATCTCAACCGTTCAATACTTAGATTAATATATGTAGATCATTTTTGCAAATTTCATCCAATTTGGTGATCGTTAAGGCTTTGAACTAACTGAAATCCATTGACGCATCAAATCTGCCAAATATGAACCGTTCATGCTTATAATTTTAATTCGCCGTTTTGAGCACCTTAACGATCACCAAATTGGATGAATTTTTGCAGAAATAATCTACATATATGAATGTAAGTATTGAACGGTGGAGATTTGATTTGGTGATCAAAAAGTTTGTGTAATCTTTGATCTCTCATTTATGTTAAGAAAATGGATCTCTCATTAGAAGAGGGTTGTGTATATATATATATATATATATATGGAGCTGTTCGAGAGCGGACGTTCGCACAGCCCTTAAAGTGTGGACGTCTCTGATTTTTCCACTTTACGACGTCGACAACGGCGCTTCTCTCACCGGATTAACACCAGAGGCCTATAGGATGACTTTGCCATGAAGAAGAGGGTGTAGGAGATTGAGATTGGGATGACTTCTCTCACTCAAAACTTGAAGACCAATCAAGGATGGCTGCAAACTTGTAGCCGGCGAGTCCACCGGCAAGGGAAGCTCAGTATGGAGGTCTGTTGTTTGTCCGACAAGAAGAAACGGCGTTGTTGATGCCTAATCGGGGAGAAATCGGAGACGCCCACACTTTAAGGGCGGTCTTGACGTCCACTCTCGAACTGGGCTGTATATATAAGGGATCCCTTTTTTTGACATATATGAGGGATTGGAGATTACACCAACTTCTTGATCACATATCAACATCTCTACTGTTCAATATTTAGATGCATATATGTAGATCATCTTTGCAAAATTTCATCTAATTTGGTGATCTTTAAGGTTTTAAACTAACTGAAATCAATTGACGGATCAAATCTACTTAATCTGAACCATTCATGCTTTTACTTTTAATTCACAGTTTTGAGCACCTTAACGATTACCAATTTAGATGAAATTTTGCATAAGTGATCTACTCATATAAAACTACATATTAAACGGTGGAGATGTGATTTTGTGATAAAAAAGTTGGTGTAAACCCCGATCCCTCATATATGTCAAAAAAGGGATCCCTCATTGGAAGGGGGTTATATCTATCTATCTATCTGTCTGTCTGGGTGTGCTTGTGTATTATATGCATTTCTTTTAACATGTCTTCCTGGCCGACTCTTGGCAATTGGTCAGGATTGTACATGTACATGGGTTGTGATTGTTAATGAGCCTAACCTCAATTCTTGTGTTTATGACAGGATGAAAGAGAGCTTAAGCGACAGCGGAGAAAGCAGTCTAATAGGGAATCTGCTCGTCGTTCTAGATTACGCAAGCAGGTAGTTTTATAACCTTTTGGATATGTTTGTTCTGTTTAGCTACTACTTTTACATTCTATGTGCCTTTTGAATTTGTGGGATGTATATGCATGCTTTTTGAATTAGGCTGAATGTGATGAGCTGGCCCAACGTGCTGAAGTCCTAAAAGATGAAAATTCCACACTCAGATCAGAAGTTAACCGCATCAGGAGCGAGTATGAACAGCTTCTTTCAGAGAATGCCTCCCTGAAGGTAATGCTTAGTTTTGGTTTTGTTTAGTGGATGTTGTGGGTTGACTTATTATCAGTTGCTATCTGATTAGACCCTAACCTGATAGTCTGTATGTTTTATTAGTTGATCTTTCTCTAGTGATTTTCACTTTTTATTTTTCATGGAAAAAGAGAAGAAAAGATTTCCCTAAGTTTCTGTATCACTGTATTGTAGCAGACCTCAAAAAAATGTGCTTTGATTGATACACTTGCATACATTGTGATGAGATTTACTTTCTTTGTACTGTCTTTTTGATGAAGTGCCGGTAGTGCCAAATGTGATCAGATACTTCTCAACAGTTTTCAAATTTACATGTTCAACGTTTAAACTAATGGCGATATTCGCTGAACCTTTCTTACCACATACCAACTCCTCAAATTGCAACCGCCCTTGTTTATATATTAGTCTCTGCATTGTTCCATAGTTAGGGATGCACAGCATATTGTCACACTACACCTTTCCAGTCTTTTCCTTTGGTCTAGATAACTTAATTTGGGCTAACAATCAAATAGAATCTATTTTGGCCTAGTATCTTAGTGGAAATTCAGTTTTGATTCTTGAGGTCCTAAGTTAAATTGCTTTGTTTCTGCAGGAGAGGCTTGGAGAAATGCCTGGGCATGAAGATCTGAGATCTGGTAGAAGTGACCAACATTTGAGCAATGACACTAATCAGACTGCACAAACAGAACTGCATGGCGGTCACTAGGATGAGTAACCCAGCTTGATGCCGCTTCCAGGATCACAACCTAACCAATTAGCAACAGGAAGTTTATTTTTATAGCATGTAGTTTGAGTTTTTGTTTAAGTTAACATTTCATATTTTAGGAGATGTTCATTTCCATATCATCCTTTTATTTATGATTTGGGGCCACCTTCAAGAGTTGATGCCCTACGATGATATGTTAAGAGTGAGTGTGAATTGCATGTCATACCCTTGTTTGTTCCATCAGGGTAGACAGTATTCACGCTTAGTCCATATATGTATTAAGCAACAATGATAGGTAAATGTGTAACTTGGGAGAATTGATTTACTAGAGTGCTGCTCTTACATAAATCTTCACTTGTAAAGTTTGCTATCTACATTGCTTTGGTTCTACAATTGTCGTGTGTTATGATTGATGTTAATTTTCTGCCAGCAGTAGTCTCCTTTCCCAGTTGTGCTATCCATCTTTGCAAAGCCAAATTTGAAATAACGTCTGTTTCGGTATTCTGTAGTTTAACTTCAACAAGGGTAAGTATTTATTTGCCATAACAAAGTCAAGTAAAGACTGAAAATATTGATTTTTTTTTCTGGTATGGGATTCCCCCTTCGACTCCTATGTTAGAACTCAACCCAGAATTTTATGGGAAGTAAATCATGATTAGATCTCGGGAGAAAGTTCTGAAAATTTCCCGTTGACTAATTAATGAGTATAGCTTATTAGTTAGGCATGTCGTTATAGAGATGAAGAAGCCGAGTTTGATGCTTTTAACTAATTATCGTACATCTCAAGTGCACGCTAGACTGCTTAAAGCCATTGATTGAAGATATCTAACAGCAAAACAACATGGCATTGGTTCGCCCAAAGAAGGAACTAGAAATGTTTGGAATGCAAATGAAGATTGGTGTACAGCTTGTTCGCAAGTGCTCAAAGGTTCATCTATGGACTAGTAACGAAGAGTGCAAACACGCCAGCCAACTTCTAGTGTACTCATAGTGCAGGTAGCATGGGATGTGAAGGAGACCTCGGTTGTGCTAAGGAGTGAGAAGCGTACGTAAGGTGGTGGAGAAAGACCAAGTGGTCTGTCAACAAATCAACTTGACTTGGATATGGTGGAAGTGTATGAAACAGAGGATGTGATGAGGGAGACTACATTAGTTTCAGCAAGGAATGTAGAGGCAGAGTTGACTAGTGGATGGGGATGATGGTGAGGTACATATATTGCCATCATCTACAGTTAGGGGAGCCATTCTAATGAGGACCTCTAAGTTGAGGACTAGTTAAGGACTTTTCAATTAATTACTTATTAGACCAACTTTTTGATCAAAATTTGACATCTTAACCGTTGAAGTTGTAGATTTATATAAGTAGATCAATCATACAAAATTTTAGTCAAATTGGTGATCGTTAAGTACTAGTTTTAGATCAAATCAATGGACGAACCAAATCTGTTAAGCATGAACCGTTCAAGTTCATAATTGGTAAATCACACTTATGAATGTCTTAACGATTTTCAATTTAGTTGAAAATTTGCAGAAATGATCTACTCATAAATATTTATAAAATGAACGGTTAAGATGTGGATATAAGATCGAAAAGCGGGATAAACCGAAAAGTCCTCAACTAGTCCTCAACTTAGAGGTCCTCACTAGAAGGGCTCGATTTGAGGATGTTTGATAACTTGAAGATGAAGCTTCTCAAGATAGTGTCAATGCTTGATCCAACATGCACCTTCAAGAGGAAGAAAGCCAAGTCCACGGAAAGGGACCTAAACATAGGCGCGTTGAAGGCCGAAACTCAAACTGGTGATGTTGAGAAAGCTCAGTTACCGGGAGCTCAAGAAAGCTACCAATAACTTTGAAATGATGCACATTTTGGGTCAAGGTGCATCTGTGGTTTACAGAGGATTGCGGACAATCTTGAAGTGGCAGTGAAGAAGTACTCCAGGCTAGAGATCAAGAGTACAAACGATTTCTTGGCCGAGCTCACCATTATGAACCGTTTCCGCCACAAACATATAGTCCGATTGCTCGGTGAGTGACATACTTCAATTATTATTTATCTTTAGTTCATCATTACTGCTATCACAGTCGACGTTAATCTTTGATAAGTCGTTTCGTAAATTGATCGCACCTACTGCTCAACAGATTCTAAAGAAGTTTCTATAAATATCCATTTTCGTGTTTAAATCAATTAGAAATTTAAGGTACAAAGTTGTGGTACTAGTTGTTGCAGAGCTGCAACCTTGAGGTGATCACCTCCTTCAGCAAGGCAAGTGTTGTATCATCCGATAAGCATATAATTCTCCCATTCTTCGACACCAGCTTATCAATTCCATCGCGTAGCCCCCAGTAACTGCAATACTTCAACAGCTGTGTCATCCTATTTCTTCCAAGGCATCGAAAGAACACTCATAAATAGAGAGAGATTCTTGTTCCTCATCCCTTTACTCATTCTTGAGTTTTGAAATCAGTACCTTTCGAATTTTCTCCTCATGTCTAGACTGGCCAAACAAAATCATATACTTTCTCACGTAATAGCTGAAACTAAACATCGCATAGACACCAACGCATGGGTGTCTCTTTTACGGGAAAATGTTTTTTTTTCAGTTTATGTAATTGTTTGCCCAAAAATGATTGAGGCCGAGGTTTTTGGGTACAAATGTCATTCTACTTGTGGAGGCGTGCCAACTCGTGGCCAAACAGTTGTAGGTCGAGGAATGACTCCTCTCGGCCGTTAGATTCTGATGTTTGTGTTGTAAGGATTTTCAGCTAAACATCAAAGAGATCCTCAAATACATTTACTACCTAGGTGAACTGAAATGTTGAGGTGACCTATTCGGTGGATAAACTTGCAAATCACCGTGAAAATGAATCGAACTCGGTTCACATATATCGTGATGACAACGCTGTAGCATATAGGCTTGCTAACTACGGTGCTACTAATGGAGATTTTTTGTGTGACTTGCCTCCTTTTTTACATCAGACCTATAATCAAGATGCTTCAGCTCGAGGCTTACTTGGTGGAGGTTTGGGAGCCCTTCAATGTTTCTTCTTTTCGTTGTCCCTTTTTTATTGTCAATTTAACCGGTGTGTGTATTATTGTTTTGATTGATGGTTTTGGTCTAGACTCTTGTCATCTTGTTTGTAATATTGGTTATTTTTTTATTACTAATAATCCGGGGCTGAGCCTCCCGGTGAGGTTGGATTCTAAACCTAGCTAGTTAAAAAAATATTTGCATCAATACCAGTAGTAATGCGTGCGTCCATACTCTCTCTTATTTGCATATTTTTACTAATGTAAAACATAATCTTAAACCGTTCCAAAGTTTAATTAATCAATCAAGATCAACTCTGCAAAAAAATCAATTTGAAAAAAGATCATTCGTGTAGCCGAATGGATCAATCCAATGGATGGTTGTTCATGAGGTTGCTAGCTTTCACTATAATTGTCTATTTAATTGAAGCATGTGTTTGAGCAAACGATCTTTTTTTTTTCAAATTGATTTTTTGCAGATGTGATCTTGATTGGTTAATTAAACTTTTGAATGTCTAAGATTATTATGATTTACATTTCCAAAAGTATGTTAATAAAAGAGAGTATGGACGTACGCGTTAATACTGGTATTGACACAAGTATTTTTCCGTTAAAAAAAGGATGAAGTGAACTTGGTTGTCGAAACATTGTGAAGTGATGTGTATGTGAATAACGAATCACATTGACCCAACCCGGACTAGCCGAAAGAGATAAATAGATGAGAGTTCTACTTTACAACTATTTTTAGGTGTGATAAGTAAAGTGCATGTACTAGGGGTGGAGTTTGATACCGAAATCCCGATACAGATCCCGACCGTTCAATACTAAACTCGATCGGGTCGGGACACAAAGTGAAAAAGTGTTGTTCCGAATCGTACTGAATCCCGAATTTAGTTATCGGTTCGGTATCGGTATGAGCCAAATAGATACCGAATGTCCTGAACCGTCCCGAATTCTCCCAAATTTATAATTTTACTAGTTTTAAAGAAAAAAGTTTGTATTTATAATGAAGAAGTAATCATCTTAAAGTGATGAAATCACCTAATTATGTTAGTTTGTTGATTTATGTTAAGAAAAAGTGTTAAATATTGCATAAATATAGTACAAAAGTGATTGTTTAATTTATAGATATAAAATCCTAACTTAAAACCTTTTGTCCCGATTGGTCCTAAACATGTCCTGAATTTTTCAGTATCGGGACGGTTTCATACCAAGCCTTAAAATCACATATCCCGTCTCGTACCGATACCGGAAAAAAAAATCGGGATAGGTCAAATCTTGTACCGTCCCATACCGATCCCACCCCTAGCATGTACAGTAAAGAACAAGAAATCTAAAGTGTAAAAATATAAAGAAACATGAAAAATAAAGTGCAAGAACGTAAAAAATTAAATAAAAAATAAAGCTAAGAAATAAAATTAGGTTTGAAGTTGAATAAAATTGTAGAGTGCCTATGCGATAAAGATAAAGAGATAAGTTTGTGTGACGTTGTATATTAGTTTTTATGTGTGGTGCATAACCATTTACAAAAAGTAAATAACATTCTTGAGGAGAAGGTGATCCATCAACAACATTCTTGATGTTGAGGTAGATAACAATATCATTAGACCCATCATCATTTTCTGATTCTTTTAGGGGGTGTATTGTATATGGATTTGTATGGAATTGACAGATTTTTTAAAAGTTTATAGACTCTTTAAATAGTCCACAGTTTTCTACTGATTTCTTAAAATTATCGACTTTTACTACAGACTTTCTACAGATTGATGAAAATCCACAGACATTATATGAATGACTTCTACAGATTTCTCAATACTTGCAAGATAAAAAAACATTAAATAATGAAGAACGTCCAAATATAATTAACAGAACTGAAAAATGCATGTGTCAAAAATGTGAAGAAAAAAAATAATTTATCATCATTAACATGAAAAGTAGGCGCCCCTAAAATAATGATATGCTCATTCTTCTCCTTCATGATCACTTTCTTCATTGTTATTGTTTACATTGTTGACATTGGCTTGAGCTTCTGCCCACATCTGATTAGCAATACTCATTCTCCATTGATTAGCAATACTCACATCTATATTGTTTCTTAAACCATTTCACTCGGCTTTGGTAATGGCTGAAAGTTATCTCCTTACCGAGTTTTTCGTTTAAGTTTTGGAAGCAGCTTCGCCTCTAATGTTGTTTTTGCTTATTACACCATTAATATCACAGAACTCAAGCTTAGCGCCTTCAACCATAAGTTAGAGAAAAACATTGCTCTCTTCCGCTGTTAAAGTTTTATAATCATTTTGTTTACCATTTTCTTGTGAATCTCTCATCTATATATTGTTAAACTATAACTAATCATACATGCAACCTTGAAGGTAATAAAAACATGTTATATATATGTATCAGCCAACCTAGAAAAAAAAAATATGAACAAAAAATTGAGTTAGAAGGTTCCTCAATTATAGCAAGAGTTTGGAACAATAGATGAGGTTGCTGATGCACATAGTTTTTGTATGTATGTAGATACAGACTTTATGTCATTTTGTGAATGATCCTCAATTACGATAAAAATCAGCTATTCTTGTGCAGTAGCTATCGTGAAACTATCTAGTAGGTATCAGTTAGCTATCAGGAAAATATCCAGTAGATATCAGTTAACTGTGCAGTAGCTATCAGACATTAGAATCTGAGATCTACTCAAGGCATTAGAATCTGAGATCTATTAAAAGCAATAGATCATCATTTAGTCTGCAAAATCTATTGTCTAGAGTACAAACATATAAATAAGGCCATCAAAAACTATGTGCATCAATTACGATAAAAAATCAGCTATTCATGTGCAGTAGCTATCAGGAAACTATCCAGTAGCTATCAGGAAACTACCCAGACAAAAGTTACATAAATTGAACAACCTACCATAAATTGAAGAGTTAGCAGATAATATTTATGTTATCGAGTATCAAGAGTTAGCAGATAATATTTAGGCTATCAAGCGTTCCAACCATCATAATTGAAAGACAAAAAAAGTTAACATTCAACAAACATTGAGAAGAATAAGAGAATATGTTGATAACACAAAATATTATTAAAAACAAAGGAAAAGTTGAATAAGAAAAGATTATGTAAGCGATTAACATATTCACATGTAAAGAAAAAGTCTATGTAGACTTTTCTAAATCTTTGCTCAAGTGGGTGGAAAAATATAGGAGTTTGGTGTGTGTAATTTACACTACAAAGTCCATAATTATTCATGAGTTACTAGTTACATAAGTATGAATGATATTAAATATCGACCTTCTGAAAAACGGATATTTCGACAGAAATTTCGAGAAAATATCGATAGCAGTAAAAAATTGAGGAAATTAACGGAAATTTTAAATGAAATTTTAAGAGATGTTTATTTACCATATTATGTATTATATTTGAAAATAAAATTTTGAATAAATATTGATCTATAGGGAGTTGTAATAATTTAAATAGAAAAAGTAAGTACTGAACAGTTAAATGATTACTTTAAAACCACGTAGAAGATCTATAAGGTACAAAATTTTCGCTACATTCATCATCTCTGTGGAACCAGCGTTCAGTGTATTGTGAGTGTGATGCTTTGAGCGACCTTGACGATGATAATGAGGACGACGACAAAAATGACATTCTCAGTGATGATGATGATGACGACGACGACGAAAATGACATTTTTAGTGATGACTCAGACTTGTCGAATGAGTCATGGCACTCAAAAGAATAGCAAGTGGTTTAAAGTTTTCTTCGACATTCTGGATAACTCAAGTGTGGAGGAGATAAATGATCCTAATAGGCAGTGGCACTGTCCTGCTTGCAAAGGGGGTCCTCGTGCCATTGACTGGTATCAAGGCATGCAGCCATTGATCAGACATGCAGAAACAAAAGGATCAAAGAGGGTGAAGCTTCACAGGCAGCTTGCTCAACTTCTGGAAGCAGAGTTGAAGGTGCGGGGTGCAACTGTTATACCTGCAGGTGTGGTGTTTGATAAATGGGTGTTAAAAGAAGAGGACAGTGATCACAAAATTATCTGGCCTCCAATGTTACTTATCATGAATAACAAACTTGATCAAGATGAAAGTGACAAATGGCACGGAGGAGCTTTTACTCTGCTTCAGCTCTTATCATCCTTCGAAGGGAAAACACTCTTATGGCCCCCAAGGACACCGTGGGATGAGCGCTTTGATCTTTGAGCCATCGGCAATGGGTTACATTGAGGCTGTGCGGCTGCATAGGCATTTGCTGAGCAAGGTTTGGGCAGGGATGCTTGGGATCGTAGCCCTGTGTTGTTTCGTCCAGGTGGTAAACGACAGCTTTATGGTTTTCAACAAGCACTCGGAAGAGAAGCTTAAGCTGAAGTTTGAGATAAGGTCTTACCAGGAGATGGTCCTCCAATTATATGAAGGCCAGGGTTGCTAAAGAAGAGAAACACAGTCGGGCACTAGAAGAAACTCTTCGTATAGTAAATGAGAAGATGCTAAAGATACAGGAGGAAAATCGCGTTTTGCGAGAGAGGACCAGGATGCACTATGAACAAAACAAAGAGGAGATGGATCTCCAGGAAGAATTTTATAAAGATATGCTATCCCGTACCCAAATATGTCAGCTCAAGTCGATCATATTTCGTACTATGTTTTGCTTTACAACTGCTTTTTGAATGGGGCAGTTTGGGACTCGGTTTCTTTATTCATGCTTTATTTTCTGCAGTATTTTGTTCTTGTTAGATACAATGAGAACCAAGCTTCTGGATATACAGCCTTTTTTGAAAACAGTTTTGTGTCCACAGCTTTCTCCGCAAGGCATCACCTTCACCCCTTCATTCGTCACAGAGACAATGCTCTACCAACTTCTGCTTCCTTCAAGCTAGATGGTAGCCATATTTCTTGACACTATACTGACCCTTTTATTTGTTGTGATATATATCCTACATAGAGAATATGTGACTTTACTGGGTTTATAAGGGTTTGAACTACTTTCTCCATTGCCAATTGGTTTTGATGTTGAACCCTAGACTTTTTTATCATGATATCAAAGCGGGTTACCCACGTCTACTTGTGAAGCCCAAAGACCACACAAACTCCACGTCAATCCAAAATGTTGTCCATGTGTTAGGCTTGAAAATTGGTCACACGTGCGGGGGCGTGTTGAGATATCAATCCCACATCAAGAAAAATGGGACATTGCCTATGGTTTATAAGAGTTTGGGCTACTATCTCCATTGTCAATTGGTTTTGAAGTTGAACCTCTGACTATTTTATCATAGTATCAGAACGGGTTACCCACGTATACGTGTGAAGCCCAAATGTCATACGAACTCCACGACCACCCAAGTTGTTATCCACGTGTTAGGCTTAAAAATTCGCCACACGTGCGAGAGTGTGTTGAGATATATATCTCACGTCGGGAATATGAGACTTTGTCAGTGGGTTTATAAAGGTTTTGAGGTGCCACATTAGTCTATCCTCTCCCGTCTCCACCCTCCACCATTCAAACTAGAAAGCCTCTTCTTTAGAGTAACTTAACTCTGTAGAGAGTCACAGGTGCTCATCATGTTTCTCTACTCTATATTGACACCAAGAGCCCTGTTCATCTATTCACGCAAACAGATATGATCACAGGTTTGTAAGCAATCCTAGCATCTTATCCTGCTCAATCGACAAGTCAAATTTACAATACCCCAATCCAGTCAGGCTTTTTAAAAGCCAAATCTACACCTAGGTGTTAAAGCCAAATCTAAAACTTGGTGTTAGCTTATTCTTATCAATACTTTGATTCTTTACTCAATCAACTGCACCATATGAATTACTACTAGATATCTACAATTAAAATGCTCTAGGTAGCATAACATGTTCAAAAGAACTAAGCAGATATATTCAGAAATTCAAAGAGTCAAAGATGGAGGTACTCGGCTCTAATCAATATTGAATGTATTAAAACCTGAATGAAGTAATCAAATGAACCAATGTATATATAATCCACTTTCCCTATGAACATCAGATTCAAAGGAGGAAACAAATGAAGATGGCTAGAAAATGTACATGTCACTGGAGAACCTATACGATTGCCTACAGCTGCCTGGCTTTAAGTCGAGTTCACAAGGACAAAAGATGAGAGTGAGTAGAAAAAATGCCGTGACTCCAAGTATCAAGGAAACTGGAATGAGCCTCCAATTCCATCACTGCCTGATGGGGGACTAATAGCTACCCAAAGGAGAGATATGGTGATTGCTAGAAGGCCAGACCAGACATACACAATGGTGGGAGTCCTTCCTCGTCTTCCCATGAGTCCTTTGGCAAAGGGGTATAGATGAGCCAACACCCAGAAGCTGAAGAAAGAACCTCCAAGCAAGGCACTCCACTTTGGTGCATCACTGTATATTGTTCGACAGAGGGCAACACCCATTCCAATCAAGTTAATCATTATGATAGTAATAGGTGGTACCATCAGAGATGTCCATTTGAAGATATAAAGATCAACAAAATCATCATCCGTATCATCTCCTCCAGATTTCGAAGTCAAAGTGAATGAGATCTCAATTCCTGCTATAACCTTTAGAAGACCTTGGAGCACAGCAGCAAGGTGGGCACTTGTTCCTCCAATCAACCAAAACTGCTCATTCCTCCACCACTCCTCCAGTTCAATTCCGGACCACTTAATCTCAAGGACAGCCAGAAGAATGAGGGTAATTGTAATCCCCAATAGATATACCAAGAAGGTTACGTTGAGCTCCTGGACAATGAACTTGCCAGTAAAGAGTGAGAGTGCGGGAAGGAAGCAGTAAACAATGAGGAAAATGGATGTGAAAGGGTACATTCCGACATTCAAGTAGGCAATCCTTTGGAGAAATTTCATCCTGGAGCTGGCTAGAATAGCATTGTTTCGAGAAAAGAATATCTCAACAGAGCCTGTAGCCCACCGCAAAACCTGGTGAAGCCTGTCAGTGAGATTTATTGGGGCACTTCCACGAAAGGCATCCTTCTTAGTGACACAGTAGATAGATTTCCATCCGCGGTTGTGCATCCTGTAACCTGTGACCACATCTTCAGTCACTGAACCGTAAATCCACCCAACTCGATGGCCCCATTCAGTCTTGTCCTCATACCAGCAGGAGATGCAACTAATTGCCTCTGCAACTGTTGATGCATCAAGAAGTTCTCGGGGAAGAGTAAGGGCACCAATGGGGCGTCCATTTTTCATAGATGGATGATCAGCAAGGGGTCGACCTTGGAACTCTGCAACTCTGATGGAGTCAACAAAGAGGCTTGAATTCCCAAATGTTTTAGGAATAAGTGAAAGTCCCATTTCTTCATTGTCATTGTCCAGTTCAATTGATCCATCTTGGGAATCAACTTCAGGAGCAGAAGCAACTGAAGAAGTTTTCTTACGTTTGGCAAAGAAACCACTACAGCAACTATCACGTTCTTTCAATGAAGGGGGATCAAAGCCATATAAGGCAACACGACGAAAGAGACACCCTGTTCCCACATATACTGGACCCTGAATTCCATCAAGAGCACGCATGTTTACGTCAAAGAAAACAGTGTTGTGGTTGGCATAGCGATCAGAAGGGTCTATTCCTTCAAACCTCTGAGGAAACTGGACATAACAAAGGCGTTCACCACCACGGTCCATCATGAAGCACATTCCTTCTCTCATTGCTTGGGAGTAGTAGATGTAGTGATCACAGTCAAGATTGAGAATGAAAGCGCCATTGGACATGACGGCCGAGGCACGAACCAATGCATTCATAGCACCAGCTTTCTTGTTATGATCATAACCAGGCCTCTTTTCACGAGAAACATAAACAAGCATGGGAAGACGGATATCAACCTCACTTAGATTCATGGAATTTGAATCTTTTTCTGTTCCTTTAAGTGGCTCATCACTAGGGGGTTTTAACATCACCTATAGATGTATTGAACCAATTAGTGGTAGCACATAATAGTTCATAGCAACAATGACAACCAAAAGAAAAACACAGAAACCAGGTTTCCATCTAGTCCAGCATATTTGGTGATCAAGCCACTTTGTATTGATATAATAACTAAGGAACTAAATTGAATGAACATACAGAAGAATAAATCCAATCAAGTCTGGGAAATGTGATGAGAAAGTGCATGTTCATCATGCAAGTAGTCATTTGTTAGAAAAGAAAGCGACAGGATCACCATTGCAAATCAATTCAAATGCATGTAACAGACAGGTTGGACTATGTCAGAGCTAAAATATCAAATGGCAAGCATACATATCAAATTATACGAAATAATATGATGCATACCTGTATGATGCTGGCATGATCACCCTTGGTATGCTCAGGGGCAGAAGGGACCCAAGTACCAGGCCACTGTGTTCCATCAGTCATCCAAGTTGCTTTTGGGAGCTTTAAATTTTCCAACGGTTCATCATCTCTATTCTCTCTCCTGAGTTTCATAGATTTGATCTCCTCTCTAACATTGAACGCATCGGAACGTCTCCGGATTGAATCAGGAAGGCCATTAATCCTAACCTTAAATTCATCATACTCACGCTTTACCTGTCTGCGATCCCTTACAAAATCAGAGCGTACTTTATTCTTGTAAGGATCTCTCTTCATGCTGAAGTAAGATTCTGGGTTCCTTGGCTCAATATCATGTTTCCGACAAAATGGTACCCACAAGTTAGCAAAACTAGCAGCTTCTGCCATGGCCTCAAAGGTCAGAAGTGCACCTCCATCATCAGAAACATAACAGGCAAGCTTTTCAACAGGATAGTCAGTTGCAAGTATCGAGAGAATCGTGTTTGCAGTTACAAGAGGAGGTTCTTTCTCTGGGTCTGCTGTAGATACAAAAATGTCTATTCCTGGAAGATCAGATTTTCCAGTAGGATTACTGGGATTTGGAGTTTCAAACTTCTCCTTTAAAACATCAACATAAGCAATGCGATTTATAGGACACAGCTTTGGAAGCTGATCAAGTATCCAAGAGAAGGCAAACCAGAACTCACAAATCACAGACATAAGCCACAACCACACTGCATCCTCATTAGGGTGTCTGACTCTCCATTGCAAAAATAATCCAAGGGCCACCAGTCGAGCTAATACTAGGAGCCTGAAATAAAACCACAGAAGATTGTAAGTTCAGCATTACTTGCAGAAACTATTGTGATACAGCTCTAACAAAACCTTATATGCAATGAAATCTGTAACATCAAATATTAGAAGAAAAAAACACACATAATACAACAAAAGAGCAATAGATCACTGAATCTGGTGGACAAGTCTTAGTTATGAACTCCAGAATTTAAGAAACACTTAACAATACAGACCTTAGATTATTGACTTTACACATGTTCATTACCTAAAAACCAGAGAACTAAGAAAAGAAAACATGTTTTGTATGGTACTTTTACACGGAATACTTGAAGCACTCGCTAACATCATGTCATTTTCGTGCACAAACTTCTTGAATTCAATCACCCAAATGTAACTTAGAAATCATCCAAATGGAACTTAAAAACAAGCCTATCCATGCTAAACAACCTGCCAAACAAAATCACCATCTTCCAGCTATCAACAACCATGAAGAAAACAATCTTACCGATATGGACTGAGAATTGCAGCCGAGATTGTCACTTCACGCGTTAGTGGCTTCCATTGCTTCTCTTTAAACATTTTAGGATCACCGCCCATCCCATCATGACCACCATTCGCATCTTCCCTTGGCCACATAGCATTTCCATATCCATAACTCCCATTAGTCTCAAACAACCACTGATTCTGATCCATCTCAATAGCCTGACTCTCCACCAATGCTTTTGACTTTGTCGATTTTGATTTCATAAGCGACATCCTCCTCTCCGTCTTTGACATCCCATCCATTGACAGCCTTTGCTGCTGCATTGTCACACCATACTCATTCATGTCCATCTCATTATAAGGCACCTTGCACCCCGGACAAATGCTCTCACCATTTCTCATAGCATCCCTATAACAATCCATACAAATCTTGTAACCACATTCACAGGGCACTATATCCAAACCCCTCTCATCTGTCACAACCTGAGCATCACATCCAGGCACAGTACAATAAGACCCCTTCGCCCATGTCATCTGGGGATGACTTGTATCGGTTTCAATCACTTTGTCCTTCAACTGTGCACGCGTGACGCAGTTGTAGCCTCCTGTAAACATAGAGCTGGATGCATATTGGTCCTCAACTCTCTGAGAAGTGGACCGCTGCAAGGAGACTCCGGCAGGCTCGTTGTCCGGTGTGGCGGGTATCTGGACAGTGTAGGTTGGAAACTCAACACTCCCAATATCACTGTCAAGGTCATTGCTAGTTTGTTTAACATGGCTAAACCTGGAGGATCCATTTGGGTAATTAGAGGCCATAATTTTCACAAGTGCATCCAATCAACCTGAAATTCAAAACCCAAATATTCAATCAGCAACTAAACAAAAACGCTCCAAAATCAATGCAATACGCATCACACAAATCCAAGTTCAAGTGAAACAGAAACAGTGATGAATCTCACTTTTAACCAAAGCTCTGTTCTTAAGGAAACAGAGGACCCTAACCAACACCGTTCTATCTCTAGAACAAAAATACAGTGTATCTCTCTCTCTCTCTAGAAGTAAAAGCAAAATAATGAAGATAAATATAGGAATGAGATAAGAGGAGATGGTCAAAATGAGGGAGCATACCAAATAACACCAATTCTTCACCAAATACTTAAAGACACGAAGCCCAAATCCTCTGACACTTTCAAAACTGCTGTCACTGAGTAAGCAAAAGGCAAAGAGACCAAGTCTTTGAGCTTCACTTTTAAAACTCTCGACACTTCCGAAGCAAAAGTGCAAAAACACACTCGTTCTTATACCCAAAAACACAGTGCCGGCAACCCACTAAGAAGCCTGTTCATCATTTTTGGTTTTGGAAAGTTTGGGTTTGGAGTTTAGGCAATGAATAATATACGAAGCCAATGCGCTGGGCGCCGGTTTGGATTTGCAGACAAGAGAGTACGGTGTCGTGAGAGGGACAACGGGGCAGAGATACAAGGAAGGAGTCGTCTCTGTCTCTGTCTCTGTCTCTGTCTCTGAGGTTTTATAGGGGACAAATTGGGAATTTTGAGGGTGTGTTTTTGGATTTAGGAATTCTTAACGCGCCTGCGCTACGCGTTGGTGGTGTGAATCCTACGCGGGCAGGACTTATTATACAGGCACTTCCGTGCTGTATGGAAGATATCATCACGTTTTTGATTATTTCCAAATTAGTGGGTGATTGATGGAGATTATAAAGCTATTTTTTTTATAATTAATTTTATTTACATATTTAATTATCAAAAGCTTACGTTTTAATATTAAAAGCTTACATTTTAATATTAAAAGCTTACATTTTAAACCCTAAAATCTTAATATTATAAAACACTAGCATAAGTATGCTGTTATTTTTATTTACATACTTAATTATCAAAAACTTGCGTTTTGATATCTAAAATTTCATAGTTTTTGATATCTAAAATTTCATTCCATTAGCATTTTAATAATTTGACCACTTACACCATTAAAGTTTGAGGACATATTTGTCATCTCAATAAATAAATTTTTTTCATTTACTTTAATAAAATATTTTTTTATGATTATCAAATACAAATAGAACAATTTACTTTAGCAAAAAAAAAGCAAAACAAAAACTCCAAAAGCATATGATATATTTGTTTTTGCAACCATAGTGATAAAAGTTGAGCCAAATAAAAAGAAATAATACTACTGTATGTATATATTTTTAGAATTACATATTAAGAAAATAAAATAAATTAAAATATTGTAACTAAATTCATTATAATTAGATAAATTACAAGTGAATAAGAATTAATTACATAACACCACCAAAATAAATTATTTTTATAAATAAATGAAAAAAAATGATATATTTATTGAGATGACGAAAATGCCCTCAAAATTTAACGGTATTAGTGGTCAGGGTATCAAAATGCTAACGAAATAAAACTTAAGGTATCAAAACATTATTTTTTGATAGTCAAGTATGTAAGCTCTGATACCAGTTGTCACGCCCCGACCCAAGTTTACCTTCATAAACCTGGGTTAGGGCGTGCGAGACCCATCCCAAGAGAGATTAACTCGAAATCCCCCTGGAGAAAGGATAACTCTTATTCCCAAACCTTATTTCATCTGGTCCAAACGAAACCGAAATAGACCTCACAGCCAGAGGTTATCCCGATTTTCGCATTTGGATCTCAAACCCATCATTTTAGAAGACCTAGGGTTCTAATATTATTTGTGACTGCACTCGAATCCCGGTCAGGCTGCCTACGTACCATGTCCTCAAGGATCCAGCCACACGTAGCTCTTATTTTAATTATCGTCCTAACCGGGAAAAATCATGTTTTACTATTTATCGGTCGATTTAATAATGGATTGTAAACACCCAAGGCATACCCGGAGTTTAAGCCCTCCGCTGAGGTATTCACCAACCAACTAACTATCGGGATTGTCTCGAACATTCCACCATAAATATGACATTCACACACATAAATATAACATACAAGCACCCACGTGAAAGACAAATCCTCTAAGGGCAGGACAGTAATATCAACTAGAGGGTACCCTTGTAATTATCTTAAACTGTCAAGGGTAATATAGTCAAATCCACCTCAATGGCAGTTTGGTAAAAAATGTTAAGCTGTCAGGGGTAGTATTGTCTTTTTGGCCTCAATGGCAGTTTGGTAAATAATCTGAGCTACCATGGGCATTTTAGGAATTTCAGCCTTAGTGGCAGTCCCTGTAAATATACAAATCTGTTAGGGGTATTTATAGAATTTCTAACTCAGTAGCATCCTTATAATTATACAAAACCACCAGGGTATTTTCAGGATTTCAGCCGTGATAGCACCCATGTAATTATCCTGAACTACCACGGGTAATTTTGGCATTTACCCATGATAAATGGTAAATTACCAAATCTACCATGGTAAAAACCCAGGATTTTACCCCTTCCCCTAAAACTGCCCCGATCGGCCTGCCGGCCGATCCACACCATTTCAGGTGGTTCTACCCCTTCTTCCTCCCAACAACATCAACATCAACAATGAAACAACACATATACAACACCCAGGGAATCGAGACTCACCCTCTGTCGACCCGCACCTACTCCAGAACTCCACTTGTGCAGCAGGAGCTTCCACTGAGCGTCTCAAGACTCGACCAAGCTCCTGGTGTTCGCCTGCAACCCAAAAACCCCTCGCTGGTGTCGAGGGTCCGAAACGTAAGAGAACAGGAGAAGATGGTTTTCAATATTAGGTCTCGATTACAAGAAATTAGAGGTAGGAAAGGAAGAAGAAGTAGAGGGAAGAAAAATCATACCGGTCACGCGCCCTAACACTGCCTTGACGGCGAGGTCTCGCCGAAAAACCGCTCGCCCTCACTTCCTCTGATCTCCACCAATCTCCACCGCACGGGGGGTTTTTGTTTAACTAGCTAGGACGAGGGAGGAGGGAGGAGTTGAAAGGTGGTGGCGGAGAGAAGAGACGCGCGGCGGCGCGGTGAGATTGAGACGGTATCCGTCGAGGAGAGAGAGAGAGAGAGAGAGAGAGGAGGAGAGAGAAAGTGCTGGTCTCCCCCTCCCCCGATCCGGTTATGTGTGTGTGTGTATATATATATATATGACCCAGATTTGATTTCCACTATCAACGGCCCAGATCATCTATGAAAAAGTTACCATAAATAGTAATTAGATAATTTACCATTTATTATTTATCGCATAGTAACTATACATATTCTTGAATAACTTCTGTATATGAACTCCGATTAATCCATAGGACATACCCACGAGTTCGTATTAACGTCCTCTACAACTTTCCTGAAGGAAGTTTCCTCAAATTCTTAACTTATCGTAATGTCACCTTTTACGGTAAAGTAATTAACATTTATTACTTCCGTAAATTAGATAAATTCATAACAAATAGCTCGTAGCTCCGGAAAATATTTCGGACATACCGGAGGACTCGTATTAACATAATATACCCCTTGGAACATTAATTCTATTTCCCCCAAGAACCGAGAATATCTCGATATTAAACTCGAATATTAATTCGGAGAAAATTAACAGTGAGGTTACGATCCTTTGTAACCCGCCTAATCCCGGTAAAAGGATGATTTCAATGTGCATGGCTAAAAATGGAGTGCAAGTAAATTGAGTAGGGACCTATTTACTTTGAGTAAAATAGAATTTTGAGGGTGGGATTTTGAGTTTTTGATGCCCTCATCAATCTCAGTTAGGTTTGGGCTTTTGCAGCAGGTTCAATTTGGATTTGAATTTGGGACCTAGGAAGCAATCACATCCAGATCTTAGATTTGAAACAACTGCTCATCTTGATCTGGTATTGGTTTTGGTTCTTAGGAGTTCATTTACTAATTTTCAAGTTTCTTACACCCTCGGTTACTCTCGAACTCCTAGTGAGCGAATCACCTCTCCTAGGTGATCATATCATCAGTTATAGTTACGGTTACAATCACATTAACGATGTTATCATGTCATATCACTTTTATGCGGTTGCGTCTTGGTTACTTCTTTTATATAGATCGATGCGTTTGAGCATCTTGTTATATTTTCTTACTTTTTCATCATATATGTGTCTGTGCATCTTGTTATGCTTTTTTGCTTTCCTTCAATACGTTTGCATCATACTATGTACCTTTCAATTATTATTAATAAATTTTCGTCTATGATAAAAAAAAAAGTAAAATAGAATTTTATCGGACTCTAAGAACAAGCCCAACAACTTCCCCATTTTGTTCGTATTCTTAATTTTAGAGAATCTTGGGTTGTTTTTAGGTTCACCAGATTCACCATCTTATTTTCCAAAATAGAGATGGAGAAGAAAAAAAAAGCACTCCTTTCCAAAATTTGCAACGATGTATTCATTCCTCAAATATTAATGTTTTACACGCTCTAATGGCAAAAATAAAGATGTATAATATTCTAAAGAGTATGTCATTGTTATAATAATAGATATATAATTTTTTTGTTATAATTATTAATGATGAAACATGTTTTATTGTTGTAATAAATTAATACTAAGATATCTAAAATGACGAAGCTGTTGGAGTTTGAGAATATTTTTTTTAGAGATTTTAGCTTTTGTTTTTCCATTTTAAAGCAATTTTAAAGATGTTAGAGATGATCTAAATATCCGGTGCTTAATTTGCCAAAAATGTGTCTTGAGGAGCAAATAGAATAATAATTAAAAATATACATGAGTTCAATTTCTCTTATGAGCACCAGCAAAAAATGAGATTATTATTTTTGTTTTGTTTACATCTCATAGCTGACCGTTATCTCATTTGATGACCATAGGAAAAATTAACCGTTATCTTCCATTTTATTTATAGAAAAAAAGGATTAAACTTGTAACGAATAGCTAAATAAAATTATTAACCGCCTTAAATAAAATTATTAACCGCCTTAAATAAAATTAACCACCTTTGCACTCGCCTCTGATGAAACAATCATTATAACTATTAAAAAAACGATGGAGGACTCGATGCGTATATACCCAGTCTCAAACTAAACCGAAGTCAGAAACGGGCGGAGAATGTGGGAGATATTCCTCTGTCAGTATCTAATTAATACAAAGAGCGAAATACCAATATTAACCTCTCCACGTCCCAGCCAAACATATAACCGCGTAAAAGAGATGGACCGCGTTGGTCCCACCACCGAGTGTGCTTTTTCGCATGTTCCGGTCTCGTCGATCGAGTTTCCTCTTCCTAATAATAATTGGATTCTGGGAGTAATTGCGGGCGTGAAAAGTGCTTTTCCCCACCGTGAAAAGTGCTTAATTTATGGCTCACCAACCACCAAAAGTGCTGCTTCCATTCCATTCTAGGACCACCCTTCCCTTCATTCTATTCTGTATTTCACTATTTCTGTTCGAGTTTTGTCCTTGCCCTATACAACATGTGAACCAAACACTAATTTGAAACCTAGAAACTACTTTAGAACGTTAACCTTGTACCACCTTCCGACTTTTATCCTTGATGATAATCATTAGCTTTCATAAGACCCACCAAAGTAAAACTCAAGGATTAAAATGTAGGTGATATTTTTTTGATTAAAACTCAACGATTGCTCTGATACCACTGCTGTAGCACCCCTGGGGGGTAAACTACAGTAGCCACGAATTTAAGCCAATAAGAAGCCAACACGTCCGAAGGACGTACCAACAACTTATTAACCTAAAGTCGTAGGCTTTTTAGTGAGTAAAATAAATTTTAAACTTTAAATACTTTGAGTGACACCACATGAAATCCTTAAAACAATCATCAGAGTTTATCTAATTTCGCGGAAGGTGGTCAAAATAAAGGGGACAATTTAAAAACTTTAGCGACAACAATAAAAATACACAACATGGTTAACAAATCGGGGTGACACCTTTACTGTTTATGTAGTAAGCTCTGGTAAATGACTCAAAGAGTAAAACCGAAATAGGGAGTACACTTGGACCGAACATCGAGAAAGGAATGAAGCTCCACACATAGCTCTCTCTATCTTTCCCGTCACAGTATCTGCAAACAATCTGTTGTAGGGGTGAGCGTCGTCCTCGCGTGCTCACGTAGGCCCACCAATGATAGGTTTGAAAACCAAAAACCGTATATATACATATAGATTTGAGCTCGTAATAAAACCATTTATGAAATCCTTGGCACACAAAAACCATCATTTTATATCCTTTAGGAAAACAGTGCAGTATGCTAAAATCATAGGGGCCCAGAGCGCTCAATGTACAAGTACAGCCTGCAGGACTCCTCGGATCTGGACAGCCGAATCCCGGGTTTGTCTTCACTGCAAACCGAGGCCAACTACCTATGCGCTTGAAAACACATAGTAGCGAGAGTGTCCATTTCCAGCTAAATGCCCAAACAGCGCATCTCACTTACGTCTCGCTTAACTCTGTACGAGACGAGCGTAAGCGGGATATTTAAAATAAACAGGGCATCGCCCCCCCGGAGGTTCACGGTCTCGACACCGTGGGAGTGCTAGATACTAGGTCCCGTCACTCTCAGGCTAAGCACCGGAAATCAGGACAACGGTACTACTTTTCGATCCGAGGCACACACACACTAAATCATTTACGTCTAGCCTCGGGTTTTCTTGGCCCAATCATAAGTCATTTATCATTTAATATAAAGAAAACTTTCCCGAGGCATCGACCATGAGCATACACAAAAACATGCACTTTCTCATACATATATAAAACCACTACCAAAGGGGTTCAGGTTCCCTACCTGGAATTGTCGTTCCAAACGCAAGCTCCAAGCTTCCAAGAACTGTCTCGGTGAACCGAGATCACCTTGTAAGCTACATCGTCCGAAAATCACTGCAGAATTAAAGTAGCTTAGCAACCAAGATGTAATAACAGTCAACAGACCTCAGCATTCCTAGTTTGACCAGGAATGACCGCATTGACTAAGTTGACCAACCAATTTCCTTTTATGCACTTTAACCTTTTTGACTTTCTTTTCCAGTTATCGACTCTTTACTCAATTACCGGAAGTCCGACTAAACTTCTGAACTTTCCTTAACCACTTTAACTTGACGTTAGGGTGTCACATAATAATTCGTTGAATTACTATGGACACCCAACGTGTCACACTAACCAATTCATTTACCGAGAGTCGATTTACCGATTTACGTGAAACACCAACTTTACTTAACATGGTCAACTTAACATCTTCCAGAATTTCCAGTTATCATTTTCCGATAACAATTTAACACTTTACCAATTTAACCAAACTGTGTTAAACTTCTTTGAACTTCAAATCTTTACTTAACCATTTTTCTGAAAATGTAACTTTCCCAAAATGGAAACTTTCCTTTAATGGAAACTTTCCCAAAATGGAAAGTTTCCCAATTTAGCAGGTTTCCAAACTTAGAAGATTTCCCAAAATGGTTAGTTTCCGTTTTTATACGTTTCCTTACGTAATTTCCAATTTACGACACTTTACCGACTAAACGGAAACAACACACTTTAAACAGGAGTCGAAAACTACCTCTCGGCATTTCAGCCGGTTTAACTGCATCTCCGGAATCGTTACCGGATTCCGGTCAACTTGCCGGAAATTCACCATAATTTCCCTCGTTTCTTCGCCTCCAAGTTACGACAACATATGCGGGAAAACAACCACAACAACAAAACCAAATTACAACAGATCACAACAAATCCAACAACACATCAACAATTTCACAGTAGCACAAAAACCAGGAGATCTGAACCTCACCTCCAAACCAGTACCAGCAGCCTCCTCTGCTCCTCTGCTCCTCAGTCCTTCCCTCTGTACACTCCACTTCTCAGCTCCTTCACGGCTGCAGCACACCGAGCAGCTCACTGCCTCGGCCTAAAACTCCACCAGCTGCCTCCAAGCTCCTCCCAAGCAACACACAGGTGTCCAAGACTCGCCAGAACACCAAGGATAGGTCGCCGGAGTTGCTAACCTCGAAACCCAGAAAACCCGAAACAGTAACAGTGAATTAGGGAGTTTTGAATTTGGGTTCGATTTAATGATCAAGGGAGAGAAAAAGGAAGAAGAAGAAGAAGAAGAAGAAGAGAGGAGACGAACCAAACCTTTCACGCGCCGAACCGCCGCCGGGATCGCCGGAAATCGGCCGTTGACCGCCAAGCCAGTTAACTTCGATCTCCCTGCACGGTGGATGCTAGGAGATTTCGAAGGTTGGGTCAGGTAGAGGAGAAGAAGAGGGAGAGAATGAAGCTGGTCCGCCGTCGATCGGTGGCCGGACGGCGGAGATACCGGCTGGAGACGCCGGAGCAGGAGAGAGAGCGAGAGGAGAGAGGAGCTTGGGTCAACGCCCGAAATGGGTGTTTGACTCGGGTCAAACCTCTCTACCCTTTTTATAGAGAGATCAACGGCTCAGATCAGATCTTGGAAAGATCTGACGGTCCAGATTAAAAGAAGGTGGAAAGTAAAAGGGTAAATGGTAAAACTGATTTACCGGATTGATAATTAAAAGTTACCGGAAACTTCGAAAATCCGTAGAAAATAAACCGAAGCTCCGAAAAATAATCTGAAAATACCGGGAGACTCGTGTCGACACGCACTATGACATCGAGTCATTAAATCAGGTATTTAGAGAACTTTGAAAAACTCGAAAATGAACGCGGTCGTTAACTCGCGAAGTTACCGAATGCGACTTAACCTCAGTAACTCGCCATTAACCACGGTTAAAACGTGCGGGGTCCCACATTGATCCTCCTTAAAGATTATATCAAAATAGTGGAAGATATCAAATCTGTCGCGACTCTATTTTTGTCCATCAATCACATTTAAACATGTATTTAAGAAGACAAATTTTGTAGCTCATATGCAATAGCCCAATGGTATTACTTAGGTGAATAGAGAGTTCCTACAAGCTTACCATATCTTTGTGTTTGACATTGTAAATGATGCCATAGAAGATCCATTATCTTATTTTAAGTATTTTTCATTAATAAAAAAACCTCAAAGCCGTCACATTTTCAATTAAGGATGAAATTTAGACCTATATAACAACTTTGGATCATCCATGCGCGACCATTCCATGATTAATTGAAGGACATAACATGTTGATTTACTTTGTTTTTCTCTCTTTTTGGTTAGGATAGTATTATTCTTTCTTATGAAAGCAAGGACGTGAGGAAGGTGAGGGAAACCAATTTCGAAACTAGAACGTGGTTTCCACACCGATTGAAATCACAATATCACATACCAAGTTGCAGGTTTGAATTTGGTAAACTATTGTTTGGCACCAAGTTCCATAGCATCACCAGCAAGTTTCCACTGGTGGAGGAACGATTTGGAAACCGGAACTTTGGAAGTGTTGACGTAACTTGGTAATTGGAACCAAATCAATAAGGATATTGGTAGACGTGCTTACAGGAGACACACTTTCACACAAGCACTTGGATATTGGACTTCTGAGTGTATCAACTAGCATCCTAAGGGAAAGCTGTGATAACTTTGCAAGTCTAGAGGGTTTGCAATGTCAGTTTACATAATCCTTGTTGCAATCATGTAAATGACTAAATTCAGATTCATAAGATAGAAGTCATCAGGGAAATTGAACCCTTTTTCCTTTAGGTTTAATTCATTCTCATTTTTGCTGCTCAAAGTGGCAGCCAATCCTGCTAGTCTTGGGCTTGCTTCAGAGTCGGAAAACTGTCACTGTCTCTAAAGCTTTAAGCTACCAAACAATAATGCCCATATCATTCGAGATGTATGTTCTTGAAGTATATATCGTTTGAGATTCAAAGCAGACCAGTATCATGAAAATAAATTAATTATAAAATTTTAATCTACCTCGCAACTACTTCCTCCTGTTTCCAACATTACTGCACAAGAGATGGTGTTAGCAGCTCAAAACCTATACAGCAACCATGTATACAATCAGCCGACCTGCCTCCTGTCTAACCCACTTTGTGTGCCTACACAGGACCGCCACTGAAAACATGTAATGCAGCAGCTTGGCCCTGCACATTTCAGGGATTTGGGCCGCCAGCAACATTTTATGCAGCTTGGCTTCCAGCAAGAGGAGCATTTCAGCTTCCAGCATGAGGAGCATTTCGGCTTCCAACAGCGTGAGGAGCATTTTGGGTGGCAGGAGCCTTTTACACATTTTGGTATTGAACATTCAGGGCATTTAGGTCGGCAGACTTTAATTCTGCCGCAATGGCTTGCACATGATCTCTTGTGCACATGCATGTTCTGCCGGATCTTTTTTAGACTGATTTTTGTGGTTATGTTCTCCATTTCTTGGATAAATCTGCAAAGATGGCGGATGTAATCAGGGTAAAGCTCCAAGTTGCCGTGCCCATCTCCTTTAATCCACAAAGGCTCATAAGGATCCCTTGCCATTTCCCACAGTCCATTGCCATGTAACCAATTAACAATATCATCTTCTGTACCCTGAAAGTGCATTTCAGCTTATAATTATGACCAGGCATATCAACTGAAATTAATATGACTACAGAAACTTCTTGAATAATCATTGATAAAATATGTTACGAAAGTAGGAAAATACTTAGAACCGAACTCAGGTTGTCAACCTAAAGAGCCAGCCAAAGTTGTAGGTCACCATGAGTTTAGTGATCTCTTAACAATCAGCATAGTAGTGAAAGACCGGTCTAAGACAAAAAGCTAAGCATTTACATATTGACACATATAGTGGCATGCTTCTGGTGACAAGCGGTATCTCTTGATGCATTTAAAAGGGAACAGGCATAATCATGTGATTACAATCTACTAATACTATTCAATTAAGGCTTTGAGATTCTGCTTTAACCTCGGGTTAGTGTCCATAAGGATAAGGATAATGTGTTTCATCAATATGTTTAACGGTAAATGTGATAATAGATATAGTGGCTGTCTTAATTGTTTAAAATAAGAAGAAATTACATAACTTATGTCTAACGCAGAAATAAGCAACTCAATTTTAGGATTGGCTCTACTCTGGCAAGAGTTGCAAACACGTGCTTTAATGTCATACCTTCATCTCATCAGTCAAAGTACACTTCCTTTCTTTCCATTAGGAACTCAAATTCTCTTTAACACAAAAACCCATCATTATTTCTATCCTAATCACCTAGAATACTTAACCATCAATCTATCAGTATTTACTACTGAGATGAGATGCTAAGATCAGAAATATGATGCATGACATTGAGCTTTCAAGAAACTCAAGGATTGGTGACCCAGAGAGTTGGTTTTATCTTTGTGTTGAACATTAAAAAGTCAAGAATTTGAAAGAGGTGGTGATTGCAGATAAGTATCAAAAAAAGGAGATAATATCATAAATATAATTGCAAGTTATCTCATTCAAATTAGAGTCCAAAAATTGACCAATTCCACAAACCAACCTCCGAAACAAAGAAGGAAAAATAACAGAAACAAAGAGATTTTTCAACATGTCAGATAAGTATTGACCGGTTCATCTCCGTCAACTCCGTGGACGTTCAAAATTCGAACTCATGCTCATCCAATCTGTTCAACGTCCTCTATATAAAGAACACAATTCTGCAAACAATGGGGGACACAGGGAGAGAAGGGTGAGAAAACTGGGAGACGGAGAATAGTGAGAAAGCATAGATTAGGGAGAGATAGTAAAAGAAGAGCAAAGTTCAATTTCAGCACCGAAGGAGAGTGAAAAGAGGAAGAGCAACAAGATAGAGGAGTTATAGAGTTACCTGGAGATATTAGCCGACAAACACAGAAGCTTCAAGTTCAGGTATCCCGTATCCTTCTCTATGAGGTTGCTCATCATTTTTCCTTTATCATTGCTGATGTCTCCAGTACATACATAAAGTCAGGCTCTGCAGTTTTCATCTTTCCCATATCACCAGAAAATAGCCCTCTGTATTCTCAGAAGTCTCAAAATCCGAAACACTCACCAACTCGTGATCAGCTTCAAATGACCAAGCGGGATGCGGAGTCTCTTCCTTCGGGAATTGCACTGAGTTTCTTTTCTTACTTCTCCCAATGTGGAAGTGAGTCTTGAAAGGAACCACGGTGCTCTCAATGTTACCTTAAAGGATGACGGAGTCTGTATTGTAACTCGAAGCCAGCCAAGCTGATCTATTTGCAATCCCATCATCGCAAACAGCCAAAAGCAGGGAGGACATGAGTTGTTTCGTACCAATGCAGAACTATTGTTCAAACAAGACGAACCACATCAGTCCGTCAAAGTGTAGGTGTCTGAAAAGCTACAAGCCATAATGAAAAGGAGAGAAGGCCTTAATAAGTCTGCAAACGGCTCCATGATCATCATTGTGTAGCAAAAGCCAAGAGTCTACAAGTCCACCTCTTCACATTATTAAACAACTTGCAGTGAAGAAAGGCTTCAAAGACTTCTGTAGAAAGCCTGCACACAGCAAGCAAATCATTTGATGTACAATTGTTAAAATATGTCTCAAAGCAAGGGGCCTTTCACAACTCAAGCTACACGAAGGAAAAGAAGACAAGCAGTACAAATTCTAAACCACCACCAGATTGAATCAAAGAAGACATTCAGTGTGAAAGGTGGGGAATCAAATGACAAAGACAAAGAACACATCCAGGAGTTTATCACAACAAGAGCATGGTATTCAAAATTTCAATAAACTTCAAAGGAAGCAAGCGGTGGAGTGGACATGATGAACTTGTTTAATCAAATTGTTAATTAAAACATGTGTTGATATATTTCCAAAGACATTTGACACGTCCAGTTTGATTTGCTTTGTGCATAAGAGACAAATGTCTCAATTAAACATATGATGTCTCTATATCAAATGGTGGCCATGAATCAATAAATTTCCAATTAAGCAATAGATGCTTACCAAGAGGGTCAGACGCGAAAGTGGCCAAGAATACCGAAGCCAAACCGCTCCAAGTTTCGGCAAAGACAGTGGCAATGAAAACAGAAATCAAAAGTGGAAGATTAATTGTCAGGAAGAAGCTATTCAAAATCAAGGAGACCCATCCAGAAGAAGTCTTTACCCAAAGCAAATGTCGACTGTGGGAAGTGGAAGCAGCACCAAGTTGAAGATTACCTGCATAGCTAGACTCTTTGGATCAGATCCGATCTCCATCTCCATCGCTATTCTGAATGATAACAGTAGAATTGGAATTGGAGAAGAACGCCTATTATGCTCTCTTGGGATTCGACTTTTGCGTAAGTAAAGTCAGTTTCAGATGATTTGGGTTCTGCAGATTTTGGGCCGTGGCAAACCCACAAATGATCAAAGCCCAGAAACGGTGTTCCGTCAACCAAGCAATTAAGACGAGGCCCAAATCAGATAAGACGTTTCCGATGCAAGTTACATGCCTCACCAAAATTACCCGTTGAGTACAAGCCAAAATACAAACAGTGCAAAAGCCCATCTCAAAATATCAAGGCCCACTGTGAAGCTCGGCACGACGGGTGCCCAAATCAAATAAAATGCCTCCAAGGAAAAATCTATGGGCCTCTCACAAATGAAAGGGAAATAAGCCCACAAAAGACAATGCAAGTCCAAATACAGCAGTGTAAAAAGCCCACTTCAAGTGTCAAGGCCCAACTGCAAAGCCCAGGATGATGGGTGTCCAAATCAAATCAGCTGGCACCTCACCAAATGAAGTATCGACAAAAATGCAATTGATGGATTCAAATACATATGTCAAAACCAAATCCGGGCGAGAACTACAATGGTTTGATTCCCACAAAGGGATATGTAGGCAGTCTGGATTTAAGTCTAGATACAACCATGGCTAAACCAAATCCTGGTTCTTTTTAAGCCAATTTTCTAAATACAAAATCAAATCCCTGAATCCATCAGTCAAATTCACCATTCCAGATAGAATCCCTGACTCTATCAGTCAAATTCATCATTCCAAACAGAATCCCTGACTCCACCAGTCAAATTCGGCCAGTCCCAATGAATCACTGACTTCGTCAAATTCTACCAAAAAAATCAAATTCATTCCCAAATCATACAGTTAAAGTCCATACAAAATTCTTGGGCTTTAAACCAAAAATGAACTACGGACGGTTTGATCCCTCAAACGGGGTACGTAGGCAATCTAGCGACCCACTAGATGCAACCACCATCCCAAAAGAATCCCTGATTTCATCAGTCAAATTCACCATCCCAAAAGAATCCCTGATTTCATCAGTCAAATTCACCATTCCAAACAGAATCTCTGACCACCAGTCAAAATCGGCTAGTCCAAATGACTTCAGTCAAATTCTCAAATTCTTTCCCAAATTCGAACTACACCGGTTTGATCCCTTCACAGGGTATGTAGGCAGTCTAGATTTAAATCTGGATGCAACCACAACTTCAAATAAAGTCTCGGATCTTCTGAAGCCTTGCTCCATAGCACATATGCCTTCAGATACAAATCCAAACACTACTCTCATTTAAAAATCAGAGCCCTCCAATAAGTCATTCACTTGTTGGGGATCTTGAACTACGATTGGCTTGATCCTTTTCCCGAGGGTACGTAGGCAACCCATTCGGGTGCAGCCACAAAAACAAACAAACCCAGTCACCCCTCTAGTTGGTATTTTCATTCGGAATCAAAGGGTTTTCCTCTTGAAATAAGGGGATGTAATTAAGAGATATTCTTATCTTGAATAGTTCGAACTTAACATAATAAAAGTTCTACCTCGATCCCTCAATGAGATAGAACGAAATTATGTTGAGTATATTAATTTACCATTTTTGCTCAACACTTTGATAACAAGAGAAATAAGAAGATGTCATGTTACATCAACTACTATTAGATATAAATCTCATAGAACTAAATCCTTGGTGTTTCTCGTACGTAGTTTATTGAGTCAAATGAATTGATGATTAAGTGAATCCTATTTCCAACACAGATCAGAAGCAACTTAGTACAAAAACTAAAATGTGAACAAGTATAATAAATGACAGCTAACTTGAGGTGCATTTCCTATAACAAATGAGTTCTAAGGGTTCAATACACAAGACATACAAAATTCAGATTTTATCAACTTATAGCCTGAATCAAACATTTTAGTAAAATTAGTTCTATCACCCCTTGTAAACTATCAAGGATCCCAACTTCCCAGGAGCTTCATACATCTCCGGACTCCCCAAGTCTAATCAACTCCATTCTCCATGAAAATATCTGAAGATTCTGAACTCCATCTCATCTCTTTCAAAGTTCATTTAATTATGAAACATATTTGAACCATGAATTTCTTTATAAAACAAGAAAGACATAATTGCACCTTATGTGTTCTGTCTCCCATGTTCTTTGGTTACTCTTTTCCCAGGATGTGAAAAAAAACTTTAAGTCTGGGACTGACAACCTACCTGGAAATCCTGTGTACCATTTCCACACCCTTACACAATGTGTCTGCAGACTCTATAGACAAACCTCTATTAGCAGTGAGGATTTCACAGGTTGCCACAATCCATTACCCAGTGCCCAATAACACTAAAGAAAGGTATAGCTATAGGGAACATGATGGAGGTGGTTAAAAATAAATAAATAAATAAAAGGAAACTCCAGTCAGATACAGTTTAATAACTACTGGGGTTTGACTGTATGAGCAAGTGAAACCTATTTGTCAGTCAACCTATCTAAGTTTATATTCTGTTTTAACTCCATGTTCAGATAGATTACTTAACTTTTACAGTGGCATATAAGAATATGTACTGCCTGCGACACATCAGCTCAGTCTTGGAAGTTAGTCAAGATATAAGACAAGTGAGGAAAATAAATGCATTCATACTCCATCTGTTTCTTTTAAAACTAACAATCACTGCCTAAGGTCAGAAGTATAAACAAACAAAGCATCACACAAGAAGTATCCAACCGGTCTGAGTGGCTTGTCCAATTGTGGGAGATTAAAGTTTAATTGTGCCAAATGTTAAAGATGTCACCATTTTACTACTGCTGTGCCATTTTACCACTGCTGTTAAGCCAATTACCACTGCTGTTGCCAACTGGTGTTTTTCGGTTCACCTGTCAACATCACAGTCAAGAATTCTGTTATCCAGCTGTCATCACATCCTCATTTCACTCTTTTAATTTCTGATTCTGTTAGAAGATATTTTCTGCTTTTGTAAACATTATATAAACGATTGCTTTGTGTTCAATTGTAAGTTTGAGACTCATTTTGATTTTCGGCTGAAGAATATCAAGTAATACAGGTCATTTCTCTCTGCATTCTCTTCTTCCTTCGATCTTTTCTTATCTTCAAGTCAGCCATGAATGCCATGTTATCATGGTATCAGAGCTTTGGCTCTTGATTCTGTGGTAAAAATCTTGTGCTTACTGATGTTCGCTTCCGTTCACATCTTTATTTCTCGTGTGATTTGAGTTCTTTAAACCCTAGACTACAGTTTCTGTTCTTTAAGCAGTCTTGTTGATCGTTGATGAAGCAGTTGTGATTGTGATCTATAATCTAGCTGAGATTTTGTAGATCTAGTTAATTTGCTGAATGATGAGTTCGTTAGACAAGGTTTATGATTTGAAGAAGATTTGCAGTATGTTGAATTGTTTGATTGAGAGCTGTGTTAAAGTTGATGAAGATTTTATGAAGTCTTGAGTATTATGAAGTATTGAAGTATGAAGTAGTATTCAGCAAGTAATTTGATGTGATATTGTAGTATGAGATGCTATTTTGTAGTAAATCAGTGAGGTATTAAGGTTTCAGATAGTATGAAATGAAATATGGTATACTGTAAGGGTGCTACTGTAGGTTGAAGAAAGACATCGAGTTGAGAATCCTATATAAACCTGAGAAACGTTAGCACTTTTATCAGCTAATTACTCTGAAGGTTAACATTGTGAGGTGTTGTGCTATTCTTCTGATCAGATAAACAGAATGTCTTCGATTCAGACTGAAGTTAACTCTCTTCTGAGTATGATATCTGCAAGGCTTAATGAAAGGAATTTCATAAAATGGAGCTTTCAATTTCAATCAGTGTTAGGTGATGATTTGTTTTGCTACTTTGATGGAAGTAATCCATGTCCTCCTCGATTTTCTTTGGCTGAGGATGGGGAGGTGACAACAAATATTACTGCAGCATATACAAAATGGAAGAAATATGACAGAGCATTAGTTGGACTGCTAATGGCTACTCTGGATGATGATACTCAGGAAGTGATTGTGGGGTGTAAGTCATGCAGAGAGGCATGGCTAGCTTTGTTTGAAAAATTTTCTACTATGTCAAGAGCAAATATAATGCAGCTAAAAACTGACTTGCAAACAATCAAGAAAGGAAGTGAATCTATTGATCAGTATCTGCATCATATTAAACATTCTAGAGATCAGCTTAATTCTGTGGGAGTTTCAATTGCAGATGAAGACATCATAATAGTTGCTCTTAATGGTTTGCCTGATGAGTATTCAATGATCAAGACTGTTATTCGTGCTAGAGATACTTCTATATCTATGAGAGATTTCAGAACTCAGTTACTTGCAGCAGAAAGAGATATTGAAGCTCATTTTGTTCCTTCAAATACAATGTCTGCTATGGTTGTCAGGGGAAGAAATTTCAGTCATGGTGGTTCTTCTCATATAAGTCAGTATCAAGGTGATAAGGGGAAAGAGACCTGGTCCAACAACTATGGTCAGAATTCAAATTCGAATTTCATGCAGAATAAATATAGTGGTGATGCTTATAGGCATTTTGGATCTGGAGTAGTGTGTACTACATGCAACAATAAAGGTCATGTTACAACTGATTGTTGGAGAAATGCTACTTGCACTTATTGTCATATGCATGGACACATAGCCAGAAGATGCTATACTAATCCTGAGTCTATATTCTATAGACCACATCTTGTTGAATATAAGAAAACTGTAGGAGCAGCTCCTGAGTGTCAGCTATGTTGTCAGAAAGGTCATACAGCAATTAATTGTGTTACAAGAAATGTTGTTCCTACTGGTGGTGGAAATGCAGTTCTAGTTTGTCAAATCTGTGGTAACAAGGGTCATGCTGCTTTAGATTGCTCTAACAGAAGCAATTATGCTTATCAAGGAACTAAACCTCCAACTACTCTTACAGCTATGACAGCACAGTCTTCTGATAAACCAATTTCATTGTCTAATGACTATTGGATAGGAGACTCTGGAGCTACCCATCATATGACATCAGATATCAGAAATCTCCATATTGCTCATCCATATGAATCTCCTAATTCCATCACTATTGGCAATGGTGAAGGTTTGACAGTTAAACATATTGGTTCTTCTGTTATTACTCCTGATACTCATAAATTCCATTTGAATAATGTGCTGCATGTTCCTAGTCTTGCTGTTAACTTGTTGTCTTTTAACAAGTTATGCAAAGACAATAATTGCTATATTACAATGGATGATATTACTATAACTGTGCAGGACAAGGCTTCCAAAGCCCTGTTATACAAAGGAAAGAGTAATGATGAAGGTCTTTTTGTGTTCAAATCTTCAGCAGAGAAGTTGTCTTGTAAAGATTCTTTTGCTTATGTTGGAACTGCAATGAATTCCTCTCTTTGGCACCAGAGACTTGGACATCCTTCTTCTGGTATAGTGTCAAAGATGCTGTCTCTCTCACACATTTCTTCTTCTAAAAGTGATCAGTTTAATGGAAAATGTGTTGCCTGCTTATCTGGAAAAATGCATAGATTACCCTTTACTGAGTCAAAGTCTGAGTCTGTATCTGTCTTTCAGAAAATCCATTCAGATGTATGGGGTCCTTCTCCTAGTATATCAATTGAAGGTTTCAAATATTATGTTACCTTCATTGATGACTATACTAAATTTGTATGGATTTACCCCTTGATTAATAAATCAGATACTTACTCAACCTTTGTCAAGTTTTGTGCCTTTGTTCATACTCAATTTCATCTTACAATTCAAATTCTTCAAACTGATGGTGGAGGGGAGTATAACAGTAAGGCTTTCAGTTCCTATTTGCAGTCGAAAGGCATTGTGCACTATATCACTTGTCCCTATACTCCCCAGCAGAATGGAGTAGCAGAGAGAAAGAATCGACATGTGATAGAAACATGTGTCACTTTATTAACAGCAGCTAAACTTCCTAAACCCTTTTGGTTTCATGCTGTGGCACATGGTGCTTATCTCATTAACAGAATGCCTTGTCAATCTCTTAAGATGGTTTCACCTTATTTCAAGCTTTTTGGTACTCAGCCTGCTTTGACATTTCTCAAGATTTTTGGAACTGCATGTTATCCTTATCTAAGGCCTTATGCTCATGACAAATTGGATGCCAGGTCTGTCAGATGTGTATTTTTGGGATATGCTCTTGGTTATAAGGGTGTGTTTTGCTACAGTATTGAGAAGAATAAATTGTGGATGCGCAGGCATGTGGTTCATGATGAGAGTGTATTTCCTTATCACTTACTTGTTCATTCTCGTTTACCCCCATCCAGTGCACCAAAGTCATCCAGTTTCTCAGTTTCAGGCCTAACTTCAGAACAAATCTCAGCTGTATTATCATTTTCTCAACCTGTTTCACGAGCCACAGATAATACCAACAATAGGGAGAGTTCTACAGTTGCTACTGAACACAGTCATGACCTACAGATTAATAGTCTTCCTTCTCCAGTTGATAGTGGCACTATTGCTCACAGTCATGATTTTCAAACTAACAGTCTTCCTCAAGAATTGCATTTTATTGCAGATCCTCAACAAGTCTACAATCACCATTCCATGTTGACTAGAGCTAAAAATGGGATTGTCAAGAGAAAGTCTTTTGCAGATTATTGTGCATATTCTTGCATTGCTCATAAGAATATTACTGAGGAATTTCCCTTTTTCAATGGTTTTACAGCAGTTCTTGATGTTAATGATGTTATTGAATCAAAATCTTTTAAGCATGCTGTTGGTATAGCAGAATGGGATGCTGCAATGGCTGAAGAAATAGATGCTTTAACAAGACAAGGAACCTGGGATCTTGTTCCTTTGCCAGCTGGTAAGAATATAGTTGGCAGCAAGTGGATTTATAAGGTAAAGAAAAATGTAGATGGTACTGTATCTCGATATAAAGCAAGGCTAGTAGCTCAAGGCTATAGCCAGGAGAAGGGTTTAGACTATGAAGAGACTTTTAGTCCTGTCATTCGCCACAGTACAGTCAGAATTCTCATAGCCCTTGCTGCTATGAACAGATGGGATCTTAGACAGCTAGATGTGAAAAATGCTTTTCTACATGGTGAATTAAAAGAAGAGGTGTATATGCAGCAACCTCAGGGTTATGTTGATCCTGATAAGTCTGATTTTGTTTGCTTGCTTAAGAAGTCATTATATGGTTTAAAACAGGCACCTAGAGCATGGCATGAAAAATTCACTACTTATCTTCCATCTCTTGGTTTTCAGTTCACTCATTCAGATCCAAGTTTGTTCATTAAACATTCTTCAGATGGACTTGTTGCTCTACTGTTATATGTAGATGATATTGTTATCACTGGATCAGATACTACAGGAATCAATGCAGTGATTAAAGAACTAAGTGGAGTTTTTGAAATGAAGGATCTTGGTACATTGTCCTATTTTTTGGGAATCGGCATTGAGTATACTGAATCAGGAATTCTTATGACTCAAACAAAGTATGCAAAAGATTTGCTTTTGAAAGCTGGTATGACTACTTGTACAGGCTGTAATACTCCTTGTTTACCCCACAATCAGTTGTTAAAGACATAGGGTACACTTTTATCTAATCCATCTTTATACAGGAGTATTGTTGGAGCACTTCAGTATTTAACTCTGACAAGACCAGATATAGCCTTTTCAGTTAATACTGTGTGTCAATTCATGTCTCAACCAACAGATGTTCATTATGCTTCTGTCAAGAGAATACTTAGATACTTGCAGCATACTCAACATAAGGGTTTGTTCTTGAAGTATGGTTCTCTAAATCCTTTTATTACAGCTTATAGTGATGCAGATTGGGCAGGTGATATTAATCACAGAAGGTCAACAACTGGTTTTGTTGTGTTCATAGGCAGTTGTCCAGTTTCCTGGCAGTCCAAGAAACAAGGGTCAGTGGCTAGAAGCTCTACAGAGGCTGAGTATAGGGCTCTAGCAAATACTGCTGCTGAAATATCCTGGTTGAGACAGTTGCTTTGTGATTTGCATATTACAATCTCAGCACCTCCATTGTTAAAGTGTGATAATCTGTCTGCTATTGCCTTAAGTTCAAATCCAGTTTTTCATTCAAGAATCAAGCACCTAGATAATGACTTTCACTTTGTGCGTGAAAAAGTTCAAAGGGGGGATTTGCTTCTTCAGTATGTACCAACAGAATCTCAAACAGCAGATATATTTACCAAAGGTCTTCATAGTCCTATGCTGCAACATCACTGTGCCAATCTCAGCTTACTAACCCGAGCTGAGATTGAGGGGAGGTGTTAAAGATGTCACCATTTTACTACTGCTGTGCCATTTTACCACTGCCATTTTACCACTGCTGTTAAGCCAATTACCACTGCTGTTGCCAACTGGTGTTTTTCGGTTCACCTGTCAACATCACAGTCAAGAATTCTGTTATCCAGCTGTCATCACATCCTCATTTCACTCTTTTAATTTCTGATTCTGTTAGAAGATATTTTCTGCTTTTGTAAACATTATATAAACGATTGCTTTGTGTTCAATTGTAAGTTTGAGACTCATTTTGATTTTCGGCTGAAGAATATCAAGTAATACAGGTCATTTCTCTCTGCATTCTCTTCTTCCTTCGATCTTTTCTTATCTTCAAGTCAGCCATGAATGTCATGTTATCACCAAAGATCATTCATCTAATTCTAGAAAAGAGATAAATGGCTATACTTGGCTAAATTGAAATGGGATTACTTTAATAAAATGTAGTCAGTGCTGTGGAAGATGCATAGAGATCACATCAAGGTATTCAACTGGAATGAACCAGTAAACCATAAGCTCCATGAAGAAATATCAAGCTAACAACAGTTTCACAGACACGAAAAAAAATTCATCCTGATGGTTATGTTTCCAACGTTACATTTTTGACCAGACAAAGAAAGACATTAGACTTATAGTGATTGAATCAAGAAGCACTTACATGTATCACTAGCACAGGGCACTTCACGTTCTTTATTTTATTGATGTTCTGCATACATAAGAATACATGCATTAGCAAAGCATGATACTCTAGTCTTGGCACATACTATATTAATCATTCTCAGACTCTACCAATTGTAAGTCAATATTAGAAATACACTCCTATATGGTAGACTGTTTCAAGAATCAAGTTGAAGCCAGACATTAAACTCAAATAGCCAAGAGAAAAAACCATACCTTATAAATGTCGAAGCAGAATGTGAATTTTACATGGCAAACAACACAAAGGCCGGAGAGAATTGCACTGTGCAGAACTACACCCCTTAATCTTGGTAGTTTAGATGCCAAGTGGAGTGTTGGTCCACTTCCAACTGACTGCCCATACAAGATCAAATCTTCCTGGCTAATTCCATAATCAGTCTCAAGGCACTCATATACTGCCTCTATGTCAGCATATGTGTTTTCCTCACTTGGCTGGATTCCAGTAAGTAAAAGGCATAATTAAATACTTCAACTGGACATGTATATAGGGCATGAGCTGTTTGAGATATTAATGATGACAAGAAATACAAGAAATAATGCACTAACTAGCAAACATGTGTAACATTGAATGCATAACATGAACAGATACCTCCAACATTCATGAAAAGCAACTAAAAGATTACAAAATCCAAAACATCAAGGCAGTCTAATACTGTAAAAAGCCAATAAACATATTCTTTCTATAATGTGTTGCATACATTAGCCTTACAAACCAACAGTTACCTAACTTGTGTATTATCATATTTGTCGCGGCGTATAAAGCTTAAATGCAGGGGGACTCCATTAACGTGTGACCAAATTCAGTTGAAGTTGCTCAACTGTCAGTTGCTAATATCACTCACAAACCAGCTTAAATTTCTACAATTATTGACATATCAAGAATAAGACATATGCCTTCAGTCTTGAGGAAGTGGTCTTCCCAACGTGCAGATATATAGTTTTCTAAACTAATCCTGAATATTCTGAACCATTGGTCACTATGCCGTAGGCCTTCTACATAATCCCACCATATGACTTTCTACCTTTATATTTTAGAAACTACGTGATGATATGAATTATCTCTCAAATGGTTAATCACTTTGACGGTTTGGAGCAATTGCAATTCCTCGAATGAATTATACAGTGTGGTATATCATTAAAGGATCTTTCTGGTCTGCATGATTATAAAATGTGTTGCTTAATATTCAAACAGGGTAGAAGTAGAACAAATTTCACATGATGTAGCATAAGATTATTGTGGGCTACCTTGCCAGTAGAGGCTCCATAGCCAGAATAGTCATATCTGCACACACAATTCAAACTGGATGAACATCAAACCCAATCAAACGAATGGCAGGGAATTCGAGAAGCGCTACTAATTAATAATTAATAGCAATGTAATTGATATTCATTAAAAACACAAAAAGAGAAGGAGAAAGTGAAAGACAGATTCGAAGATCCCTGAGGCACAAAATTCCAAGAGAAAACAAAAAAAGAACAGTAAAGCTGAATCTCCATATCCAAATAGAGCAACAAAAACCACTTACTTTATACAAGGGAAAAGGTAATATTGCCTAATTCACTTTCACTTTGATTTGCTCTTTGTGGACAAACATGAAAAGACAGTCAATAATAGAGTGTGTGAGAAAACCGTTGAAGTTGAGAGATTTAAACATTGACCCAGATCTAACCAGACCCACTGCAAAATCTCAACTTAAGGAAATGTAGTAAATCAAACTAAAGCTCAATTTAACAGCATCAACTGTTAAGTAAAAACAAAAAATCAAACAAGCTCACAAACAAAAGGGAACTTTTTTGAGAGATTTGCAAACTCCATGGTCCATGAAGGAATAAAAACAGAGAACTAAACAGAACCCAGAACCCAAAATCCACACATTATGAGACCCAGTAGAGCAAATTGTCTAAAAACAAAGAGAAAGTGACTGACTAACCCAATGAGATTGACCCCGAGAGCGACCTTGAGCTGGACAAAGAGATCATAGAGTTGACCAAGGTCAGCAGCATTGCCATGAGAGTAAAGCAGAGTGAGACGAGCGTATTGGTTTCGAAGATAAAAGGCGACAATCTTGGAGCCACGTGTGTTGTCAATGAGCAAAACGTCGAGGGAGTTGTCGTCGGCGTGAGGGAGAGGGAATGAGGTGGTGGTGGTGGTGGAAGGGGAGGCTACGACGGTGAGCTTGCCGTCGTTGGTTTCAGGGTGGAGGATCTTGTAGGTCGGGGGAGATGGAGGGAAAAAGGCGAATTTAGAAGCCAAGGTAGACCACATGTACCCCATTCAGGAAACCCAGAATGAGATTCTAGCCAGCTCATTGAGTGAAGACAGGGACTAGAAGACGAGGAAGAGCAGAGTGCATTGAGATGGGTTTTGGCTTTGGCTTTGTTTTTGGGGTTTAAGGTGAGAGGATTTGAATGGGGGATGCACACTAGAAAGTTGGTTTCGGGTTTTGTGTAGATAGATAGAGAGTGTGTCACTGTGCAAGGTGAGTGAGGTCATGACTTCCCAGAAGAGAGAGAGAGATGACTTCATTGGTTGTCAGGTGGAGACTGGAGAGCAGCCAAGCAAGTCAAGATTTGCATCTCTTTCACTCTGACTAGCTCACAACAGGACATCTCTTTCATTTTGGCCATATTCGGACTCTTTCTTGTGCCATTTTGTGTCTCATAATTGTTATAATATGTATATTCAAGAATTAATTTCAGTGTATTGAATTTTGGGTCACAAATCAATTGTGTTCTTTTTTTTCCTCTTATCACGTGTACCCTTAAACTCTTAAAATTCATCAAGCTGGGGAAATTCAAATTCATGTTGATCATGACATCAGCGTTCGACGTGGTGGAGAAAAAATGACCCACATTCTGACATGACTCACCCCAGGTTAAACCCCTTTAACCCGAAGTAAATCCTGCGGGGACCATTTCAAGGGAACTTCTTACCGAAACCCCCTTGAAATGGCCAACCCTTCCTACTAAACTAACTAAACCGGGTTAATCAGAGCAGTCTACAGAGATAATTACCCCAAAGAATTTCAAGCAGCAACGGGATGATCGACTATGCCTCGACTCACGTACGCGCTCGACCTCCTCTCAAGAACCCTGCATCACTGGGCATTTAAAAACGAAAGGCCCAGGGGAGAAACATTTAAAAACTGTTAGAGTGAGTGGACGAAAATCAAATATAAAACTCTATTTCTTTTAATGTTCTCCCCAAAAATGTTTCGATTTAAACAACATTTATGCATGCCCACAAATACTGAATTTCCCACAAATGCATGACAAGGTAAACAACCAAAGAGTATGGGAAGAGAAATGTTCTCAAACATAATAAGTCTGACCTCTCAGACTAGGGTCGGAGCTAAGAGCTCTAGTAGCGCCCTCACGCTACGCTATGCTAGCTAGATAAAATAATACGGTCAACCCTTATAATATCAACCTGACCTCTCAGGCTTGTCTGACCTCTCAGACCAGGGTCGGAGCTAAGAGCTCTAGAATATGTGATAACGGTCAACCCTTATAATATCAACCTGACCTCTCAGGCTTGTCTGACCTCTCAGACCAGGGTCGGAGCTAAGAGCTCTAGAATATGTGATAACGGTCAACCCTTATAATATCAACCTGACCTCTCAGGCTTGTCTGACCTCTCAGACCAGGGTCGGAGCTAAGAGCTCTGGATAAAGTGGAAATGGTCAACCCTCATAGTGCACTACGTAATTTGCCTGACCTCTCAGGCTAGGGTCGGAGCTAAGAGCTCTAGTAGCGCCCTCACGCTACTCTAACTAGCATATTTATTGGTCAACCCTTAAAATAAAAATTCATAACAATACATTAATCAAATTCTCTTCCCAAAACAAATAAGTAAAACAATTCCTTGTCATATATGCATAAAACCAATTTCCAACGAAGTCTCGGGTTCAAATCCATTCGAAAGACGGCCATCACCGTCTATAACCATTTTCGGGAGAAATAGAAAATTGAGTAATAATGTAAATACGTTCAATCATCAAAATCAATGCCTCAACATGATAAAAATCATTAACCGAGGTTCCCGCTAAACTTTCTCCAAATAAACATTCATGAACCCGAGGAAAATATGCTTCTCGAAAACCATCATAAAAACCATGCAATTAAATCAAACATTAAGGCATGCATTTATTTAAAATAATATGTCCACTCACAGTACTATTGTGACCTTCCCGCTCGGAAAGCTCCTCGAGCGAAACTCTCGAACTACCCGCGTAGTCGAGCCCGTCTCACGTCCGACCAGAGACTGTACAACAAATCATCAAATTAGTCAATCACAGTTGACTTGGTCTTTTCCTAGTTGACCAGGAAATTCCTATTTGACCACAAGTTGACCGAGTTCCTTTTTATGACATTTTACCCTTTTTGACTTTCTTTCCCGGTTATCGACTCTTAACTCAACTTACCGGAAGTCCGACTCAGTTTCCGAACTTTCATTATCACTTTAACTTTACATTAGGGTGTCACATTAATCAGTACATTTAACCTTGAGTCGATTTACCGATTTAACCTTTCCTTATAAATTCCAGTTATCAATTTCCGATAACAATTTAACATTTTACCGAATTAACCAACTAGTGTCCAGCTTCATTGAACTTCAACCCTTTAACCATTTTTCTGAAAATGCAACTTCCCCAAAGTGAAAGCTTTCCTTTAATGGAAACTTTCCCAAAATGGAAAGTTTCCCAAATTAACAGGTTTCCAAACTTAGAAGGTTTCCCAAAATGGAAACTTCCTAATTACGTCCAATTTTCTCCGTAATTATTCAACTTAGGACTTTACCGTACTTTTCGACTAAAAGCCTAACAGGGAGAAATGATTCCTACCTCTTCGGCATTCTGCCGGTTTAATCGTATTCCCGGGGTTTGCCGGATTCCGGTAACTTGCCGGAATTTCGCCATACCCTCCCTGTTTGCCCCGATTCACCAAGTTACGACAACAGCGACAACAACAACACAATTCAGTATGTTAATATCACTTCAGCAACAACACCATTATATTTGTCACTCTTCTCATAACTTCAAAGTAATCACAACTCACCCTATAATCAAACGACAGCAGGAAACTAGCTCCATTGACGGAGAACACCGTGAGCTTGAATTACTAGCTTTTCTTCCTTCACCTCAAATCACCATAATCTTGAATTCATAGCTGACCCATACCACCCTGTGCAGCCATCTAAAGAAAATCACAGCATCAAGGTCATTCTTATACTGTATCCCTCAGTCCAAATCCTCCAAAACTTAACCAAAACAAAAGATCAAGCATTAAAGAATATCAATTAAGCTACAACATTTAATCTGAAACCAGAAAACAATCTAAGCACCTCCCCCACCGCCGTGCACAGTGGCACTCACGGTGGTCCTCCACTGTTAAAACCCACTTCTCCTAATCACCACTATATTCAATTCCAATTAAACATAGAGGTAGAAGTCGAAGAGTAGATCATCTTCCATACCTCACTTGCCTTCGCCGGTGACCGAAGACACCATGAACTCGCCTGAAAACGCAGAGCCCAACCTCTGCTCGATTCCCTCTCCTCAAGGCTCCTCTTCGAAAACTAAGGAAACAAAGAGGTTCTCCAAGTCGAGGCGAAGCTTACACCACTATTCATGTTCGCCATCGTGGCTCGGATCGGAAAATCCGATCGAAAACCAGTCGGGTTCTCCTCCTCCGATCTCCACCGTGCGAGAATGTCAGCGCAAACTAAGAACTGGGTTAGGAAGAAGAGGCAAAGGGAATCATTTTGGTGGGGGTTTGGTGGGCTAGAGGTGGCTCAGGTGCGCTACTCCACCGTGGGTCGTCGTCACAGGCGAGAGAAGTCGAGAAAGAGAGCGAACTCGGTCAACCCTCCACTTCGGTTTCTGACCGAAGTCAACTCAACTTAAATCCTTTTATACTCAAATCAACGGTTAAGATCAAAACCCTAATAGATCTAATGGTTCAGATTAAAGAAGGTGAAAAGTTAAAAGGTTAAATGGTAAAAACTATTTACCAGAATAGTAATTGAAAATTACCTAAACTTCAGAAATTCACAGAAATTAGCCGGAAGCTCCGAAAAATATTCCGAAAATACCGGGAGACTCGTGTCGACACGTACTACAACATCTAGTCATCCATTCAGGTATTTGGAATACTTTCAAAAACTCGAAATTAACTCGAGCGATAACTTATCAAATTACCGATCGCAATTAAAAGTCCTCGGTAAGTCGTGAATCTTTGTGAAAGGTAACTTTTATTAACTTCGCAAGATTCGGGGTGTGACAATTCTCCCCTCCTTATAAAAATTTCGTCCTCGAAATTTCTATACTCACAGTCCAATACAGTGGGGGATTGTACCACTTAAAAATAATAATATTGCTCTCCAATGTCAACTAAACACAACCAAATATTCCTATCAACCACAAGTGACGTCGTCACAATATTGCTAATACTCATTCTGATTCAATCACCCCTCGCTTATCGCGAGTAAAATTCCTTCAAGATACTCGTATTTTTTTTTTTTTTTTTTTTACAAGCCAAACATACAATCGCTAACTCAATTATCACCTCGTGGAACTACAACGTACTTTACCACTGGTAACACATCTCCGTACTACTCATAGGTGAGGTGCCACTGACCTCCCTATCTCCTACCTTAGCCTGGAATAACGCATAGTGCAGAACTTGCACTTCAACCAACCGTGCGTCTAATAAACGTTATCCGCATCACAATCTGGGATAGATTTACCATTAAAAGGATTCCAGAGCCTTACCCGCTCAACAAGTATATTTCATTCCCAGATGCCTCCATTACCACATCGTCCGGTAATAACCAGCAACTTGGACATTTAACCAGATCAGACATCTACATGAAATTTAGTGCCACTGGTGCACGCCCAAAGGAACATCTGATCAAAGCATCGAGAATTAATTTCACACCGAACTTAGCCATATTGATCACCGAGCATCTAGTTATTAAGGCACAATTCATCGAATCCCATCACCGCACTGGGCGAGTACACACCACAGAGTCAACTCGTACTACTAGACAATCTCTAACAAAACTGTCCCCCATGCTCTGCCAGTTTACCATCCACCGCAACCTCTAATCGGTACGATTCAAAATTCTCAATCACTTACCACTCCAGATCCTAAATTACAGGATCCACTGCCACACGTTAACATCCTCTCAGATCATAACTTAATCTGAACGTAGCTTAATCACTCCACGGTTTCCGATGGAGTGTTGCACAACTTAGCAACATACTTTACTACCCTTGTAACAATTTGGTTTCCAAAACCTTGACTCGTAACACCTTTGAGTCATCAAAGAAACTCTTTCCTCAGTTTCACCGCTTTCACACTCACCGAAAATGTTGACAATTTCGCAAGTCACCTCCAATGATCTTTCTTGCTACCACTCTACACTCGTGGCGCCAAGAACTGTCGTTAGGTTAATAATTCCTAACAAGTAGGGTCACTACTCAAATGACCAATGACCATAGCAACAATTCTTTAATCCTCTCAGGACTCCATTAAATTAACACCAATAATTGATCTCCCAGATCTTAATCCTCTTTCCACAATCAAATTGAGAATATTTCATATCACTGCAGTGGGTGTAACTTATGAACCCCAAAAACGACTAAGTACACATTCGGTTACAATAATTGATTAGACCACAGCCAGTGAGTGCACAAATTCTCATGCCATCAAGCTCAGTTAATCGCCCTCGAGGAAACCAAGTGTCATAACGGACGACTTTGGTTGCAGGTTAAAGCTTGACCATCTACAAGTATTCTCACTCAAATTCAAAGATTCAGTAAACCTTGCCCCACTGTTGTCCCTTCACCTTTTCCGTGCATTTAACTCAGCAGGCAATCAACCACTTACTGACAACATACAATAATCTCGCTAACCCTCATAAAAGTCGGAGCGACTAACCATAACCCACTTCCGACATATCCTTAAACGGTTAGACCATCTCATCGACGTTTGCACAGAAACTTCTACCCGAGCGTCCTTAATCTCTGTTCTCAATAAATGGAACTCTTATGACACATTCTTAAAATGATGTCATCACCAGCCTTAGTCACTTACCTGGTGTCATTTTGACCACACACAACTGCACACGATAATTATGCCTTACATGTATGTGCTACCCAAATTTCAGCTTTACCACTTCCCTACACAGGAGGATACACGTGCTCCTGTGGGGTATTCCCATGTACAACTTCGGCCGTCGAAACAATACCGTTTGCACAATGACCGGTTCCTACACCACAATAATACAAAGTCAATCAAGGCTCGTATCCCTATCTCCGGTACCCCAAGCACCCTTGGTCCGAGACCCGGTGGCTTGTTGCCACTTCCAACATGTTCCTTAAAATTCCGAAACCACTTACCTTTAATTACCACTAGTAACACTCGCTCAATCTGAAAATCGAACTCTAACACAGCCATCCTGGAGACCCCTCCACAGGTGTACTAATTAAAATACTCTGACCACAGGTGGATAACTCACCTTATGGTTGACATGAGTCCCAAGATCTGGTGACACGATATAATTTCTGCCTCCATGATAAATGGCCCAATGACCATTGTCACCAACAATTCAAATCACGATTGGACTCACTAACAAATCAAATCTTTCTAGTACCCCAATCATAGGTGGCTGGAGCGAAGAGAATCTGGTCGTAGTTGACGACAACCACGTCAGCACCAAAAGTGACCCAAACCATCAGTTTCAGTGATTGTCCCATAAAGCGTCAAGGGACCAATCAGCCTTTACTTTCGTAACCTTCTCCAGTAGTGTCATCATGGACTCGTCACTAGATCCAAGTCCATTGATTCCAAAATGACTACACTCATTTTCCTTGAGTCATTCCACTTTCATAAGTCCGTTGGTTTCTTTGAAACCACACTAATGACGAACCTCAACACAATCTTGGCAATCGTCAAATCTCAATATTCACCCTTTCTGAATAATCGCGTTAGGCGACCTCATCTCTTTTTCCATGGCAGGATGCAACATCTTTCATTAACTCTTACGACCCCTCTTCTAGGAGTCTCATAACTCGAACACTAAGGCCTCACCTCAGGTTTCTACAACCTCCCTGCCAAACAACCATGACAGCCTTCCAGGTGTGAATTAACCGTTTCACCACCGAGTACTCACACATAAAGCTCAAACGTTAAACAACGTGAGTTTCCACTCGATCCCCAACTCAAATCTCAATAAATCAATGGGGAACACATAAACATATATACGTAACGAGCTTACCTTGTTCCTTACAGGAGTTCATAGTGAGGTCGGCGTACTGAGGCATAGTCTTGAAGATTCGATCGTTTATAGGACCACTCGGTCCATATCTCAATCAGGAAGTACTAACTCATATCCTCAATAAACACTAAGCGTCCAAGCATAAAATGCCGATGGATCCGCCGCGGTCGGACCATCACTCTATAGACACTAAGTGAATACCAAGTATATGAGGTAGTAACAGGAAACGATAACCTAATGCTCTGATACCATTGACAGGACCCACCCCAGGTTAAACCCCTTTAACCCGAAGTAAATCCTGCGGGGACCATTTCAAGGGAACTTCTTACCGAAACCCCCTTGAAATGGCCAACCCTTCCTACTAAACTAACTAAACCGGGTTAATCAGAGCAGTCTACAGAGATAATTACCCCAAAGAATTTCAAGCAGCAACGGGATGATCGACTATGCCTCGACTCACGTACGCGCTCGACCTCCTCTCAAGAACCCTGCATCACTGGGCATTTAAAAACGAAAGGCCCAGGGGAGAAACATTTAAAAACTGTTAGAGTGAGTGGACGAAAATCAAATATAAAACTCTATTTCTTTTAATGTTCTCCCCAAAAATGTTTCGATTTAAACAACATTTATGCATGCCCACAAATACTGAATTTCCCACAAATGCATGACAAGGTAAACAACCAAAGAGTATGGGAAGAGAAATGTTCTCAAACATAATAAGTCTGACCTCTCAGACTAGGGTCGGAGCTAAGAGCTCTAGTAGCGCCCTCACGCTACGCTATGCTAGCTAGATAAAATAATACGGTCAACCCTTATAATATCAACCTGACCTCTCAGGCTTGTCTGACCTCTCAGACCAGGGTCGGAGCTAAGAGCTCTAGAATATGTGATAACGGTCAACCCTTATAATATCAACCTGACCTCTCAGGCTTGTCTGACCTCTCAGACCAGGGTCGGAGCTAAGAGCTTTGGATAAAGTGGAAATGGTCAACCCTCATAGTGCATTACGTAATTTGCCTGACCTCTCAGGCTAGGGTCGGAGCTAAGAGCTCTAGTAGCGCCCTCACGCTACTCTAACTAGCATATTTATTGGTCAACCCTTAAAATAAAAATTCATAACAATACATTAATCAAATTCTCTTCCCAAAACAAATAAGTAAAACAATTCCTTGTCATATATGCATAAAACCAATTTCCAACGAAGTCTCGGGTTCAAATCCATTCGAAAGACGGCCATCACCGTCTATAACCATTTTCGGGAGAAATAGAAAATTGAGTAATAATGTAAATACGTTCAATCATCAAAATCAATGCCTCAACATGATAAAAATCATTAACCGAGGTTCCCGCTAAACTTTCTCCAAATAAACATTCATGAACCCGAGGAAAATATGCTTCTCGAAAACCATCATAAAAACCATGCAATTAAATCAAACATTAAGGCATGCATTTATTTAAAATAATATGTCCACTCACAGTACTATTGTGACCTTCCCGCTCGGAAAGCTCCTCGAGCGAAACTCTCGAACTACCCGCGTAGTCGAGCCCGTCTCACGTCCGACCAGAGACTGTACAACAAATCATCAAATTAGTCAATCACAGTTGACTTGGTCTTTTCCTAGTTGACCAGGAAATTCCTATTTGACCACAAGTTGACCGAGTTCCTTTTTATGACATTTTACCCTTTTTGACTTTCTTTCCCGGTTATCGACTCTTAACTCAACTTACCGGAAGTCCGACTCAGTTTCCGAACTTTCATTATCACTTTAACTTTACATTAGGGTGTCACATTAATCAGTACATTTAACCTTGAGTCGATTTACCGATTTAACCTTTCCTTATAAATTCCAGTTATCAATTTCCGATAACAATTTAACATTTTACCGAATTAACCAACTAGTGTCCAGCTTCATTGAACTTCAACCCTTTAACCATTTTTCTGAAAATGCAACTTCCCCAAAGTGAAAGCTTTCCTTTAATGGAAACTTTCCCAAAATAGAAAGTTTCCCAAATTAACAGGTTTCCAAACTTAGAAGGTTTCCCAAAATGGAAACTTCCTAATTACGTCCAATTTTCTCCGTAATTATTCAACTTAGGACTTTACCGTACTTTTCGACTAAAAGCCTAACAGGGAGAAATGATTCCTACCTCTTCGGCATTCTGCCGGTTTAATCGTATTCCCGGGGTTTGCCGGATTCCGGTAACTTGCCGGAATTTCGCCATACCCTCCCTGTTTGCCCCGATTCACCAAGTTACGACAACAGCGACAACAACAACACAATTCAGTATGTTAATATCACTTCAGCAACAACACCATTATATTTGTCACTCTTCTCATAACTTCAAAGTAATCACAACTCACCCTATAATCAAACGACAGCAGGAAACTAGCTCCATTGACGGAGAACACCGTGAGCTTGAATTACTAGCTTTTCTTCCTTCACCTCAAATCACCATAATCTTGAATTCATAGCTGACCCATACCACCCTGTGCAGCCATCTAAAGAAAATCACAGCATCAAGGTCATTCTTATACTGTATCCCTCAGTCCAAATCCTCCAAAACTTAACCAAAACAAAAGATCAAGCATTAAAGAATATCAATTAAGCTACAACATTTAATCTGAAACCAGAAAACAATCTAAGCACCTCCCCCACCGCCGTGCACAGTGGCACTCACGGTGGTCCTCCACTGTTAAAACCCACTTCTCCTAATCACCACTATATTCAATTCCAATTAAACATAGAGGTAGAAGTCGAAGAGTAGATCATCTTCCATACCTCACTTGCCTTCGCCGGTGACCGAAGACACCATGAACTCGCCTGAAAACGCAGAGCCCAACCTCTGCTCGATTCCCTCTCCTCAAGGCTCCTCTTCGAAAACTAAGGAAACAAAGAGGTTCTCCAAGTCGAGGCGAAGCTTACACCACTATTCATGTTCGCCATCGTGGCTCGGATCGGAAAATCCGATCGAAAACCAGTCGGGTTCTCCTCCTCCGATCTCCACCGTGCGAGAATGTCAGCGCAAACTAAGAACTGGGTTAGGAAGAAGAGGCAAAGGGAATCATTTTGGTGGGGGTTTGGTGGGCTAGAGGTGGCTCAGGTGCGCTACTCCACCGTGGGTCGTCGTCACAGGCGAGAGAAGTCGAGAGAGAGAGCGAACTCGGTCAACCCTCCACTTCGGTTTCTGACCGAAGTCAACTCAACTTAAATCCTTTTATACTCAAATCAACGGTTAAGATCAAAACCCTAATAGATCTAATGGTTCAGATTAAAGAAGGTGAAAAGTTAAAAGGTTAAATGGTAAAAACTATTTACCAGAATAGTAATTGAAAATTACCTAAACTTCAGAAATTCACAGAAATTAGCCGGAAGCTCCGAAAAATATTCCGAAAATACCGGGAGACTCGTGTCGACACGTACTACAACATCTAGTCATCCATTCAGGTATTTGGAATACTTTCAAAAACTCGAAATTAACTCGAGCGATAACTTATCAAATTACCGATCGCAATTAAAAGTCCTCGGTAAGTCGTGAATCTCTGTGAAAGGTAACTTTTATTAACTTCGCAAGATTCGGGGTGTGACACATTCAGTCTCCAACTTGTGCCATTTTATCTCCGACACGTCAGACGCTGAAGTCATTATCGAATGAAATTTGAATTTTCTGACTCAGCTTGATGAATTTTAAGAGTTTAGAGGTACATGTGATGAGAAAAAAGAAGAGGAACATAACTGATGAGTGACACAAAGTTCAGAGTAGTACACAAAAATTAATTATATATTCAAGAACTTGGAGATTTTCTCATATTTCATGTTAGGAATTTTGGTTTGGTGGATGAAGATTTTAATGGTGGATAGGTGGATTTAGTTAATATTTAAGGGCCCTAAAGATGGTTAATACTTAACATGTCATTAAGTTCTCATGTCATGATCAATTTGAAATCAGGTGCAGGCTCGAAACATAATCATGATGGTGAATTAGTGTTGGATTAAGAATGATTATTGTTTGAGATTTGGAGGGGAAAATACATTTTCATATGAAATGGGAAGAAGGATGAGTAATTGAATTCAGTGGCATCTTTAAATAAACCCTAAAGTAACGTCTTAGTAAAAACATTAATAAATTCTTGTATATCCAAATCAGGTATACATGTACCATTTATTTGTGAAAATTCTACGGTGCACCAAGTGCATATGCACTGTAGACCGATATTTTTTTTATGAATTTAGTTTTTTATTTTTATTTAGTTTGGTTTCGTTACTGTCGATCCAAACTCGGCTTTTATTATCTGTCATTTTTCAAAACTTGTAACCCCGTTAAAATAACGGTGGATGACTCGGTGTGTATGCACCAGCCAGCCGCTCTCGTTTATTTGTTCAAGAATAGAGTGAATAAAAAGGGAAGCAAACCTCTTGTTCTCAGTGTCAAACCGGTGCCGCGAATGAAATATCGACACATGTCAGTTGACTTAAGAAAAATTAACACCGTTAAGTTAAGTCATTTTCCAGCTATTTTATTCACAAAGTAAATATATCTCGTTGATTATTAATGTTTAACACTTCCTCTCTGTTAAGTTTAGCATCATCTATATTCCTCAGGATTGTAAAGAGCAGCCGATTCCTCAGGATTGTGTGGGTTGTCCCACTATCTGTAAGACACTCGATTTCTCCACGTGACATATCCATCAAACAAGGTAGATACGTGAGAAAAAGATATAAAATCGAAGACAACAATCGAAGGCAACGGTGTGCTTTGCAGAATTCCTGTCAGCCTGACCTTTGCTCACTAAAATGGTCATAACTCCTTCGTTAGGATGGATATGAACAAACCGTAAAAACCGTTGGAAACTAGACAGATGTAGCTTTCCAATGATATGTGGTTTACATTCTAGTTCATCCAGAGCTGTTCACAAAGCTCTTCAGAAGTTACTGTACCGAAAGTGGCAGATTCACTGTTTTCGTTTTTGAATGCCCTGAATTGCAGCTTGCTCATATGCCAATGCCATAGGCCCTTGGCAACTTTCGGCAGCACATTGCATCTACATATATGCCATTGCACTAAGCATTTGGCAACTTGGTAGTGCATGAGGAGCCACACACATGCCGGTGCACAGAGCACTCGATAACAATCGTTGGCTGCACACTCTTTGGCGCCCATGGCACACGATATGAGGCAGTTAGGAGGGGGCTCGGCAGCTCATCACTAGTGCACGGTATGAGGTGCACAGAGCTTTGGCAAATGCCACTCAGAGCTCGGCCCTGGTGCCCGGCAGTCGGTGTCCTATGCACGTCCTCGAGTGTTCTGTGCTATGTAGCTCACTTAATGCTTGTCCTTGATGTAAGTGCATATCAATTGGTGATCAGTGCTCAGGCCCTTGTGTTCAATGCTAACATCTAGTGCTTAGTGCTCAACACTTAATACACAGTGCATGACAGTTCATGTGTAGAACACACAAAACTTGTCAACATCTGGCACAAAAGTGGTGGCATTCCTCACACAAAATGAAGCAATTGGCATACATGGGCGGTAATTGACACACAATTGGGGCAAAAAAAATCTAGGGGCAGTAGATAGCGTACAGAGTATCAACAGGCACGTTGGGCGGCAACAGGCGCGTGACTGTCGGCAGCCGGCAGCCAGGTGCACGTGTGCTCGGCAGCAGTGCACAGCAGCTCGGCAACCATGCCGGCAGCATGTGTAGCGCACGCAGCTCCTAGGCAGCGCTCAATAGCTGCTTGCCTTAGGCTCAAAACAGTGCTGTCTAGCTTCTAAACTCCATTGGAGAGTCTTAGAGCGGCATACAATGGTCAAGTGCATCGGATATTGTCAAGTGTTTGTATAAACATATCGAACACAATAGTTAAGAATATCGAATTATACGCATAATGGTTTACAACCAAAGGTCTCAAGAACAATCGAACTAATCATGGCATAAACATGCCTTATTACATATGCTTGAAAGGAAAAACAACTCATGGAGGTAAAACAAACAAGAGCTCAACAACTTAAAAGTTGGGTGCATCTAAGTCGGTTTGTTTCCAAAAATCCTCAACCATAGGGTTGGCATTCGGCACTTTATCCACTTCCACAGTGACGTGACTCTCCACAGTTTCCTTATATTTCTTGTACGCCGCTATTATGTCGACAGGTGCTCGGCATTGCCTCATCCAGTGGTCCTGTGACCCACAACGATAGCATATATTTGCCTTAGTATTTTTCTTGGCGAATTTCTAAACCGGCTTGGGAGCTCGGCCCCTAGGGGCGGGTGCATCATCCTTCTTCCGGATATTAGGTCGGCCCTTAGAGCGTTTAAAATCTCTAGTGCCTCTCCTAGTCTGGGTGCCTTGACCAGAGCCTTGCTCACGGTGATATGGTTCATAATGATCTCGTGCTCTCTGTTTTATGACTTTCCCGCATCTGGCACTGTTGTAATTAGTCTCTGGAACAACGAGGGTCCCAACAGGCTGAGCAGTGTTCTTAGTCAAGATCTTACAATCATTTTCCTCAGTTAGCAACAACGTCATAAGAGAGTCAAACGTTGGAGTAAGACCACTCTTATAGTCATGCCTATACTGTTTCATCAAAGTAGATGATGACCTGGGGAAAGTGAGCAATGTTTTCTCTATGAGATCATCCTCGGACTTCTCAACTCCAAAAAAATGCAGACGAGCACGTAGTGCAAGCATGTCTGTCTGGTACTCCTCTACAGATTTGTAATCCATTAGCCTGATGGAAGCCCACTCAGCCTGCAGCTCCGGTAGAAGCGCAACATGAACATTACCAAATCTTGTCGCAAGCTTGTTCCACAGCTCCAGCGGATCGGCTACTTGCTGGTATTGCCACCTCAATGTGGAATCCAGGTGCCGACGGATAAACATAAGCGTCTTGGACTTTGTTTTTTCGTCTGGTTGCTCTACACCCTCTACAAGGGGTTCCGTGGGAGGATCGATGGTGGAGATATAGTCCATGCCAATAAAAGTCTGCCTCATGTCGAGGACCCAGCGGTGATACTCATGGCCTTGGGCGTCTAGGGGATCAAACTGCAAGTGTTTGTCCATTGACTCTGTATACAAGAATTCAAGCATTTAGTTTGAGACCAATTGGATTCGATGCTTAATTCTTAAATCAAACAGCCATGGATATCACACCATGCTGACCTAGAGAGGATATACAGTGCATATGTACATGTTTGCAGTCGCATGCACGTGCCAAGGCCCAGTCTCGGCAGCAGTGCTCGGCAGGTGCACGTGTGGTGCCCGATGGCAGCGTGCGCGTGCACAGGGCCAATCCCCTGCAGCAGCGCTCAGCATCAGCCTATCCGGTGCACATATGGTGCCTGACAGCAGTGCACGTGCACATGGTCAATCCCCGGCAGCAGCGTGCACCCCCGCACAGGGGCAGCGGCAGCATGACAGACATATGCAATCACTCCTCTAAGGTTTTATTAAACACATGGTACCTGCAAAGACAAACGTCCCAAGCATAGAAGGGAGATAGAGAAGGGAGGAAATGACTTTATCCCCCCCCGAGTTTAGTGAAATTTGAACGAGTTTAGAGTTTCAAAGTACATACCTTTTTCGATAAATTCTCCAAATAAGCTTGAGATTTGTGTTTTTGATGTTTGGGCAGCGGTTGTGCGCAACAAAAAGGCAGCGGTGCACGGTAGTGCACGTCTGTGCACGTTGGTGCGCGCTGGTGTCCGGTGGGTGCATGGCTGTGCACAGGAGGGTGCACGTCGGTGCTCGCGGCAGTGCGTAGGCAGGGGCTGCCGAAAAAAAACTTTTGGGTTTTGGGGGTTTTTTTTTCGGTGGTGGGTGACCGATATTAGCTAGGGTTTTTTAAAACAAAACGTGACTGATAACGTCTTGTAGAATATGTGTTGATAGAATGAATGAAATCTATCTTCTTATTATGAATAAAGAATAACTCTTTATATAGAGACTCACTCTAAGTATAATGGATTAATCCTACATGGATTAGGTTAAGTCCATAATGTAAACCTATTACAACTAGGGCACACGCATAAGGCCCATTAGGCTAAGCCCATATACACGACATAAGACCAAATACATACACGCACATATTATATGTCCTACAACATAAAAACAATTTTGCTGACAGCATAGCTGTGCCAACCTGGGCCTTTCAGCCATTCCAACGATAAAAAGCCCTATAAAACCAAAGCGTGCCCCTATTTTTCTGCCTTTGCCTAGTTGGCAGCCGAAGCAGAACAGTGAAATTAGGGTTTCTGAGAAACCGCCGACCACCGTCTCGTCTTTTTACGATTCTCTTTTCCGTTCGATTCCTCAGGTAATTCCCTCCATGCCCAGATCGATTCTTCTCCAAATTTCTTTTCCTTTTCCTCCAATTTATATTGTAACAGTTCCCATATTAATTATTTATCTCAATTTATTCCGGGTAATTTTGCTAGTAATTTGATTCTGATGTGTGATTTTTCTTCGAATTATTCAACTGTGTATCTGGGTTTTGTTGAAAGTTTGAGTCTTTACACTTCTGTTGTGCTCGAATTTTGTTGTTCAATTTGATTGTGGATCTTCCGATTTCTGATGATGGATGTGTTGATAGGTATATGTTCTTTAATTTGAGAAAACAGGGAAGTATCGCAATATGGAGGACTGGGGTAAGACTGATTTCCTTGAATCTTATTTCAATTATGTAAGTGTGTACTTGTTGTTAATTTGTAACAGTTGAAGTGTGATACGCCTGTAGGGTTTGTAATTTCCGCTAGTTAATTATGGGTTTTCTTTTAGTTTCGTTTATATTTCTTTTCGTATATGTTAGAACGCAGAATCTGTTGTCTATTGTTGAACTGGAGCTTGCTTTTTTGAATCTGGTTTTGTTTGTTTTTCGTGCTTCAGAAGAAGATGTGCAAGTTCCATCTCTCCTTTCTAAGGAGCCAGTGGTAAGAAATAACTGGGAAGATGAAGATGCGGATGACAATGAGGTGAAGGACTCATGGGAGGATGATGAGCCTGCTCCTTCGGTAAGATTGATTGCATAATTGAGATTGTGTAATTTGTTTGTGTTCCCTGAACGCAATTTTTTCCCTTCCCATCATTCAAATGCTCCAGTATCAACTAGTGGATAAATGTTTCTTGGTCTAGTAACTATCTAAATGGAATTGTAACGTGTGATGCATATGCTACTTTTAACTGTCATTATCTTTATTGATGTGATGAGTGAATATAGCTATGAATATGATCGTGGCTTATTGTAAAGGCAGTAGGTGACGAGTGTATGAGATTTGTTCCTCTGGTATTTTGAGTGTTCAAGGGTGTTGTTTAAGGAGTGATTTAAGACTATCAACCTTGATTTTCATGAGTTCAAAAGATTCAAAATGTGTTCTCAGAGTAATTCTAGTGTAAATGTTAATGGGTCTGCAATGCGAGCACATGTCATCTCCTACAAACTGTACCAGGCTGTTTTGGCAATGATTTAGTTATAGTTCCTATTCCTTGCTTGTAACATGTTTCATGCAGCATTTGTTACCATAGTTGCTATGAATCTTGGTAATGCAAAGTGTGTAGTTATTTTTTTTATATTTTAATATTATTTTCCATCTGACCAGGCACCTGCACCTAAAGCTCCTGCTGAAAAGGCACCCAAGAATCCTGCAGCAAAGGCTGCAGAAAAGAAAGGAAAAGCTGTTGAAATAGAAAAGGAAGAGCCACTAGATCCCCTGGCTGAGAAACTTCGCCAACAAAGGTAGTTAATGGTTAACCTCTGCTGCCGTTCTGGCTCCATTATTTTTATTATTATGTTTGATTTGAGCATGCTTTGTGGACCAGAGAGGTTTGGTGAGAAAATGTATGGATGGTTAATTTCTCTTTCTCTGAGTGTTGCGAGTCATATGAAGTAAGCAACATTGTGTGTTTTGTGACACCAATTGTGTTCATTTACTACAGTTAAATCGGGTCAGATAAATGCTACTATTGGAAATTTTTCTTAAGTCCTTTTAGTGACGTAATCAACGCCACCAGTAGCAGTTGTATATTTAGACATGTACTGTTCACAACTGAAGGGTAAATATTATTAATTGCAATGTATTAGTCTGGCTTTATATAAATATGTAATGTTCTTATATTCTTCATTAGTTTTTCGTGGATTTGTCATTTTCACTATGAGATTACCACTGTATGAAGCCCTTCATGATATAGAGTGTATATCATATCTTGGTGGACATAAATTCTCACCGAAGTCTTTTTTTCTGATGCAGACTGGTTGAAGAAGCAGATTATAAGGCCACTAAGGAGCTTTTTTCTACTAGTGGTGAAGAGAAAAACATTGATAGTTTCATTCCCAAATCGGAAAGTGACTTTCTGGAATATGCAGAACTCATTTCACATAAACTTCGCCCATTTGAGGTATGTTGAGTTGTACTAGCCTTTTTGAAAGTTTCTGGACTCTGCATGTTGCCAACTCTTTTTGATTTCGTTGCAGAAAAGTTTTCATTTTATCGGTCTACTAAAGGCAGTTGTGAGATTGTCAATGACCTCTTTGAAAGGAGCAGATGCAAAAGATGTTGCATCTTCAATTACGGCAATTGCAAATGAGAAGATAAAAGCTGAGAAGGAAGCCAATGCTGGTAAAAAAAAGACAGGTGCATATCTTAACCTCATGTGTTTTGAGCTATTCATACAGTAGTTTGAGTTTGAGTCATTATGGTGCTCTGCGAAAACAAAAAGTAAAAAACTGTTGTCCTATAAATGAACTAATTACACTTCCATTATATAAAAGAATAAGACAAACTCTTTCACATGGTCAGGGAATGTGCACTTGATTGTTTGGCAGGTGCCCGTTAATATTTTTGATTGTAAATAACTGATTATTCTTCCACTCGTTGAAGAGGGAAAAAAAGGAACAAAATTTTTAATTGCCGGAACCCCATTGTAGTTTATAAAATAGTGGCAGGAGCATTTTAATGTCTGTACGGTGTATTGCTATTATCTGTACTTGGTTTGATTTAAGGTTAGCTGTCAGTAATAACAAACTGAAGGACTATGGATTTGATAATTGCTTTCTTTATTTGCAGGTGCGAAGAAAAAGCAGCTTCATGTTGATAAGCCGGATGATGATATAGCTGTTGATGGCTATGATCCCCTCGATGACTATGACTTTATGTGAGTGTTTTGGTGTAGCAAGTTTTTATCGGTACATGGACCTGTATTTTGTAGGGATCGGACCAAAGAAAAAAATATCGTTGGAGTTGGGATTAAGTTCCTCCGGCCCCCTCACAGCAAAGATTGATTGATGATATGAGTGTTTATTTATTGTCAGATAAGTGTCAATTTCCTTTTTATTTCGCGATGGTCAATTTTGTTAATGTTATGGGCTTTGCGCATATTTAAAGCTCATGAACTCGGTCATACAATATGGGTAAAGTTCTCAGGAGAGATCACTCTTGTTACCTTTTGCGCCCATAAATTTCATTTACTCCTGGTTATACTGTAGATGTTTATCATTGAGCTTAATTGCACCGTTTAAGGTTCAATGATAGCATGTCTAGTCAAGTTTCTTACTATGCTTGTATCGCATGTCCAGTCATGGGTATTATTACCGGCCAAAAACAGCTTAGTACTAGAATTAAAATGCAAGAAAGCATGACAAGCATAATAAAAATGCATGATTATATGAAATGGACCGAGAGTGAGACCTCAGGCCCAAGTCACAATAGAACAAGCACTCATAATTGGGCTAAGGCCCATCCGGTCCAGCCACACCTCGCCCCACATCAACCTCGGCTCACAGCCCAACCACTGTCCAATCGCCTGTCGCATTTGGATCCCGACTACCGTTGAGATACGGCCTCTGATCGAGCCCCTTCACAACAAATCCACCACCACAGCCCTTAACCCCAAAACACCACAAAAATTATGCACCACCCTATTCTACTGTCACCGAGACACGACGTGAAACCATCGCAGCTGGGTTTGCAGCCAGATCCGAGTAGATCCAACCATAAAACCGCACCCTAGATCGAACATCCTAGTCTATTGCAACGAGTTTCGATCGGATCAGATCTATCCCCATCATCCTCCACGAACCCTCCGCATGAGCCGTCGTCGACATAGCATGAGATCCATGAACCAAAAGCTATGTGTTCACCTGAGATTTCAGTTTTTTTTTTCAGGTAAAGTGGGTGTTGATGTTCTTAGTTTTGCTTGCTGTTATGCTCTAGTCCTACAAGCAACAAACGCTTCCTATAGCATAAGCAAAGTTAAGATAGTCCAGGACTCTAGTAGAAATTAAGCCCAGCTTGGAGACTGCAAACACAGCCAACTAGGCTAAAACAAAAGCAGAAACAAACGTTGTTAAACAGCCAACTATAAAAAAGGATTTGGCTGTTATACAGATCAATATAGCATACAAACTGATCTGAGGGTTGGAATTACATCTCCTCCCCATGCTTCATGTTGATCTAACAGCTGAAACTGCATTCTTCTTCACTTTTTCCATCACATGGACCACATCAGTAGTATGTATGCGATGCATAAACTTAAGGCAGAATTTTCCTAAAAACTTATCTTATATATGCATGCCAAAACACAAGCAGCTTTATACATAAAACTAGGACCATTTCTTGTAGTGTGGGTGCGTCAGAGAGAGAGAATTGACCACACATGATACCTTTCTGGTATTTTATTGAAAATGCCCTGCTAGTCCCCATTTTGGTGAGTTACGGGTAATTGCCTCTAGTTTAAAATGTTAACTACTCATGAGCACCAATGCTCACTCGTTATTTCAATGTTAACTACTTGTGTATGCATTCTATTTGGTGATGCATATACAATTTAACCGAGCTAAGTATGAAATAAGTAAGAAAATAAAATATGTATTCAATGTAACGCGCATAATGTAGATGCAAGAAACACATGAACATCAATATTGAAGTAGAAACTGGAAGAAAAAAAGAGCTCGACTGAACTAATAAAGAAGCTGAAGAACTGGTATACTAGTCGAATCCTGCAGTCATTTTCTACGGAGGCTAAAGAGCTCTCACCTGCTTCACTGGTGACATTGAGAAACGTGCGTGAATGCCTAGTGTCCCGCCGACAATGACTCCTCCTCCTCCTTCACCATCTCCGCCATAGCTCTAACCTTCGAGGACGAGTAAAACGAGCAAGGAGAGGCGGAGCTGCTCCGTCGCGAGCTTGATCTCAGCGGAACCAGTCGCAGCTTTGCCGACGACGACGAAATCGAAGAAGAAACCCTAGGCGTGAGAAATGTGGTGGATGAAAACGTAACAGATAGGATATACGTAATCAGAGAAGGTGGGGCTAGACTGCTAGAGATCGAGAGAGATATTTTTTGGTCCATTTATGTTAAGATCTCCATAATTAGTAAACCTGCTCACTATCAAAAAAAGACTTTAGCCGATGAAATAACTAAAAACAGGCCGACGAAAGTCAAATTTCATCGGCTAAGTTAAATTTTCATCGGCTAAAGTGGAATTTTAGCCGACGAAATTTTTTTTGTCGTCTATACTAATTTTTTCATCGGCTATAGTGGAATTTTAGCAGACGAAAATTTTTTTATCAGCTATAGTCTGTGAACTTTAACCGACGAAATTTGAAAAGTTTAGCCGACAAAATTAGGGTATTTCGTCGGCTAAAGTACATTTTAGTTACAAAATTACACTACGGATATTTCGGTGTCTGATTGACTATTGTGATACCAATCTGGAAGCGGAATGGTCCTACGAGTCAAACACATGGCTAATGCCATGACACATGGGCTTTTTTGGCCATCCGAATTCATTTAAGGCTTCAAAATGACGTTTTCTAAACACTTAACACACGAAAATACTCATATCTACACCTATATGAGGTATTTTGGTCGAACCTTCAACACAACAAACTCTCAACATGATGAGACGCAACTGTCCATCTAAAAATTTTGAGACATTTACCCCTCAATGATAGGGCTCCCCACATGGATAAATAATGATAAATAGTAAGCATATTGAGATTCCGGTCATCAAAATTCACAAATAAAAATACGACCGTTAGATATTATCAATATGTTGAAATATGTCTATGGTAAAAAATTCAATCTGATCCGATAAATTTAAGGGCTTCATCTGGACGGTCAATCTCGTAAGTCAAACCCTTAAATTGTATTAACCGCAACTATCGGCACCGAGACTTCATCGGAATTACGTGATTTTTCAACCGTAGATGTATTTCACCTTTTTGGTCATATCTTATTTCACGACTTTTTTGCGTTTGATGTTTCTACATAAAGTTTGTTTTTGAAACGGAACATTTACTTAAAGCTTAGTAAACAAGTTATACAACATTAGTAAGCATGTTGTGATTCCGATGATCAAAATTGAGAAACAAAAATCCGACCGTCCGATATGATCATTATGTTGAAATATGTCTATAGAAAAAAAATTCAACTTGATCCGACAACGTTAAGGGCTCGATCCTTACGGTCAATCCCGTAAGTCAAACCCCTTAACGCACGGAAACGGTCATTTGACCGTCTAAATTACGTATTTTGCCCGGATCTTCAACTGAAAATAGTTTCAAATCGATGAGACGCAACCAGTAGTATGGTTATTTTATAAAAATAATCACCGGAGATAGGGATACCTCTACGGAGAAAGAATGAAAAATTACGTTAACTGCAACTATCGGCACCGAGACATTACCGGAATTACATGATTTTTCAACTAGAGATGTATTTCACCATTCCGGTCATATCTTATTTCACGAATTTTTTTCGTTTGAAGCTTCTACGTATAGGGTTTAGGATTTTAGCCGACGAAATTAGGGTAATTTGTCGGCTAAAGTTAAATAAATAAATAACTATAGCCGACAAATTTTAGTTAATTCAAAATTCAAAATTTTTGGCTGGGATTTTAAAAATTTTGAAATTTTCTGACTAAAATTTTGAACTTTAGCCGACGAAATTAGGGTATTTCATCGGCTAAAGTTCAAAATTTTCTATATCTTTCAATTTTCTCCTCCTCCTCCTCCTCCTCTTCATCTTCATTCCTTCTCCTCCTCTTACTCATTTTCCTCCTTTTCCGGCGGCAACAACGTACTCCTCATTTCTCCTCCTCCTCCTCCTCTAAATTCTTCTCTTTCTCCTTTAACTCTTTCTCCTCCTCCTTCTCACCCTCTCCTAGCCTATTCTCCTCCTCCCCTCCTTCTATAGCCGGCCTCCTCTTATTCTCCTCCTCCACCACCAGTGTAAAAACGAAAAAGAAGAAAAAAAATTTAATCAAAAATACAAAAAAAGAAAAAAAGAAAATAAATAAAATAACTATAGCCGACGAATTTTAAGGTAATTCATTGGCTAAAGTTAAAAAATAAAAAATATATAAATAAATAAAAAAACTATAGCCGACAAATTTTATTAAAATTCGTCTGCTAAAGTTAAATAAATAAATAAAAATAAAATAACTATACTCGACGAAGTTTAATAAAATTCGTCGGCTAAAGTTAAATAAATACATAAAAATAATAGATATAGCCGACAAAATTTATTAAAATTTCGTCGGCTATAGTCTAAAAATTCATCGGCTAAACTCTAGAATTTAAGCGATGAAAAATTTTTCGTCGGCTAAATTAATGACTGTAGCCGACGATGAATAGTAATTTCATCGGTTAAAGTCTTAGCCGACGGCTTTTTCCATATGACTTTTTAGCCGACAAAATTTTGTACTTAGCTGATGAAAAATTTTCGTTGGCTAAAGTACTGATCATGGTAGTGCTGATTAGATGCTCACTATTGTCCATGCTAGTCCTAATCACTACTCTAGAGTGTCATCTTAGAGCATCACAAGCAGCTTCCTCATTTTTTTGATTTTGTCAAATTTGGAGAATATTGAGTATTTTTAAGTCCAACAGCTTCCCCATCTCATTCCCTAAAATGGGGATGGAGAAGAAAAATGAGTATTGTTTCCCTAAATTTGCAGCAAAGCTTTCATTCTCCAAAATTTAATTCTTCACGGGGGGCGCTAACAATATTTTACAAAAATAGAATATTTTATTAATTATTTTGTTGTTACAATAACATATATAATCTCTTTTGGTCATAATTAATTATGATGTACCATATTTTGTTGTTCTAATAAATGTCAAATCTTCAAAATAGAGAAGCTGTTGGAATTATAGCATAATATTTTTAGAGAATTTGGTTTTTACTTTCCCATTTTGAAGAAATTTTAAAGAAGCTGCTCGAGATGTTTCTATAGTTTAAGGTCGAGTGGCAAAGCCGTGATTATAACAGAAAATGGAGGATATATCCGCTCGCACACTGTTCACATGCACGAATGTAGAATTTCTATAGTTTGTCCCCACGCCACAAATTCAATTTTTGGACACCGCCTTGTGCAACGGCAACACACCAATGCGATCAACTCAACGGCTCTGATTTATCGGTATAATAACAGCCCAGACAACTAAAGAGAGACCCGCCGCCTCCTAAAATACCCTATTAGATTATTGGAAAATCATAAATTGCTAAGTTGGTTCTGAAAAGTCGAAACGTTTCGTCGCTGCTGTTCAAACTAGGTTTTCTAAGCCGCTTTGATTCTCAAATTTTAGGGCTTTTGTTCGATTTCACTGGATCACTTCAGGTCCTTTTTTTGTTTCTGCGATGTCTGTGTTTCTTTGTATGGACTTTTTGTTATTGATTTTTAGATAAATCTAAGGGCTTTTATCTTGTTACTTTGATTATTCTTTGGTGTTCTGGAACTAATTATCATGTTGAAATTGGATTCATTTATTTTTTTTGCTTGTAGTATTTGACTGGGTTGATTGTTCAGAATGTAAACTCCAGTTCTAACAACTTGATTTTAGAGAATTTAATCATCATTTTTCAGGTGAATTTTTTGCAGTTTCTGAATTCTGACCGACATAGTTGAAATTCATGAAAAACTCGTATAATTGAAACTGAGAAATTCAGGATGCTCTTGGTTTTGATGGTTTTGGCTTCAGTATGTATGATTTGTTAGTAAAATTTTTAATCATGCTGTTGTCTTCTTTTGCAAGTAATAGTGTTCAGATTCACCGTATTTTGGTAGTCAAACTCATCTACAGAACTTTCAAGCTCACCTCACAAATTACTGATGTGGTTGTGACTTTATTTAATTTTTAATATTTATATATTTACTTCAAATTGAATGTATTCATATAGAGATTTTTTACTAAGGGTGTGTTTTTGGATTGTTTCAGGATCGATACAGTTAATTGGTAAAAAGAAACAAATAGAGGTAGTTTCTCCTGATCCGTGTTTTATTTTTGTTGGTTACATAAGTGACCTGATCTTGATTGGTGTTTTTCAGTTTTTTTTCTTGCATTTGCTAATTTTTAATTCTTTATCTTCTTTTGTGGGTTTTGTTTCAGTCATTGTAAGAATTTCCTTTTTCTGGTGACTCGGACGTATTCGTTGTTCAGAAACATGACTTGTACAATATGTCCTGCTACTACAGAATACGGTATGGTTTTGTATGTTTCTTTTTCTATGGTTCTGTTGTTTCTTTACTTCTTTCACTTAAGAAGGGAAAGTACTTCTATATTCTTGTGTGTGATTTTGAACTAGCACTCGAAGTTAGAATTTCGAGCTTCTTTGTTGTAAAAAGATGTTATATACATATAAAATGTGCAACTTATCATTATCAATTTCTTGGTGTTAAAGGTGTCATGTTTCACCTGTTTCTTTTAATCATTGGTGGTGGTCGGAAATACCCAGCTTATCGTTGCCACTATTTCACACTTTCACTTACGTCTATTGAAGCTTGAGATTGGATTAACTGGATTGAATAGCTCCAATACAGAGGAATGTGTTGAGGAGTCAAATAGTCCAGCTAAGAGCACCTGCACCGGTTGGAGGAGGCTGCTCGTGTTTATTCGGCTCGATCTCTACCTCGTGCTTCGGTCAACGAGCAGTCACCGCAGGAGGAGGCCGCCGGTGCTCGTGCTAGGAAGGGCTGCTCGTGCTATTCGGCAGGGACCCAAGCTGATTTCCGTCACCCACGTGAGTAGCTTCGCCCGAGGAGGCGTGCTCCAACTCGTGCTATCGGAGCTCGACCTCGAGGACGAGCAGTAGGTCAAGGAGCGGTCAAGGCAGCTTGTGCTGCTGGGGGAGAGACCGGTGCACGCTGCTTCGGGGGCTGTTAGCCTGGGAAACTGGAGAGCTCGTGCTGAAGAGCTCCACCGCTGCAGATGCTCTAAGAGGACTAAAATTGAACAAAACCCTCGGTTTTGGAGACGATAGGGAAGTAAATGACTACTGCAACCAAATATCAGATCCCAAAATACACTATGAAAACATAATCCCCGAGTCTCCAATTTTGGCTGAAGCACTTGACTCTAAGTCCATACGAGACATATTTGATAAGGGCATTGGTTCCTCTGTGAGTGCATGCATAGTAGAGGTGAAGCAGTGCTCTAGTGATTTTATACAAGCAAGAGCTGAGCTGTTCCATAAGCTGGTTGAAATAACAATGAAGTACCGCAGGAATCCAAATGTTCAATATGGTTGGATGGCTGTTACTAAAGATGCGCTACCTAACATCATGCTGTAAGTATTTATACAGTACTTTGTGCCTCCTCCTCCCCCAAACAAAGCTTATTTCTTCCAAGGTCCAGATTTTGGTGCTGTAATGAAGTCTATTTCTTGCTTTCTTTTTGAGGATATATGTTCTTATTTTTACTGTAGTTTGCTTTGTCAGAGGTTTTACTGCTTTTTTTTTTCTTGACAGTGCAATTAACTGTGATGATGACGAAAATGGGGTGAGATACATAATGTTATGCCGTGTTATCATGGGAAATGTTGAATTGGTCAATCCCGGATCTAGGCAGTGCCATCCCAGTTCTATACAATATGATAGTGGAGTTGATGACCTTCAAAATCCACGCCATCTTATAGTTTGGAGTATGAACATGATCACCCATATATTCCCGGAGTATGTTATTAGTTTCAGGACATCTTCGAATGCTGAAGGTTGTATATCTCTCCTCATATACTTGTTCCTTGATTGATTTTCTGGAGTGCTTCCTGCACTCCATGTCTCCATTTGAACTGTCTTTTACATTTTTTTTTGTTTTTTATATGTTAACTTTACTCTTCATCTGAAAATGTTTTATCACATGTACTCACCTAAAATTGCTGCACCTCTCAAATACTTGAAATAGGAATACATTCTATTTTCTGGGAAGAAATGAAGGTGGGATTAACCCTCCGATTCTATTGGCGATGGAGAAACTTGATCAGCTGGCTCACTATTTCATACTTTCACTTAGGTCATTTATGGTACTTCTAGGGGGTTATATCTGAAGAGCCCTATCTGGAACTATGCAGTGGTGTTCACTTGCTTGACAGTTGATTCCCAACCAGTAAGATTGTAAATTTAGACCTATGTAGTGGCCTTTCTTCTAATCAACCTAGATGAGTATACTGTTACTGGGAACAGTAAGTGGCCATTGGGGTTTGGGGTTATTGCAACCTTTTGTCTGATCAAGTTACTGAGAGAAAAAATAACAAGTTTGTTATGACTTATTACTATCCTTTTCTCTTCGTACATCTACATATGCGCTATGACTTGTTCCACATCTCTGTTTTTTTTTATAAATTTTCTAGGAACCTTTTGCTTCATATAGACACTTTTCTTTAGATCATTTGTGCTTCATGGTTACTGAAAGCAGAGGTCATCTGTCTGGAATTACAACTAGTGATGAATGTTCAGGCCATTTGCAGTTCAACTGCTCGCCAGTGGAATCAGATAGCCCTCCATCAAGGACTTGTAGATATCCCAAACTGCCTCTTAAATTCATTGATGAAGCCATAACTGTTTGTGATACTTTAGACACCATCATATCCCATAATGATTTTCTTTATGTTCTGTTTTTTCTCTTTGTTTTTCCGGTATGTTTTCTCTCTGAGACCTAGTGCTCCTTCAGAGGTTTTCCTCTGATCATCTGTGTTGGGTAAAAATGTGAACAAAAATGTAGAATGTCACCCAACGTAATTTTACTCTATTTTATTAGTTAAAATAGAGTTTTAATGATGTATGGTTCAACTCATTCAAGACAGAACGTGTCTCTTAATTACAATTCATTCATAAATAGTTTTAAGAGGCGAAGTAGTATAATTTTTTTTAATTGGTATTAGATTTGAACTGGGATGCCTAAATACGGTTTCGGTATTGACTCGCTAACACCAATTTAAGGCAGTGATAGTCTATTGCCTAAATTTTTGACAGTTGATCTATTAAATTCAGCTTGCTTCAAAAAAAAAGTATAACCCCAAATATAGAATTTGATATATTATAAGCTTCATTTAGTGCTTAATTATAGTTAAGAATATCCTCTCTTTTCAACGTACAGTCATTGGAGTTATAAATTACAAAAGAAAAGTGTACGGAAATTTCCTTTCCATTCTACTTACGACTTTATGACTTTACATTTTTCGTGTCTTTATCTCAGTCCCCCGGCCCCTTGTGCATGTAGAAAGTGAAAACCATGTGATAAGAGATAAAGATCATCGCAAGCTAGAGAGTGCTCGAGTGGTAAAAATATAAATATATTTCATACAATGGTAAAGTGCTCCATACAATTACCAAGGATCACTGTTTCTCATGCATTTCTCTCTTGAGTGCAAAAAAAAGAACATACAAAATCAATTAGGTTTCATATATTTACGTAGTCGAGCTAGGATGGAATAATATAATCTGTTGATTGCCATCTCAACAGAGGAGGTTGATAGGATTGAAGGACATGCTTTTTCTTTTCTTTTCTTTTTTTTTTCTCCATGCATCCCTTTTCTCCTTTCTTGTCTCCTTGTCTTTCTTTAGCTCTCCTTTTACTTTTCTTTTCCTTTTCTTTCTTTTTATTTTCATCTCTCTCATTTTTCCCAGCTAGAAGGGTACCCGATTCTCTCATCTCTTCACTACTCCCAGCTCACATTCAGAGACACAAACCGAGCATCTGTAATTAATTAGTGAAATTAAAAACCAATTAATCTGATGAATATATCGATCATCAATTAACTAATTAACTTGGCCTATCCCCAAAGTGAACTCCAAATTAGGCTTCATGGGGCTTGTCCCTGAATGGTCTGTTGAAGAGCTAACATCTGATATTCTCTCATAGCTGTTTCTTAAGCCGTTGGGATCCATCATGCCCTGAAACAAACGCATGCATTTTTATTAGTTTCTTTGCAGAACCCAACAAACTGAACAAAATGAAAATCTGATACAGCTGAAGAAGAAGAAGAAGAAGAAGAAGAAGAAGAAGAAGAAGAAGAAGAAGAAGAAGAAGAAGAAGAAGTGTGTGAAACTCTGAGGATGGGGAATCAAAGGACATTTTGACTCGCAGGGGTTTCAGGGAATAAGTGAATATTTAATTATCAAATGCGAGAGAAACTCTGAAACAGTACCCACTAGAAAGCCTGCACAACACTGCTACTTCCAAAATATTATTCCCTATTCGTGCCCATCTTTTTTCTTTCTTTCATATAAATAATTTAATTGTTTTACTGGAGACTTCATATGTGATATGCATTTGACTATCTACATATACATCTCGATATAGATATTGTTTATATACATCTCATGTTCTACCATGCATATACAAAAGGGGTCAACCTATGAGCTTGGTGGGTCAAATGGGTTAGGTTTTTTGAGTCAAGCTAGCTAGGGTTAGGTTTCCTTTATATTTAGTTTTATTAAAAGGAAATTCCAATGAAAAATCTGAAAGAACAGGGTTTTTTACATTACAAGATCGACTCTTTTGAATTTCACCAACCCCTCAATTTCTGGGGGTGGGGGGCAGCTTTTCCTTTTTCCTTGTATCTCTTTGTAATGTGCACGACTGATGAAGAAAGATGAAAACAGAATGACCTTTATTTGGGTTTCAAGTGAAAGGAGTTACATTTTACTCTGTTCATTTATTCCCATGTCATGCACATAACAATGTATATACATATATAAAGTGATCTTACTTAGCAAGAACTAACTTTCAAATTGCTCAAGGTTACATTATGAATAGTACCTCATGATGAAGAAGAGATGGCACGTTTCCAGCAGAATCATCCTTTGGTTCATTTCCATGCAACCAAGCTTCTCTGCTACAAAACCAACAGATTGAAAGAATATTTCTTTTCTATCAGTAGAAGCCATGCAAATGTGCAGAAGAAAAAGCGAGTACTGATAAAAAGAAAAGAAATCAATCTTTTAGTACTCATCAATGTCTTTGGGTTTTGTTTATGTATAATCTTGTGCTTTGCACTTTACAATTTGTGGTGATTCAAATAAAGTTGAAGCCTTTGCCCAACTCCCATGTGATGGTAGCCACAGAGTACAAGGAATAAGTTTTCAAACATCAAAGGCCATATAGCTTTGGCACACTCATATATATATTCCTCTACTAGAATTGGTCCATCATATAAGGTTTATCTTTCACACTAAGTTTTCCAATTGCAAGACCCCACAAAATCCAAAGGAAAGAGATGTATATATCTCCATCTTTGAGGTGGATTTTGCCAATGTTGGAATGCAATGTAGATTATAAGGAGGGTGTATGGGTTTTTGGGAGTTGGAGTGGGTTTCTTTTTACTCCCTTTTCATCCACTTGAGAGATTATAATTACCCCATCATGGAGTTTCTCTGTGTTATGTGTTTGTGGAGAGAGAGATTGAGATCATCATCATTTCTGCTGGTTCTTTTAGTGATTTCTTGCATGCAACTATTTTGTTCATATGATTGGAAGAGGCCTCTAAAATTATATGTCATTTGTGTTTAAAACATCAACCTTAACAATAGTACTAGCTAGCCAGCAGTGTATAATACCTTGAAGAATCTCTCCATAGGCCACCATAGTACTCCTTATCTTGAGCATGATTCGGTTTACCCTGCTCAGAAGACCTTATTGTTGGGTTCTGGCTAATATTGTCGAACATTACATCTTCAGTGGTATCCCCAGATGATGCATTTTCATATAATTCACAATGTCCTGTGCACACGTCCAAAAGAATATTAACATTTCTGTCTTCACGTACTTCCTAAATCAATATCACATTCTAAAGAAATTTACAGAACAGTTCGGGAACTGGAAAAAATAGACAGGCATCGGTTAATCATATTAACCTGAAGTTGCCGCTGCTTTATCGGTAGTTTTCACCGTCCGGTACATCTGCAATAATAATGGAAGAATCATTATTAAAATAACAGACTAATTATATCATAGTTGTGATTAAAAAAGAACAAGTTGTGTTTCCTTTTCTTGTAGACATGTCGGTCTGATACACAGTTCAAGTACAGACAGAAATATTTATGCATGCATGTGAACGATGATGCTGCACGCAGCATACATATATGCATGTATGTATTTTACGCATGTGAGTCAAGTTAACCGTGGTTAAATTGGGGTTTCCTCCACAAAAAATAACCTGACCCAACCCAGGTATCCATACAACCTGATATCTGAGGAGCGAGGAACATAAATAGATAGATATCATTGAGAAATGATGGTGTTTTTTGTACTTTTCCCTCCTTTGTTTTTTTCCTCTCATCTTTCTTTAGACTTTAGTATTATTATATTGCATGACAGAGATCGATCGGCTTGGCTTGCTCCTCCTCCTGCGACTTGTTTTGAATTATTTTCTCCTCTCCTTGGGCTTTGTCTTACTCGATTTCTGAAACCAAAACATGCTAGTCCTCTCCTTCTCTCTCTTTGTTTCTCTCTGCTTTGCTGCTACTGCTAAGCTAGGATCAAAGATAAGATAGAATGATAGAGAGAGAAAGAGAGAGAGAGGCATTGATATTTTTTCTTTTACTTGGGTGGTTCATTCTTCCAAGCAAAAAGCTGTTTATTTAGCTTTCAGAAACAGAAGGAAGCAGAAGAAGCAGTCAGAAAACCACCAGATCTAGCTATAGAAGAGGAAAAACAAACGCTGAGGATTATTCAGAAAAAGAAGCCATTGGAATTTGGAACGTTTAAATATATACGTTCAGATATACATATATTTTAGATTTTTAGTAATGCAGACCTGCAAATTAACTCGTTTTTAAATCTAGCTACCCTCCGTTATTAAACCAAGTGTAAGTACAACCTCAACTTCAACAAGCAAAATGAATAGAATAAACACAGAATTAAATGAGTTAACCCACCACTTAATAGAGATTGTTAAGAAGTGATGAAGAAGAGTAACTAGCTCACCTGCAGATGAGATTTAACATGAGCCAAGGTGAGATCTTTCACATCCATGAGCTCAAGAACTGACTTCGGTGTAGCCCCTATTGTATATATGCAAAACCCCACAAGTATATCAGATAAGTAGAAAAAGAAAAGAACATATGGCGGAAAAGATCCTAAGTCAACTTGAGTGTAAGTTGATATAATTAAGAAAAACGAGTTAGCTGAATCCAGGAGTGAGTGAGTGAGTGCTTACTTTCATGGCCACCCAAAAGCTCAACCGCGTGAACGAAGCGAGCGTGTAGAGTGGTAGTCCATCGCATCCGAGGGGCTCTCATGCAGCGTTTGGACGGAAAGCGGGACAAGAACCTCGACCGGAGAAATGGGTTACTGGATGGTGAGGTTAATGTACTGTTGGATGAGGATAGAGAAGTAGCGGTAGTGTCCAAAGTTAGATTAGGCTTAATATTTTGTGAAGAAAATGGGAACAAATCAGGGGGAGGATGATGGTGATGAAGATGAGGATTTGGAGGGTTTTGGTACACTGGAATTCCTCTTATGGGTCTCAAGAAGCCGAGCTCAGGGCCTAGGTACCCTTCTTGCTGTTCTTGCTGGTGTTGTTGCTCGAATACCCTTTGGTGATGATGAAGTTGGTGTTGAGTATTTAGGAACTGGTTTTGCTGAAAGGCATGGATAAGGAGACCGTTAGTGTTACCATTATGGCCATTTGGAAGGCCGAAGTGGTTTTGGTGATGGAAATGATTGATTCTGTTGGAGTTTTTGTATTGATCATGAGAGAGGCGAGTCGGATTCAATAGCGAGAGGTCGGAGAAGGTGTCGGAGGATATGGATGAGTTTCTGGAGTCGAAGGCTCTTTTCCAGAACCCCAAATCCACCTCGGCCGCCTCTTCTTCTGCAATACTTCTCCTCCAACTGCCTGACGATGTGGGTTTGGTGTTTGGAGGGCTAATTTGCAGAGACAAATCTGGCTGTGCAGGGAACAACTCCATCGAAAGCTTCTTGGATTGATTCTCTCTACGGTCAAAACAAAGCCCTCGTTTCTCTTCTCTTTTAGCTCGTTCGTCTTGTTTCAGCACTAGCTTTCGCTGTTAACTGCAAGTAGTGTTTGGTGATCTGAGCTGACGGGGAGGGGTTAGGGATTCTCAGGTGTTAGCTAGATTTGTGGGTGTCTTTTGAAGATGGGTTTTGATCAAATGGTGGGAGTAGTTGCAGAGAGAGAGAGAGAGAGGACATGACAAGGTAATGAAGTGAATGGTTGTTTCTTTTGTGTGAAGTATATGTGAGAAAATGACACTTGAGGGGCTATAGAAAAGAAAGATAGAAGAGAGGAGGTGTTTCTTTTGTGCACGTGGGGGGTAGGGTACTTGTAGCTAGGGTAGAAAATAAAAGTTAAACATAGTTAAAGGCGGGAAAGAGTAAATAAATTTGACACCCTTCCATGACTTGCTTCCTTTTTAGTTTCTTTTTTTTTCTCTTTTTCTTGTTTTTGTCAAAATATTATATACTAATGAGAATTTTTATTTATATCTTTAAAAACACTATTTAAACTTTTTTATTTTATAGTTGACGTTGCCAACACATAAAATTACCGATAAAGACATATAAGAGTAAAAAAACATATGTTTTAGCCCTTAGCTTGTTCATCTAGGAGAAAAAAATTTATTCTCTAACATAAACAGATACCATCAAAATCCATGAAAGATACTTATGATTCAATTGAGCCGAACATAAAATTAGAATCTATACACATCGTACGAGTTTTGTTTTATTATTATTATTATTAATTTCGTATGAATCATATATGTATTACTATATATGATAGTTCAACAAGTTCATAACTTATTATTGGCTAAGTTTTTATGAGGAATGTAGTGTTAAATTAATCATACCTTATGCTCATATAGTCATATATATGGAACTTAATGTATATCCAGTCACACAACCAACAACTTATATAATATAAAGATGAGAATGATGATAGTCTTGGTCAAATTAAGATGGGAATTGATGAAGATAGTAGCAAAAGAAGAGTACTACAGATTATTGGGAAGGAACGAAACAAAGCCATAGCATGCATGGCTTGTGGTTAGCTTTGATGGAAAGCAAAGCTACTGTTAATGCCATTTCCTTTAGGAAAAAAGAGAAGACTCATATAGCTAATATTAGTTTTTAATGGATTTTAAAAAGCAAATTTTGATTGTCAGATGCTCAAAATTGAAGGAGGTCTAAGTAATGAATTATGAAGGTATGAATAAAATATATATTTAAAAAAAAAGCCTTTATTGATTTTATTGAACTACGAGTGTTTTGAAAAAAAATGAGGTGTAAATAATATTTGTGTTATTTTTAAAAGTACATTGGAGATTCATTAAGTAAAGAGGTCTAAGTAGTGTTTTAAATGTATAAATAGTAGTTTTCTTTACTAATTTGTAAAATTGATTTTACATTGGTTCGTGATCTTATCTGTGATTTTTTATGTATAAAAGGGTGTTTTTTTATAATTTTCTATGTATCTGTGATTTTTTTTAAAAGGAACAAAAAGGGTGCTTTTTCTTTAGAGGAGAAAGGAAAAGGAGAGCTGCAAAAAAATTGACAGAAAATTGAGCTTTAACGTGCATATATATATAATATATATATATATATATATATATATATATATATATATATATTCCCATCAACAACTAACCCTTTTTTAACCCACACAAGCAAACACGTACAGTCTTTGAACTCATGATATGAAACCCTAAATTGTACAGTTTTCCTTTCCAACACTTGGAAATCTACAAACCTGTTTTTACACTCACCCCGGCCGAAAGTTCATTTTATCGAATCCAATAATTATTAAGATGATGCAAACAATTCCAAATATTGTTGATAATCTTTGGACGGTCTATATGAAATACGTATATCAAATGTAGTCGAACACTTCCTAATCATCATCGTAATGATACATGCTTACCTAAAGTTTACACTGCTCATTAGTCATCATAATCATAATAATGATGATTGATGAAGGATCATATTATTCTTCTTGATTTAACTTGAAAGAGTTGAAGCAAATTAACCCAACATTCCCATTTAATTCAGAAGGAGAAATAAATTCTTCTAGCATGGGTTGTGGGCAGTTAGGGCATGGTCCCTTTCCAAGTTCCATACATGAGAGGGGCAGTGGGAAGGTACAATTTACCATCTCCATGGAAGAAAGAGAACATATAGCTGAAGAAGGGTAAATACGTCTTTCACCGTAGTCCCTTACGGTCTAAGGGCTCGACCCATGTGTAGCCGTGTAGGTGACCCCATGGAGACAAAATGTGTGTGTTCGGGACTTGGGGCAGAAGCAAAGGGGTAAAAGTAAAGGAATGGAGGTGAGAAATAGTTTGGGAGACAGATAGAGTGCCAAATTTCCAAAGCCTCACATCTTAATTACCACACCTTGCGTGACATTCTTTGACACCAAACCACAGGGGTATGTCTGGCCTACAATTAGGCCCAAAGTTCATTTACCAATGTACTTTCTAACCAAAATGTATGTTCTTTTATCTCTACAGTTAATTGAGATTCTTTTAGATGTTGTAATTACCCAACTGTTAATTAACTACTGCCAATTATGAGTTTATCACAATTCTTTATGTATGCATGTCGAAGTTAATTAGAAATCCCATCTTCTTTTGAATAAAAAAATTATAATTAAGTAATTATAAAAAGAAAAAAATGTTCAAATAGTATCCCACCTTTTCAAAAAGCAGAGTTTTGGTATTTGACGTTTTAAAAACATCAAAACAATATCTCACGTTATGATTCTGATCCAAGAATAGTGTATGACCACGTTAGCTCTGTTACGGAGCTCACCAAGTGACATATTTTGAAGGGTGTTTTCGTCTATTCAATCCCTCTGACTAATACTATACAATAGTTTGGCGCAAAACCCATTTGATCAAAGATTTACCGTCAAAACTAAAAAGTTCCAGCCAAAAGTCTAAAAATAAAATTAAAAATACAAATTAATAGCCAATTTTGAAAATCAAAGCTGTTTTTTTAACCACCTGTTCAAAGTTTATACAACTTTGGTACCTGACGTTTGTGACTCATCCAAAAATCAGTACTTGCATTTCATAACAACACATTTTCATGAACATACATACATCTTTTTCACTCTTAATCTTGTTCTAAACCAAACAATTCCATAACAGATGAATAAATGAAAATTCACATAGCCATACATTTCAAATGTCTCAAAAGCCATGAAAATAGGCAAATCCAACAATGTTTGATTTACCAATAAACATCACAAAAGCTAGTTAAACAACATATTCCACAAAGCTAGTAAAGAGGCACTTTTAACAAAAGCTAGTTAAACAAGCATAGTCTACAACATTTCATTGCATCTTACAACATATTCTACAAAGAAATTGTTCTGCATATTCCACTAAGTGCATTGCATATTCCATTGTGATGATTGACTAGGTTCAGGCGGTGGCTGGGTACTAGGTAGAACATCATGAGCTGATGGTTTGGCCACATTTTTGAGTTGTTGCTTGATGTTGCATGCCATCCTCGAGATTAACTGGTAAATGCTGATGCATTCCATCATGTTCACTCACTAGCGTTTGCTGCTCCACATCCTGATGCAAATTTTGACCCTACATGGTATCAAAAGCATAAATTACACATTTTTTTACATCTGTACACAGTTCTAAGGAAGGCAAGCTACTACATCAATGCAGTGAACCAAGGAAAGCAACCAAATGCATTGCACGACATTGATAACCTGATTTCAAATTCAAATAAAGCATATGGATTCCAAGTCACACTCGATTCTTACGAGCACAAGTCTTCTTATTATGACCTTTTTTCTTACATATTGAACAAGTGACCTGAAAATAAAACACCTTAGGCAACTTTTGTGCACCAAGAGGTGGTTGTACTTCACCTACATACATTGCATAAACCAGTTTTAAACTTATTCTAAAACAAAAGTGAAGCTAGTTAGCAAAAAAATACCTTCGACTGCACTTTTGAATACCTTTGAACTCTGAAACTCCATCCTTACAACAAAAAAGGGTTCTTCATGTGCAACTTTGGATTAAATTGTATCTGATCACTAAACCTTTTTCTACACTTCACAGGAAAACTCCCTTTGTCCTTATCTTCTTCATCAGGTGAACCATGCAAACTTTTTAGACCATTAGACTCACTTCCATCCCCATCTGAAATATGTCCTTCAAACCCCATCTCGACCCATTCATGACATGTATTCGTGTCATCATCCATATTGCCTTTCAAACTCCACATCATCGACTAAATTAAGGTCATAATCTGAATCGACAATCCCATCAAAATTAGAATCAACTGAATATGTAGAACTTTCACAATAATAATTCTTTATTTGTCTTGAACTTTCCCCTTCACTTCTAATTAAATATCTCTTCTCCACATGTTTTGGTGGTCTTCCTCCCTTCTTTAGATTAGAGGACGCTCATATTTGATGTCAATAGCCCAGTACACCAACTCAGCCATAGAGAGCTTGTCTCGGTCTACTCCATCCACACACTAGACATCATCTTCATAGTAAACAAATTTTGATCTACAAAAATCTTGACCACTTATTCTTCCAACAAAAAACTAAACTAAATACTTCACGTAACTGTGATACCTAATGTGTTTATGTACTTTGCGACTTGTAAATTTTGTACCCATACTACTAAAGGCACACATCACTGACCCAGGCTTTATCCTCTCATTCAATTAAGTCATATAAACCCTAAAATTACAGGGATTATAAATTTCTCACTAACCCAGGATTAAGCTTTAAAGCAATTGCTTTAGGACATTTACTCATCACCAGCTACTTCAATCCCGACATTATACAGACAAAGCATATAGGAAAAACTAGATACAGACACGAATAATAAGGGGTCGACTCTCTAACCCAAAACCTATACAGTAGACAAACCCCTCAAAAGCCATAAACTATTTCAAAAGGCACAAATTCGATACTATTTTATTACAACCCAAGAAGTAGAAGACAATGATAAACTTTAAGAAATGGACCATTGTTACCTGCATAATTTGGTTGATCCCTTACCACTCGAAAATATCTCCACTTTTCAGTCATGCTATCGAATCTTCTATCCACTCTTATGCCTATTATCTACACAATAAGAGAATCAAATCTAGTGATTTAGATTTGAGAAAAAGGGAGAGGATATTCGTTGTAGAGGAGAGAGAGAGAGAGAGAGGAGAGTTTGAGGCAGTTTTGAGTTTGAGACCAAGGGAAAAATCAATAGGTTAAGGAAAAGGGTGCTAAGGGTTATAGGTGATTAGATAAAAGTACCCTTTTAATTTGAATTCATTTGTCTCTGTAACGGAGCTTAACGGCACAAACACTGATTTTTGGAGGAGATGCAAACATAAGATACCGTTCTGAAGTTTTTGAAACGTGAGACACTAAAGTTTTGCTTATTGAAAAAGTGGGACATGATTTGGTCTTTTTTTCCTTAAAAAAATTAGGTAATGTTGTAGGATATATGACATGTGTGTGTGCTCTTGGTCTATCCCGGTTAATGGGTTTTATCTTACTTTTATGTAATAGGAAAGCTATATGCTAATATGTAAGGGAATGATCCAATGTAGGTCAAGTGAGACTATAAATAGAGGCTCCTTCTATCAATATATACCTAGAATCATTCATCAATAAGCACGATTACATTCTCCTTCTATACGTTATCAATTTACGAGCACTAACCCTAGAGTTAAGAAACCCTAAAACCGATTTTTTAAAACCCTAAATTGATCGACCGCACCTCCCCTTGGCTGCCCTCAGCCTTCCCCTGCCGCTGTTACCCCTACAGCTGTCGAGCACCGCCCGCGCACCAACTGCACACCGATTGCTTGCTACCGCTGCCTAGATGCCGATGTATTCTTCTGTTGAAATCTCCAACAGAGCTTGTGAAGATCAATTCGACAGGTACGTATTCAAAATGTCCTAAAACTTCCCAAAGTTAAATAACCTCGGGGAGGATAAAATCGGTTACTTCCTTCTTCATCCTCATTCTATGTTTGACTCTGCACCGCCTGCTCGCTACCATGCACCAACTACGCACCGATTACTTGCTACCTCTGCCTAGCTGTCGTTGTATTCTTCTGTTGAAATCTCCAACAGAGCTTATAAAGATCAATTCGACATGTATGCTTTCAAAATGTCTTAAAACTTTTCAAAGTTAAATAACCTCGGGGAGGATAAAATCGGTTCCTTCCTTCTTCATCCTCATTCTATGCTTGAATCTGTGATATGTACGGGTTGTTTTTCAAAATCCCTAGACGACGTGTGCAAAAATTGCCAATAGATGCCTTGCTGCAGGCCTTGAATGCTGCTGCCGCGCTGTTGTGCACTAGCTACCGACAGCTGCCAAGTGCAATCGCCGAGTGCTAGCAAGGCTCAACTGCCGCGTTGTTGTGCGCTGGCTGCTGATAGATGTCGTGCGCTGCCAAGTGCAGCTACAGAGCGTTGTCGAGCACTAACTATCAAGCGCTATCGAGCGCTGTCTGCAGATAGCTATCGGGTGCTACCGTGCGCTGTCGAGCGCCAGCTGTCGACAACTACCGATCACTAGCAAGGCTAACTGCCGATAGCTGTCGAGTGTAGTTGCCGAAAAATTGTCAAACGCTATTTGCTAATATCCACGTACAATTGCCAAGTGCTTTTTGAGTCGATATTTGTGCCCGCGATAGACATTGTTCGGTGGGTTGCCGCATCAGCTGCCAAGTGTCGTGCGCTAGCCTGTGTATCTAATGAGCACCGTGCACTACCATCTCTAAGTCTGTGTTGTTATTCCCAACACCAATTTATATTTGAGCATCGAAACCACCTGGTGTCGAAGAACTAACATGCATGAATTGTTGTATGCAGAGCACTATAGAACGCTCTCGCGTGGAATTTGATATTCTGGATGCCGAGGGTAAAGAATACCATCGGTGGGCCTTAGATGTCAAGCAAACTTTGATTGGCAAGGATTGTCTACACACAATTATCCTTGCAGTGGTTCATACCCCAGTGGCCGATGAACCTCAGAACGTTGAATCTCAGCCGGAAGCACCAACAATTAAGGTGAAGTCCAAGGTTTTGATGTTCATATGTCGACACGTTGACACCACATTGAGGTGGCAGTATCTGGATGTTGAAGAACAGCAAGAGCTGTGGGAAGCTTTAGCGGACCAGTTCGGTAATATCCATGTATCTTTTTCACTGGAGTTACAAGCGTAGTGGGTTAACTTGCGGCTGCTGCTGGATTACACCACCGTGGAGGAGTACCACAAGGAAGCGTTGGGTTTGCTAGCTTGCCTCAAGTTTTTGTGGAGTGATAAAGTCTGATAATGATCTCATTGAGAAAACCCTTCTCACTTGCCCTCGATCAGCAAGCGTACTAATGAAACATTTTTGTCTGCCCTTATCACCTAACTGCTGACTGAAGATAAGGATAACAAGCTCTTGGATCGAAACAACATAAGACCTTCTGGGACACTCAGAGTTCCTAAAAATTATTATAGCAGGCCCAAGAGTGGGAAAGCTCTTAACGAGAGGAGAAGAGACCGTCCTGAACCTTATGCCCATGAGTCCAACTCGAGGCATGGCACCCGAAAGAGAAAGAAAGGCTCTAGAGTCCTCTCCCGTACCTGGAAGAAAGAGTTTGATGGACCTGGTCCTAAGGATAGTGGTCCTAAGGATAGTGCTCCTAAGCCGGTTCCCAAACACGCAAAGTCCGTCAATGCTAGGCCGAGCCAATGCTATCGTTGTCGATCTCTTGACCAATGGACGAAGCAATGCAGAGCTCTTGCCCACCATGTGGCTGTATACAAGAAGTACAAAGAGACCATAGAGTCTAATTGTACAGAGGATGACAAGACAAACACCAATCTAACGATTACAAATTTTAGGAATTCGAGCCCCGGCTTGGAAACGAAGGACTTTTTATGTCATGCAACCCTTATGTTTTAGTCTTCTCCCCATTTCAAAGAATTTTTAATAAGGCATCATTAGAGTGTCATGGTTAGTTCGATTGATTTCTTTTAAACAATTTACTTTTTGAGATTTTAGTGTAGAACCATTTCAAGCGTGTTTGGAATAAAAAGTTTATCTTTTTCGATGTTCTTATCTCCTATGTTTGATAAATTGCATACATTAACATTATCATTAGTCATACATGACCTAAAAGTGAGGCTCTTAGTCTCTCCAATGGAGATTAGTTTTCGAACATTGCATTGATTTGGACTTATGTATTAGCTACCGGGCGCTGACAATACGTACCGAGTGTCGTGCCCTAGCTACTGAGCATTTCTCTCAGCTACCGAGTGCCATACACAGCCTATCGATCCATGTCAGTAGCTTCCGAGCGTTGTGCACACCCATGTGCAACAGCTGTCGAGCGTTACCGACAGCTGCTATGCACTGAGCACTAGCTCGCACAGACCCAAGACACTGTGCGTTGGCATGCACTTTGCTGCTGGTGGCAATGCCAACTAGTGTATCAGCTACCAAACAATATGTGTGCCCGTATACACTAGCTACTGCGTGCATGCATGCCTAGATGCCCAGCTGTCGAGCAGAATCCTCAAGTCCACCAATAATGCATTATGACAGAAAACAGACAATATGTCCTCTTTTGAATAGTAGCTTCGAGAAAGCTTTCTGAACATGTCCTAATGAACTAGAATGCAAACTTGATATCACTGGAAATTTACAGTCTAGTTTCCAGAAGTTTTTGTGGTTTATTCATACCTATTATAACGCAGGAGTTATGACTGTTTTAGTGCACAGATGTCATTCTGCATGGAAAATTATTTGTGTGCACTCGGGATTGCAAATTACTTTGCATCTTTTTCACATGATTTTATGTGGCTATTGACCCATATGTTGACCTTGTTTGTAGGTATGACTCGTGGAGAGATAAAGTGTCTTGCAAATAGTGGATCTACCCACACCATACTAAGGGACCGACAATTGTTTTCAAAACTTACGGCATGCCAAACTTCTGTTACAAACATGATCGGTTCAAAATCTATGATTGAAGGACGCGGACCTTCTCGGTTTCTACTGCCAAATGGGACCATGATTAATGTTGCATACACTCTTTATGCTTTAAAAGGCAATCAAACATTACTGAGCTTCAAGGATATCCGTGCTAATGGTTTTCACTTGAAGACGCATAGTGAGAATAGACATGAGTTCCTCTATGTTACTTCTCAGGTTTGTGGACATAAACGCACCTTGGAGAAGCTACTGAGTCAATCATGTGGTCTGTACCTGACCACCATTAGGTTCATCGAATCCAATACAGTTGTCAAACATGACTTCTAAGACTCTGACTCCAAGCTCTGGCATGACAGCCTCAGTCACCCTAGAAGAGACATGATTCAGATTTTGCATAAGTCGCATGGACATCCTTTCTTCAAGTTCAAAGACAATGGTTTTGAACATTGCCTCAGCACCTATGGTGACCGAGCCATTACATCCAAGGGAAATCCCCAGCCAACCCCTAGGTCACCGATGCTTAGTGATGACCCTGAAACATCACTAGCATTTTCTAACGCTCACCGCTCCCTTTGTAAAGCCTATGCTTTGGCTAAGCTTGTGTCTGTGCCTTCTTATGCTAAAGCCAACACAAAGAACATACCATTCCTCCAACTTATCTAAGGTGATATATGTGGACTCATCCAACTAGTATGATGACCGTTTAGATACTTCATGGTTCTGGTGGATGCCTCGACACGTTGCATTGTTATCCACAAGGAATGCTGCCATCCCCAAGCTCCAGGAATAGATTATAAACCTTTGGGCTAACCATCCGAACTATCCAATCAAATCGATTTGGATGGATAATGCTAGAGAGTTCACATCAAAAACCTTTGATGATTACTGCATGTCGGTAGGGATTAAGGTTGAATATCCTGCCTCACACGTGCACACACAAAATGGTCTAGCTGAAGCCATGATAAATTGGCTTCAGATGATAGCTAGAGCCTTAGTAATGGGTTCTAATCTCCCTCTTGCCTCATAGTGTTATGCTATATTGAATGCAGCAGTTCTTATTTGTTTCTGACCCGTCTCCAACCAACAGTTTAGTGCGTACCAGCTGGTTACTGGATATGAGCCTGACATATCACACTTACGTGTATGCGGTTGTGGAGTGTATGTGCCTATTACATAGCCATTGTGAACTAAAAAGGGGCCTGAAACGACGTTTAGGTATCTATGTTGGATATGTCTCCTCGACTATTATTCGATACCGTAAGCCTTTGACAAGTGATCTTTTTAAGGTCAAATTCGCTGATTGTAAGTTTAATGAGGTTATCTTCCCGTCGTTAGGGGAGATGAGAACATGGATGTTCAGCGAGAACGACATGAATTATCCTGGAGCATTCACACACCGTCTCATTATGATCCCCGCACCTCTTATTGTGACATTGAAGTCAAGCGAATCATTGCTCTCAAGGATGTGACAGATTCGATGCCCGACTCATTCTCTAAGATTGCAAAGGTCACAAGATCTGACAAACCACCTCGGGTCTGAGCATGGCTACCCATGGAATGTGCGCTACCGACCCTAACACACGAGTAGAGGCAGTGGCTCCTCGGAGGAAGAGGGGAGACCAGTTGGTTCAATTGATGCACGTCCTAGAGAGAAACGAACTCCTAAGACACAAACCACTTTCTTAATCATCGATACAAAGAACCACTCTCATGAGGTTTTCTCTGACAATAATTATGTTCTTGATTCGATGTCAGCATATCTTGGGGACGCCTTGGAATCCACGTCATTGTCAGAGAACATGGAAATCTTGATATGTTATGATGACGCATTTGAGTTGTTGGACCAATCATCCTCACATATCAATGATGTATTTACATATTCCGTTGCTCAAGATATCATAGAGAACGACGATATCAAACCACGCTCCGTCAAAGAATGTGAACGTAGAGCGGATTCGCCTAAATGGAAAGAAATTATCTAGGTAAAATTGGATTCCTTATCAAAGAGACAGGTCTTTAGGCCGGTGGTGCCAACCTCCCTAAGTGTAAAGCCTGCAGAAGATAAATGAGTCTTTGTTATGAAGCGTAATGAGAAGAACGAGATACTTAGGTACAAAGCTCGCCTTATGGCATAAGGTTTCTTACAATGCCCTAGAATAGACTATGAGAAGACATACTCTCTTGTGATGGACGTCATTACTTTTCCGCTACTTGGTAAGTTTGGTAGTGGTTACTTCATATCTATATGGGGATCTAGATACTGAAATTTACATGAAACTCCCTGAGGGGTTTCTACTGCCTAAATTGAGTAACTCTTAACCACGGAGTGCGTATGACATTAAGTTGCAACGCTTACTTTATGGATTGAAGCAATCCGAACGAATGTGGTATAATCATCTAAGTGACTACTTGATTGAGTTAGGATATAAGAACAATGATATATGCTCTTGAGTGTTCATAAAGAAGATTGACTCCGTATTTGCCATTGTAGCCGTCTATATTGATGACATGAACATCATTGATACTCTTGATGAGATAAAAGAAACCAAGGCTCACTTGAAATCTGAGTTTGAGATGAAGGACATGGGGAAAACCCGGTTCTGCCTAGACATTGAGCTAAAGCATTAAGCATGTGGAGTCTTTTAATATGGACAAGGTAAACTCTATTGGCACTCTCATGATAGGTTGAAGTTTGGATGCCGTGAATGGTCCATTCCGCTCTAAGGAGGACGGGAAGAAGTACTTGGAGCAGAGGTACCGTAACTTGGTGCTATTGGTGCACTATTGTTCTTAGCTCAGTGCACTCGGCCCGACATTACCTTTTCTGTGAACTTGTTAGCTAGATATAGCTATGCGCCTACACAACGGCATTGGACTGATGTCAAGACTATATTTCGATACCTTAAAGTGACCACTTATATGGGTTTGTTCTTCCCTTATAAAGATTCAACAAAGACTGCAATTGAGTGTAATGTCCTTGAGAATTGTGGTGATTGTCGGTCACATGACCTAGCTGTCGGTCGCTATGCACACAACAGCCAGGCGCTACCGATAGCTACCTACTATTGTGCACACAGCTGCCAGGCACAGTGCAACAGCTGCCGAGCCCTGCAAGTTAGCTGCCGAGAACTGTGCATATGGCTGCCAAGCACCATACACAGTTACACCCACCAAAGTCAAGAAGCATCCCCACTACTCTTGATACTGCTTCCCTCAATTATGCTGAGACACCCAACAATGTGTTGGTTGGTTTTGCAGAGATGGATACTTATCTGATCCTCATAAGGGGCGATACCAAATAGGCTATATATTTACCATTGGGAATATAACTATCTCATGGAGGTCTACTAAGTAGAAACTCGTGACAACTTTATCAAATCATGTAGAGATTATTTTCCTACATGAAGTTGTTCCTGAATGTATCTGGCTACTATCTATCATCGGTCACATCAGAGAAACAAGTGGTTTGAAACCTACTACAGACAAGCCGACTTGCATTTATGAAGACAATGTTGCCAGCATCAAACAAATGAAGCTTGGCTACATCAAAGGTGGCAACACAAAGAATATTGCACCTAAGTTCTTCTACAATCAACACAGCAAGCTTTCCTCAATATCATGTGAATCGAGTCAGTTCAGAAGCTAATGTAGTGGATCTCTTCACCAAATTTCTTTCTAAGTCTACTTTCGATAAGCATGTGAAGCGCATTAGAATGCGAAGATTATCAAGTCTCTCCGACTGAGTTATTCATTAGAGGAGCCTCACATTGCAGACACTCGATCAAGTAGCATGGTGTATTGTACTATTTCTCCTTCGTCCAAGGTTTAGTTTTCTCCCACAGAGATTTTCACTTGGCAAGGTTTTAACGAGGCAACACTGTATGCACTATCCGGTATGACGACACGCGGCACAAGGGAGAGTGTTGTAGGATATATGACATGTGTGTGTGCTCTTAGTCTATCCTGGTTAATGAGTTTTATCTTACATTTATATAATAAGAAAACTATATGGGTTTGTCCTAATATGTAAAGGAATGACCCAATGTAAGTTAAGTGAGACTCTTTAAATAGAATAGATGCTCCTTCTATCAATAAAGTACCTAGAATCATTCATCAATAAGTACGATTACATTTTCGTTCTATAGGTAACTAGTAATTTATTTTTCTCTTCCATGGGAGGTCGGGATTCTAATGAAGACTAAGCAATAAGAACATTCAAATAAACGGTTAGATCAGTGTTTATTTTAAATTTTAATTGATATTTTCAAATTGTAATGTGTATTATTTCAGTTCACTTTATTTGCATATTTGATCAATTTGAGTTGATTTGTTTTTAATTGGTCAATTTGATCCCAGTGATAGAACATAGTTTTGTTACTAATCAAGTGAACATCACTAACTAATTAAAGCAGTTTTGGGTCTCAAACATCACTTTTATGTTCTATATGTTCATGCAACTTCCTACACAATTTGATTGCCGCATTTCTTCATAATTTCCAATATACCGGAGAATTACATTTCTTAACTTTATATGTTTAGACACTTACATGAACCTAGTGGGTCAACGATTCAGCTCGTAGAATCAACTGCTTTGTGGCTAAAGAAATTTGCAAGTTATGAATTTGAGGAAAATCCTTGAGAAACCATTTGGTCATATAAAACAAGTGGAAATTACTGGGTCGCAATCACCTAAACAAAAGGCAGAGATGACCCAAATGAGAACGAACAATTAAATGGTGACGGTGATTGCAAAAGGACACACCACAGGAATAACAAGGGAATTGTTGGCCTTTCCAGGCGTAGTGGGCAAGGATCCCCAGATGCCTTCACTCAAAGGGCACGCAAAGAGGTGGGTTATTTTCTACGGCAGAGGACGAAAAGAAGAACAATGCAGGCATTGACTCTTAGTTTCTAACATCTTGCTATTCGTTTCAGTGTTGTTTGTTCCAATTGCCAGAGCATGCAACACTAAATCATTCAGCACAAAAGCATAACATTCGCAGCTGTTTAACGAAAAACTGTTTAACAAGGTCTAGGTAGAAACAACCATTACAGAATGCTCGACATTAATAAAGTATCTAAGAAAACAGAATCAAAATGTCTACCATAACTCAAACTCAAGCATAAATTATAACATACCCGATCACGAGCGAAAGAGAAGGTGCAAAATATGATGAGAAGAAATTTCTCTGCATTTTATTCATGTAGTCAACGTGAAGGACCAATTGCTACACAAAGAATAAAGAACCTATAAAGGAAGCAGCGAGTACCTTAAGCAAGATCCGTGAGAATACCCACCTTCACTTGCAACAATTGACTAACAACCAAATTTACATGGAATTCACTAACCCAATTTCTACTCCTCTTTTTGGTCTGAAGCTTTGCAGGAAGGACGGTTCTCCTGCCAAAGATGGACAAAAACCCCCTGGCTCGAGAACCTCAATAATCACCAACGGTGCAAATTGCCCCAATTTGAGGCCTATGCACCAAAGAATGTAAATTTTATCCTAAGTTAATTTTTTCACTGCTCCCAGAATCAATCTTTACCTTTACCCATTTTCCCATGTTAGAACCCCATTTGAGAAATTGTAGTTAGCAAAGGTCAGGATCTATAGGCCAACCAGTTAATTGGCACTTCCTAGTGTGATCTAACTTCAATTAAACCAGTTCTCTGAAGCTAAGAAAGGAGAGCCTTTGACCCTAAAGCGCTTTGGCTCAATCTCTATTGGCAGAGGTTCCCTGTGGCTCTTTCCCAACTCAAGCTGGCATATATCAGTTCTATGGTGATCTCGCTGTATCCTAACAGAATCTTCATTGGTCAACTTGTTAAACTTGATAGACAAGGGAATGGTACTTCCTCTGGCAAACCTGTCATCTCTTGAAGCAATCTCTGGAGCCCCTTTGGTATTAGTAGATGTAACCAGCTTAGTACTTGATTCTGTAGTGCTGGAGCTTTGTAATGGCACTGACCTCCCACATTTATTATCTGGTTGCAGTTTCTTCAGTCGCTTAAATCCCTGCTTTTGAAGAATACATAACCGTCAGCAACAATGGATTAAACAACAAACTTCAGACAGATAACAAGCCAGATTTAACATGAGGCTTCCAAGAGAAGATAGAGATACAATAGGCTGGAAACTATGGACTACTACCAAAATAAGGGTTGTAAGCAAAAAGTGGCAAGTAGAAATGGACCAGAGTAAACTTTACACAAATGACATCTTAACATCTTCCTAACTTGAATGAACAGAGAAGTGCACATTTATCATCAACATGCTTACACAAAACAACAAAAGTGATTTCAATAGTTTCCAACAAATAAATTTGAAAGCATTATTAGTCTGTCTCAAATAATGTTATAGATGGATCTCAAATCTGTGGGACAAGCTTTGAAACAGTTCTAAAATGACAAGGAGCAGCAAAGAAATACTATAAACTTTAGTGCTATATGACTCCATGACGTATACCTGGTTCTCAGAAACATTTGATGGTGAGACATCAGATATAGTTCTCTTCTCCACCTTCAATGAAGAACGGCGCTTAACCCTAAATATCTCTGAATCAGAATCATCACTGCCTTGATCTATAGGCCTAACCTCCAATGCATTAGAACCTTCTGGACGTACACTTGAGCATTCATCATACAATGGGGAGGACCAAGAAGACTCATACACAGACCTTTTGGAATTTGGAGTCACTGTCTTAGAGTTGGCATGTTCCTGTACCATACAAAATTAGAAAAATTTCATCAATTCATTACAATCAAGAAGTGACAAGTTTATTTAGTGATATGGGGACATGTATAATGTAAAAGGCTAACTGATTTACAGGATAGAGCAAGATCTTACATTATTGGGTGCACACACGCTGTCAAGAGGCTCTGAAGGAGAACAAAGTGTAGATGCAATATATGAAAGGGAACTTTCTGACACTGCAGAACCGGAATATTTTCCACCACGAGAACAAGGCGCAACTGGCTCTTGTGACTGATCCAAAGTCGTGCCAGTGAGTTCTGTTGTACCAGGGAGTTCGGGGTTCAACTCAAATTCTATACTGCAGTAAGGGGAGTATCCTTTCTCTTCTGCTATCTGAGACAAATCTAATGGGTATGAATACAAGTCATCACCATTTTCACCTTGACTTTGAATCTCCTCTAACACTGCCTCTTCCTCTTCAAACTTACTGGCTGCAGCTTCCATTTCTGCAATCTCCTCCCTTAAGAAGAGAGTAGGATTGCTCTGACACGACAAATCCAATGACCTTACATCTGCATTCGAACAAGAACATTATAAGGGATCAGAGGAAATTTTATATCTATGTTCCATTTATATATTAACTAAAACAATTTATTAATAAAACCAATAAAATAGTCAGTATCCCATCTAATTGAGTGAAAATCTCAGAATAGTTCAGACAATTAAGAAAATTGTTCAGAGAGAAGGGACAAACCATGGCGAAGGCACACAGAATGCACATAACAGTTGCAACTAATATAGGCGAGATAACAATCGCGCTTGCATATGCTGCAGAGAACAGTTCCATAAGTGTTTGGCAAGACAACATTGCATGCCCTAGACTTCATTAAAATCCAGCGAGCACGATGCTGAAACCGCATCAATTTCACAAAAGAAACCTTAATGCGATTATGGGAGACCAAATCAGCAGAAGAACAATCTGAATTTTCAAGCTCTAAACTTGAATGAAGAAGCATGGCTTCTTTGCACAAGAGTTCTTCATGAGGAAGCAGAGGCATCCTATTAAGAAGTGTATAACGCCGGCTAGCGATAGCACCCAATGGGAACCAATCACCAATTGCAAAGTTGACTGCCTCACCACAATTGAAACCTATATAATCATCGGATAAGAACAAACACTATGTTGTTGAAAAAATATCTGAATAAATTAGAGGGATAAGTGACTAATTTTAAAAGGCACATACCATGACTGAATCCAGCATGATAAGCTCTAGGGAAAGTAACCACAAACTCTCCTGGCTTTTGGACAGCCTTGTAGACAGGTACATCATGTTCCAACAATAAGCTGGGAGGAAACAGAGTTGTTTTTCCCAATAAGACATCAAAAGCTCCATCCTCTCCGTCACTTGGTACAATATCATGAGTGTAGACATGTTCCTTGACAACCTTTTCAAATTGTAGGGCGGCATGACCCGGGATACCATACCAAGTTTTGGATGCGCCACAGTGATGATAATTGATACTGTCAACAAGAAATAAGTAGAAGAATAAGAATATATTTACTACTCATTCTCAGCACCCAAAGGAGAACCCCTTGCTCTATTTAATGAGATTTAAGAGTGACATATACCTGTACAAATAGTGATCTTCCACATGCCAAGCAAACATGCTAAATATCATTCCAATGTATAGCATAGGATCTGTTACGCCCTGTTATAGACCAAACAGGTAAGCGAGGAATACAGCATATAAATAATGCAAAAGAGTATTCAAAGAGGTCTACTTACCGGAATTGCATTTTCCAGGAGACGCAGAATAGACTTGGGTAGCCTTGAAAGATTCTGAAAGTCATACAGAGGTTAATCAGTTTACATGTCAACAAGAAAACTCTCAAACAGTGATAGAAACACTCCACCAGAATCATGATCACAAATATCATCCTAGCTTTCACTAATGAAGGTGAAAAAGGAAAGTATAAAACACAAGAAAAGTAAAGGCATTAAAAGATCTTGATACTTGTAGCATTAATCTTCATAGAAAAGACCGATCTCCAGGGATCAGAACGCAAGTATAGAAAAAATGAGGAATTGAAGATACGAGTAAATCCACAAACTTATTAACATAGTGCACTTCGTATACAAGTGCAATACAGTGCATACCCTTGATTATGCATTTTAATATCACAAACTTAAAAGCCTTCCATCAATTTTGCGATAGAGTTGGTGGTTAACTTTTCCTTGTGCTTTCCGTTTGTAACATGTCATTAAATTTAGTACAAGTGTAAAGCACAGCACTAATGTTACTTTCGTAAGTGTCCTGATCTGACGTGAATCTCATAGCTAGTATTAACAACGAATATGGAAAAACAAAACAAAAATTTATTGTTCAGTGTCTTAACTGCCCAGTTCCGGACATCATACTCAAAGCCAATATCAGCAACTGAACATGGAAAAGAAGCTACAAGATACTAATCCAAGTCACATGAAAATTGATGCAATTTTTATAACAATCCCCTACACTTCTAATAAACAAATAAAACAAAACAAAGAAAAAGTAACAGATATATGTATCTGAATAATACCAAAGGTCACCTGTAAATTCCATTTGCTACTTCCAAGTGGATCATGGGGAGAAGATGAAAATGCACTACCATCAACATCACATGCATATTCAACACTTTCTGTCTTTCCAGAACCAATTTCTTTCCAAAATTCCTTTTCCAAGTAGGTAGGAGGAAGAGACCCAGAACTACAATATCTACGTGCAAAAACCTTGTTCGCCATTTTCTCAAAATCACGGAATGTATAGTTTCTGAAAAATTAAACTCAAACTCAATAAAACTGAATATACCATTAATCAAACAGTATATGTCTAATTAGTGGAAACACACCTTCCGCTCATGAAGAAAGTGACTTTGTCATCATTGTCCCACTCAGCAAGGCGAAGAGGTTGTACTCTAGTTGTGAACTTGAACCCTGCATTTTCCTTCATCAATACTATCCCGGCAGGAGTAGAAGCACTGACAGGGGAGATAATCTTGCATATACCTGAAGATAACAATGCAGATTTAGCAAGACAAAAGTCCAACAATATCACTCTGCTGAAACTCATATAGATGCATATTTATAATTCATAATTTCATACATTTTACGGGAATATGAATTAAAACGTATTTATAATTCAATGCAAAAGCATTACCATATTTGGAAGCCTCTGGAGCTATTTTCTGTAAATAAACTAAGGGATCCTCAAACTCCTCCCTTGCAGGATAGTATACAGGACACTCGGGAATTTTCTCAGTCCAGCCTAGATCGTTGGTATCAAATTTATCAACCTTACGCTTCGGAAAAACATCCTTCCCCTGTGAAGCACCATTGGACCAAAGAACTGAATTGGCACCTCCATGTATTCTAACGCCACATGGTGCAGAAGCTTTTAGAGCATCCCCTCCACTTCTGGCCATCGTATTAGTAAATCTTACAGGCTCAGGAACGGTTTCTGATCTCATAGGGTGAAGCCTTCTTCGCTTCAGAGATTCTGATCCACTTTGGACAAACAATCCCTACCTTCCACCTGTAGACATACGACTAGTATTAATAACTTATATTCAGGAGTCATGCATCCAAATCTCTAATTCAGCCCACAATTTAAAATCTCATGTTTACCAATTCCAAAATTAGACCAAAAATAGCAACAATTACCCTCCGAATTCCGGAACGAAAAAGTGATTTGATAATCGATTAGAAGGCTAAACACTTGAGGAAAAATACATATAGCTTCAACAGAGAAACAGAGTGCAATGTACAAGATCTAAACGGTGAAAAAGAAGAAGAAGAAGAAAACAAAATCACCGAACGTTCAAAGAAAACCAAAGCAAGCACAACACACCATCTCATTCCGGAGACTCTCTGTTTAGGCCGCCGTCTTGGTTCACAGAGGACAAATAGGCAAAAACCACAGAAAAAAAAAACCGAATCCAAATCAGAGAAACCAAACCCTAGATCACGATCCCATCCACGGCCAATTACGCACGAGCCTTGAGCGAGACCACGGCAGCCCACATTCTCGCAAAACGTCGCCGTACGGTGTGAAACTCGGAGATCCAAGGCCTTCAACGACCGAGTCAACGAAAGAGGCTCTCCAACTGAAGAGAGCCGCCAAGCGAGGGAGGCTGCGGTTTCAAGAACGAAACGGAGCCTATTGGCCGGCGAAGAGATTCCGGCAGAAGTTTCCCGGCGAATAGAGAGAGAAAAGGAGAGAGAGGAATAGTGAAAGAGGAGAGAGAGAAAGAGAATTAGCTGAAGAAACCGAAAAAGTGCCAGAGGGAGGATAATTTATAATTTTATAGCCTAATTTCCATGTATTTAATTCAATTTAGTTTTTTTAGTTTTTGTCGACTTTAGACTCGCTCAAGTCCGACCTGTTCTCACCAGCGGTGGTCCCCAATGCAGGAAAAAAAATATATGCCTCTTTATATTAAAACTTTTATACCTATTAATATATTTTTAATATTGTTATAAGAAATACCTCTAATATAATTTTTTCTGCCCCTAATTAATAAAGTTCTCTCTTAATTATATATATATATATATGTAAATATTATTGTTCATATAATTATAAAGAATACAATTTTTTTCTTTTGCGAATGACAGAGCTATGCAAAATAAAAAAGTTATTCTAATAAAAAGTAAATAGTGAGAAGCTACAAATGGCAAACATTTGGGCCAATATTTTTTTTAATAAAAACGTTACCCTCATGCTGTGGTTGGCTACAATATCTCAATCCATAAAAGACACAACCTTAATTATACATGCAAAAAATGAGAGAGAACTGAGGAGGAGAACTATTAAGGCCATGGATTGTGCCCTTCTTGGTCTAGGGCCTAGTGCGATCGCACTGGGTGCCCTGCACAAGGACCGGCTTTGGTTGTCACTGTGGCAATGTTAATCGGTTCAGGAAAATCAGATTTAGACCAAGTTAAACCCCATTATTATCATGTTATCCTCAATTCTTTTTTAAATTAGCAAATTACTGTTTAGTTATCAACCAAATTACAGTTTACAAATACAACATCTAAAAAATATTTTACACTTTTAAGGACAAAAATTAACTAATTAGGACAAACTAATCTCCACATGCCATATGTCATTATTTATTTTACCAAACTACCCTCACTCCCATCCACCCGAATGAAAATTCTCAAATCAGAGCTTTAATCAAAGGCCTGTAGCATACCAGCAGTCATTTCTTCTCTCTTCTTCACCTCGATTGCTGCTACTGTCAAGTAGAATTGTGCTACTACCAAGTATGGTGCTACTGCCTGTGATACTTTCGAGTAACAAAAAGATGCTACTGCCAAGTGGAGGAAGGTGCTACTATCTAACAAAAAAAGATGATACTGCTGGTGCTAACTATTAAAGAGTACTATTGCGTCAGCCAATGCTATTAAAGTGTGCTACTGCACCTGCTATTGAATGGTGCTACTGTCAGTGCTACTAAAGGGTGCTATTGCCACCACTTCACTACTAAACTCTTCATAAGAGTGGAAGACATAAGACTGAGCTCATCATCAAATTCTTCTCCTCTGACACGGCTGAATAATGACGATCGATTTGCTTCTCCAGATTGTTAGAGGGGAGCGGTTCAGATCGTAGGCCGCGATCCATATCCTCTGTCTTCATCCCTCGGATCACGAGTTCGTTCTGATTGGTCTCGATCCCAATCAATTTCTCTGCTTCTCTTCCCTAAGGTGGTTAAGAGAGAGAGGACGAAAGCAGATCTGAAAAACACGAAGAAGAGATAAGGGAGATGAGAGATATAGATGAAAGGACACTGTGGTCATTAACTAGTTACAATTAGGATTAGACTATTGTTTTTTAAGTTTGGGCTTGGGCTCATATCTTAAATTCAATGTTCTAAAAGGCCCCGCCTAGCACCGCCTAGTCCTCGTCTAGACTCTAGGCTGCAACAAGCCGCCTCGCTTTTCTTCAAGGCCTTTGTGCCAGGCTGTGAGCAATTAGGCGGCCACCTAGCCCGCTTAATCGCCGCCTAGAGGCCGCCTAACCGCCTAGGGTTCTAAGCTCTCCGGTTAATTTTATTTACATTTAGTGGTGGAGTTGTTACATTGTGGGGAGTATGCGAGTATAAGAGTAAATGATGTTTATAGAATTAGAAATATATGTGTTTGTTGTTGTTGTTGTTCACTTTTACATGAAGTTATGCTAAATTTTAGCTATAATCTATTTTATAAATAGGTCTAACAAGATTTATGTCGAATAATTTATCCATATTTGACTGTTTTCAAATATTATAGTACATAAAATATATATTTTTTTAATTAATAAATATGAAAAAAGTAAATCGCCTAATCCCCTCCTAGGCTGTCCAGGCGCTAGGCTATAGGTCGCCGCCCGCCTACCGCCTAGCGCTTTTTAGAACATTGCTTAAATTATATAAAAATTATTGATAGTTGTTGTAGATGTTGTAGAATCATATTGAGGGAATGAATTCTCCTTATCTTATTGATAGAATGAAGCCCCTTTATATAGGGAAATACATGGGTCTCTTGGGCTATTACATGGGCATATTACATGGATATGTGTAAAACCCTATTACAACATGGATTACTACATAAAGTCCGTATACAAGGCATGGACCAAGACACACATGTATATCAAATATCCTAGAATACTCCCCCTTGTGTCGCGTGTCTTCATACCGGTATGGTGCTTACGGTGTTGTCTCATCAAAACATTGCCAAGTAACAAAAATCTGTAGGAAAACTAAACCTTGGTCGAAGAAAAAAGAGTACAACGCACCAACTACTCCATTGAGAACTCGCCATGTGATGCTCCCCCTGATATGTACTTCAATCAGATTTTCCTGATAAATGGTGCATTCCAACATGCTTCTCAATAGTAGATGTGAGCCACGACTTAAACAAGTCTACCATGATCAACCACAAATGGGGATCAATGGTCTTAGCGGTGCATGCAATGTCGCCTCGTTAAAAACCTTGTCAAGCAAAAACCCAGTGGGACAAAAACTTAGACTAAGGAAAAAAGAGTGCAACATGGTTGACACAAACAACAACACCTTTCACATTTGATCGTGACATGTATATACTAGACTTTCTTTCAAATCTGCATTTCCCCCTGATCTTAAGATTATTCATAGGGCGCTTCTGGATCCTTAATGACCACGAAATTGTTTTGACAACCTGGTATATGTATGCTCTTTTAACATGTCTCAAATGTGGCATTACTCAGTGTTAGCAGCTATGTGCACGGTGCCTAGCAACTGTATGCACATCGCTCGGCAGCTGGCGTGCACAGCGCTCGACAGCTAGGTGCACAACGCTCGACCGCTGGTGCACAGTGCTCGGCATCTGGGTGCACAGGTGCACGTATAGTGCCTGTCAGCAGTGCACGTGTGCACAGGCAGCGCTCAAGCAGCGCACACAGGCAGCGTGCACAGGCAACGTGCCATATGACCGGCAACTCGGCCACTAAACCAACCGGTCCCTAGATCATGATTCTGCTTCCGATGCATCTCGATTCATGCATGGCTAGCGATGACATAGGTAACAACCTTTCTCTCATGCTATAGGGATTGAATATGCCAGATACTCTTAGAGTATTTAAGTGATGTCCTTTGTCATATCATTGGCATTGCGCGGGCGCAAAGCTATTTAGCTTTATAACGAATGGAGGTGAGGTTGACTATAGTGACGAGACTTAGTGGTAACCAACCACAACATTCATGTCACTATAGTGGTAACCAACCACAACATTCATGTCACTATATCATTGGCATTGCGCGGGCGCAGCATTGATCTCGTCACTATAGTTCTATGGGGATCATGTTGAGACTTAGTGGTAACCAACCACAACATTCATGTCATTCCCACTTGAACCCTGGTGTTCGTATCTCCCCCTAACAACGGGAATACAGTCTCAAAGTGACAATCCGTAGTGTTGCGGTTAAGGAGATCGTCTGTAAAGGAGGTTAAGGTGGAAAGCAATAAAATGACTCATATCGAACCTTAGAACATATTTATCTCATGCGACACATCATCATTGGGCACTGTGGCAGTCCAATTTGGCACATTGTGAAACTCAAGGCTTGGAGATCCGTTACTATCCCTTCGAGTTCAAAGATTACAACTACGTGTCAATCCTAACACACAGTTACGAGCTATCGTGCATCAATGCAATGGTGGTAAGTCGTGGACGAATTAATACATGCCTGCATGTCCCTCTTCAAGGATGGGTAGTGAGCCCATAGATACATAAGCAGCATGTGGTAGACGATGGTGCAACACATGACCAGTGTGTTAGCCCTTCAACCAACACCATAAAAGCGTATACGGTATCCATACGTTGGTTGTATCGGTCTACATAATCCCTCTTTGGATTTTCAATAAGAATGACATCTTTTGTGGTATAGCATAAGAGGATCTTTCACCTTACTTAGCTAAAGAACAAGTCTTACAAAACGAAACCATGTGTACCATGCGGCTACCGAGGACATCATGTCGGCGCACAAACACGACATACAATCATGGCGTAGTTCGTTGTTATCGGGGAAATGGACGTCCAAGAATATCAAACAATTCTGGCTCGCATATCTCACCCGGTATGACCAAAATGTCATAGCTTGTCTGAGTCAATTGTCTCAAATATACTTATTGGCGACACCTTAGGACTCATGCTCTTCTCCATGATGCTTTCAATCGGCACTCAAGAGAAGTATACACAAAAGTCTCAATCATTCTCATCATGTTAATCGTTGGTGTGTATGTTCATAACACACTTCAATGTTCGATTGCCTCTCTCACCATAAGGAGGGCATTTGTGACTTGGATCATCGAGCCAAAGGTATCAAGAATTGATTCAACCATGTCATAAAAAATGGTGAAGATCCAATTAAACTTAGTCATAAAAAGGATTCATAATCTGCAAAGAGTATGCAGTTTTCTGCAGTATGACCTATACTCACTAAAACGAACATAACTCTCTCGTCTGGTGGATATGAACGAACCGCTTGAACCATTGAAAACTAGATTCACATAGCTTTCCAATGATATAAAGTGTGCGTTCCAGTTCATCTGGAGTTGATCTGGGGGCTCTGACGAAGTTAAGGGACAGTAGGATACAATCTGCTATCTAACAGCATGACCTGTACACACTTAAACTGCCATAACTCTTTCGGTGGGATAGCTATGAACGAGCCGCTTAAACCACTGAAAAATAGAGTCACGTAGCTTTCCAATGATATAAAATTCGGCTTCTAATTCATCTAGAGCCGTTCAAAAAACTCTGATGAAGTCACGATACAGTATGTTCAACTTACTGTGGTCGCAAATTTTGACATGATGAAGCTTTCGACTTTAAAGTGGCATCGCAGGATTTCTCCTCGACCAAAAGAAAAGCGTACATATGGCATTACAAGTCTTCAACGTTCATGAAGGAAGGCATTTGGTAACAGCAACATGGGGGAACCAAAATTAAGAAAGTAGATAACCTTTGCTGAGGTTAACCACGTCATCCGATGATGGAAAATCTGCTGTTAGATAACCTTCATAAGGCTGTGCATGATCATGTCATTGTGTAAATACACTTATCGAACCAACGATTTCATTGAGGTCTTATTAGTTTGGAGAAAATCAAAAAACCCTTCATGATGTCAAATGTCAGAGGCATCCATTTGATTTCCGTACTCTCTTTGTACGTTTATTGTATGCATTCATTCCTTTGCTCAAGATTGTATGGGTAGTCCCACCGTCTGCAAGGCACTCAATTTCTCCACATAACCTACATATCGAACAAGGTAGATACGTGAGAAAAAGATATAAATACCGAAGGTAACAATCGAAGGCAACCGTGTGCATTGCAGAATTCCTGGTAGCCTGACCTTTTCTCACTAAAATAGTCATAACTTCTTCGTTAGAATGGATATGAACAAACCGCTAAAACCGTTGGAAACTAGACAGACGTAGCTTTCCAGTGATATATGGTTTTCATTCTAGTTAATCCAGAGCTGTTCACACAGCTCTTCGGAAGTTGCTATTCAGAAAGTGACATATTCACTGTTTTTGTTTTTGGTTGCCCTCATTTGCAGCTTGCACGTATGCCAATGCACTAGTCACTTGGCAACATTTGGCAGCGCATTGCACCTACACATATTCCATTACACTAAGCACTTGGCCACATTTGGTGGTGCATGAGGAGCCACACATATGCCGGTGCACCGAGCACTCGACAACATTCGGTAGCTGCACAACTGCTAGCGCCCATGGCGCACGGTATAGGGCGGTAAGGGGCTCGGCAGCTTGTCTCAAGTGCATAGCATGAGGTGCACAGAGCTTCGGCAGCTGCTGCACAGAGCTCGACCCTGGTGCCTAGTGCTCGACAGTCGGTGTTCTGTGCACGTCCTCGAGTGTTTTGTGCTATGTAGCTCACTTAGTGCTTGTCCTTGATGTAAGTGCACAACCATTGGTGATCAGTGCACGATTCCTTGTGTTTAGTGCTAATATCTGGTGCTTAGTGCTCAACACCTAATGCACAGTACACGATAGTTCATGTGTAGAACACAAAGCAACAAACACATAACTATCGACATCTAACAAATAAGTGGTGGCATTCCTCACACAACATGAAGCAACTGACACACAGGGGCGGCAACTAACACACAATATTGGCAAAAACAATCAAGGGGCGGTTGCTAGCACATGGTTAGCAACAGGCGTGTGACTATCGGCAACTGGCAACCAGGTGCACATGGGCTCGGCAGCGTGCACGGCAGCTCGGCAACCATGCCAGCAACTTGCTGTAGCACTCAGTAGCTCCTAGGCAGCACTCAATAGCTGCATGCCTTTAGCATAAAACAGTGCTGCTCAGCTTCTAATCTTCATTTGAGACTTAGAGCGACATTCAAGGGTCAATATGTAAGTGAGCGGCAAATTTCCTCGCTCATGCATACAATACCAAACTGTTGATACTCAAGAGTGGTCATCTCGCTTTATGGGTTGGAGGTTCAGCATAGGAAGCAGTGGCTAAATCTTCGAGCAAAATCTATGTCATGCTCGACAGCTGGGTGCTCAGTGGTTGGAAACAAGCACTCGACAGCTATGCAACACTGGTCCTTTGAAGCTAAGCACTAGGCGCTCGACAGCTGGGCGCTCGGTAGCTGGGCAGTCTTTGCTCTGCAGCTTGGCGGTGGTGCTCTGTAGCTAGACGCTGGGCATCCTACACCGGTAGCTGATTATCCTACCATATTCTCAACGGGACTTCTACCCGGAGAAATGCGCTAACGTTGATCAAACACAACACGGGTTCAATGAATGTGATGATTCTCTAATTCCAAACTCTCTTTAATAGCATAACACAAACCAACGTTGGATACCTCACAACGTGGACCTAAAAACATCTTCGGTGCATGGTGCATGACAACTAGTGCTTGTCACTCGGCAGTTAGTGCTCGACAGTGCTCGGCAGCTGCCCTAGGCAGCGTTTGGTAGCAATCAGTAGTCAGCGTTCGACAGTGCATAGCAATTAGTGTGCAATGCTTCGGCAACTGGTAGCCATGTGCACATATAGTGGTTGGCAGCATTGCACGTGTGCACATGAGGTGCCCGAAAGTAGCGCACAGGGAGCATGATGTGGGCTAGTGGTGCCGGTAGCCAAAATGCACATATGTTTTAGGATTTCTATAATAACCTGCAAAGACAAACGTCCCAAACATAGAATGAGGATGGAGAAGGGAGGAACAAATTTTATCCTCCCCGAGGTTATTGAACTTTGAAATTACTCAAAAGTTAAAGCTTACTTGCTAGTCTGCCAAATAGACTGCATTTATATAAGCTGCTTCATGCTTCCATGCTCAAATCCATGCACTTTCGACGATCGTTCGCGCAATTTCATCATGAATTGTGGCGCGTGGAGGCCATGAAACACATGAAAATCGTATGGTTAGTTAAACTTGCCATAAAATAGTAGAAAAGTGTTGAAAAACATAAACCATATGAAGGATTCAAAGATAAATTAGGAATACAACCCGTTTTTCTCAAGGAAAAGTGATTCCTATGAGCGTTACATCCATTGGGAGGACTGGTTCACCCACTTTTACTCTGATTCTGGGGTGCCATTTTGACTGAAGGATCCTGACATCCTTATGCATAACCTCCCCAAATTTCACGGAAATCAGAGTTCAGAAAGTGCCCGAACCAGTTGCTTAAACATTTCGACCGGTCTGGGGACTCTGGCGGCCGGTTCGGTGCCTTTCCTGCCGGTTCTTGGGGTGAGGTCAGCGGCGTTGGAATCGTAAGAGCGATATATTCAACTTGTCTGTTGGTGACGAAACCCAATTCGGATTTTATTTTTGTCGATATTGGCGTTTGAAACCTGAGGCAGATTTTAGGGTTTATTGGTGTGCAAATGCACAGGAGATGCACGGTGGTGCCCAGGGGGGTGCGCAGCGGTGCCCTGAAGGTGCGCAGTAATGCCCAGAAGGTGCGCAACGGTGCCCTGAGGGGTGCGCAGTGATGCGCGGTGGTGCCCAAGGGGTGAGCAGCGGTGCCCAGAAGGTGCGCAACAGTGGTGCGCGGCTGTGCACAGTGGTGCCCAGCGGTGCGCTCAGTAGTGCACAAGCGTGCGCGCGGCAGAATTTTCCTTTTTTTTTCGGTGACCTACTTACTCTTTTTAGGGTTTAGAGCTAAGTGCTGATAACGTGCTGTAGATGTTGTAGAATCATATTGAGGGAATGAATTCTCCTTATCTTATTAATAGAATGAAACCTCTTTATATAGGGAAATACATGAGGCTCTTGGGTTATTACATGGGTGTTTCCGGGGATGCTCGTGGCCCCTTTAACGGGTTGCACGGTTCCAGAAATAGCGAACTTCCTTGTACTCCCGAGTTTTCCTGTGCAAAGAACAAACACGTCAAAGGGCGTCCCCGGGTTTACCGAGGGAAGCCACTCCGATGCTTAAGTCAGACACTGTCAGATAAGCAGAAAACTCGAGTAGTTAAGGTCCTCTCTCCTCCTTTACCGGGAGGTCCTCACCGGTATTTATAGTAGCATTAAAGGCTGCACTTTGTCTTTTTCCAATGTGGGAATGAACTCCCTTGCTTTGCCTCAAACTTACAATGAACTGGGCCCTGACAAAGGACCCAGAATGGCTTCTCCAGTCTGACTGGCCTTTGGCCCTGTAAACAGTAGTTCAAGCATAATAAACGATGCATATTTAATAATTGACCATACTTGGTGTTATTTCTTGAATTGTAACCCGGTAAAGGAGAAATATTAGGTTCCACATATAAACAAGTCCCCCAAGTCCTCAGTCAAGGGGTACGCTTGGGTGGGGACTTGAAACCATTTCTTTACCGGGTTACAAGGGTATCATCCAGACCCGGTGTACCCAGTCCCCCAAGTCCGTACGCAAGGGTGCCCCGCAGACACGTTGACTATGGGAACTGAAAATGACATCTCCGTATTGTAGTGGGGGAATATGAAAAGTTTTCGGTTTGAAGTGGGGGAAAATGAAAAGTTTTCGGTTTTAAAGTGGGGGAAACAGAAAAGTTTTTCGGTTTTGGGACGCGGCATGCGCGACACGTGTCGATTTTCTCGAAAAACCGAAACGTCCTTTCTATGTACGTCTCTCAAACGTCGCTTCAGTGTACGTCTCTTAACAGTATAAATAGGGGTTGAGGGTGACCGTTTTGTCGTACCTTCGAAATCGAAAACTTTTTCGTGCCTTTGCTCTCGTCCTCTGCTGTCGCTGTGCTTGTTGGATTTCCAAACGCAAATCGACATCCAAATCCTTTGAAACCCTTACAAGTAAGGTACTGTTCTCTGTTACGATGTTTTTGAATGTTTTGGGTCGATATTGTGTACTGTTTTCTGGGATCCAAACTGGGTTGCTGCGTTAGTGTGTGCGTTCATCGTTGTGGTCGCCGGGTTTATCTGGGGTTTTGACGATGTCCCCTTGTTTCTTGTTTTGCAGATGACAAACCCCGCAATGGATGCTCACGTCCCCGAGTTTGCCTCAGTTACCTTCACTGATGGTACCGCTCTTGACCCTCCCGGGTACTCGCTGACCGCGGAGGAGATTGTGGAGCTAAGGAGCAACTGGAAGATTCCCGAGTCTGTTGAAATTCGGACTTTAGAACCCGAGGATCAGTTCTTCGCTCCCGGGGATGGGTGGACGCTATGCCACGAGTACCAGCTACGTTGCGGTCTGTCACTCCCGCTAAAGGTGGAGGTGCAGTATCTCCTGGCTGCGAGCAACTTCGCCATCGGGCAAGTTGGCCCGAATATGTGGAGGCAGCTGCTGGGATTGTGCGTGATGTACAAAGTGTTGAAGCAGCAGATGCCGAGTTACCACGAGTTACACGCCATGTACCGGGCCGAGTACTCCCGGAAGGCGGGTTTCAGTGGGACCATCCAACTGAAGTCCAAAGGGGTCTTCAAGAAGATCGTGGAGGACCTGCCTACCTCTGTGAGCCGGACCTGGAGGGAAAAGAGTTTCTTGATAAGAAACTTTCAAGACCCGGGACACGCGTTTCAAGTACCGGGTGACTTCCAGCCACTGATGAGTAAGTCCTTTCTCTGCGGATATTTCTTTCCTTTATCTTTCCCGGGTTATAATTATATTGTACGTGTTGCAGATGTTCCCGACATTCCTCTGGAGCCGGTGATGGAGAAGAGGATCCGGAGGATGCTATGGGCCTTCAGAGGTCAAGATGACCGGAGCTCGTACCGGCTTTGCAGGCTGTATGTGTACAGCCGTTGCCGATTGATGGAGCTTCCAGGTTTGTCTCGTTTCCTTTACAATTTTTGTTTACATGCCCCGGTCTAATAGGTTAGATCTTTTGTTGCAGCTCTTCTCCCGATGGAGTTCACGAAGCGAAAGAACCCGGGAATATACGACGGGTTCGAGGACAAGGCTGTATGGGCCGGGATCCGGGCGCAAGGCACGGAGGGGCTGGCGTACGATATCGATCTGACATCGAAGGCGGCTTTTCTGCGCCCAGACGCCGAGCAAGGGGAAACTCGGCAGTTCCACGTTGACGTCTCCTACTACAACGAGGTTCCCGCGTACTTGGCTGAGATTCTCGGGCCGGAAGTCTACCCAGAAGGAGAGGAGGTTGAAGGGAATCCCTCGGAGGCGGACGACAACCCGGTATTTGCAGAACCGTTTGCCGATGAGACTGAAGAACCGGTGATGAGCGCGGTTCCCTCGTCTGTGTTCCCGGGCGAGGAGGAATTTACCGAGGAGGATGACGAAGGGGGTGAAGAGGTCGGAGGGTTGGAAAGGGAAATAGGTAGTGAGAACCCGGAGGGGAGTGAGGGGAGTGACGAGGTTCTTGAAGTGGAGCCCGTGCCTTCCCGCAAGCGTACCCGGGAGGCATCCAGCTCGGGGAGGTCCGAAAGGAGGAAGAGAAGGAAGGAGAGGAAGGAGAGGAGGGAGAGAAAGCAGCAGCGGGACACTACTGAGATAATGGAGGAGTTGGCGAGTGCAGGAATGGCGGACGCGGCCATCCAAAGGATGGTAGCGGATTTGAAGAATTGCGCCGCTGACTCCTATGTCCTGGAGCACGAGGACCCGTTGACTGTAGCCCGGAGGGCGCAGGAGAAGCTGATGCGGGTAAGTTAGTCTTCTGCTGTAACTCGTTATCTTTTTGTTTTTGTTTCCTTGTACTAACCCGTTGTTTTATTTGTGTAGGCTGTCAGGTTGTCGTACTTGGCGACTGACCGGCTCATAACCGAAGGCATCCCCGAGCGAGAGAGAGTCCTCAGGGATGATCTCCGGGCCGCCCGGGACCAGGTGACGGCAAGCGAAGAAAACCTGGCTCGGGTCCGGGAATTCGCAAGCGCATCAGCGATCGCGTCGAGTGCGAAGTTGGCCGAGGCGGAAGAACACATAGCAGACCTGGTGGCCAAGAACTCTGAACTGGAGAATGTTATCGAAGGTCACCGGGAGGACCGGTGTGCTCAAGACGCCGCGATAGCCCAGCTGACCGAGCAAAACCAGGGGCTGCAGCAACAGGTCACCTCCCTGGAGCAACAAAAAGGAGACTTGCTCCAGGCAGTTTCCCGGGCCAAGGACTTAGCGGTCTCCGAGTTTCTGGCGAGCGCAGAGTTTGACCTGAAGCTGCGGTCGGCCAGGGCCGAGGCTCGTGCCGAAATAGTTAGCGCTGGTATTCGCCAAGGCTGGCTGGACAAGGCGGGTTATGACGGTCATCAAGGTCATGTTAGACCCGACGAGGCTGCAGGCACCTCCCGGTCGACTCCTGCCGTGGCTGCGAACCCTAGGGCTCCTGCGAACCCGGCTCGGAGTCCCCCAGTTCGTTCTTCAGCAGCCGGGAGAGGTGCTTCCCGTGGTGGGATTGTGGGTGGTCCTAGGAATCGGCCACCTCTGCGTAGGGGTCAGTTCATTATACAGCCCCGGGGAGGTCGTGGCGGTTCTAGCACTGGCCGGGGTAGGGGGTCGTCAACGGAGCCTTAGGATATTTTTCATTTCTATGAGATTAGTCTACCTGTAGCGGTTTGCTACTTTTTTTGTAATCGATATTTTTGAAGTAATAAAATTTTTCCTTCTCGCAATCCTTCCTGTGCCAAAACACGGTAACCTGATAAGTACAAAAATGTACATATAACGCCGGTTTTCTGTGTGAATAAAGATAGTGTTGCTAAGGCTTTAAAGGTCTAGGGCTTTATGGATCCGTTAGAAATTCCAACCCGATGCATAACCTGCAAGTGTTGATAAAATTCACACATATAATGCCGGTTTGTGGGAAATAAAAATAGTCCCGCTAGGGCTTTACGGGTTCATAAGGACTTTCAACCCGATGCATAACCTGCAAGTGTTGACAACTTCACACGTAGTGCCGGGTTGGCATATTAACATTATAAAGTGAAAGTAGGGGCAGTAAGGCTTTACGGGTCCGTTAGGACTTCCAAGGGCGTCTTTGCCAAACAAACACGGTAATCAGAGATTATTAGAGATCTATCGGAGCTTGCCGAGTTTTGATCATGAAATAAGGCCGTGAAAGGCTTGCAATATTTCATGTCATGGAGATTATCGGAGATTATCGGAGCTTGGCGAGTTTTGACCATGAAATAAGGCCGTGAAAGGCTTGCAATATTTCATGTCATGGAGATTATCGGAGATTATCGGAGCTTGGCGAGTTTTGACCATGAAATAAGGCCGTGAAAGGCTTGCAATATTTCATGTCATGGAGATTATCGGAGATTATCGGAGCTTGGCGAGTTTTGACCATGAAATAAGGCCGTGAAAGGCTTGCAATATTTCATGTCATGGAGATTATCGGAGATTATCGGAGCTTGGCGAGTTTTGACCATGAAATAAGGCCGTGAAAGGCTTGCAATATTTCATGTCATGGAGATTATCGGAGATTATCGGAGCTTGGCGAGTTTTGACCATGAAATAAGGCCGTGAAAGGCTTGCAATATTTCATGTCATGGAGATTATCGGAGATTATCGGAGCTTGGCGAGTTTTGACCATGAAATAAGGCCGTGAAAGGCTTGCAATATTTCATGTCATGGAGATTATCGGAGATTATCGGAGCTTGGCGATTAAGGCATACAAGTAGGGCCGCTAAAGGCTGCATTCACTTCAACAAACTCTTTAATAAAACATTACCCGGTAGGGTAATTCATGCATTGTGGGCCTGAAAGGCTTTATATACAACATCATAAACAATAAAATTGGACATTCATAGATAACTCGGTACCTATTTGGGGAAGAGATGCAGATGTTGGGCGTTCCATGGTCGCGGAAGCGTAACTCCATCTGTACCCCGGATGTAAAACGTTGCCGGGCCCACGACTTCAACGATTTCATATGGACCCTCCCATGGAGCTTTAAGCCCCGTTGGCTTAGGGATAACCTCCTTCATTACCCAATCCCCGAGTTTGAGTGGGCGGTTGATAACCCGGGAATTGTAGTGTTTAGCCACCTTTTGCTTCTTGTTGATATTTCGGAGATGTGCACGCTCCCGGCGTTCCTCCAGGAGGTCCATGTTAAGGCGGATGCCTTCATCGTTGGTTTCCCTGTCAAACAGTTGTACCCGGTCACTCGGGACTTCCATCTCTACCGGGATCACTGCTTCAGATCCAAAAGTCATAAGAAATGGGCTCTCCCCATTGGCTTCTGTTGGAGTTGTCCTTAGTGCCCACAAAACCTCTGGAAGTTTCTCAGCCCATAAACCCTTTGCGTCCTCCAGCTTCTTCTTCAGAACTTGCTTGATGAGCTTGTTAACGGCTTCAGTTTGTCCATTAGTCTGCGGGTGTGCAGGGGAGGCATATAGGACCTTTGTCCCGTTAGAGTGTAAGAATTCCCGGAACTCATCGTTGTCAAACTGCGTCCCGTTATCTGTGATAAACGTCTCCGGGATTCCAAACCGGCAAAAGACATTGTTCCAAAGGAATTTCTTAACATTTGCGGTCGTGATCCGTGCCAGGGGTTGAGCTTCTATCCACTTGGAATTATAGTCCACTGAGACAATGGCATGTTTGAGCTGTCCCGGAGCTGTGGGTAGCGGTCCGATGAAATCGATCCCCCACATGCAAAATGGATATGGAGAAATTATTACTGATAGTGGGACTGATGGTGCACGTGGAAAGCTTGCAAATCGGTGACATTGAAGACAGGAATCTACGACAATTCTGGCATCGTGTTCCAAAGAAGGCCAGTAATATCCCATTCTTAGGGTTTTGAAAGCCAGGTTACGGGCTCCAAAGTGATTTCCACATACCCCGCTATGAAGCGACTGCAAAACCCGGTCTCCTTCCTCGGGTGTAATACACTTCAAATCAGGAAAAGTTTGTCCTCGTCTGTACAGTTTCCCATCATGGATACTATACCGAGCCGCTCGAACTCGTAGTCGTTTGGCCGCTACCGGGTCCTCAGGTAGGGTTCCATGTTGGATGAAGTTGATGAACTCATCCATCCAAGACGGTGGCGGGTTTGCCTCTACCGCGAAAATCTCAGAAAAGGAGAGTGAGATGCTTGGTTTCTCCAATGTCTCGACCAGTAAGCTTTTAAACTCGGTATTGGAATCGTCCCCTGTTGCAATCCTAGCCAGGGTATCTGCTCTCACATTCCGCTGCCTCGGTATCTGAGTAACCTCAAAGCTATCAAATTTCTCCAGCAAGAAAGCCGCTAACTTTTGATAGGACGAAAGATGTGCTTCCTTTGCCTGAAATCCGCCGTTAACCTGCTGCACTACCAGCTGTGAATCACTTAGTATGCGGAGATGCCGGGCGCCCATATCTTTAGCGAGTTGGAGCCCTTTGATTAGAGCTTCGTACTCAGCCGTGTTGTTTGATGCTTTGAAGTTAAAGCGTAAGGCATAGTCAAACATATTACCCTCCGGGTCTACCAACGTAATGCCTGCTCCACATTGTCTCTGATTGACTGATCCATCTACAAATATTTGCCAACTCTCCGGTTCAGCTTGTGTAGGAAGAGTTTCAGCAAATGTTGAATCTGCTGGGATTAACTCGGCAATGAAGTCTGCTGCTGCTTGCCCTTTGATTGCCGTTCGCGGTTTAAAGTGCAAATCATGCTCCCCCAACTCAATTGCCCATTTGACCAGTCTGCCCGAAGTTGCCGGGTTTTGCAGAACCTGCCGTAGCGGTTGGTTGGTGAGTACATGGATGGAATGTGCTTGAAAATAGGGTCTTAACTTCCTTGCTGCTACAACCAAGGCCAGGGCCAGTTTTTCAATATCTGGATAACGAGTTTCAGGATCATTGAATCCTTTCCCAGTATAGTAAACCGGCAGTTCTTCAGAGTCTGGCTTTCTTATCAAGGCACAACTGACAGCTGTTTGAGACACCGCCAGGTACAGATATAGTATATCCCCAGGGTTTGGTCTGGATAAAGAAGGGACTGACGCCAAGTATTCCTTCAACTTTTCAAAAGCTTGATTGTGCTCTTCCTGCCATGTAATCCGTTCGCGGTGTTGACTCTTGAGAATTTTGAAGAAGGGTGCACATTTATCTGTTAACCTGGATATAAACCGGGATAAGGCTACCAGCCTGCCAGTAAGTTGCTGAACTTCATTCCTGGTTTTCGGCGGTTGCATGGCCAGGACGGCTTGAATTTTGTCGGGGTTTGCCTCAATTCCCCGAGCGCTGACCATGAACCCGAGAAACTTTCCTCCTGAAACACCGAACACACACTTCTCCGGGTTTAACCTCATCCCCTTGCTCAAGGCAATGTCGATGACGGTCTCCAAGTCATCCGGGTGTTTGCTTGTTTCCCGGCTTTTGACCAGCATATCGTCTATATAAACCTCCATAGTATCCCCGAGTTGGTTTGCAAACATGCCCACTACGAGGCGCTGGAACGTGGCTCCTGCATTCCGGAGTCCAAAAGGCATCACTCTGTAATAATACATCCCCTTGTCTGTTGTAAAAGATGTGTGCTGTTGATCCGCGGGATTCATCGGAACTTGGTTAAATCCCGAGTATGCATCTATAAAACTCAACTGGGGGTGGCCCGCGGTTGAATCCACCAGTTGATCAATCTTTGGAAGGGGAAAACTATCCTTCGGGCAAGCCTTATTCAGATCTGTGTAGTCGACGCACATCCTCCACTTTCCGTTTGCCTTCTTGACCATCACCACATTGGCCAACCAATCCGGGTATGTTGCATCTCCAATGAACCCGATGTCTTTAAGACGTTTAACTTCTGCTTGAATGGCCTTGTACTTCTCTGCGCAAAATGCACGACGCTTCTGTCTTACCGGTTTAACACCCGGGATAATATTGAGGGAATGTGTCATAACGTCTGGAGAAATCCCGGGCATGTCTGCATATGACCATGCGAACACCTTCTGTTTCCGGGTTAGCAGCTCAACCATTCGGTTTCTGACCTCGGGGTCAAGGCCTGTGCCAATGCAAATCTTCCTCTCCGGGTATTCTTCTGAAATATGAATCCATTCTGTTGCTTCAATTGGGGCTGGCCGGGGGAACTTGGCAGGATACTTCTGGCTCTTCTTTTGTGCCGTCTTGCTGATGGGCAAAGAATCCGGGTCATCCCTGGGGTCATCGGGTTTGTCAAATGGAGACAAGGAGAAACCGGCCGAAAACATCTCGTGCTGGGACTGAGTTGCTATCGCGTTGCATCTGACAGCGGCTTCTTGGTCTCCACGAATTGTAACCCAACCCCCGGGTGTAGGCACTTTCATAAGCAGCATGTGACCCGCTATAAAACTTTGTAGGCCCCAGAGTGCATCTCTCCCGAGTATGGCATTGTAGGAGGATGGGCAGTCCACAATTATGAAGGGAACTACAATTCTTGTGGACTGGTGGCCGGTTCCAACTGTAACCGTTAGTTGATCAGACCCCAACGGTTGAGTCGTCTCTCCTGAAAAACTGATCAATGGCTCGTGGTTCCTATAGAGCTTATCTCGTCCTCGTTTAAACCCCTTATAGCAACTGCTGAACATGACGCTGACAGCGGCTCCCGTGTCTATTAGAACCCTCCGAGTTCTCCAGTGGTCAATCTGAAGAGTGATTATGAAGGGATCATTGTGATGCACTTTCAGCGTGTCTTCAGACTGAGAAAATGACACGGTATCCCAAGGAACCAGCTCCTTGCGGCATTCTTGACGAAGCTGCATTATCTCAAACTCCGGGCCTCTTGGGCAGAGTCTTTTGGCCCGGTGACCGGACACCCCTTGGGTGCCACCCCCGTGAATCGTCATTATCTCCCCATATACTTCAATGAGGTTGACACCTGTGGCGGGTGATTTATACTGCTGTAGTTTGCCGTTCTGGATCATGTACTCAATGGCGTTCCGAAGAGAAAAGCACCGGTCGGTCGTGTGGCCAGACTCGTTGTGATAGGCACAATGTTGCCCGTTGTCCGGCCCTGTCCTTTTGGGAAACTTTCTTTTTGGAGCCGGGGGAACTTCATTCCTATGGCGGTTCCAAATTTCTTCATAGGAGGCAGTCAAGTTGGTTAACACTTCATATCGAGGGATGTAAGTGTTCTTTTCCTCCCGGGTTGGATGACGAAGGTATGGAGCCTCTCTTGGTTTCTCCCTTGGTCTGTTTGAACTTTTGCCGTAGTATCCCTGGCCACTCTTATGCTGCCCTTCCTTTTTCCATCCATCAGCTCGCTGGCTTGTGAACCCGGTGTTCGTCCGGCGTTCCCCGAAGGTGTCGTACTCGGCTTGAGCTTGCCGAGTTACTTCATTAATTAGATCGTCGTAGCACCTGAACCGCTGCTTCCTGAGCTCTACCACAAAGCGGGTTGGTTTGAGCGCCTGTAAGAACGCCTCTGATGCCACTGACTCGTCCAGGTGCCCACACTTGGAAGTCGTGGACAGCCAACGGGTTACAAAAATTTTCAAGCTTTCATCATCCCTTTGTTGGACTTTGAATAACGAAGTGGTGCTTCGATTGGCACTTGACAGCAGGATAAACCGGGACAGGAACCTCTGTGTCAACTGACCATAGGTCTCTATTGACAAAGCCGGTAACTTGAGGAACCAACTCAACGCCTCCTCACTGAGTGTTTCCTGGAAAGCATGGCATGCTTGGGCGTCTGTGAACCGGGTTGAATCTAACTGAGACTGGAACAACTCAAGGTGTGCATACGGGCACCCCATTCCGGCATATCTCTTAATCTTAAATGGCTTTGCTTCTGGTGGCTTTTTGTCTGCTTGAACCCGTGCGGAGAATGGGCTCGCACGGGTAATAAAGGGTTGATATTGTTGTGGTCCCGTTCCCGAGTTTAGCCGCTGCTCAAGTTGGGTCACAGTTTGTGTCAACTGTAACAGCAGCTGGGTCTGGGCATCTGCTGGGGGAAGGGGTTGATTTAACAACGGCTCTGGGAGTGGAGGAGGTCCTGTAAGATTGTGATTAAACAAAGGATTGGAGAGATGGATCATTTGTGGATTTGGGTTAGGGTGGGCAGTGGTTGGGAGAATAGCGGATGGTATGTATGCACCGTCAAAAGTTCGCGGGTTTCCACAACCCGGAGGATTCCCTTCTGGGGTGATGATATCAGCAAGTCTGGCTGACGCCCCCATGGCATTCGCTCTTTGAGTTAAGGTTGCTTGAAGAAGCCCATGCTCGGCCTGGATAGTCGCTAACTGCTCCCTTACCGTTATCAACTCAGCATGTTCTCGAGTAGATTGCTCCTTTTGAGCGAGAAAGTCCTTTTTCAAGAGCTCGAACGCTGCTGCTAAATCTGTTTGGCCAAACTGGGTCCCGGAGGTCCCTGGGTTATCATCCCCTGAGAAATTAAGCCTCCCAGTTGGATCTTGTTCTCCTGCCATTTCCATCGTTCTTCGAAATACGTGTTTGGGAGGTCTTGAGTTCGACTCTCAACGAGAGCACCAATTGTTTCCGGGGATGCTCGTGGCCCCTTTAACGGGTTGCACGGTTCCAGAAATAGCGAACTTCCTTGTACTCCCGAGTTTTCCTGTGCAAAGAACAAACACGTCAAAGGGCGTCCCCGGGTTTACCGAGGGAAGCCACTCCGATGCTTAAGTCAGACACTGTCAGATAAGCAGAAAACTCGAGTAGTTAAGGTCCTCTCTCCTCCTTTACCGGGAGGTCCTCACCGGTATTTATAGTAGCATTAAAGGCTGCACTTTGTCTTTTTCCAATGTGGGAATGAACTCCCTTGCTTTGCCTCAAACTTACAATGAACTGGGCCCTGACAAAGGACCCAGAATGGCTTCTCCAGTCTGACTGGCCTTTGGCCCTGTAAACAGTAGTTCAAGCATAATAAACGATGCATATTTAATAATTGACCATACTTGGTGTTATTTCTTGAATTGTAACCCGGTAAAGGAGAAATATTAGGTTCCACATATAAACAATGGGTCAATGGGTCTATTACATGGATATGTGTAAAACCCTATTACAACATGGATTACTACATAAAGCTCGTATAAAGGCATGGACCAAGACACACATATATATATCAAATATCCTAGAATAATAGTGTGTTTTTTGTGTTTTTAAATTTGGTCATGTATTACTATGTAATTCTCTCCTTTTAAATTAATTTTTTAAAACAATAAGAAATTGAATGTCGTGTGAACAGTGAACCCAAGTGGCTGTTAGGTGGTTCAACCAAACGGCGGACGGCCAAAACGCGTTTCTCAATTCTTCGTCCCGTTTTCCGTTTATTACCAAATTACCCCTGTGGGAAATCATTCTGGAGATGTGAAGGAGGGTAGTTTGGTCTATTGAGGAGACGGCGTTACCGAAGAATTCTGGTTTGCTGTTGAGTTGGGTCAGAGAAAGCTACGGAAAGGATGTAATATCACGTGTGCATTAGAGGAGTCTCATTATGTACAGTGAGTGGTAAACTCCACCGTTAATGGGGTTTACGTGCCACAGAATCAACGGTGAGGTCAGGGAGAGGACTGGGTCCAAGATTTTGAGTGGCAGTTTGTGGCAGTTTGTGTATTACTGTGGGTGGTGCCAGGTGGCACCAACTCATGACCGGCCCTAGCTTTCGCTTTTCGCACTCACGAGAACCCATATGCTCTCTCAGAAATTAAATAATAACAAAATTACGAGACCACCGGCGGTCTCGGTTCCCGGTGACTTTCTTTTCTCTCTCCCTACGCTATTGGTTGGTTCGGGTACCAGCTTTTGTTATCCGGCGGTTGGTCTTAATGATTAGTTTTCAAGGCTTCGTTTGAAAAAAGAAAGAAAATGACAATTAAGGTCTTGGTCTGATGGCGGCTCGGCTGTTACATCGAGTCAAAATACTGCTTAAAAGTCACCAATTTGGTCTTCGGCTAGACGAGTAACTAAGCCGGCTTGAGCCACCAAGTGACAAAATAGTCATTCAACTCAAGAGCGAATATTTTAAGTAATTATCTGTCAATGCCCCTATGTAGTCACAAATTTACCGTTGGTTTAGGTGTATGAATCGTATTCAGTAAGGGTACTTGTGCGATTTTCATATTTCAATTTATTATTCAGGTTTGAAATTGTAAGATTCTGAGGTTGTGAATTGACGGAAATGCCTTTGTAAGATTGTGATATTTGGAGTACACTTTCGTCTTTTTGCTTGGACCACTAACAAATAAAGTAAAGGAAACTAGCCTTTATTTTTAAGTGAATAATAAAAATGGAAGGAGTCCAAAGAATCTTCATTTTCAACCGTTTGATACTCTTCGATGTTTATAAGCTGGCAATGAGCCAATGATTATTATGACCCCCCTATGTCAATTTATTTTCCCACATAGTTATCCGTTACGAACCATTAGTTTTTCATTTTTTTCTTTAATTTTACAGTTACAAAATATATGTGAAAACTGTAGTTATGATTTTCGGTAAAAATAAGAAAATAATCTATCTATCTATATTAATAAAGTCAGAAGGGGTTTGAGAAACAGTGAGAAAGATTAAATTTTTAAATTTCTGATTATGTCTTTAATTTATTAAATTCAACTCCAATAATTTAAAAAGTATAAATAAAATAAACAATTCATTTTTTTGGGAATGAGATTCTCTTTTTTATAGAAGATAAAAAAGTGAAGATGAAATATGATTAAGTAAATTCACAAAAATATAAAAATAAGTTAACATGCACATAGTGCGGGTCAAAATCTATATTAATAAAGCCAGAAATGATTTGAAAAACAGTGAAAAAGATTAAATTTTTGAACTTCTAATTTATGTCTTTGATTTATTTAAGTTCAAATCTAATAATTTAAAAAATTATGGATAAAATAGATAATTTATGTTTTTGAGAATGAAATTTTCTTTCCTATAGAAGAGAAAAAAAGTGAAGGGGAATACGATTAAGTAAATTCACAAAAATATAAAAATAAGTTAACACGCACATAGTGCACGTCAAAATACTGGTGTTGATTAAACGATTAAACTTAAAATTGATATATACATTCATAAAAGAGAAATGTTATGCTCAACGTTGGGAAGAGTCAAAGAGATTAGATGATATTCCTTAGGGTTGGGCACTTCGTACCGCAATCCCGATCCCGTCCCGTATCGAAAATTAGCGGTACAAGACGGGGCAAAATTTTAAAATGGAGGTACCGTCCCGTCCCGATAGTTTGGAAACTAGACGGGACGGGATCGGGACGAGATCATCCCGAAAGTATAAATGTACTTGTATCCGATCATAACCGTCTGATTTTTAGGGTGTATAATATCTTACAATGAACTCAAAAACACTCAATGAGACGTCCAAAACCTGAATATAAATTCACAGTACGAGTTCCATACAACAAGGGTTATATAATTCATTCACATTTGATGATGATCATATGAAAGATATCGGCCGCCACAACGAAGCTATGTAGTGATAACTTGAGCTCTTTTGATTTTTCAAACTTGAGAGTTTTCTCGAGCTCTTACTTAATTAATGTGTTGTTGATTCTCTTTTCATTTTTACAATTTTTAATTAATGTGTTGTTGATTCCCTTTTCATTTTTACAATTTTTGTTCGTCTTGTACTTATATAGAGTTAAAAGTTTAGAACTATGACAATTATACCATAAAAAGTAACACCATAGAACATATATATATATATATATATGTTAGAAATTAATACATAATAAAACCCGCATCAATATTATCAAATACATACGTGGTGTCAAAATAAAATTTTTTTTTCATAAAATAGTATCAAATACATTATATAACGTAACATGTATCAAACAACGATTATAAAATATATACATTTACGTGCATAATTGACTGATATCACAACACTTACGTGCACTCTATCTAGTGTTGTAGCACCAAAAAAGTGTATATATTGTTTCTACATATATTCATATATAATGAGTATGTATATTTCTATATACGAGTTGTAGATACTACCTCTATCTTCTTGACTATGTCTTTAAATGACAACATAAGGAAATGTAAGGTACCTCTAAACACTAGTAGTTGTTGGACAAGAAGATTGCTGGTGGGAATGTGGGTATTAAGATTGATATTGCTAAGGCGTTTGACACGCTAAGTTGGGATTTCCTTTTTGAGGTGCTTTACAAGTTTGGGTTTTATTCCGTGTTCGTGGGCTAGATACATACTATTCTACAATCTGCTCAGCTATCGATTTTAGTGAATGGGTCTCCACATGGATTCTTCTCCTGTAGTAGAGGTGTTCGGTAAAGAGATCCTCTCTCCCCTCTCTTATGTTGTTTGGCTGAGAAAGTATTGAGTCGTGGTCTTATTAATCTCTTTGCCACAAGGAGAATTAAGCCTATTTCCACTCCTGAAGGATGCACTCCTATCACTTATGTTCTTTATGCTAATGACCTTTTTCTTTTCTGTCGAGCGAATTGTTCTTCTCTTCAGTCTCTGCAAAAATTTCTTGATATTTATGAGGCAGTTTCTGGTCAGTTGGTAAATAAAGAGAAGAGTACTTTTTATTTAGGCCGACCTTATTCGCACTACCGTCACAGAGTTAAGGATGTGCTGGGTTTTAGATCAGGTAACCTCCATTCTCTTACTTGGGTGTTCCAATTTTCCGTGGGAAGCCTCAAAGAGTTCATGTACAGGCCTTAAGGGATAAAGTTAAAGCTCGTCTCATGGTTGGAAAGGTAAATTGTTGTCTACTGCTGGCTGAGTTCAACTTGTTCAATCGGTGTTTTAAAGTATGCTTTAGCATAGTTTTTATGTGTATATATGGCCTACCTCGCTTCTAAAGCATTTAGCCATTTGTGCTCGTAACTTTATTTGGTCTGGAGATGTGGCGGTGCGCAAGCTGGTTATTGTGTCATAGCGTCAAGTTTGTGCCCCTAAGGATGAGGGGGCTTGGTCTTCGTGATCCTAAAGCTCTTAATCATGCGGTTCTTCTGAGTTTTGGATGTGATGCTCTTTCTTCTAGCTCTCATTAAGGCTCTTTTATGCTTAAAAGGTTTTCTGTCTCTCGTCATATGAAATGGGGTTATTTTACCTCTTCGTTTTGACATAGGTTGAAATTATCTCTTCCTCTCATTTTTAGCACTCTCATTGGCTGATTGGTGATGGCTCTTTGGTTAATTTTTTGTCAGACAAGTGGCTAGATACACCAATTGTGGAGGAGTTGCATCTTTCGCGTCATGCACCTTATTTGAGCTCTCGGGTGTCCAGTTTTATTATGAATCAGAAATGGTCTTTGCCAAGTCAGTTCTATACCATGTTGCCTAATCTAGCTATACAGATTAATAATATTCCTCTTTCAGATTCCAAAGAGAGAGACTCTCTTATTTGGGAGCGCTCTTCCACTGGAGTTTTTACTTTTTCAGAGGACTACGATCTGGTACGTCAGTACTTTCCCATACTAGAATGGGCCTCTCACTTATGGATGCATTTTATTCCACCTAGGTATATTTTTCTTGCTTGGAGACTCTTTTACAATAAGCACCCAACAGATGTTCAACTTCAAAAGAGTGAAATTCCCTTAGCTTCTAAATGTTCTCTCTATTCCGTGGGATGTGTGGAGGACTCAATTCATTTATTTTTCACTTGCTCATTTGCTCAGCATGTTTGGCAATGGGTTGCATGTTGTTTTAGCACTTCTCTACACTCTCATAGTACACTAGAGGATCTACGGGCATCGTTCTCAAGTAGGAAATTTTCTCCTCAATTAATAAATTTATGGCTTGCAGTGTGTCTCTCTTTAATGCAGATTTGGAAGACACGTAATCGTCTTGTTTTTGACAATAAATCGCCTTCTCTGCGGCGTATTTATGGTTTAATCAAGGCTTTGATTAAGTTTGCATCCTCTTATTTTCCTGATCGGGTTTCAGGAAAGTTGGATTTCAAGTTGCTTTAGAGCTTGGTGTGCAACCAGTTGCTAAATTAGTGCGGCGTCCATGTCTGGTTCTATGGGTTCCTCCAATGCGTCTTTGGATTAAATTGAATACTGATGGTCTAGCTAGAGGTGGTTTGGGTCTAACTGCTTGTGGTGGTATTTTTAGAGGAGAGGGTGGTGCTTATATTGGAGGTTATTGTTGCAAGTTAGGTACTGGTAATGCTTTTTATTCCGAGCTTATGGTTGTTATCATTGGAATTGAATTTGCTTATCTGCAAGGCTGACATTACTTATGGCTGGAGAGTGATTCTACTAGCGTTGTAAACTGTTTCATGTCCTCCAGCTTTACTCCTCCTTGGCATATGTGGGTCTGTTGGTATAATTGCCTATCCCATCTTCGATCCATGCATTTTCGCTGCTCTCATATTTTCAGAGAGGGTAACACGGCTGCTGATGGTCTTGCTAACTTGGGTTTGACTTGTTCATCTCTTACTTGTTCATTCAGTCCCCAAGAGAGATTCATTCATTCTTGTCTCGTGACTCCTCAGGTGCTTCATATGTTTGTCACAATTAAGAGTGTCATGGTTCCTGTTGTTGTACATGCTAGCTTCTACTCTAAGCTAGCTTTAGATGTTGGTGGGAATTGCTCTTCGAAATTTGGGCAGAATTCATTTTGAGACTTCTTTTTTCTCTTTTTCCTCTTTCTACTAGTTTTGTACTAGAGTATAGGGTTTTCCCGTGCTCTTTGTTTCACCTTTTTCTTTGTCTCTTATAAAAGAAAATGTACTAATATGTTATTTTGAAAAGTTGAGAACCCATAATTATCAGTGACGTAAAGTTGGTGTGCTGTTCTTAAAAAAACTAGTAGCCGATGATAAACAATCCAAAGTGCCAATCAAAATCCAAGTGCCATCGTGAGCCCCCAAGGCAGCTAGACCCTAGTAGCCGTCCGACTACCCACACCAATCCTCTTTGACAAATGGGGCAAAGATTAATACGAAATGAATCAATTTTCGATTTAAGAAGGAAAGTATGTAATTTTTGTATTGTTGAAAAAATCTTTGAATTTTATTGTAGATTGTTGATACACAAAATTCCACATGACCGTTTTCCCAAGTCAACGCATGCTCATAGACTCATCGGGCATGCAAGCCAGTTATAGTCCAAGAGCCTTCTTTGAATATCAACTAGCAAAAATTCCCAAACAGATCACCACGGGAACGTAACATCAATACAAATAAATGTAGACCCAAGGTACGTTTGGGGCTTATAAAGGAGATGTGGTGTGAAAGGAAACGGATCCCGTGGGACTCAACTTTAAGATGAAGTTCATCAATAATTTTGAGTTTGGAACCAAAGTTCTTGCATGATGGAAAAATTTTAATATGGGCTAGTGAGAGAAATTAAGCTCAAACCCAACAGAACCCTTAACCAATTTACCCTATTAGTTTCTTATCAAAACCCATTTAGTTTAATATACCATTGTTTCCAAGTGAAAAGAAAACTTTTGATGTTGTGAATCTCTTTTTCACGATTTTTTTGAACTTCTAAGAAACCTTGTCTATCTTCATTTATGACAAGTCACCGCTCTACGTCTGTCTTCACTGCGCCCTTCAATCCGTAGGGTGAGATTGAAATCCATAGCAATCACCATCCAAACCTTGGAAACCACTTGTCCAAAACTGGGAGGCTTCTCTTAAACCCTCTGTCTTCATATCACCTATAAAAGGGGCAGCTCATTACTAATGGAATCATCATCAACCCAGAAACCCCTCATGCAAGAGATCATGTTTCATCCCTAGTCCCTTTTCACCAACCAATCTCACACTCAAAACCTTCCATAACCTAAAACAATGCTCTTTCACTAAACTCACAGGCTCTCAGCTCCTCACCATATCCATCTGTATGTCTTGTCACTGGTATGTGAGAAATAGTCAATGATGTTACAACCAAACAAAACTGTTGATGTTATCACTGAGCGTATCACAACAAAGTCCTTCATGGATCCTATCATTGATCGACTTTGGGTCTGGTTTCGCTCAAGCATTGAGGGCTTATTGTTCTAAACCCAACAAACACAAAAACACCCTCACATAGATTAAATTGTCTAGTATCATTTGATCTAGTTGCATACTCTCTTGTGTTTGTAAATGAGGATATAAGCTCAATCAAAATAACCGCATTTTTTTCAAATCATACAACCACAACTTGGTAGATTTCTTCATCCCTAGTAGCTAAAATGTCTCTATATCCCAAAACAAATCATACAACCACAACTAGGTAGATTTCTTTATCCCTAGTAGCCAAAATGTCTCTATATCCCAAAAGTCAGTCTTCCTTTTCAACCCAAATTGGGAAATACATATTTACAAAGATGGAATTTGATGTTAAATCCAATTTAATAGACTCATTTTAGATTACACTCACCTTTAAAATTGTTTTAAAATACAACAAAACTAATTAATTAGGCATGTCTAAACAAAATAAAATTATTATTTAGGATAAATAATAAAATCTATTTTTTTCTAGAATTATAGATCCTAAATAATAATCACATTTGAAAGTAACATGAAATTTGATAGGCTAGATAGTCAGATATACATATACAAATAAAGATTTTCGACAAATTTGTCTCATTAACTAATCTATGTGGCGCCATGCTACAACAATATATATTTGTCGAAAATCTTTATTTGTATCTATATATATATAGAAAAAGTATGAGGTGCGGACGTTCTTTTTTAAGCTAAGGTACGGATTTTCATATTTGATGTACTTTTTGATCACATTTTCTCATTTTAACCGTTCAATATCTAGGTATATATGAGTAGATTTTCTATAAAAAAATTCAGCTAATTTGGTGATCATTAAGACATTCAAAACTATGATTTAGTGTTAAAAGAACGTACGGTTCCAGATGAACATATTTGGTTCATTCATGGATTGAACACAGTTTTGATACCTAAATGACAACCAAATTAGATGAAATTTTATAAAGATGATCTACTCATATATACCTAGAGATTGAACGGTTTAGATGAGAAAATATTATCAAAAAGTGCATCAAATATGAAAATCTGTACCTTAACTAAGGGACGGAGGTCCGCACCGGCCTTAAAGTGCGGACGTCGCTGTTTTTGGTCCGATCAAGCTCTGACGACGCTGTTGCTCTTGCCCAGTGGACACCAGAGCTCCATCCTAACCTTCTCCTTGTTAGTGGACTTGCCGACGACCAGTTTGAAGCCAAGAATGAAGTCCTGCACTACTGCAACGTTGACTGACGAATCGAGGACGACGACAACTTTGACGGATCTGAGGACAACAACCATTTTCCATGGACTAGATCACCCTCGAAAACATCGTCAGCCTCCGCAACTGGATCGTGGCGATGGTGGCGGCGTCACAGCGTTGACCGGTTTCGGATCAGAAAAAAGAGAGAGGTGAGGATGAGGGAAAAAGAGAGAGGGGAAGCCAGGGGCATTATCAATCTCCAGAGAGAAGAGTTAGGTTTTATTTAATGAATGATAATATTATATTTTGATTAAGATTTGTGTAAATAAGTAGAGTGAAATAATTTTCATGTAGATGAGTTTTATGCTCTTACCATTTGTATTTATCTATATATTTAAGCAACTTTTGACTCCATTTTAACTGTTTATTTAATCACTGATTCAGTGAATAGATTCAAACGAATACGTTGAATCCAACATTTTCCAAATCACAAAACAGAAAACAGAGAGTACATTGGGGGCTCTTGTTGGTTCCCTTTTAAACCAACAATATATAGCTTGTTTTGGCGATAAGCAACAAGGGGTTCAGAATTCGGTACGACTATAAATATATAATGGAGTGCATGAACAAGGTACATATGCCCTATATAGAGGGTACTGCTTTAATCATTGGCTTGAACGTACGTGAGGTAATGATGATAAAGTTGTTCCCTACCACCTATCATTTGGTCAGAGACTGAAAGCTCCTCATTGCTAAGCCACAAGAATTTCCAGTCGAATAATACACAACAACAATATGACTCGTGTAGCTATACGAAGCCAAGAGCAAAATCCTTATTGAAAATGACAAAGTCAGGAATCATCATATACAAGACTTCTTGTTCTTCGATGGGTCAGAATCATAAGAGGGGTGACTTGAGTTTAGTCGATGTCTAAAATAATAATCAGACATGTAAATTAATAAAACTGTGTGTTTCTTTAAGCATTATTATTGGTCGTAGACGAGGTTCTATGTGTGTGTTAACATTGATCGATCACTGTCCTAAACTAATTGAAAGCTTGCTAGGTCGTCCCCAAGACCGAAGTAACATATATGCTGAGATCCTTTGACCTACGAATAAGATGATGAGCTAACTATAATCATCTTTCTGATGAGCTAATCTCTACCAGAACAAAGAAAAAGAAAAAAAAGAGGGTCTTCTTATAATTCACATGAATATATCTATCATCTCTCGAATTTGTTTAAGCTTCGTTTAGTGTACGTAAAAGTGTGTTACTTTGTATTTAAAACACTAGAATTGGCTTGTACATGCTTGTATTTTGAGACTAGGTGCTTTTGTTTTGTGTGCAACAGTGCCTGCCAAGTAAGACGAGCTAGAGACGATTGGAGATCAAAGTTGGGAGTTGTGACTTGTGACCATGTATGACTGCGTAACGATCCGGAATTTTAGATTTAAGAAAATGACAAAGTTCTCATTAAAATAGAACTAGTTAATATTTAAAAACCTAATCTACCATTAATCAAACGATACCTAATTATCAAGGCTATATGCTGGTAGTTTTGACATGTAGTGTTTGAAAGGGTTGGTTCTTCTTGAGGTTGACTATAAGGATGTATCGGTACTTCTGTATTAGGTTCGGTTATGATTGAACTCATTTCGGTTCTTGTCCATTGTAATCGTAGGGTTTTCAGGTAGGTAGAGGAAAGTGGAGAATTTATTTCCACTACCGATATCTATCATGTTTGTAATTTGTATCCCAGTTAATAAAACACTCTATTGTGATCAAATGAAAAGAAGTCGAGAATATTTCATTTCTTAATTTGAATGAAATAGAAACACAAGTCAATTAATAAGTGGAGATTGTGAAAATAAACAAATAAAGCTAGCGAGGCTTGCACGTTATGATATCAAGTGAGTAAAATGCATTACTAAAGCATAAATATGTGACATTTAAAAGGTATATACTTGCACAATTAAGATCCATGCCTGGTTCATAAAATCTCTTCAAATTATATTGAACCAATGATATGTACACTATGCGACGTTGCAGATCGAACCAGCTCCTTCCCATTTACTTCCTTAAGTAGCGCCATGCAAAACCTCACAGCACCAACAGCGAAGCATATATGTTGTTGTAAAGCTAGGGCTTTGCCCAACTTTCAAAAGGCACTGGCAAATTCGTTTTTTTTACTTTGCACTACCTTGAGATGAAGACTGCATTCAACAGTACTTCGAAGAACAACTGTCAAAACACCTTTACATAATTTATGTGAGGCATGAACTCTCTGCTAGCTAGTATATATCCCACGTGATAAAAAGTGGAAGAATGAAACGATGGATATTCAAGAATTGATGGATTATAAATATGGAATGGAATAATATAGAAATATATATCAGCTAGCTAGGTCAAAGTTAAGAGATGATCCTACGCACAAAAAGAAAGACGACCCGTACGAGAAAACATCCATCAACTTGCTTGTTAGTTGGTGATTGCTAATCTCAAGTGCAGAAGTTACATACTAATATAAACCTGAAGTACGAGTTTAGTTTTCATTAAGAGTAATGAAAAGTATATAAAATTATAAACACGGAAACAGAGAACAAATGAGTGAATTTAATTGAGAGAGAATTTGAATATAAGAAACACTAAGGTTCGGGTTTCATCTTAAATCACTTATGCAATTATACTAATTCGACTCTTTCATTGAAACTTATTCAACAAAATTGACTCTAAAGATAAATTCAATCAAGATAGTTCATATTCACAAACCAAATAATTTCATAGGAATTCCTTAAGCATAACCTGTATCCTATGACAACAACCTATCAAGATACAATTCAACCGAAATTATCAATCAATCTGCTCAACAATATAGTTTCAAAAGCATGAATAGTTTTACCAAATGATAGAAAAAACATGATTGAACCTATGAAATAGTTTATCAAATACTAATCAATCAAACTAGATGTAAAAACAGAAGTTAAGATTGAATAATCAAAACTGAATTTGCATTAAAGTTCTCAGTTGAATCGAACTAATAAAAATCATATAAGCAATCCAAGGTTTCTCCTTTAGCCTTAGCTAGGAGATTAGTTCTCCATATCTGAAATTAAAAACAATAAAAATTAGGTTTTTTTGAATGTATAGGAGAGTTCTTGCCAAAGAGAAGGTGAAGAGGAAGAGAGGAGGGGAAGAGAAAAAGCAAGAAGAGTAGGAGAATCCCTCCTATACAATCTGCTCCAGCCCCTTTTATATTGTAGCCTCCAACCCAAAGAGATCTTCCTGATTTCCCGTAGGCCAATCTCCCAAATCTTGAAGAGAATCAATTTGAGATATACTTCCCTCTGCTGACTTCGTGGTGTTTATAGGAGTCGGGCCCTTCATATCATGATGTCCTTCACTTCTTTCCCTTGGAAGAGGAGCTACCTTGAACATATGTACAAAAAACTGGAGTTGCGTATTCATACAGCAGGGAAGAGTGCCCTTCAAATGAAAAGAAGATGATGGAGTGTATGACACGTGCTTGACTCCTCTCCCTTATGTTAATTACGCTTAACACCAATTTTGATTAGTCAACACATCCACCACCAAGTCTAACTGCCCTCGAGCATCTCATTTGGGTTTTAATTGCAAAATTCAATTATTCAACATAAGACCTATAAAATCAAGAATGTGAAACAATTAAATTAATATAGGCCAAAAGAACACTCAATAGTAATGCAAATATAGAGAATATAAATGCATTTTCGACTACTCATCACACCCTCCAACTAGTTTATTGCTAGTCTCTAGCAATTTACACTAGTCGCTAGTCTCTAGCGACTCAAGACAACAAATAAAACAAAATGCGAAAACAACTTTAATTCCCTTAACAAAATGTCTCAGCAATCTCTTTTTTCATAGCACTAAGAATAACACTCAACGAAGAATCAGACTCACATTCGAAAGTTAATAAAGACTCATGTTCAACATAGCACAAGTAAGACTTGGGAGAGAACATTAGTGATGGTTAAAGCTCAACATGCCTTAGACAAGAACAATTCAACTCTCACACACTCATTTTTCACTTCGATTTTCTGGCTCAATCGCTCAAACATTATATGCAAGAGAATATGTTTTGAGACTTCAAGAAGCTTGCTAATCATGAAACAAAAGTACATTTGCGAAAGTAAATATGTATGAAAACCTCATAGAAGAATATGATTAACATGCTCAAATGGACTTACCATAGGGGTATGAAATGAAGGGTAAGGAATCGCAAAAGATCCTAAGGACCTAGCAAAGCATTTACAAACCACCTTATGTCTCCATACTGAAGACCAAATTTCATCTTGTTAGGCCCACATGTCATTCCAAACATTGTGAAAAAGAACAAATGTCAAATATTCAGTTTTTAGGCCTTCAAATATACATAAAACTCACAATTCACAAACAAGCAGGGACTTAACCAATTTTTTTTCTTTTTGCCGTTTTGTATGTATAATATGTTTTTTTAACTTAAGGCTTATTTTTGTATCGGACAAGTCACCTTCCCCACACTTGTTTCTCATCATCCTTCACACATTACATCACATAATCATGCTCTATGAGGCCCTAAGAACAAAGGTAGAGACATTCATGTACTAAGCTCAAAGTGTAGATTTATATAAGTGATGAAAGAAAAGCTTAACATAGGCTCAAATGGGTTCAACTAAGGGGTGTGCTATGCACACAAATGAGGACACACGCATATTTGGCATTGGTGATAATCCTAAAATTTCATTCTTTTCATTTTTAAAATCAAGACATATAGTGACTATAAATTTTGAAATTCACAAGAGAAAGTTCTAGTTAACCTTTATAGTACATTTAAAAACTATCGCATGTAATCATAGGAAAGAATAATGAGGTTACTAAATGATAGCCAAGAAAATCAGAATTATATCATTATACTCTCTAATGAAAAAGGCACATAAAAGACTCAAAATCTCACAATTTATGGTCATATGAATTGAATCTCATCATAACAAGTTCATTCTATACCAAAGTTTCAAACCATATCTACTACAAGTACGCATATATCACGTAAGACTCGATTAACCAAAGAATGTTATGCTTATCATATCAATTTAATGATAATCTTTTAACCATGATTTCAGAAGATTAGTAACATCCTAGACTTGTTAAGGGCTCATACGAAACAAAACTAAAAACAAAGACAAATAATTTTTTTGAAAACGTGAACAATAAAGATGATGAACATTAATTAATTATTTTTTATTTTTATTTTTTAAAAAAAGACTGACAAGTTGTTACTCTCCCCAACTTGAAATAAACATTGTTCGCAATGTGATGATCAATAACAAAAATAACAGACAAGTTATCAAAAGTAAGAGTGAGTAGGAAATAGTGCACCTGGAAAAATAGATGTTTATAAGCAGGACCATACAACTTGTTAGTTACCAAAACAGAAAATAAAAACAAACTAAAAAACAATGTTACATTTTACAAGACATGGACTTGAAGTCCATGACATGAATCTTCATAGACATGATTTTCTAGAGAGATGATTTCATCTTCTAGAACAATATTATCCAAAAATGGTTTCAAACGCTGCCCATTAACTTTAAACACATTACCATTTTTGAGGTCCTCAATTTCAATAGCACCAAAAGGGAAAACTCTTTTAACCACAAAAGGACCTGTCCACCTAGAGCGAAGTTTACCAGGAAACAAATGTAATCTAGAATTATACAAAAGAACTTTTTGACCAAGGTCCAAAGTTTTCCTCAGAAATTTCTTATCATGAAAAGATTTCTTAGGTACAACCTGTGTAGGACTAATCCATTTACTATCAGAAATCGGGTAAATAATACCGGCATCCCATAGTTTCAAATCCTCATTTTTAATAATTTCTTTCATGGTTGGGTTTAGTCTACGTTGTCATTCCCTATATGGTTTAGCATCATCTTCCAAAAGAATTTTATGCGTACAAACAAGAGGGCTAATTCTTTTAATATCAGCAATAGAACAACCAAGAGCAGATTTGTGAGCATTCAAAACATTCAACAACTTACCTTCTTGCACAAATGTAAGGGAAGAAGATATTACCACAAGAAAGGTGTCGTTCGGACCTAAAAAGGCATGTTTCAAACCCGCCGGAAGAGGTTTCAGCTCCACTTTTGGTAGCTCAACACTTGATGGTTTGGTCTTAATTTATGGTCGCAGCTTCTCAAAATTTGGTGTCTATCCATTTACTTCCTAGGCCTGAAAAGAATCAAAGTATGAACTTATTTTAGCAATTTCAGCAATGTTATGAGAATTCGAATCATAAGAATTTGTGAGAAAACTTTCTAATGCATCAACAACATTGCTCCTAACATACTGCTCATGAGCCAAAGTGCCAATAAAATCAACAAATTCACATTTCCCATCTTCATATGGCTGCCTAAACACATTGAAAATATTTACTTCCATTGTCATGTTCTTAAAACTCAATTTCATCACTTCACTCCTGCAATTAATATTAGCATCACATATAGCTAAGAATGGACGACCTAAAATAATGAGAATTTGATTTTCAACATGTGAAACAGGTTCTGCGTCTAAAACAACAAAATCAACAGGGTAATAAAATTTGTCCACTTGGACCAACACGTCCTCAATCGTTCCCCTTGGGATTTTAATAAAACGATCAGCCAACTGTAATTTGAGTCATGTAAACTGCAAGTCACTAAGACCTAGCTGTAAGTACACTGAATACGGAAGTAATTTCACACTAACACCCAAATCAAGTAAAGCACGATCAATAAAATTATCTCCAATGACACAAGAAATAGTATGGCTACTGAACTTTATATTTTGGAAGAATCTTTTTTGAAGTACTGAACTAACATGAACAACTAAAAATGAAGTTTTCTTTACATTATGCTTCATTTTCACAGTGCACAAGTCTTTCAAAAATTTAACATATGATGACACATGCTTAATTGCATCTAACAAAAGACTATTTATCTTTAATTGTCTAAAAAGATCAAAAATTTCAAAAGTTTGATTCATTTTCTTTAAAGGAAGCAAAGTTTTAGGAAACGGTGCAGACACATGGTAATTTTCAGCAACTTCGTTTTCCTTAGGTTCATTCAACTTATTCTTATCCTTAGGTTTTTCTACCTCTTTCACAGGGGGCTCATTATCAATAATTATTTCATTCATAAGAGTACGAGAGTCAGCATGTTCAAATATTTCAACTGAATTGACACGTTTTGGATTTGGTTGAGTACTAGAAGGAAACCTCTATTTTTCATTAAAAGCTAGAGAATTACTCAATTTAGAGATTTGACCCTTACTTTCCTTATTCTCTTCAACTAACTGACTAAACATTGCATCATACATTTGATTTTGTTTTTGCTGCTCTTGCATGAATATTTGCAAAGTGTCACTCACTGATGACTTGGAATTGAATACATTGGGTGCTGAAAATTAAGAGTTAGGGACACTTACCTGGGGTTAAGACTCGTTCTTCCAATGAAAATTTGGATGATTATGCATTGTTGCATGATTATAAGCCTCTGAATATGATGAATATGGTCGCTGATAATTTTTAATTGCAGCTACTTGTGGCTCATTCATAACCTGCAAAGGACAATTTTGACCAATGTGACCAATCTCATAACAATAATCACAAACTTGATTACATAGAGAACTTGGAGGCACATGAGATTTATTCAAACCAGCAACCAAAGACTCATATTTCATCTTCCAATGATCTTCTTTTAATTGATAAATCCTTTTATTTGCAGAGGGTTTAGAGCGACCAGTGCTCTCAAACGCAGCATGGTCATTCCATTGGTGGCCTTTCATAGATATTTCAGCTAAAAATTCTCCGGATTCATTAGGATACTTTCTTATAAAATTTCATTGCACATAAACTCAATAAACTAACGAACACGAAGGAGAAGTCCCTCATAAAGATAGTTGGCCAGGCGTAAACTTTCAAACCCATGGTGTGGGCATAAAATCAAGAGTTCCTAAAATCTTTTCCATGTCTGATACAATAATTCGTTTTCATTTTGAGCAAAAATAGAAATTTTTCTCTTTAAAGCAATTGTCTTATGATTAGGAAAATATTCATTAAAAAATACTTCAGTTATTTCAGCCCAAGAACCTATGGATCTAGCCCCCAAGGAATATAACCAAGTTTTTGCCTTGTCTCCCAAATAAAATGGAAACAATTTTAGCATAATCCATCTGCAACTTGATCATAAAATGCAACAACCACTTTCTCAAATGCTCTAACATGCACATATAGATTTTCATTTTTCAAACCATGAAACACATGAATGAGTTGAACAATACCAGGTCTAAAATCAACATTAGGCATGACATGCACATATGGATTTTTATTTTTCAAACCATGAAACACAAGAGAGAGTTGAACAATACCAGGTCTAAAATCAACATTAGGCATGTTTGGTGGTAACATAATGCAAGAGGGGTGAGCACTACGTGCGGGATGCACATAATTATGTAAAGTCCTAACAGGAGGTGGTGGAAACAAATTATTGTTAACATTATTGCACAAAACATTGTTGTTTAGAACATTGTTATTCAACACATTATTGTTCAGAACATTGTTATTCGGAATGTTATTTTCTTCATTGTTATCACCTATTTTTTCTGATGAGGTAGACAGACTAGAAGACTCAAATAAGTTATCAAATAAAGTTTCACATTTAGGCTTCTGTTCAAACTTAGGTTTCTTAGCAAATCTACCTAGATGGTCTCTATGTAGCATAAAAGAAAATAAAAGAATAGAAAATAAAAATAAACTAAGCTAAACTAACACTAACTAACCAACATAAAATTAAAGTGGAACGAATGTACCGAATGGAGAAAACAAATTTTGCGTGTTTCGTCAAATGCTCCATGGCAATTGCGCCAAAAATTGCGAAGTACACAAAATTATAAATATTGAAATAGAGAACAAATGAGTGAGTTTAATTAGGAGAGAATTTGAATATGAGAAACACTAAGGTTCAGGGTTTCACCTTAAATCACTTATGTAATTATACTAATTCAACTCTTTCATTGAAACTTATTCAACAAAATTGACTCTAAAGATAAATTCAATTAAGATAGTTCATATTCACAGACCAAATAATTTCATAGGAATTCCTTAAGCATAACCTGTATCCTATGACAACAACTTATCAAGATACAATTCAACCGAAATTATCAATTAATCTGCTCAACAGTATAGTCTCAAAAGCATGAATAGTTTTACCAAATGATAGAAAAACCATGATTGAACCTATGAAATAGTTTATCAAATACTCATCAATCAAACTAGATGTAAAAACAGAAATTAAGATTGAATAATCAAAATTGAATTTGCATTGAAGCTCTCAGTCGAATCGAATTAATAAAAATCACATAAGCAATCCAATGTTTCTCCCCTAGCCTTATCTAGGAGATTAGTTCTTCATATCTGAAATTAAGAGCATTAAAAATTAGGTTTTTTAATGTACAAGAGAGTTCCTGCCGAAGAGAAGGTGAAGAGGAAGAGAGGGGAAGAGAAAAAGCAAGAGTAGGAGAATCCCCCGTATACAATCTGCTCCAGCCCTTTTTATATCGCAGCCTCTCCAACCCGAAGAGATCTCCCTGATTTCCTGTAGGCCAATCTCCCAAATCTTGAAGAGAATCAATTTGAGAAATACTTCCCTCTGCTGACTTCGTGGTGTTTATAGGAGTTGAGCCCTTCATATCTTGACGTCCTTCACTTCTTTCCTTTAGAAGAGGAGCTACCTTGAACAGATGTAGAAAAAACTTGAGTTGTGTATTCATACAACAGGAAAGAGTGCTCTTCAAATGAAAAGAAGATGATGGAGTGTGTGGCACCTTCTTGACTTCTCTTCCTTAAGTTAATTATGCTTAACACCAATTTTGACAAGAAAACACATCCACCACTAAGTTTATCTGCCCTCATTTGGTTTTTAATTGCAAAATTTCATTATTCAATATAAGACCTATAAAATCAAGAATGTGAAACAATTAAATTAATATAGACAAAAAAACACTCAATAACAATGTAAATATAGAGAATATAAATACATTTTCCACTACTCGTCAGTTGCTACTGCGTAAGATCGATCGACTCAGTAAAACAAAGACGATGACATGAAATCCAACAAAATTAGCCGACACGTACGTACAGCTGCTATCTAGCTCTGACCTGACACCCATTCTTCTTCTTCTTCTTCTTCTTCTTCTTCTTCTTCTTCAAGGTCTGACCTAGCTATCTGTTAAATATTTTACTGGAAATATTCGTTCACACTCGGCCTTCTTCGGAAACGATAACACGTACCTTCACAGTCACCAGGTTAAATAATTCCACCATCGATCACCAGCTAGAGCCCACTGTCTTTGCATTTTGTTTGTTATGTACCAGTGGGCTTAGCACGATCAAACTAGAGCTCCCCAAGTTTCGATCGAGCTAGCTAGCTTTTGGTTTTGTATTGTTTCCCAGCTCTTATGCACGTCAATATTGTCTTTATTAGCTTATCTTTTTTCTGATTCGAATCTTCAAGTTTGTTTTTCTTCTGGTTGAAATTCGAAAGCACTATTGTGAAATGAGAACGCGCCATATATGTTGGCAAATTCGTAATCGTCTTGCGGTTTATAGACAGACCAATTACTTGTTTCAGTGTAATGTATAAAAAATCTGGAAAAGAGAGAGCGAGACAGAGACTGTATGAGGTAATGGAAGGCACCATGTACCTACCATACCATATACCTAAAGCAAAAGGCTATTCTACCAACTTTACTGGTTACCACTTTATTCATAGATAAAGTTTCGTGTATATATTCTAGTCCATGCATTTGAGGGATGCTGCAGTGAAAGAAAGAAAGAAAAAAAGGCAGCCATGCTTTCATTTCGGTCGATATATGATGGCCTATTAATCAGTGCCGCATCTGAAAGTTGGTAGTACTGGCCTTGCGGCATGGCCATGATCTATGATTACACTTCTCTTTCATTTGTAGAGACTATCTGTGGGGGTATTTTGAGAGCTCAAAATTCTTATTAATTAGTTCTTATTTTCTTTTGTAAGCTAAGACGATACTACCTCAACACTGACGAGTAATAAGAAGAGCAAACTAGGATATTTATTTGTCGGGAGATTTCAAAAAGGACGATCTTTGAGTTTTAAATAAACGGTTTGATGACATACATATTCAAATTTATATAGCTAGTTAATATATATTGTGTACTGATTTTATAGACACAACAATTGTGTATTATTTCAAATTTAAATAGGGTTTCAAAATAATTTTAGGGATTGGAAAGATAGGTGGAAAAACATATCTAAACATTTCCCACCTATGACTCTTGTTTGGTTTCCACTTTTATCAGCATCACCAACTATCTGCTGCCAAAACTTGCATCTAGTAAGCTCATTTTACTATTTTTGGGGAAAATGTTAAAGCATGTCTCATATGATGATTACTAAATATCCTATTTAAGAACACTAACATTTCTACCTACATCTATACATGATCAAGATTTCAGGGTGTGAAAAGTTATTCTTCATTATTTTGGTTAAACATAAACCATGCTTCTGGATATGAATACAAATCAAAATACGAACTTTTTGACCAACAAATAATTTTTGATATGACTAAAGCATAAGAATTAGACCACAAGTCTTAGTGGATAATATTGCAAACAACACGTGGTTCTAATTAGAAGCTGAGAATGAATGGTTGGCATGTTTTGATTGAAGATGGCAAACAATGCTGAGCCATATACTTGTCCTTCAAATTCAGCCTTGACAAGCGTTTGAAATTCTGAATATCATGGAGTGATGGTGAATTTGTTGGCAAAAGACCATGACCAAAACTTCTTCTTTTCGGTCCAAATCAAAATCAATCACTTCAATTGACTTTAATGATTCACTTCGAACAGAATCTTTTGATTATTTTCCCTTTAGATGTAAATATGTTATACGTAGGTACGTAGTATCCGGTTCTAATTTTTTGAGCTTGCGTTACGATTAGATGATGTAGTCATATATATAACTCATAATTCCGTAGGTACTTTAATGCATGACTTGCTATTGTATTTATAATTTGTCGACAGAACAGTTTATATTTTGTCGGTTAAAAAATATTTTAGCCGAAAAAAATGATCAGGAACACAGATCCGTCGAGTAAGAAGTTTTTAGTCGACGAAAATTCCCGACAAGCTTGTTTCGTCAACTAAAAACTTTTTAGTCGACGGATGAGTTTTCCATGCCGACGAACCTATTTCCGTCGGCTAAGAATAATCTACTAGTGTGACTATATTATCTATAATCTGAAGAAGAAAAAAATAAAGTGATTATCTGCAAAGATGATCTCTTCAGTGAGAATTCATCTTGAGATTGGAATCAATGTTCAGTCCAGCAACAATGTGTGTCAAATAATGCTATTGAAGAAGTTCCTGACAAGCTTTTTTCGTCGACTCAAAAATTTTTAATCGACGAATGAGTTTTCCATGCCCACAAACCTATTTCCGTCGGCTAAGAATAATCCACTAGTGTGGCTATATTATCTATAATCTGAAGAAGAAAAAAATAAAGCGATTATTTGCAAAGATGATCTCTTCATTGAGAATTCATCTTGAGATTGGAATCAATGTTCAGTCCAGCAACAATGTGTGTCAAATATGCTATTGAACAAGTTCCCGACGAGCTTTTTTCGTCGACTCAAAAATTTTTAGTCGACGGATGAGTTTTCCATGCCGACAAACCTATTTTCGTCGGTTAAGAATAATCCACTAGTGTGGCTATATTATCTATAATCTGAAGAAGAAGAAGAAGAAGAAGAAGAAGAAGAAAAAAAAATAAAGTGATTATCTGTAAAGATGATTTCTTCAGTGAGAATTCATCTGAGATTAGAATTAAGGTTCAGTGCAGCAATAATATGTGTCAGATAATGTTATTGAAGATGAAGATGTCCTAGAAGAGTTGGAATTCAATCCACCATAACAAACTCCACCTTCAGAGTCCTTAGCAACCCGCTCGCTTCTTCAAATGTTCAATCTTCACCAAGCTCAACACCAATAAGGATGAGAAGCTTAACTGGAATGTATAAAAGCTACAATGCTTGCTTATTTGAGCCTGAAAGATTTGAAGAAGTTGTGAAAGAAGATGATTGGCGAACGACAATGAAAGAGAAAATAGATGTGAAAACAACTCATAAGAGCTTGTTGATAAACCAAACTACAAAGATGTCATTGGTTTGAAGTGTATTTACAAAACCATACTGAATACAAATGGTGTTGTGCAAACAAACACAACAAGATTGGTGACAAGAGGGTATCCACAGATACCTAAAGTTGACTTCAATGAAACTTTAGCACCAATTGCAAGGCATAAGACAATTAGAGGTCTTATTTTCATTGCAGCACAAAAAAAATTGGTTCTTGCACCAGCTAGATATCAAATCAACGTTTCTAAATAGAGTGCTGGAAGAAGAAATATTTTTAAGCAACAAGGTTTCATCATCTTCAAGGGTAAATTGCAGAAAATTTACAAGCTGAAGAAGACTCTTTATGGTTTGAAACCAACCCTAAATGCTTGGTATGGTGATATTGATTTGTATTTCATAGATAAAGGGTTTCAAAAGAGTGAAAATGAACATGCTCTCTACACCAAAACTAAAGGTAAATCAAGCATACTTATTGTCTCCTTATATATTGATGATCTGATATTTACTAGAAGTTGTGAAAAGATGATTTCAAATTTCAAGTCTGATATGATGAAGAAATATGAAACGAGTGATTTGGGAATCATGCATTATTTTTTAGGAATAGAAATTATTCAAGGTGTGAAGGGAATCTTCATTACTCATAAGAAATTAGCAAAGACAATGCTAGAGAAGTTCTAAATGCTTGGTTGCAATGTTGTTGCAACACCTCTAGTTGTCAATGAATTTTTTTTTTTCAAAAGAAGATGGAAGTGGTACTAGTGATGAGAGTTTATATAGAAGTTTAGTGTGAATTTTGCTGTACTTGACAACAATAAAAACTGATATCATGTATGTTGCAAGTCTGATGTCCAGATTTATGCACAATCCTAATAAGATTCACTATGGAGCGCAACACCTCTAGTTGTCAATGATTTTTTTTTCAAAAGAAGATGAAAGTTGTACTACTGATGAGAGTTTATACATAAGTTTAGTATGAAGTTTGCTTTACTTGACAATAACAAGAGTTGATATCATGTATGTTGCAAGTCTGATGTCTGGATTTATGCACAATCATACTAAGATTCACTATGGAGCTGCAAGGAAAATCCTGAGGTACATTCAAGGTACAATGGATTATAAAATTCTATATGAGAGGAATGTGGAACCAAAACCCTTTGCCTTATGTGATAGTAAATGGGGAGGAAGTGTTGATGATCTGAAAAGTATATCAGGATATACTTTCACACATGGAACTGGTGTATTCTCTTAGGCTTCAAAGAAGCAAAAATCAGTAGCATTGTTTATTGCTGAAGCAGTGTATGTATCTGCATCAATAGCCACTTCACAAGCAATTTGGCTCAGAAGAGTCATTGAAAACTTTGGCAAGAAGCAAGAATCTACAACAACCATTCTCAGTGATAACAAATCTGTAATTGTTATGAGCAAGAATCTTAAGTATCATAGTATGGAAAAACATATTTCCTTGAAGCTTCACTACATTAGGGATGCAGTTGAAGAGAATGAAATTGATCAGGTGTACTGTAACACTAATGACTAAGTTACAGATATCTTCACCAAAACTCTATCAAGATCGAGGTTTGAATACCTCAGAGGCATACTGGGAGTGGAGAAGCATAACATTAAGAGGGAGTATTGAAGTTAATGCTTTCCTGAAAGATCTAGGAATGAGTTTGTAGCGCTGGCTAAGGCGTTAGAAGCAAAGGGCGCACCATTTCTTTGGTCTCTTGGTGACAAATTTAAGGAAGAATTGATGTCTGGTTTTGTTGAAAGGACAGAGAAGCATGGAAGACTTGTGTCATGGGCACCCCAGACGCAAGTGTTAGGTCATAGCTTAATAAGAGTGTTTGTTACTCAATGTGGGTGCAATTCTGTGTATGAAAGATTGTTTGGAGATCACAAAATGATTGAGTGGATGTGTGGGGTGTTGGAGTTAAAGTGGATGGTGGGTGTTCACAAAGAATAGTGATCGAGAGCTTTGAGCGGATTTTGGAAAATCAAGAAGGGAAGAAAATGAGGGAGAAGGCCAGAGCCTTAAGAGATTTGTAGAAGAGGTTGTTGGCCTTTCTGGGAGTGCTTCACAAGACTTGACTGTAACACCCCGTCTCAAAATTTACCCTTTTACCAAGACCAGGCGGGTTACAGAGGGTTGTAACTGCATTGTTAGTTTTCCCGAAGTTTTAACGAGTGTTAAGTTTAAAATTTTTAGTGGTATTGGTGCGTATCCGTACCTTCGAGAAGGGTGCCAAAGTGTTCGGAGTCAAGGGACGCTCAGAAATGACCTATTTAAAGGGTCAAAGGTTGACTTTTTGTCACGTCGAGTTTCTCAGAAAACATCATTCACGAAAGTTGTGCTGCTCGACGATACGAGTCCGTGGACATGCGGCAGGTGTGAATCGGATACCGTGTGGAGAAGTTACGGTCAACAGAAGTTGAGTTTCCATTTTTAGAAAGTATATAAATAGAAATGATGGGTTTCCAAAAATGGAAAATAACCCATTTCATTTCTCTTTCCACATGCGCGCGCGTTCCCCTCGCTATCTAAAAATTCAAACTGACCCGACCCGAACCTGACCGACCCGATTTTTGCGGCGAGCTCCGGCCATCGGAGACGTCGAGGCCGGTCAGGATCTCTTCCTCTCTTCTGTGCGAGCCTCCTTGTGGTGGTGGCGTGGTCCAGTTCGGCCTGGATCAGCGCATCCAAGCTTAAACAGTACAGCGTCGAAACTCGGTTTTCGACCCGACTGGTTCCCCGGCGTGGGGCGGCGGCGAGGCATGAAACCAGCCTAGAAAGGACACCCAAGGCGTTCTGGGCGGACCTCCGATGGTGTTGAAGCCCAACACGGCGGCAGGAGCGGCTGCGGAGGATGCAGTCCTTTCAGAGCAGTTTTAGGCCACTTCCCGGTGGAGTTGATCAAAACCCCAAGTATTAAAGTCGTTCCCCTTGCTGTGATCTACAACTTTCATGTTTTGAGTTTGTTGAAATTCGGTGTTTTGGGTGGAGGCGCGTGACGCCCACGCGCCTCCGACTGCGCGTGTACGCGCGTCTGACAGTTCTAGAAGTTCTGGTTGCTCCTATAGGCCTTCTAGGATTGTTGTGGTTGCATGTAGGTTGTTTTTGGGTAAAGTTGACCAGTTTGAGGGTGGTGACGCGTGAGGCCCACGCGCAGCCGCTTGTGTCGGCTCGTTTGACATCCTCAAGGGCAATGAGTTGTCTCAGGATCATGTACTCATCGATACGAGCACGTGGATATATAATTTTCTGGTTTCGGTTATCGTTTAGTCGGATCGAGTCGTTATTACCTTCGTGTGATAACTAAGGCCGATTACTTAATTGTAGGTGTTTTTGATGGACTAAGGTTGAGGATTTACCCTGTGGCGATAGTTGACGCAGCGGGATTTGAGGTGAGTGATCTTCCACTGAGGGTGCAATCTCAGAAATACCCCTAACGGTTTTGTCTATTTACAAGGCTACCACTGAGTTGGAAATTCTATAAATACCCCTGACTGTTTTATATAATTACATGGATACCATTGAGGCTGAAATCCTAGAAATGCCTTTGGCAGATTTATATATTTACAAGACTGCCATCGAGGTTGAAAAGACCATACTACTCCTGGCTGTCTTGTCTATTTACAGGGGCTGCCATTAGGGCAGAAATTTCTAAAATACCCCTAGCAGCTTAGCATATTTACCAAGCTGCCATTGAGGGTGAATTGACTATACTGCCCTTGATAGTTTAAGATAATTACAAGGGAACCCTTTAGGTTACAATATTATCCCTAGAGGATTTGTTATTTACGTGGATGCTTTTATGTTATATTTTTATGTTTGAATGTTGTATAAAATTGTGGTGGAATGTTCTGGATAATTCGATAGATAGTTGGTCGGTGAATGCCTTAGCGGAGAGGTTAAACTCCGGATATGAAATAGGCGTTGCTATCCATATTAGTAGATTGACCGATAAATAGAAAAGCGGGATTCACCCGGTTAGGGCGTTAATTAAGATAAGAGCTACGTGTGGCTTGATTCCTGAGGACAGGGTACGTAGACAGCCTGACCGGGATTCGGGTGTAGTCACAAATATTATTAGAACCCTAGGTCCTCTAAATGATTGGTTGAGATTCAAATGCGAAAATCGGGATAACCTTAGGCTATGAGGTCTAATCCGGTATCGTTTGGACTGTTTGAAATTGGTTTGGAAAAAGGGTTATCCCTTCTCAAGGGGGATTACGAGTAAATCTCTGTTGAAATGGGTCCTGCACGTCCTAACCCGGATTTAAAAATGTAAACTTGGGTCAATGTGTGACTATTACAACCTTGTTGGATGTAATAATATCCATCTAAGACTCCATATCTCTATTCAGGGGGGAGACATTAAGGAACCCAATGGATCTCATGCCCTAGTCAACTTTTTTCTTTTGATTTCCTTTAAAAATGTGTGTCATAGATGTCACATTGATATGTCCCATAAGTTTATATAGTTGTATACATGGAAACCTCGAAAGCCTCTACAAACTACAAACTGATATTAATAAATTGATTAATTAGTTTTTCTATTACTACTTTTAAATATAATTGATCATTTATTTATTTGATAGTGATTTGATTGATTACATGTGACATTCATACCATTAAACATTTTTACTATTTTATTTTATTGATTAGTCCTCTATTCACTATTTTACTTTTACTATTACACATTGATATTAATAAATTGATTGATTAGTTAATCTTTTTTCTTTTCTTACAATGGGGAAGTGCTTCGTTCCACCTTAATTACATCATTTCTCACATTTAAGTGAGATAATCTTCTCATCATCACCATTTTTCTCAATTTATTTCCCATTTTCTTTTTTCATTCTCGTTTTTTTCACAAGACTTGATGAGACAGTTAAATCGCTAAGAAATGATTGTAGATAACTCGATTTCATATGTCAAGAATATATTTAACTAGTTTAGACGATGAAACTATCATGTACGAGTCGTCATTGACAATTACTATTGTAGTAAATAAAAATTAATAATAATATTAGTTTTTATTATTATTGTTTTGATTTTTTATTTGTACCTCACTAGTTTAAAATTTCTGACTAGGCTACTGTCTGTATTACGTAAGGATTTGTTGGCTTACTTAGAAGTTTCGACTATGATCTTATATCCTATGGTTTTTAATATCTTTTTGGAATAATGAAACTACATAGTGCCAAGATGTAGATTTGGGAGAGGCTGCTGGGCCTAGCGCGCTACAAAATTTTAGAACTTTTATTTGGTGGATGTAATTTCTTTCTTCTAAGGCAGAATTATTTAGCTCATATTGTTGACTGCATCTTACAGTTGATACTTGATACAAGAAACTACAATTTACAAGTAACAATTAGTAGCAATGATCCAACCACCAAATAAAAACAGTTTGCAGGCATGTGAGAATAAACATGATAGCTGCAAAAACTTGAGATGCAATTACCTATAGACTGCTGAAATGATTTCGCACATACATTGCTCGCCATCTCTGCTAACAACGTCTGCAATACTTGTTCACTTCTCGACAAGGTTCAAGATAATAGAAGTAGTTGAGATTTGTATCCTTGTAAAGGTCTGTTGAAGTCCTTATCGTGAATGGCGTTCAAATATGGCGTAATTACTTTGCATTCATGAACTCATGGATATTTTAGCCTCATCAATGATAATTAGAAGTAACTACAAAAGTTCGAAAGGGGAGCATTTTAGGAGTCACCCTCGATAATATAACAACAACCGCAGAGTACATGTAGCCAAAAAACGACATACAAGAGAACAGATCAACAGAATATAGCCCAACCTAAGAGGAACCATACATTGCATGCCTAAAGACAGCTGCACCAAATTAGCAAAGCAGACCCTAGGATAAAGCTCAACGTTCAATTCTACTTCTTGATGCTAAACACTGTTTGCAGTAAGACCAGTACAATTATGACTGCTGCAAATTCTTGGGAAGCAATAGCCCATGGCCTGCTGAAATGATTTCGCACGTATGTTTGCTCTCCATCTTGGCCAGCGACGTCTGCAACACTTGTTCACTTCCTGACAAAGCTCGAGATAGTAGTGTCAACATTTGTATTATTGTAAAGGTTGTTGAAGATCTCGGTCGCCTCTTCCGGATTCAACCAATTCTGAATAATACCATTTTTACATAGTATATCCATGTCTTTCGGAGTGTTGATGAGTATATCTAGCAGCATGGCATAAGAAGTGATCCTTGAGTAGCACCAATGGTAACGCTGTTCATAGCTGATTATGTTTCTAAATAAAGCTTCGGTTGCTTCGTGTATAACCAAAGTCGGTATTTCAAGTACCCCATCACTGAACTTGATATCCAATATGCCATTAGATGCATCGCCCTTCTTGAACTTCACTCCTGCTTCTACCAGACTTGAGGCACTCGGAATTAGTTCCCATGAGGTTGCATCTAGTACCCACCCTCAGGCATAGTTGATCCGACTAGCAGATTTCTTAACAACTCAAGCATATGTTTGCTTTGGGCCAAAGTACTTGGAATCAAACTTGTTTCCATTTCCATTGCTCCTATCCCCAAGAATTCAAAGCTACTAAGAGCTAATTCCAACAGAGACTTCTTTCCATTAGGAAGAGTGGTCTTGCTAAACAAATGATCGAGCACCATCCAAGGTATTTGATTATCCAACAAAAATATGTCACACCTCAAGCATCCAAGCCCTACCGTGTATCGGATCATCCTGCTATATTGGTATATCAGCTTCACTTTTACGCAAGAGCTCAATGATAAAGCAACCAACTAACAAAACTTTCACAAACTCATCTTTACTGAACTTCACGTACAGGTACCCAGTAACACTGTCGAGTTTCTTCCCCAAGACTTGCAATCTCTTTGATCAAGTCATTCAAAATCGTGTTGTTCCATGATGAGACCCGACTGATGAGGTCTTGCGCATACTTGAGTTTGATTTTCTCTGTGTCAGCCAAGACTATGGTGGAATGGTCCGAATGAGAATGCTGTGGGGAGAAAAGCTTTTTCGTTATTTCTGAAGAGTAATTTAGGGGTCACAAAGATGCAACTCTTGGTTGACAAAACAGAGTTCCCAGACTCAATGTTGTCCACGCAAAATCACAACTCAGTTTCGACAGCTGCAACATCAACATTGTCCATGGACGATCTCGTACTATTCTTGACAGGTGTAGTGAAGCAGTATCACCATTTCTCATGGAAGATCTCAAACCATTTTCGACAGCTGCGATATCAATTATGCTATCATCTCGTGCCAAACCTTCAATGGTACTAAAAAGGAAGCACGATTTCTCTAATTTGATCGAGCTTCTATCTCAAATTAAAACTCAAAATATATATATATATATATATATATATATATAACTCAAATAAAACTCTTAAATCAACTCAAAAACAAGATATATAAACATATACGTACCTATGTATAGCGCCACAAACTAATTTTGGACAGATTTCGACGACACCCAACTATTTCGCTAACACCCAAACTTTTTCTCCCGTTTTTTTTCACATGAGCTGCTGTTTAGATCTAGAAATATAAGGACTTTTAGCCGACGAAATTATATATTTCGTCGGCTATAGTTTACAGACTATAGCCGACGAAAAAATTATTTTAGCCGACGAAATGTTTTTTCGTCGGCTAAAAATCCACTTTAGCAGACGAAAAATAAACTTAGCCGACGATTTTTTGTTTCGTCGGCTAAAGTAGACTTTAGCACTTTAGCCGACGAAACAAAAAATCGTCGGCCTGTTTTTTTTTCGTCGGCTATAATGTTTATTCTGGTAGTGTATATTTTATTTGTCTCTTTTCAGAAGTGAGATCTCTCCTCTCCAACACTCCCCCTCACGTATATAACATATATGTGGGTGAATCATTCTTAATTGTATCGAGGCATGTTGTAGATAAAACCCAACACCTTAAAGGTGGTTAAGTTGAGACAATATCGGTACAAGAATGATCTACGAGTCACACTTGTCGCTGGCGCTTTGACATGGTATCAGAGCGGGTCTCTCTCCAGTTGCTTCACCATGAGCCTGGGTGCGTTCTTTTAGAGGTCATGACTCTGATTTGGTTGTTTCAGAGTTTGGAGTTTGAAGTTGTTTCTGAATTTGGCTTGGAGTTCTTTCAAAGTGGTTTAGAAGTTTAGAGTTTGGGGTTCTGTCCGAGGTTGGAGTTTGGAAATCTTTCAGTTAACCATGGGGACCGGGTTCAGTTTCTTAATCAGTTTTACGTGCAGACCTAAAAAGTTAGGTTGCACGTAAGGGGGAGTGTTGGAGATGAGAGATCACACATTAGAAAATAAACAAATAAAATGTAACATATATGTGAGTGAATCATTCCTAATTGTACCGAGACCTTTTATAGATAGAACACAAAACCTTAAAGGTGGTTTAGTTGAGACAATATCAGTACAAAGATGATACATGGGTCACGCTTGTCGGTCGCACTTTGACAATAGATGGTACTATGATCTGGGTTTGGTCCGAAACTAATCAAGTTCAATTTTGGACAAGTTGAATTTATTTTCTGAGACTATAGTTACGGGAAAGAACAAATTTTTCTCAAGTATTGATATTGGGTAGCATGAAACAAATATCTATAGTACTTTATTCTTTTCTAGGCATTAGAAAGGAAGAAAGGTATTAGGTGCTATTTGGGTAAGAGCTTGTTCTCAATACAGAATTGGATATGGTATGAACTCGTTCTTGATCTTCAAGCTAGATTTTGGTAAGATATGCTTAGCGAGTAGAGTTTGCTATGTTCTCTAGTTTGCTTGTTGAATGATGTGTGAATTGTAACTGAGCATTTGATATTATGGATGTAATGATGCATTATGTATTTTTGGATGTGAAGCTGTGTTCTTGATGTAGAACCAGGTATTCTTGAATCAAACATGGAAGGAGTGTTTTTTCTTCAGTTGATTTGGCCGGGATGGGTGGGATTGGGTCCGTCCTGTCCAAATCTCGTATGGGGCGGGACTAGACGGGATCGAACCCCAAAAATGCAAGGCCCGTCCCGATCTCATACCGTGTGCAATGTCCTGGACGGGCCGCGGAATTAGCCTAATCTCGTCCCATGCTCAGCCTTAACTATCTGAGTGTGAAGGTTGTTAAGAGTTTATCGACATTAGTTAACTAGTTTAACGTGGAAATAATTAATTTTCGTATAAAGAAAAAACTTAATCATGAAAATGCTTTGAGGTCTAAAAATCAATTCAAGTTTCTTCGTCTTCTTGTTGTTGTGATGGTGTGATTGGAAGGTAGATGACAATAGCGACTCTAATGGTGACAGAGATGGTGGTCATGGTGCTCGATCAGTCGATCTTCTTTCTGCTCGGAGTTCGTTTTGTCGTTAATAACCATAAATACAATGGTGGCAACATAGCTAACGACGTCGATTGGTACCGACTGGGGCAATGGTAGAGTATAGAACAATCTTATTGCTGGCGGCTTTGGTGTGGATCTTAGAACACTGGCAACAATATATTTTACTATGCCACTCTAACCTTCACGTACAACCTTTGTAAGAATATATCAAAGTCCGTTTCAAAAGAAATAAACCACGATTCTTCTTGCCAAAACTTGAACATGTTTTGAAGAATATTCATTAATGAACACTACGTACTCTATGAAATATGGCACTCATGCACACAACCACCAAACTTGATGGAGAGTGGAGATATCTACTAATAAAACTGATAAAGAATTGTCAAAAACAAATGCGACCGAAAATGTTTAACTAAGTGACTTAATCACAAGTCACATTAATCTACAAAAAATTAACCCAGCAACTAAGTTAGAACAATATCAATGTACTGTAATAGTGAGTGACGGTGCCGTACTTGTCAATATATATTGACCTTTGAACAAATTGAAGACAAGGATCACTTCTGATAAGTTTATTAGTTTTGGTCAAGTTCCTCGGCGTCTTTTACATGCGTCAAGAGAGAAGCCAATTTTTTAGCCGATGCATCACAAAGCTAGGTTATGATGGTTTTGCACTTGCTTGGACTCATGTTATATAGCAGCTTCTTCAGCTTTTCAGTTTGTTGCTTAGGTTTTGGCTGTGTTAGAGTTGCAATTCATTTTCCTATATGTGCAAGCGATACTTCGTAGTTGGTTGCACTTGTTACGCTTTCATCTTTTCAGTCGTAACATTTTTGAATTTTCAATTGCAATAACCAATATGAGGATCACTATGCATGCATTATTGAGAGAGAGAGATATATATATAATGATGACAGTGAGAAAACCAACATAAATTGCAGAAGCATTGAATTCAATATCTTGCTCATAAACACAAAAGCCAAACGGAAAACTGAGAGACAAGGAGAAGTCAATACCCGAACCACCACCCTTGCTGACTGGTAAGGTCCATCGTCTTTAATACAAAAGCTTCTCAGAACCTGACCAGAAACCAAGGGTTCTCTTATGGTGCGCTCTTGACTCCTTCTATTCAAACAACCACACACAGCAAACAAGCAGTAATGATGCAGAGTCTTCCTCACACCAACACACAACCACCCACCATTCCCAATACCTATATCTCATCTTGATTTCTCTTATTTACCAAAACACCTGCCAACTAAAAACAAAAAATAATGTTATCCAGCAGCAAACCCTAAATGGGATCATGTTACTACTTGGAGCTAGCTGCAGTTGGCTCGGAGCAAGAACCACCACCCCCACCCCCACCCCCACCCCCACCGCCAACACTGTTGCCATTATCAGTAGCGGTTGTGGTGTTGCCGAGAGCTGAGATGATCTGCTTGACGGTGGTGCACAGGTGGTTGTTAAGTGCAGTAACGGTGGACAGGTTGAGCTTTGCAGAGGGGTTTGGACTGGCAACAACTTGGAGTCCCACCGTCATCAGGCAACCCGAGTTTTGGCTGCTGTCTTGGTCAGATGGGGAAGATGTAGTAGTACTCTTGTTAGGGGACTCAACTGGGACAATGGCAAACCCCAGAGGGAGGAGGGGAATGCAGGACGGGTCCTCTCCGCTCATTGCCAATTGGATGTCGTTCACGTCCATGGTCGCATACACAACCAGACTACCTGACTGATCGGTGCAGCTCTCTTGTAGCATCAGCTCTATGTGCTGAGTTGAGTTACTAGCTACCTGCATTACCACAAAATGAAAATTATTAATTTTTTTGTGATATAAAAAAAGGTTAATCCTTTATTGATTAGACGGGTACAAAGCAATTGAATTGACCGAGCACGAGGTTCATCCAAGTGGTCCTATAGACAACGATGAAACATATGAAATTTTCAAGGAGCCCTCCGTTTCTAAGAAATTTGAAAAATTAAAATGTTTCCCACTAAAAATATAGTAGAAGGTATAATGAGAAACGAATTTCAATGGCATAACTTACATTAACGCGAAGAACTGAAATGCAGTTTCCAGGATGAGAGCCATTGGCAATGTGAGCCACTTCTTGTAAGGAAGTTCCACTGGAGAAAACATCAAGCTGCACAATTAACAGATGCAAGTTGATTATTTTAGTAACTAACAGATGACAAGTTCAGTGACTATGAAATTATGAATTACAACTCAAATGAAGATGACTAATTGACAGTAGCTAGTACCTGAGTTCTGCGACGTTCATCCCTTAAGAGCTCAAAGACACAGTAGTGAGAATAGGGGAGCCAGGTAGTGGAAGCTGCACTGAGAATGACTCCATTGGGTTGGCCAGCCTCTGAGACTTTCCTAGTGGAAATTCGAATAGTGTCATCTGGGGAATCCGACAGAGCTGTCCATGCTTGCCCACCGGATGTGCTCATGTTAACACTAAATGTTCTTTTCATTCTCTGGGCTAGTCTCATTAAATTCCTTCTTGCCTCAGGAGAAGGTATCACTGTGTATATGAAGCGCGCCAAGGAGATTAATATGTTAATATATATAACTAGTACACTATAAGAGAATGCATGCTTCCCATATGATAGATCCATACTATGACATTTACTTAATAGAAATAAATGAAACTTTGAAAGAACCCCTACAATATCTATAATCTTGAATTTGTTTTACATATGAATCAGTGTATACTAGTCTTTGATTGTGATTAGAAGGCAAAGAAAAGTTAATCACCTCCAAGGTCGGATATATTTCTGGCCATGAGACTGGCAACCCTTTCACATTGCCTTTGTAAAACAGCCAACCATCTATGTGCCCCAAAAGCCAACCCACTATAGGCATAGTGACTGAATATTTGATGGACAGGCTTCTCCTCTATCTCTGCATGTTCTACCCAAGTAACCTGCATAAAAGAAAGTTGTATGCCACTGAAAACACCTTGAGAGAGTATTAAAAGAACTAATAAACTCTATACTGACTGCTATGTATAAGAAAATTAGAATGATCCGTATATGAGAATTATAGTCGATTGACTGAATTAAGAAATCAAGTACTAGAGGCAAAATATATACCCTTGAGTATCCATTAGGCATATCTTGGATGAGACAGCCAGAAGGCCATCTCTTGTACCTTGGAAAGGATGGTTGGAAGCTACCATGAAAACTGTCAATTGGAAAATCGACAATTGCCCAACTTCCCTCCTCCGCATTTTGATGACAATAGCGCAAAAAATGAGTTTCTCTAGTTGGCACCAGAGGAGAAACAACTTGCAATTCCGCATACATCTACACAGTTACCAAGTAACTCAGCCATATGATATGCAAGGATCAGTTTCATCTTGGCTACAAAGACTCAGGCTTTACAATGAAAGTAAAACTTCTGCAAATGTGATTTTTGATAAGAAGGATAGCGCTTCTTAATTACAAGTAAATTTGTTTAGTTCCCTTACCAGCTGAAGTGAACCATTTGCTTGACCAGAAGGATCTGCTGAGATAACTTGAACTGTTTTTGCTTTAGACACAATAGAAGGAAACAATTCCATCCACTTATTAGCATCAAGGAAGGCATCAACAAGATTAATGCTATTCATTATGACCACAGAAGTATCACGAGTAGCTTCAGTTCTTGAATCACTTGAGTTCTGCTTGAAGTTCAAAGGCCAAGAGAACAAACGAGCTCGTTCTTCAGCATTAAGCATTTCCATTCCATTCTCTTTGTTTTTCATCCAAAGAGGCTCACCAGCAGTGCCCATCTTAACAATTTCTTCAAGAGACGAAGCGGCGAGCTTCATTGCAAGTGACTTCTCATCATCTAATAACAGACCTCCATCAGGGAAGTGAGAAGGCTCTGGTGGCAAAATACTCATGGGAATCATATGATGATCAGTGCACGAACTCATCATTGGGTCAGTGAAATGCCTTGAATATATATTCATGTCCAAGTCCAGAGATGCTGCCATTAGAGGGGATGCCGGTCCCATCGTTTGGAGTTGTCGGCCCCCAGGGTATCCTGAGATGCAAAAAACTCGTTCCAACTGTACAACAAACAACACTGATATAAATTCCCAAATTCACAAAACATTGAATTCATTTTAATTTCATTTAATTAACAGAAATTTCGTGTTTCTTGGTTCAAATTTTTATCCTTAATTTATAATTTAACAAATGTCTGTATTGGTTTAACCCTGAAAGAAAAATGCCTGATTTCTTTCCATTCCACTTGTATTTCTATCCATCTTCACTTGAAAAGAATGACAAGAAGTGCAGAATTTATGTCAACACAAATTTAGGAATCAATAAAATATTGGTCTAATTGCCCAAATATAGTTACATACCTCTTCTCGGAGTCTAGCATTTTCAAGACGAAGTTGGTGTTCATCCAAGGCAATCTCCCCAATGATAGCTGCACCACTACAGTTAGGGCATATAAGGTTGCGTAGTGCAGCTTGAAGCCTGTAATTCTCATTCTTTAAGTTATCATTTTCAGCTCTAAGCATCACATTATCTGCCCGATCTTGTTGTGCCTAAAATCATCAGTAATTAATTAGTCAACTTAACCAGATAAAAGATTAAGTATATTAACAGACCTTGACATAGATATATATGATGGAACACAGACTGTTGTATAGTAAAAAAGTGGGAAATTCAAACAATTTCAGAAAATACAAAGCGTGATTATGGCCCCTTAAGATTTCCAACTGCTTACAGGTTTAATGAATTACGCGCTATCTTGGGACTCGTACTTCAAATCTTAACCAAAGCACTACTATTGCAAATTTGAAACAAAACAATAGTTGAAGAAGGGTCTTACCTTCATTTGGGTTCGGCGATTTTGAAACCAGAACTTGACCTGTCGTGGTTTCAGCCCCAGATCTAGGCTCAGTTTTTGCCTCTGCTTGTCATCTGGGTGTGGACACTCCTTGAATAAGCTGCATGTCAAAAATAAAACAAGAACATGAAACAATATCGTAAAAAATGGTGGGTAACAATTTTCACAATGCGGAGTTCCAGTTCGGATGAGTGCCACACTGAAATCTCACACCGCATTGAGGAAAACTAGTAGATGAGAAGGGGATTATGGTGTGTGTGGTACTTTTCCATCTCCTGGATCTGGTGAGCTGTGTGTCGATGATAGCGTTTCTTCTTGGGAGGCTGTTGTTGCTGTTGTTCTTTGGTCTCTTGCTCGGAGTACTTTTCTTCGGCATGTTCACTCCCAGACCCACTATCCATCATCTCCTCCTTTCCTCTAATCATAAGCCCATTTTCTTCATTCTGCTCACAGAAATTATGTCAGAAACTAATATAAAATAATGGATCAACATGTTGAACTAAGAAAATGGGAAAGGAACACAATGGTTTACCGGAACAATGGAAGAGAAAGGCTGGTACGGCATGAAGTTGAAGTTAGGGTTTTGGATCGGAGAGGAAAACAAGGTTTCAGAGTTGACTACGTTCCCACCTCCCATGGTTGACATTACTTGGCAATCCCCATACATTATACACCGACTGAGATCACTTGCTTCCAAAAACTTCAGTTTCTACAATACTGGAAACAGCTACATGTAGAAACGACTTTTGTCAGAAAAATAGAAGAAATGGCTTTGCTTTCTCTTCATGACTCTACACTCTACCCAGATCACATAACTCAGAGAAACACATGGCAGTAGAGAAAATATGGGCATGCAGATGAAAAGACTTACTGGGATTCGAAAACCCATGTTGGAAAAATTGTCAAAATGAGATGAAATATATTTTCATACCCAAAAACAACACCCGAGTAATATTCAACATCATCCCATTTCAGTCAAAAACATCACAGAAAGATTTAATGGGCGTGTGAGTGAGAAAATGCACCATTGAATACAGAGGAAAAAGAATTATACCAACAATATTAAATGAGACCTTGAAATTACAGAAGAATAGATAGGCGAGAAAGAGAGCATACACTTGAAGCTAGTGTCGGTGTGGTTGAGAAGAATGAAAGGAAAAGCAAAAATGGCTCTCTCTTGCACTTACCCTTCTTCTATGGTTTGATCTGTCTAGAGCTATACAGCTTCAGAAACCAACCAGTACTACTCTCTCATCTTCCTTCTCTCAATCTCTCTCTAGGAGTACTGCATTGGATATTGTGAATTTTCACATCGTCATAAATTTGTTTACTGTGCGTGGTTAAATGCGGGTTGACAGAAACCGATCGACGCCACATTACTCGTCTTCGACTGTTACATTCCACGTGTCCCTTTCTCCCTGGAAGACCAAAGCGTTTCCCTTCTTCTTCTTCCGGCGTCCATCGGCGTCATCTTCGTCCCCAACCCAAGTCAAAAACCCTACTCACTGACAGAGTCCACGTGATCCGCAGTCGCGTCCGGAACACGCGACCTCCTCCATTATTATTTGTCTTTTCTTTATCTTATCCTCTCGTCGTCGGTAAACGCAGAAATTGACTCCGGTTACCTAAGAAGATAAAGAGAGAGATTGACTTTGATTGGGGCATAGATCTCGCCGAGTCAAGGGATCGTGACCGTCCGTTTCATTTTGGCGCGTGGGCCCGTCTGTGATTCTACGAACTTTGTCTCCCACCGCTCGGACAAAACCTATTTAGGGTTTGGAGGCCACCGGGACCTACCGGGTAGTACACGACGACGTTTCGCTCTCCGGTTGAACAGAACATTTTTCGGTCCTGTAATTGCATGGGTTTAGGGTTGAAGTTCCATTTTGAGCGAGTGATTTGAAATTATTGGCAAGGACGGAAACAACGTTTGTTAATGAGGTTCCTAATGTTGCTTTTTAAAGTACGAAATGAACTTGTCGTCCGATGAACATCTCTACAATCTTATGGCCAACAAAGGTGGATTGATCGTGATGAAAGTAATCTTGGGAAAATTAAGGGTTTTTTGAAAGCAAAATTGGCCCTGTAAATTGTGCTCAATCAGAGGAGAAATTGTATCTTCATCGATGGATAACGTTAGATAGTTTCAGCAATTATATACATCATTACATCCATCACATATTAAAACCACAGAACACACAAGAGCATATTTAGCCACCAAATCCATCATAAGGTTACATTTCGTGTAGTTTTTGGCAACGACATGAAATGAGTAAACAGGGCTCCCACTGAAATCTGAATGTTAAACCTAATGTGAAAAATATATCTGACCGTTTAAGCAGCTTATACTCTTAGAGTCCGAAAACGCTACTTGTTTGAGTGTAAAAAATGAACTTTCCCAGACATTTGGTGGTTCACTAAGGATACGATGGAGTATCTTGTGAGATATTCGTTATCGTGGCTATACCAAGCCTACTTGAAGCTCAAACAATCATGGAGAAGTAGATTCTTGATTTATAGTCGATTGTCGATTTGGTAATTAATGAAAGATCGTATGGATACCAAGATTGAGCAATATTGAAGATTTTTTTTTAAAAAATTTTTTGTTAAATAACCCACGCACCTTACATATGTCAATTAAGTTTGAATTTGTGACCTCAAGAACAAATATGGACGATTAGTTACCTTGTCAATTAAGGTATATATATATGTGTGACGTGCATGAAGCCATCTATAGAAGGGTTTGATTTCGTATGGAGTCTAATACGTGTATATGGCTCAGTGCATGGTCTAAATGATCATAAAAGCAAGTTCACCCGTTGGGTTAGAATGAACATAGTGACCTTGGTTACTTAAGTGACCTTGGTTACTTAAGTGACCTGGGTTACTCTGACTAGATAACAGTTTCCATCCGTTTGAAATATGAGATTGCTGTCACGTGACAGTGACTGTTTATTAAATTAAAAAATTACGTTTTAAAATGTGAATAAAAGTTTTAGTGGTAAATAATTAACAGTCGACTCAAGCCCAGTTTTTCAGTCTGGTTTGACTGATTGGATGACCGACCTCGTTTTTCAGTCTGGTTTGGCCGGTTTTACAAATTTCAGTCGGTTCTCGCCTAGCCCTAGAAAATAACAGTCGACTCAAGCCCTAATTCATCTATGTTGTAGTATAGACTGTCTTCTCATTGTTGAATGCAAGCCACAAGGTTTGTTAGGAATTCTATTTGGTTAACGTCATATTGTTTATCTTCATATTGTTTAAATTGATTTTTTCAATTTGATGATCGACCCATTTTTTCTGTGTGCTTCGGCCGGTTTTACAGATTTAGTTCGGTTCTCGTCTAGCCCTAGAAAATAACACTCGACTCGAGCCCTAATTCATCTCTGTTGCAGTACAGACTGTCTTCTCATTGTTGAATGCAAGCCACAAGGTTTGTTAGGAATTCTATTTGGTTAACGTCATATTGTTTATCTTCTATAGGATTCAAATTGGTTATGGTTTTAAACTTTCAATTCAATTTTGTCTATAACAGGGTTCCATTATTCCTTTATCGAATTGAATTTCTTATCTAAATTTCCCCCTTATGTGGGTAATTTTGATCAGATTATGATTGGATTCATGTGTAAGATTGGTTTGATCTCATTATGATTGAGTTCATAAGTAGGATCGTTTTAATTTGGGTTTTCAGTAAGTTTAGGATTCATGAATAAGATTTTGATATGGGGTGATGAGTAAGTTCTAAGACTCAGTGTAATATGAGTCAATGATTTTTGGTTCTCAATTTCAAGAATCATGATCTTGAAATCCCTTAATCGATCTTATGCAATTCAAAATGATATATTATTGTTTTTTTTCTATTTTGGAAGTGGAAGGATATGTGATTTATCCTCTCATTCTCATCAGCAAGTGGGTTCCTTCGTTTCCATAACCTTTCATTTGAATAACCCTCCAGTTCAGTTTAATCTGCATAACTGCAAATCATGATCGATTTAGGGAACTACATATATTTTTTCTCCAGGAAAATAATTGTTCTTTAACTCTGTTAGCTGATGTTAATGTTGATGATGTAGATGACCAATGTCAAAATTTAAACGAGACATGAAAAGAGATAGGAAAAATTGAGACATAAGATTTTCTCTCGTGATACCATTACCCAATAAAAAACTGCATTAGCTCAACTATAGTTAAAACATATATAAATGTGAAACAATAATTTGATATTAAAAGGGAAAATTTTGATTGGGCTACTGATAATTTATATACATCAATACAAGTTGCAAATAAAGTATTTTGGTACACGAACTTTTATGTGTAGCCCACAATCTTTTACTTATTTGTGAAGGGGATGTCTAGTGCTCTCACACTTGTACTCATTTCTTTGTTTTTCAATCTATGTTAGCATCTCCTCCACCTAGGGCTGGGCGAAAACTGACTGCTTATTAGAAAACCGGTCGAACCGGGCCAAAAAAGTGATTCGGTCATTGAACCGGACAAAAAACTGTTGGAAAAGTCTGATTTTGACCCGCACCACTTTTGTTCGGTTCAAATGTGGTTGTAAGGTATACACTGGCCGAAAGACACCGCACCAGACAACTCATTTAATATATTTAAAATATATATCTTTTACTTTAATTAATCATATTTTTATGGGCTATCAAGTTTCTATGGGATAAAAATGGGTTTCACGTAAGATTGATTGCGTCTAATTGTGTAAAAAACCTAGTTTAATCCCTTATAAAAACCCCATCTGAATCCTCATTTCTCATCAGCGTCCCATCTCTATTGATCTATTCAGTCTCTCATCTCCCTCTCAACTCTCATCTCCCGTCGAATCCAAATAGACCCAATATGATTTCTTTGCCAATTTTTCTCCAGCTTCAGTTTAATTCGATTTCAATTGTATTTAATTTGTTGTTTGCTTTCATTGTTAACAATATATAGTATATAAATAGGCTGGTGTTATTAACACACCAGTTTCTTTTATTCACACACCCCTTTCTATTTTTTTATTAATTTAATTTATTTATGTTTACAAAATTCCTAATCTACCCTTTTAAAATAAACAAGCATGAATCAATAGAAAGAAATTCATACCCAAAGAGCCCTTCTTGCACGAGTAAGGGCCACATTCATGCGGCGGATGTCTGCAACAAAACCAACCCCATGACCAGAAGCGCGCACACACGACATGATAATCACATCTCGTTCTTGACCTTGGAAAGCATCAACTGTGTTTATATAAAGATCATTCCCTTCTTCTGACTTCAAAGCCTCACCGAACTCACGTTGAAGACATTTAAGTTGCAGTTTGTACGGTGTGATTATGCCAACAGAAATTTTCCCCATGCCCAAAGATTTCGCTGTCTTCTGGAGGTGCTGGAAGCGCGAAACTTTCCTTCTAAAATAAATAGGCGAGACAGCTCGACTAGAGTCTTATCCTTGCTTTCAACTCCTGCTGCAAGGTTTTGCAACAAAGCATCTCGATTCTGGTCCCTAGCCACTAGAACATCCGGATCAACACCCACAGATCCTTGTGAACGAACATTAGCAGCTGCAACAGTAAGTTCTCTCTGAAGAGTAGCAATCTGCATAGATAACTGAGCTTCACGACCTCTTAACTGATGCATATACCCAAGAACTTCATCACGATTCTTGACCAAAAGCTGCTCAGTTCTCCGCTCAACAGAGACGGCCTAGGCAGCACGTGTCTGTGAATCAACACCTACTCGGGCTACATTAGGCCGATATACTTTCATCTCGCCATCAATGAATCCACGGTCAAGAACACGTGAAAGAAGCTCGTCTGTTGCAGCATTAGAAGGAGCACATACCAACATTCTAGGTTTTGGGCACAGCTTTGGTAGTGTCCGAAAGAGATTCTGGTCCATGCTCTGAAGAACCTCATCAATTGATCCCACAGCAACATTATCAGTGTTGCTTTCCATATTTTGCTTATAGCTCTCAGGTGCTAACTTTTTTAGCAAAGAAGTATAGTACTGCTGATACTGAACCAAATGAATGACATTTAGCATTCCCCACACAGTGTGCATCTTACCGGTTCCTGGAGGTCCTTGGACAAGAGTAAAAGGCCAGGGATCTTGCCTCTTTCCACCACTTGTACCAGATGCAGTATGTACTGCAGCCCATTGGATAGCAGAGAGCTGGGGTCCATTGAAGCTTCTATGCAAATGATCAACAAAATTAGGGGTGAAGCATTCAGGCATAGCAGGGCTCTGCTGCTGATATTTTGGAAAATGTTCAGGGCTGGGCTGAAGAATCGCAGCTTGCATCTGTGAAAATCAATGGTCAGATTTATTATACATAAACATAAATAGATCAGGATATAAAAAACTGGTGATCCCAAATAATGTCACCTGAACATTCAAACGACGAAATGCATGCAGTGCAACGTACTCCCTCTGGGTGGTCGTAAGAGAACCAAGCACTGTTAAAAACCAAGTTCCTTTGGGCTGCAGCTTCCTCAGAACGTGGTCATCATTCAAGCTATAAAAGATTAGTGAGGGGAGGAAGCTGTCAGCATGCTAGCTAGAAAAATACTCGAGAAAAATTACATTAATCATCTTATATCATAGGGATAAAAGGGTAGATTAGGAATTTTGTAAACATGATTGAATTAAATTAATAAAAAAATAGAGAAGGTGTGTGAATAGAGGAAACTGGTGTGTTAATAACACCAGCCTATAAATATATGTATGATTCAATCACAATTTTGCCTTGCAGATTTTTAATGGGACACCATATGGATCAAGCATGACAACCAATGAATCTGCATCACCAAATGTTCTTATGCATTCTCCCCTCCACCTTCCCATGCGCCTTCATCTAAACTTGACCCAGGTAATGAAGCTCAGTGCTTGAAGAGGAAGAAGCAGTCTCAGGTATGAGATTATTTTGTCAAGTTAACGAATTCTGATGGTACCAAGATAACAAAATGCAAGTATTGTCCTCAGACTTGTGCTGCAGACCCCAAATTAAATGGGACGACATCCCTAAGGATTCATATGCTATATAAATGTAAGAAGTGCCATATATATTCTAAACGGCAGAGCCATCTTTTGTTAACTTTGTTATAGGTTGAAACCTATCAGTTATTTTGGTTTTGCAATTAATGAAATAAGTTAGTGATTGTGGTTTAAATTTTTGGTTTGTGATTGAACTAGTTAAGTTTGATGAATTTGTTGTTTAAGTCTTTAAATTTGGGAGTTAAGCTTTCTTTTATGTTTCTGTGTTCTAGACTTCTAGAAATCTTACTGATCTTGTTGTAACATAGATTGATAGAGGTTTGTGCTTTCAGATCAATACAGATTTAAGCTTGTATGATTTCTGAAAAAAAAATACTAATTTTGCACCAAAACTGACCCGGGCCGAACTGAATTTCTATTGACCTAAATTTTGAACCCAATACTTTAAAAATAGTTCTCAGGCCAAAAAAATTCAAAACAGGGCAATTTAGGTCGAATTCGGTTTTGGCCCAACACCAACCCAGGCCGACCCGCGCCTAGCCCTACCACCTGCAAATTCCACACTCAAAACCTCGTCCACTTTTAATCCTTTTAAAACCCTAATTTAATTTATAATTCTTGCCCTGTCTTGACCACCGATCTCCACCAGAACCCCTATGCCCATACCACCATCAATGAAGATGTCTAGAATATTATTCATCACGTACATCTCGTTGTCCTCTAAAATATCACTTTCTACCCAAAAGTCTGATATCTACAACTGAATCAACATGGAATCACTTGTCTGTGGTTTCGCTACTTATCATAGAGAGAGAGAGAGAGAGGGAGAAAGAATCAAAGAGATGAAGGTTAAAGATAGAGAAACTGGTTTTGAGAATCTCTCGCCTCCATTGCTTGAATTCTTAGCTCAACCGACGACAACACCGCTATAATGTGCTCACATTCCTTCGATTTGCCAACATTAATGTTCAATCTTAATGTGAATGTTTTTTTTCGATGCGAAGATGTGAGAGAGTTAGAAATCCAGAGTTGATTAGGATTAGTAAAACTGACAAAGAATAAGTGATTTCATTCATGGATGCTATCAAAGGAGCCAAGTCCTTGCATAATTAAATAGTTGATACTAACTACTTCATCTCTTGATACATGACCACAAAGAAGAGGAAAATGAGAATTTGAGCAGAGATGTAGTCAATTGGAAAAAATGTAGGCTGTGCAGATGACATAGTTGTGTTAATGTACCTCCTATGCATAACTTGTGTGAAGGGTAGTGGGCTAGCTAGCTGGATTGTAGATGAGAGTATTTGGAAATAATTAATCTCAATATACTATGTCACTACTCATCACATAACTAGAGATAAAATGTAAAACCTGATGAGAAAATTTACCAACGAGTCCCTACATAATCCATGTAAAAACTTAGGCTTTCACTTGGCATGTTAACTCAAATCGACCTATATATTAAATTTTTGACATGTTAAATAAGACCGACAAAACAGATAAAAATGAGAAAATGTCTATTTACTACAAAAATTTTGAACCAAAACAAAAATGGCTCTCAGTCTCACCTACACCTCTACTCTTCACTCTTCTCTAAACCCCTCAAACCAGGGACAGATCTAGCTTGTTGAAGACTGGGACTCAAGTCCCACTCAAATTTTGTGAGGGAAAAAACTAACACATAGTTAGCTCATGTTATAAAAATATTACACTGATTGTTGACGAACCTAAGTCCCACTCAGGATAAGGAGGTAAATGGGGTTAAAAGGTTTCAACAACTTCTTTTGCATAGTCTGAGAACAGGGTTAACCCCGAATCATCAAATATATCAATTTTTTAAATATCACAAAGGAATATAGTTGTATTGCTTTAGGCTATGTGTTTGCTATATTAACGAAGCTTCAAGTATTTTGTAGGGTTGTAATTAGTTTTTTTATGTGAATGGTTGTATTTAGTTAGGTGACTTAGGTTTTACATACATTACCAGAGAAAGTGATATAGCCGATGAAAAAAAAAAGCCGATGAAGGGATCGAATTTTCCCCAGCTAAAGTTTACTTTAGCGGACGAAAAAAGTCTTCATCGGGTAAAAAAAATCCGTCGTCTATATTGGACTTTAGCTGACGAAGCTCTAATTCGTCGACTAAAATTATGGATTTTAGCCGACGAATTAGAGCTTCGTCGGCTAAAGTTTTTATTTTCGTCGGCTTTAGTCTCTATATTTTAGCCAACGAAAAAGAAAATTATCGTCGAGTATGATATAATAAATAAAAAATATTTAAATACCATAGCCGACGATGATGCAATACATTCATCGGCTATGGTATAATAAGGGATTAGAGTTTAGGGTATCGTCGACTATGATATAACAAACGAGTTAAAAAATATTTAAATATCATAGCCGACGATGACGTAATAAATTCTTCGTCTATGGTATAATAAATAAAATAAATAAAAATTAAAATACCATGACCGTTTCCGTACGTTTAAGGGTTTGACATACGAAATTGACCTTCCGGATCGAGCCATTAACGTTATCGGATTAAGTTGAATTTTTTCCCATACATGTATTTTTTTTGATTGTTATATCAGACGGTCAGATTTTAGTTTCTCAAGTTTGATCATCATAATCATGATGTGGCCATTAATGTTGTATAACTTAGTTACTAAGTCTTAAATAAATGTTTTATTTCAAAAACAAACTTTACGTAGAACCTTCAAACTCAAAAAAGTCGTGATATAAGTTATGACTAGTATGGTGAAATACGTCTACGGTTGAAAAATCATGTAATTCTAGTAAAGTCTCAGTGCCGATAGTAGCGGTTAATCCTATTTACCATTATTTCTCCCTATAGGAAGCCCTATTTTTGGGGGTTATTTTTCAGTATATTTTTATATCTCTGGTTGAGTCTCATCGATTTGAAACTATTTGGTGTTGAAGGTCCAGCTAAAATACGTAATTTAGACATTCAAATAGGCGTTTCCGTGTATTAAATAATTATCTGAAAATACAAAAACTGCATTTTGAAGCTCTAAACAGACTCGGATGTCCAAAAAGGCCAATAGGTTGTAGCAAAGTGACGAGTTTGACTCGTAAGGCCTTTCCGCTTCCAGATTAGTATCACAACAATCAATCGGACACCGAACGCCACGTGTAACAATTTTGTCAGTAAATGGTACTTTAGCCGACGAAATACCACGTGTCGTCGGCTAAAGTATAGCTGACGGCATGTGACATTTCGTCAGCTAAAGTACCATCAAAATTTTGAATTTCCGCAAAAAATTATAGCCAACGACATGTGTCATTTTGTCGGCTAAAGTACCCTCAAAATTTTGAATTCCCGCAAAAAATTTTGAATTTTTCTATATTTTTCATATCTCTCCCTCGTCCTCTTCATCATTTCTTCCTCCACCTTCTCCTCCTCCTCCGGCGACAACTTATCATCCCCCTTTGGCGACAACTCTTTCTCCTTCTCCTTCTCATTCTCCGCGGCTCCTCATCCAAACACCTCCGGACAGTGGTGTGGTGGAGGAAAAACGAAAAAGATAATTAATCGAAAGTAAAAGAACATAAACAAAATAGTTGTTTTTAAACTTTAGCCGACGAAATGCAAACTTTAGCCAGCGAAATTTCAAATTTAGACGACGAAATTCAAACTTTAACAAATGAGTTTCAAACTATAGCTGACGATTTACATTTATTTTGTCTGCTAACCTTTTCACGGTCAAAAAATTTTGACCAGACAATGGTTTAAGGTTTAGCCAACGAAAATTTTGTATAATTTCGTCGGCTAAACTTTCCACGGTCAAACAGTTTTAACCAACAGTTTGATGTTTAGCTGACGAAATTATGCAAAATTTTCATCGGGTAATACCCGTAGTCGGCTATAGTTCTAAATTATAACCGATCACATATTTTTATTTTATCGGCTAAAACTATAACCGACGACCTTTTACGAACAGCAAAAAAAATTTTAGTTTATAAATTGCTCTGCTGTCAAATTTTTTATATAGAAACTCTACCTCCCATGCGGTTTCAATTCCTCGGTTTCAATTCCTCTATCCGCCACTCAAAGCCTTCTCATTTCCAACCCCAAAACCCCAATCCCTACTCTCTCTTTCTCCTCCCCAAACACTAACCCTAACCCCAAAATCTCCTTCCGCCCCTCTCCTCTCTCTCCGACGACACCCCCACCGACGGCGACCGTAGCTCCACAATCACCGACGAGTAGGGCGAGGCCGCCGATCCCTCGCCGGAGCCTGAGCCCACAATTACCGAGTCTGACCCTCCGGTGAACGAGGACGAGTGGGGCGGTGGTGATGAGTATGTTGAAATCGGGAATGGAACTCCGGCGAAAGGTGAGGCTGATAGCACGGTGGAGGTGGAGGAGGTGGATTCTAAGCTCACTGAGCTGAAGAGGTGCTTGGTGGATACGCTTTACGGGACTGAATTGGGCTTGCGGGCTGGGTCGGAGGTGAGGGCTGAAGTGGTGGAGCTGGTTAATCAGTTGGAGGCGGCGAGTCCCTCTCCGGCGCCGACGGAGAATCTGGGGCTGCTTGATGGCAACTGGGTTTTACTGTAAGTTTGATTTAATGCATGAGTTTCGGTTTGCAAAGATGCACATATGAAACTCTTAATGCAGTGAATATTTAAATATATGAAGTGTGAATGAGTAGATAATAATGTTGAAGACAATGTTGATTTTCTTGAATATGCTTTTAGGTCAATGTGTGTTTGACTTAGCAGAGTTTTATTAGAAGCTTTAGTGGGGAAGATATGAGTATGAGTGTATGAGGAATGGTGGGAGGACTTATGGACATAGATTGCGTTTTCAAGTTGAGATTGGATTAGCCAATGAGTTGTCTGCGTGAAATTTCCGTATCAGGGTTCACTTATATCAGAATCTGTTTGGATTTAGAATTTGGATCAATATGGTAGACAGTTTGTAGGATGATAATAGTATTCATTAGTTTTAAATAAATGCTTTACACACTGAGAAGGTTAAGATTGAGAATAATCTGCCTATTTGATTATATTACAGTAGCAAATTATTTTTTATTTTGTATACCAAAGTTTGATAATTCAGAGAACTGATTGGAAATGTGGAATTTAAATAATAGCGAGTAACTTGTAGTTTACCAACTTGGGGAATTTATGATCCTGTTAGTTTGTGATACTCTAGTTTCTTCCATGATTTTGTTCTTTATGGTGAAATACGTAATGGATTATCTAGCTGGTTATCTAGAACAATGCACTGTTGCATTAATACATTTGAATCAATAGTTTGTATATGAAGAGAGGTAAAAGATGGACGAAATTACTAAGAAAGAAGATGAAATGAGTATATATGCAAATGTTCTTTTGCATTTATATCCACTCCAGTGGGTAAACTTAGTACAAATTTGTTGAAATACATAATTTGCTAGGAAAAAAAGCTTTATTCTAAAAGCCAGGAAGTATCGGTTTTCAAAAGATCCAATCTCGGCTTCTCCATAGTTTTTGTTTTCCGTTCTGCAATTTTATGTGATGGTTGTGATTTGAATTTTATTGGTATGGAGGAGGATTCTATTCAGTAGCCTTTAGTCTACTTGGCTTGATAAAGTTTCTTTTTTTTTCTTTCTTTTTTTCTGTTTATTTTTGTGTGTACATGGCTTCTATTCTTCATTTCTTGTACTTAGTTCTTCCTATTGAAATCCATTGGTTAGGATTAGACTCCTAACAACTGGTTTCAGAACTGTTGATCCTGAGAGCTATGGCTAAGAAACCTACTGTTAAGGGGTCATTCCACTGGCCAGGCATAGACGGCTACGGCGGACTCATCTCAGATGGAGTCTGAGTTTCAGACTCACAAAGTAGCCTTTAGCCTGGTGTGAAAACTGTTATGGAGTAGAGTTACTCAAGATATGTGAATTCATTCCTATTGGTCGGGTATCACATGCTTGTATAAGTTACATGCTCTATTGTTTGACAGTTTTTGTCTGTCTTGTGAGGAAATGAAGTGGAAGAGTTGGGCAATTTGGCTGTTGGTGTTTGGAATAGAAGACGTAAGGATATCCAAATGAACTTGTTTTATTGAAAAAAAGAATAAAAAAAGAATCAGGCTTTACTTGTATCAGAATCTGTTTGAAAGTTAGATTTTGGATCAATATGGTTTGTAGGATGATAATATTATTGATTAGTTTTAAATGTACACACTTGAAGCTTAAGATTGAAGATTCTTCACATTTGATTATACTACAGTAGACGATCATTATCTTTCGTCTGATTGGGATAATGTTGAAGGCAATGTAATGATTTTCTTGAATATGCTTTTAGGTCAATCTGTATTTGACTTCATAGAGTTTTATTAGAGCTTTAAAGGGGAAAATGGATGCAGATATGAGAGTCTGAGAAATGTTGGGAGGACTTAGGGGCATAAATAGATTTTTCAAGTTGAGATTGGATTGGCCAAATTGAATTGTGTGAGTGAGAATTGGGTATCAGGGTTCACATATATAAGAATCTGTTTGAAGTTAGAATTTGGATCAAGATGGTAGAGAGTTTGCAGGATGATAGTACTATTCATTAGTTTTAAATAAATGCTTTATACACTTGAAGGTTAATATTGAGGATCTTCTCATTTGATTATATTACAGTAGACAATCGTTTTTGTTCCATACCAAAGTTTCATAATTCGGAGAATTGGTTGGAAATCTGAAATCAAAATAATAGCGAGTAAGTGAGTAACTTGTAGTTTACCAATTTGGGGAATTTCTGATCTGTTAGATTGTGATACTCTTGTTTCTACTTTCTATCATGATTTTTTTCTTTGAGATGAAATATGTAATGGATTATTTAGCTGAATTAATAGTTGGGTTTTATGAAGAGAGGTAAAAGACAACGAAATAACTAAGAAAGAAGATGAAAGGAGTATGTATGCAAATGTTCTTTTGCATTTATATTAACACCATAGGGTAAACTTACACGAATTTGTTATGATTACAAAATTTGCTAGGAAAAAAGAAGAAAAGAAAAAAAAAACTTTGTTTTGAAAGATATAAGATATTGGTTTTGAGAAGTCCCAATCTTGGCTTCTCCATAATTTTTGTTTTCCCTTCTGCAATTATTTTGTAATGGAGGAGGATTCATCTCAGTTTTATTTTGCAATCGGTCTGTAGGTAATAGTTTTTTCTTGAAAAGGCTTTCTTTTGTGTTAGTCTGGTGTGAAAACTGTTATTGAGTAGTTACTCAGGATATGTGTATTCGTTCCTTATGGTCGGGCATATGCGTGTATAAGTTACAAGGTCTATAGTGTGACACTTCTTTTCTGTCATAAAAAATGAATTTTACTTGAAGATTTAACATCATGTGTCTATGTATGTTTGTATTGTTATTCCAGTTGCATTATAGTTGGTTATTTGTAGCATGTGTAAACTATGTTCTCTTTATTTTAATCAAAGGTGCCGTCATAGTTTTGTATGAGACTTTTTATGTTCTAGTTTTTTTGCCCCGGATGGCTAGACTGCCATGTATTTATCTAAGGTTGAGGTTACTGATGTTACACTGTCTATCTAGCGGCTATATCCAAATATCAGACAAATATTGGTACTGATATCATAGCAGAACAAATTCTAGCACCACTTTAAGCTGAAATCAATGATCTATCTACTTTGTATCTCAGATCATTCATTGTAACTGATGGAACATTGCTCTTTGTTTGCTTGTCTGTGATATCTTGAAACAATATGATAATTGAAAAGTAGATTATGTCTGATATTATCATTTGTTTTTATTTAAATTAATCAGGTACACTGCACCCTCCGAGCTGTTGCCACTTCTGGCAGCAGTCTGACAATTCTGAACTCCATCACATTGTCCGGCCCTTTCTTTCACCTTCAGTGCATTTCCTAGCTTTGAAGTTAGGAGTCCTTCAAGAATCCGGGTATCACTTGTACTGAAATCAGACTACAGGGTTTGTGTCTGTACCAGTAAAGAAGTTGATTGGTACTTTATTTAAATAGACAGAAAACAACTATTGCATATGGTGAATAGAAAACCCTAATCATTTACTATCAATATATTCAGGTTCAATTCAATGAAGGCACGATTCAGCCACCAGACATAATGTCAAGCATTGATCTCCCACAAGATGTTGAAATATATGGGCAGAGAATCAATTTGTCGCCTGTAGCCTGTACAGCAAGCTCCCAGTCCTCTGCAGGAGGTTGCAGCAAGCATCTCAAGAACCGTTTCTGGTCAGCAATCACTTAAGGTTCCCATTCCAGGTGAGCGGACGCAGTCCTGGCTTCTTACTACATAACTTGATGAAGATCTCAAGGGGGGATGTTGGTCTCTTTGTGCTTGCTAAAGAAGCAAGTCCTCTCCTAGATCAGAAATCTGGTACTTTCAATTCTGTTTTATATACTAGGCATATACATAGTCTTCTACTATATTTTAACTTCTAAGAAAAGAAAATGATTGTATTTGTATAATGTTGGATATTAAAATTGTTTTCAGATATATCAAGGATGTATCCTACATTTCAGAAACCTAAAATAAAAGCGCTTCATTACTCTTAGGACCCTCTACATAGATGCCTTGAGCTTCAAAGACTTGGTGAGCAACTCTTTTGCCGGAAAGCGACTTCATTTATCAATGAAACACCGACACTTGTTTTTCAAATCAAGGTTATACTTGAATTGATACATCAAGCAAGTTGAGTGTAAACTCAAACAAAATTAAAACTACAGGTATGGTCATTGAGGCTGCGAAGTGTGTTGTCTGTTGGATTTCTTCCAGTCTGGGAACAATGGTTATTTGTTCCATTTCGTGTGTATGGACGTGGAACCTGTCGGTGAGAGCCTGTCGAAGAATGATACCATTTTCACAAGGCCTTGTCTCCATTCTGCTTTACACTGACTTGGGTACTTATTACAGTTAGAAAATCAAATATCTTGGATGGTGCTAGACTACATTAGTTTGGTCAGCTAAACTCCCAGGAGGTGGTTTCCATATGGAACATGGAACTAATCCAAGTTCCTCAACTCTGAGGGAAGCTGATGCAAACTTCAACGAGGGTAACACATCTAACCCGCATATTGGAAATCAAGTTCAACAGCGGAGTTCAATGACAGTGTTTTCATTCATGCTACTACTTCATGACTTGCTCTTAGAGAGCCTCATCAGCACTACCAAGGACATTGATAAACTCTGCCAGACTGGAATCGTTCAAAACTCAAACTTCACCATGATACATGCATCACTCAGTTCTACCATCTGGAGGTCTGCCAGCAACGTACGTAGAACAGTCCATAGGCAATTGCTTCCCAAATTTTGGCAGCTATATTACTAGGTTTTACATTCTTGCAAACAATGCTTACCATCAATGAGTAGAACAAATAGTTCAGCATTCTATGTTATGGAAACTTTGTGCTAATGTTTACCATCAATGAGTAGAACAAATAGTTCAGTATTCTATGTTATGGAAACTTTGTGCTAATTTCTTTTGGCAAGTCCGATAAGCCGTCAGTGGAATAGGGCAAGTACTCTCAACGTATTTTTCAAATTGAAACAAGATGGAAATGCAGGTGTAAAAATGCTTTTTGTACCAAGTTGAGGGTAACAAGTTACTAGGACTTTATGGTTTACATTGTTCACGAATAATACTAACTTATATAAATCATACTTGAAACAATTCATCTCTAATATATCATTCCATTTAGAGAAACACAGGTGGAATACAGATCATCTGACCAACACGTAAGATTGTCCATTTCGAAACTAAACCCCTAAAAAGGTAGTGTTCCAACTCGTTGCCAGAGAATATCAAAATTGCAAATATATGCATCAATCTTTCTTCTTTTTGGAATTGAGCATCACATACCCAATGAATATGGAGAGAAAGCAGAGAAGCACCATACCAGCAAATACAGGGATTAAGATGGCATATTCTTGTGGTAAAAAATACTGGTGGATGAAGTGATCAGTATTCACAAAAGGCTGCATGCAAAGACCGTTGGTGTCAACAACAGGTTAATAAAATGAAAGGCATTAAAGAACAAGATGAAAGAAAAAAAAGCTAACCCACCAGAATAATGACCCAAAAGGTATAATAAGTAAATATAGATAAACTGATATAGGACAATAAAAATCCAACAGCCTTGTCCGCCCACTCCATTATAATCTTTATTGCTTAGCTACCTGTAATTTGTCATGACAAAGATCAACATTCTTGGCATGAAGTAGAAACACTTGCAACAAACAATTACAACTGCCAATAACATGACAACAAACTCAAAACTGTACCTAACTAGTACAGTGCTTTATTCGTTTACCATAAGCATATCATTTTCTTTTCTTTTTTTTGGATAGAATAAGCATACATTTTCAAATTAACCATAGTCCACACCGCCCTTATGTTATTCAACTTGGTGTCGGCTGACTAGTTTGAAAAAAATGGTTTATGACAAGGCGTCTTCTATAAAACTAAAATTTAACCCACAAGTATGGAATGCAGATTCGGAACACAGCCACCCGCCGCCACCATCAATACCAACCACAGTTTGGTCACTGGCAAGTGTACAAACCCTTGTTCCAAAACTGAACCAAAATATTGTCAATGGCTGAATTTGAAATGAAATAAACAAGATCAGAAAGAACAGCATTTATTTACAATGGTACAACAAAAGGTAAAGTGGTTTTCATTACAAAACACGACAAGATAAGATAAACCCTCCACTGAACTCAACCCAACCACTCCTGAAAAAGGAACTAACAGAACCTGCAGACCACGAACAAATAAGGAATGAGCAAAATTACGCTCAGTGAGTGACTCAAAATGATGCAGGGAGCAACAGATGGTGTGAAAGAGTGAATAGGGTGGGCTGGAGACTATTGAGAGATTAAGAAAACAGAAGGGTTTTAGAAGGAACAGGGGTTTCTTAGCTGTAGAAGGGAGAAATAGAATGGGGGAGGTTAGGGGAGAGGATACAAGGCCAAGCCTGAATAAGATAAAACCTCAATTCATTCCAATCTGCCCTTGGATTACATTAGAAAGCCATATTTATAGGCTTCAAATGCAACCCTTACTCATAGAACACCATAAGACTAATAAAACTTATTAATAATACCTTAAATTTAAGACTTAAACAAAATTAAATAGAAATAAAGACACACTCAAGACCCTTGAGTATCCACACTTTAATACTCTTAAAACACGACTCATAATTATTCTTCATAAACTGAATATTACCTAGCGTTAAACTACCAAGTAGACTTTCCTTTGGACAAAAAAGGGTTGGGTTCTTTGGTTTCCAGATAAGACATTTCTGTTCCAGCCAGCTTATGGCTGCTCCATCACAAAACAACAAGCCAAAAACATAGTATTAATCTCAAACATCACAACCACAAGATTCTAAAGAAAGTCATAACGATACAGAAACACTTGCTAAGTACACTGTTATCAAGTTAGTCCCACAACGAGTCCACGTGAATGTAATTAGTTTGGTAAACATGCTTCCACTTGACAACAGATCAACACAATGATCAAACGTTTCACCAGACAAAAACAAGCTGCCACTGCAAGCTCATGGATGGCTTTGAGAAGCCACTGCATACCCACAGTTAAAATATCAAATGAGGAAGCCACCGCAACCCCGTTAACTAAAATAATATTAGGAATGCCACTGCAAACCTGTTAATGAACAAAAGTGGGCCACCACAACCCAAATGGTCGTGCCACACCTAGTCCTGTCATAATAGTAATGAGCATATGCCGAATCAGGTCACACATAAGCGCTCAATTTCAACAAATCAAATACTGACTATGTTGAAAAATGACACCATTAATCATTTAGTAGAGTAGCAACTTATACTCAAAAATAAATTGAATACACTCACCATCAAATACCTGATCAAACAATTGATCCATAAGAAGCAACCTTCGTAAATTTCAAAAACCAATCATAGAAGCACATAAATGCATAAAGCATAATTGAATTACAAAGCAAATCCCTTCTTCACCAAATGTCACAACTAATGCGAAAATTGAAGACATACAATAGCAATGAAGGGACAACTTTCTATGCTACCAGTTTGGCTATTTGAGCATAGAAGAAAATAGAGAACCAATATTCTTAACACAAGGGAAACACCAACTATCACAACACTGAATCTAGGAGCAAGGTTTTCTGAAGGGAACTTGAACAACTCAGTCATGGATGCAAGACTATCAAATAGAAGAGAGGAAATTAATAAGGTCAACCAAAGCTTGCAGTCTTCTTTAGATACCCAAACTCTGACATTTCCAATGTTGAAACAAAACAGCAAACCCTCCTTCCAAAATACAGCTTGGAAATTAAGCCTCATGCAACTACACAGGATCTATATCACAACCCAACTTCACTGATTTAACTTAGAAACAACACATGTACCCCAAAGAGGAAGCAATCTTATTATTCAAATAAATAGGCAATACAAAGAAGACCTTCAAAACTGATGTGCACTATTAGTACAAAACTTGGATTCTCTAGAACGTCTGCGGGAAGAAAATCAGGGAATGAAACCGCTCAAGTCCAAGTCTCAAAATCATTACCAATATTTAGACAAAGAAGAGTAACTCCAGGAGTTCAGCAAGGCTCAGCCAAACACTACTCACTTCATTCATCAGGAAATAACCACAATGAATTACCGGTAGAAAGCTAATACCAATGGAACAAATACTAAGATGATAACCAATAGGAGACACTTAACTCACATCCTTAACTAATACCAATAGCTAGAACACATCCTTAACTCACTTTTCTTTTTCACTAAAACAACATGAAAAAAATGGTGCAAACAATGAATCCAAGACGAAATTATGAATAGAACAACATCTGAACAAAACCCATTTGTTTGATTTCCATTATTTGAAATTTGTTTCTGGTATTAAAAGGGAGGGAATTACTTACCACAGACAATACTAATAGTTGTTTGAATCCCAAAGGCGATCTCAATTCGTCCGATTCCCCTTGGAAGCCCAACACGAAGACTATGACGCGTTGGCGAGAGACTGCGATTGCAAGCCTTCACGGCCTCTAAATTAAACACAAGTCGGCACAATTTTTGTAAAATATATTTTTCAATATTAACCGTCTAACTTATATATATATATATCATTTATTTAAATTAAAATTTATTAATGTATTTATAAAAATGATTTATTGATTATAAACTTAAATGGTTATTGTTTAACAGATTTGGATCCATTGATTTGATTTAGTTCGATACTTTAACGATCAACATTTTAGCTGAAAATTTGTAAAAGTGATCTTCTTATATAGATCAAAAATGTCAATAGTTGAGATGCATAAATTTGATTGAAAAATGTGTAATAAATGATTAATTTAAAAATCTTTAATTAGTCTTTAATAAGATGGTCCTCGTTAGAATCCCTCTTTCCAAGTGTGTAATAAGCCATATGTGGTAAGAATATCCCACATGTGTGTGTCTCATATACAGATGAAATATCAAAATATGTTTCATTTGTACAATATATGTAATCTTTTATATAAATAAGAAGATCATTCTCTTTAATATTTATGTTCTCTCCACTTTATTTTTGAACACCACATGTATTTTTTTCTTTATTTGGTTGTTTACTATGAAAAGGTTTTGTTGTGATCGGGCTAGCCTTGAGCCTCTTTCACCTCTATTTAGTTATATTTTTCTAATTCTTTAAGCCCATTTCGGGCCTCGAAGGTTTTAAATTATTTATTTTGCAAGTTTATTTCTAATAAATTTTCTTTTATTAGGAATCTAAGCTCGTATGTGCACACTATTTATAATGTTTCTGGAGCAGTACCGAATGAGGATATCTGCTACCTCTATGTTTTAAGTTCTTAAGGATAAGTCTATTGTCTATGTACCATTATAGGTACTACCACTAACTCTTTGTCTGTCTATAAATGGCAGCGGTATGGTTTGTAACTGCCTATTAAACATGTGATGAATATATTCGTTTCTCCCGTGTCGGCTTTGATACAAAAAACTATGAAAATGATCGAAACGAAAAAACAAGCAGAGTGAAACACACTCTCATTTACAATCCACATCTTATCATTTTTTTCATAATTTTCACAAATAGCCAAAACACATGTGAGTAAAGACAAATTTAAAGTTATCATAAGAGGAAAAAAAATAGTGTGGATTGTAAAAGGTAAGCGTAAATTTCAATCCCTAAAATGGAAATTGTATTAAATAATTTTCATCTATCGGTAAATCTTAGAATACGAGAAATGTATGTTAACACTACATGACAGTCATTCTAATGAATGAAGACCGTTAAGTTGAGGATCAGTTGATGTCTTATATGTTTCACCCTCTTTTTGATTGTATATCCACACTACAAGAATAACTATTATAGCTGACAAAATTTTGTCTGCCTGTTAACAAATGTCTTCGGCTAAAGTTGTCGTTGACGAAATCTCGTCGACTAATGCGTCGTCGGCCAAACTTTAGCCGACAAAATAAATGTACATTGTCACCTTCAGTCTAGGACTTTAGCCGACGAAAAAAGTGTCATCGGCTAAAATCGATGACTTTAGCCGGCGAAAAAAAATGTCGTCGCCTATAGTCCAGAACGTTAAGTCTTCTTTTGTTAGTGCTTCTTATCGAGCTCATAATCCTAGCACATAAGACATCAACTGATTGTGAAGCTAGAAACTACCCATAGTTCATTAAGTGGCACCCCTAGCTTCACTAGGTTTTGTCAAGCCTAATTTTGATGGTTTGGTGCTATAAAATCAGGGTGTTGCCACGAGCTTTATTATTCGTGATCATAATGAAATCTCCTTGATTGCTGACGCAAAAGATTGGTAAATCTTTTGGTTTTAATTGTTGAGTGTACTGTTATAAAGGTTATGGTTTGAGAGCTGCTTGTCGATTTAACCATCAAAGAATCCAGGTTGAGGGCAACTATGCTCTTATTATTAACTGAATCAAAGGGAGCTCTGATGTTCCTTCGCGAATCAAGTCATTTATTAAAGATATTACTGCTGATTCAAAGTTTTTTTTCTTGCACCTCCTTCGACCATGTTTTTCATAAAGCCAATTTTCTTGCAAATGCTTTAGCCTCCTACAGGCATTCCCAGTTGACTCCGAAGATTTGGATTGATGACATCTCTAGTTCTTAATTCTCTGCTTTTCATCTTGATAAGCTTTGTCTTAGTCGCCCTCGTTGTGGTTCTTTGTAGTTGTTGTTTTTTAGCATGTATTATTGATATAAAAGAACATGTTACTGCTCAATTTCCCAGAAATCATAAGAGGAGCTTATGGAATTCGTTATGCAAATCAACCCCCTGCAAAGAGAAATCTGAAAATTTCAAATTTGGCTTATTTTGGGCATTTTCATGGCTCATTCGCGCCTCATTCCGTCAGGTTAGAGTCATGTTGGCCATATACCACCTTGAAACCACTATATTGGACTATAAGCCTAAAAAGAATCATGTCATTTGCTATTTTGAGGAGTGAGTTACAAGCTCCACAAGTCGGCACCATAAAACAGCAATTTCAGAAAAAACTGAAACTTATTGTGTTTTGGTGGCATTTTTTCTATCCTTAACGTGTGCCTATCACTGAGGTGACAACTTCTATATCAACATGTGATGTCATATAGCACATTAGAATCAAAAATCATCCAGAAAGGCCACGAGAATATCAAGATACAAGTTTGAGAAGTTAACAGGATAATATGCAAAAAACTGGAATTTCCAGAAAATGATATTTTTGGAGATGTTTTGTGACACCATTCGCGCCATCTTCCAAGGATTCTTTAGCAGTTCGCTTCATCAATCCATTAAATAAATATGTTGTACATACATTTTCAGGCCAAGAACTGATTATGTGTGTCGTCAGAGCATAGTGCAAATCGTGCCCAAAGGAGGCATCTTGAGCAACAGAATTTCATCGATTTTTCACAAGGTTGTTCGTGGAGGTGATTACTGATCTGTTTTGGAGGATTGTCATAGGGGAGGTGGTTAAGTACAACAGCTATAACAACGTCTAATCACACGACAACTAGTATGTGGTTAATAAGAGCTTATTCTAATTATCTGGAGTTTACTTCATGGAGCACAAGTGTGTCTGCCTTGGGACTATGTTTTCTTAGCTCATTGCTATTAATTATCATTTAGACCAATGCTTGTGGTCTTTCTGCCATGTTTAATTAAGCATTGGGGCTTCTCTATGTCGAAGTGTTCAGTGGTCATGTTCTTATCAAAGTTAGCTTCATGATTTCTAAGTCTGGGTATTCAAGTTAATTACATGATTGTTGTTTGATGGCTATGAGAGTTGTTATTGGGATTGCCTAGCTATCGCTCATTGTTATTGAAGCTACGAGACCTACACCTATGGTTTGTTCTCTATATTCCCTCGAGCTAGGAATGTTCTAAGTTTGGTGTTTGTCAATGAAAAGTGAAGATAGTAAGTGGCTTTTAACGAATGATGAATGGGAACTATATGTATTTTCAGTCCAGACACATGGTTTCTCATTCAAGACATGTGAGCTATATTTGGGTGTAAAATATACTTTCCTGGACAAGCTGTGTTCTGAACTGGTTTAGTAGTTCATCGAAGATGTGATCGAGTATCTACGGAGGTGTTCGATAATAAGGCTATATTAGGCCTTTCTTAGAGGTCAAGTTAGCTCGGCATAAATCTGGAGTATATTGGGTTTAACAATTGATGGTGATTGTCGAGATTGAGCAGCATAAGAAATCTAGTATGGAAAAGATGTTCGCGGCAAGAAGATATATTAAAGAGGTAATTATATTACCTGAAAGCCGTGTGTATATACTATCTAGATATTTCCGTAAATTATCAATTGAGATGAATATCTGCATCTAGACAACTTACATGTATATATATTTTTTCTCAATAGGTCATGCGTGGAGAGATTTGCAGTTGCTTGAGAATCTTTTCTGTGAGCTATGGAATAGAGGTCTGATATGCCTTGATCCGCAAATAAGAAAAAACCTTAGTGTTCACTATACAAAGGGGTCGACAGCGAATGAAGAAAAAGATCAACTTATCAACAAACAAACTTTTTGCATTCTGCAAAGCAAGCCTCTCTCGGAACACCTACACAAAAAGACTCCCTGAGTTTTTATTCCATCAAAGCCATATCCATAAGCATTTCCTGCATCTATCTCATCAAAGCCAGACCAGTCTGCAGTTCCCGCAGCTGCCTCACTAGCTTCATCCGTGAGCAAACAGTCCATCACCACTTCCCAAAGACCTATCCGAAGGAGAATACTCGTAAAACTATTGTTAGAGTGAATAACTCTAGCAAATATTCAAGTATTTGAGAGAACCCATTGGCGAACGCACTGTAATACTGATATATAGCTCCGTTCAACCACACCGTTCTGAGTAAGAACCGTCTGCTTCATGTGAAGTGGAGAAAATCCTAGTCACTCAACGGCTAGGTCTAAGAAGAACCTGTTAGATCCAAAAGTAAAAAGCCCATTCATAGAAAAACATCTGGACCGATGCTTGCGGTCAAGAAGGTCAGAGGACGCTTGGAGAGTCAAAAGCGCTCGCAAGGAGCACAGTAACAAAGTATGCTCGCGAAGAGAGTTAATTGGTTTACAGGGGGAAACGCGCTCGCAAAGCGGGGCGTGTGTTGGCAGAATCCATTCGCAGTTGGAAAAACGTTCGCGAGAGTATTATAAGAAGTTAGACACGTGATTGCAGAAAGGTAAGTTACCACCAGAGTAGTGTTGGGCTTACATGATTGGGCTTTAAGAATTAGTCTTGCGCTACAAGAAGGATTATTTGAGGCCATACCTTGATTGGCAAGGAAACATCTACCCTAGTATTCACTATATAAAGGGTTGAGGTGCAAGAGAAACGACACAACTACATCTATCAACAAACAGACAACAACTTCGCCACGCGAAAGTCTTCAAGCCTCTCCGGAGCAACCAAGCCTGATCCGTCAGCAACCGTAGCCTGATCCGTCAAGCTGCAAAAGGGACTTAATCCGTTAAGTCTGACAGGTTTCAATCCGTTGAAATCTCTCTACTCCCCTGTTCGATCCGTTGAGCAGTTTTACTCCCGCAATCAGTTCTGGAGAATCCGTTCGCCAGTTTATATCTTGATACCCGCTGCTTAGTTTCTTTGCATACTAAGTAAGATTCGGCCATCCTCAAAGGTTGGAGAAAAATCCTAGAGGGACTTTTCCCTTGTAGGTCTAAGAAGAGAACCTAGCACAGAGGAAGAAGATCGGCGTCTGTCACGGTCGCTTTGAGTAGAAGTCAGAAGAGGGACGCAAGTAGCATCCAACTTCAAGGTTGTACCTGACCCAAAGGTACTGGCACGCCTAGCACAAATTTACAAGCCGGTTGTTTTGAAGGACTGCAAATTCTAGACCAAACATCTGGCACACCCGGTGGGACCGTGTCAAGATTACAGGCTTCGGCGAATATCAAAAGGAATATCCTTCGTGTTCCAAACCAGAACACGTAGTCGCAAGACCACATAATTCGGCTTACTGTAGGAAGCTATCTGCAGAACAAGCTATTAGCAAGTTTGGTGCCATGACTAACGAAGGACAGTCACAGAACCTTGCTGAACACGTAGGAGCATTAAGCTCATCATTGGATAACCTGACTAAAGGTTTCCAGGAGGTCCGCGACCGGGCCCGGCAACAAGACAAAAAGGCCGAGATTCAGGACCTAAGGTATGCAGACCTAGCAACTAAGATGAACGAAAATCAGCAAGCGCTGAATAAGAGGATGGATATGTTCATGGAGGCTTTAAATGCCATGAGAACTGAGCAGCTTATCCGCCAACAGCCTCCAGAAGAAGAGTTGCTAGAAGAGGTCGATCACCAGGTGGATAGAAGAACCGTGCACCGGGAGGGATTTGCTCCACTTCGTGTGGGTGATGACCAATTAGCGGTGCACAATAATCAGAACCCTGTAGGGGCTAGAGGACGACAGAGGGCTCCAAGGCAGCAACCACGTCGTTCGCCAACACCTAATCAAAGGAGACCTCAGCTGGACTGGGATGCAGTCCAGAATATGATACAGGAGGCAATAAGGGCAACTCCCGTTGTTGCTGTGAACACTGCATACGCACACCCGTATCCAGAATGGGTGGCTGAAAGCCCATGGCCGGAACATTATCGGCAGATAAGATTCACTTCGTTCTCAGGAGAAGGATCTGAAGACGCAGCCACCCACATCCCAAGATTCACAGGCGAGTGTGGACCATATGGTGCGGACAATGTTTTCAAGTTACGCACATTCGGTGCCTCATTGTCAGGGTCAGCACTGACATGGTATACCAAGTTGATACCAAGATCGGTCCCTGACTGGAACGTGATGGAGACCATGTTTAGAACCACATTTGGAACTGTGGAACCAGAGGTTGACTTGTCTTCTTTGACAGCGATGTATCAGCAACCTATGGAGTCATCTGTAGAATTCCTCAAGCGGTTCAAGATTCAACAGGCCAAGTGCAAAACTCCAATCCCGGAGCCTGACTTGATCAAAATTGCAATTCGTGGGTTGGAGAAGAGACAGAGAGCAAAACACCACGATGGAGTGTTCTCTAGCATGGCTGACTTAATGAACAGGGTTGGCAGTTACCAGTACTTCCTGAATGAGCTGGACGAAGACGCTAACAATTCCAGGAACAACTTAGCTCTCATCCCAGGAACGCTGAGGCCCAGAATGCCTCCAGCAAGGCACAAGACTGTGGGGGCAATATATTCCCATATGGATCCCTACTATTCGGCCCCACAAGCTATGCCCTATGCAGACCCATACATGATGGGTTATGAGGAAGAAGTCGCAGCAGTAGAGTTAGCAGGCAGACAGCCTATCAAGTCCCAGGTGTTGAAAATGTCTAAAGAGCCAGTAAAGATCTCGTTCGCCGCGTTCGCCAAGCCGGAGTACGAATCCTATACATATAATGCACACAAGGCACCGGAAATTTTGGAAGATCTGACGGCATTAGGGAAGGTAAGGAATGACTTTGGACCTCCCCCTACACAGGAACAGCTCAAAGGAAAGAAGTACTGCAGGTTCCATAATCTTTGGAACCATAACACATCGGAGTGCATTCGCTTGAAGGACACTATCCAGACTTGGATCAACGAGGGAAAGCTCGGAGCGAATGAAGAAAAGACTGCGGCTTGGGTGGACATCGATCCTTTTCCCACCATCAATATGATTGATTTAGTGTCATGCGAAGGGAAGAAGGAAAAGCCACCGCCAGTAAGGCCAAAGTTCAAAGAATACACTTATGATGCAAGTAGGGCTCATATTATCTTGAACAAGCTGATCATGGCCAACGAGGTGGCCATCCCTTGGGGAGTCTTCCCCCCAGAAGAGGCAATAGCTGGTAAGACCTATTGTAAGTTTCATAACTTGTGGACTCACAAGACTTCTCAGTGCATGCAGCTCAAAGATCAGATACAACAATGGGTCAATGAGGGGTCAATCACCTTTTGTGATCCAGCGGTAGCAGATGTGGCTGTGGTTGATTTGGCTCGGGGTAGCAGAAAACTGACGCTTGACCTGAGCACTATAGCTGGAGAAACAGAAGTTGTCAAACGGAAAGAACCAATGGCAGGTACATCAGCAGTCATGTTGTGTGATAGGTGCAAAACTGAATGTGGCATTGCTAAAGAGCCACAACACGAGCAGAAGAGTGCGTTTGCTACACCCCCTGAAGCATATCAACCACACAGCCCGAAGCAGATGAGGAGATCAGCAAGCCCTAGTCAGAGGGATTCCAACCTCTACTTGCGTTTACGCCAGGCAAGAATGGAGCAGAAGAAGCCAGTGGTCTACCCGCAGGACGTAATAACTAAGCCTTATATACCACCAGCTTCACGGAATATCCTCAAAGACAACGTCTGGATGGTCAGAGAGAGAGGAAAGGTGGTAGAAGCCACACCTACTCAGACTAGGAACGTGCAGCGAAGATATGGCAAAACCAAGAGGCTTTTGGAGGCATTGGATAAAGGCCTAGTCAGCCTAGACCAGATCAGGGAGACTCCGGAACAGTTGAGGCGGAAGCTGGATTTATTGTCAGCTAGACCTTATTGCCCTATCAGAAACGTTCGTGATACCACCGAGACTTCTACCACGAAACATAGCGGACAGAAGAGAGTCTCGCAAGAAGAAAATAGCGGCGAACGAAAGTCTGTATGGTCAAGGGTGAGCATTGACAAAAGTCAACATACGCGGGAACCAGTCTGGTCACGGGTAGGTAAAAAGGTGGTGGGTGAAATATCTATTTCCACCTTTAGTAAGACACCTGAGACGTCTCCGGCGAAAAGGGTCAGGATATCAGAAGTCCCTAAGAATGGAGACAATATCAAGACGTCGAAAACAAAGTTCGAATGGAGACCAAAAGTAGTTCAGCGTCAGGATCCGGGGTCCCAAGAAACAGATAAGGTTGGACCTATGATTGAGGTTGAGCAACAGAGACCTGTTCCAGAGGTTTCTTTGGTAAAGCAGATGGCTGAAGCATTTGCCCGCGTAGAAGAAGAGTCAGAAGTCGATATACCTCGAGTCATAGAAGATGATATGGAGGAAACTGAGGAAGATGAAACCGGGGGTATGGACGAAAGTTTGCCGTGTAGCGTGCTTTATGTGGAAAACGAGCATGGTGAGATGATTTCAGACCAATCTGAATCTGCTCAGGTGTACGTGACGACCGAAGCTGTGATACCAGTTACAAACACTTATTGCAATATGGTGTATGTCTTACCTTCTATGTATGCATTGGATGAGCCAATTTCGTCTGAAGTCTTCCTCAACATGTCAGAAGATGAGACTGGAGTGGAGTCATCCGTTCGCAGAGAGGAGTTGGCTGTAAAGAAGGATAAAGAGGACATGGACCCTGATTTGAGAAGGAAGTACGTTTTGTTCTCCAAGCCCACATTTGCCATGAGGCAGCATTTGCGTCCGTTGTACGTATCTGCTGATATGATGGACAAAAGGGTCAGTAGGATATTGGTGGATACAGGGGCTGCTGTAAGTGTCCTTACCGTACAGACCATGAATTTCCTTCAGGTTCCGAAGGAGAAAATTCTAGACAGCAAGATGAAGGTGAAAAGTTTTGCTGGAAACATAGCTCAGACACTCGGTGTAGTGATACTAAAAATTAGGGTTGGCCCATCAGAGATGTATCAAACTTTCTTCGTAGCTGAGTGCACTGCTCCTTATACTATGATTCTGGGCAGAGATTGGCTTCATCAGGCCGGTTGTGTTCCATCATCGCTCCATCAAGAGCTCGCTATCTGGAACCCAGAAACTGATGAGTCTGAAATAATCAAGGCCGATCCTAGACCATTCTCAGTAGCAGCTTGCTTTGTTGATGCAAGTTATTACAGTGAAGACATGAGGCCTTTAAGAGTCAGTGGCATCACAAAGAAAGGACATCCATATGGGGTGACCTCCACTGAGCTTACGCAATGGGGATTGGCGCAACTTCAAGCAGACGCCAGTAGACCAATCTCCATGGTTTTACCCCGAAACGATCAATGAAGCCACAACTCAGCAAGGAGGAGTTGGAAGCCTACGCTTCCCTGCATCAGAGATTATCTATTTTTAGGCAGGAGCAAGAGGCTTTCCAACAGGTGGCGGCAGTAGAGTGCGTTAACGATGATGTTTTGGAGTATTACGAGGAAGAGGAGGAGATTATCCAGGCAGCTCCGGCAGCCTTGGATGATACTCCACCTAAGGTCAAGGATCCAGTAGAGAAGGTCAACCTGGGGACCCTAGAGGAACCAATAGAGGTTGGAATAAGTGTGTATTTGGAGCCTGAACAAAAACAGAAGCTCATTGAGCTACTTCACGAGTACAAGGATTGCTTCGCAGAGAAATACGAGGACATGCCTGGTTTAGCACCAGAGTTAGTTTGTCATAAGCTACCAATCATGGATGGTTACAGGCCAGTCAGACAAGAACCTAGGCGAATGCATGCCGACACAGCGGCTTCAGTTAAGGAAGAGGTGGAAAAGATGCTTAAGTCAGGAATTATTCGACCTACAAAGTATGCCAAGTGGTTGTCTAACATAGTACCAGTCAGGAAAAAGAATGGTAAGATGAGGGTGTGCGTGGATTACAGGAATCTAAATACTGCCACACCAAAGGACGTGTATCCTATGCCCATGGCGGACATGCTGGTAGATGCAGTGGCAGGGCATGAGTTGTTATCGTTCATGGATGGAACCGCAGGATATCACCAGATTCCTGTGGAGGAGGAAGACAAGCACAAGACGGCTTTCAGATGTCCGGGATTTACAGGAGCATTCGAATACCAAGTCATGCCTTTTGGGCTTAAGAATGCTGGTGCCACATATCAAAGGGCGATGAACCTTATCTTCCATGACATATTAGGGAAGATATTGGAGGTTTATATTGACGATGTGGTAGTAAAGTCCAAGATTAAGGCAGACCACATAGAGGATCTACGAAAAGTCTTCATAAGGATGCGAAAACATAAACTCAGAATGAACCCAGCTAAATGTGTCTTTGGGGTTCAGTCAGGCGATTTCCTAGGGTTTGTGGTCCATCAGCGGGGGATCGAGATTCCAGCGGACAAGGTCAAGTCAGTCATAGAAGCTCCTGCCCCAACTAACAAGAAGGAGTTGCAGCAGTTACTAGGAAAGATTAACTTCTTGCGTAGGTTCATCTCGAATTCAGCAGGAAAGATTCAACCCTTTACATCTCTGTTAAAATTGAGGGCAGATACGGAGTTTCGTTGGGAGACAAGTCACCAGGAAGCGTTCGACAGAATAAAGCAGTACCTAGTTTCACCGCCAGTTCTGATGCCTCCACGGCCGGGTCACCCTTTGAAGCTCTACATTTCAGCATGCGAGACATCCATTGCTGCACTTTTAGCACAAGATGAACACCAAGATGATGATAAAGTGGTTGAGCATGCTGTGTATTACCTTAGCAGGACGTTGATAGATGCAGAAACCAGGTACAGTGACATGGAACGGTTGTGCCTTGCGTTGTATTTCGCCGGTTGCAAATTACGCCATTACATGTTATCTTTCACAACGGTAGTGGTGGCACAGACGGACTTGGTGAAATACATGTTAACTAGACCCATTCTTAGGGGTCGAATTGGTAAATGGGTGTTAGCTTTGTCGGAGTTCTCACTACAATATACACCTTTGAAGGCACAAACCGGACAAGCGGTTTCAGATTTTTTACTTCATCATCCTGTGGAACAAGATTTACAATACAGGGAGTTAGATGTGGTGGCCATTCTGATGCAGCCCTGGGAATTATACTTTGATGGGAGCAGTACTGAGAGTTTATCTGGCGCAGGGGTATCTCTTGTAAGTCCACTCGGGGTTCGTCATGCATATTCTTTCCAACTAGAGTGGAAATGCACCAACAATCAGGCTGAATATGAAGCACTCATAATTGGATTGGAAATGTTGCTCGCAATGGGGGCAACAGTGGTAAGTGTGTTCGGTGACTCCTTGTTGGTGATCAATCAGCTTAAGGGGTTATACAAATGTACCACCTTTACTTTGGTTCCTTTTTGGGAAAGGGCTACAGAGTTGTTGGAGCAATTCAGTGATGTCACTCTGGATTATATCCCAAGAGCACACAACGTCGCGGCAAATGAATTAGCCCAAATCGCCACTGGCATAACTTTGGCTGATGGAGTCTGCGAGCGGATTTTGAAGGTGGAAAGAAGGACGTTACCTTCTTTCATGGCTCGAAGGGTAGACGCGGATGAATGGTACGTCGCTACGATAGAGGCTATCGATACAGATTGGCGTCAACCACTTATTGATTACTTGGATAATCCATCTACTCCAGTGGATAGAAAAGTCAGATACTTTGCCACTAACTATGTGCTACGAGGTGGCGAACTCTTACGCAGGGGAGAGGATGGAGTTTATCTTAGGTGTATCTTTGGAAAGGAAGCTAAGCGAGTAATGAGAGAGGTACACTTAGGAGTGTGTGGTTCGCACCAGGCTGGACCAAAGATGAGGTGGCTTATCCGTCGTTATGGTTACTTTTGGCCTTCAATCTTGAAAGATTGCATCACTTTTGCTCAAGGTTGTCAGGAGTGTCAAGCGCATGGACCGGTGCGGCATGTTCCAGATGTGCCCATGCAACCCATTATTAAGCCTTGGCCAGCAAGAGGATGGGCGTTGGATTTTATTGGAATTATTCATCCAGCTTTGTCTCAGCAGCATAAGTTCATCCTATTAGCGACCGATTATTTCACAAAATGGGTGGAGGCTGTACCTTTAAAAGATGCATCTGCTCGAACAGTTTGCAGCTTCATCTTCAGCAACATCATTAGCAGGTATGGTATCCCAGAGTGTTTAGTTGCAGACAGGGGGGCAGCGTTTCTAGCAAAAGAAACCGAAGACTTCATTACTGACTATGGAATTAAGTTTCTGCATTCCACACCATATTATGCTCAGGCGAATGGACAAGCTGAGGCTAGTAACAAAGTCATAATCAACATCTTGCGAAAGATGCTGATTGATAATCCTAGAGATTGGCATAACGAGCTTGATCATACTCTGTGGGCATATCGAACATCTAAGCGGTCACCTACAGGAACCACACCCTATGCCTTGATGTTCGGGCATGATGCAGTGTTACCTATGGAGATAAGTATTAATTCTTTAAGGGTTCGCGAACAACATCAGTTAGTAGGAGAGGATTATGTTCAGGCCATGTTTCAGGAGCATGAACAGTTGGATACTACTCGTGTGGAAGCCTTAGATCATATAATCGTTGAAAAACAACGAGTTGCTCGCGCATATGACGCCAGGACACGTGGCAGAAGTTTTGGAGTTGGCGATTTGGTTTGGAGAGCAGTACTTCCCTTTGGCGAACACGTTCGCGGCAGGGGTAAGTGGTCGCCTACGTGGCAGGGGCCTTTTGTGATTGACCAGATCGTGGGTAAAGGTGCTTATTATTTGCGAGATTTGGATGGAGAAGTCCATAATAACCCTATTAATGGGAGGCATCTGAAACAGTACTTTCCAAGTGTTTGGGCTTCTGACGATCCTTCGCCGCCAGAGATGACAGAACAGCCTGTTTGCCAGCAAGGGGGGCAGAGTTTAGAGCCTTAGGATCTTGTTTGCAGAACTGGGATCTTGTCAGTTTTATTCATGTTGCTTAAACGCTTAACCTGTTTGAGGTTTTGGTTTTCTGCGCACATGATTAAACTGGGGGGGCACCATAGATATACAAACCAATTAATGTGGTTTTTTTCGAAATTTTTGACAATTTTCGGGAAGAACAAGTTGTGTTTTTCAAGCCCTAATTTATTTTTAAACCAACACCTGTGGTTTATACATTGAACATAAACAATTTGTGTTTATTATGGATAACAAATACAGTGTTGAACAAGAACTGATTGCAACAAATACAGTGTTGAACAAGAACAGAGCTGTTTGAAGAAAAAACTATTACAACTCCTTTTATAAAGTCTCTCTTCAAATTGTTGCAGGTTTTGCTTCATCTTCCACCTTGCGCGGCCAGCTTGTTGAAAGCAAGTCGACGGTGATGGGAGTAGAAGCAACTTGGTCTGACCTGGCGCGGAAGAGGCTCGGCAAGAGGAATCCTGTCGGCACAGAAGCCTTCTTCGGTCCAATACCAGAAGTCAATCCCCTCATCAAGTGGAATTTGGTTCCGGTGATGCACTTTGATGCGACTTCAGGGTTGGGCGCATCAGATCTTATTCCTGAGGTTAGGTTGTAAAGCCTACCCAGGATTTGAGGTTTGGTTGTGAAGCCTAGAGGACAGAAAGGTTGAAGAAAGAGGTCTGGCGGAATTGCTTTGAGACTGAAGGGAGAATACATGTTCTTGGTTGTTGAAGGTGATGAAAGGAATTGATCGACATTTATAGGCGAAATGCTAGGTCTTCACCGAAGGGAACTGAATGGTTTGCTATTCGTTCATTGGTCAAGCATTTATCACGCGTGCTGTGTTTGTTGAATGCGGTAAATGCGCAAGTTAATGGTGCGACGTTGCAGTTAAAGTTGGGAACAGTTTTCGAGAGGTCAAGGATATGGAATTAATTTGAAAAGATCTTCTGCATTCAGAATAACACTCGCGAACAAAGTCAGAACAGATAGCCAGTTAAATAAATTTACTGATGTGCTTAATGTTCGCTAAAGCAGTATCAAGGGCGTTTTTGATATTTTCTTCGTGGATCAGGGAATCCTCGATCCTGTCGTCCACCTGGTTGATCATTTGTTGCAGAGTCTGATAGGAATTCTTCTCTTGCTCCAGGGCGTCTAAGTTGTTCCGGGTTTCCTCTTCAACAATTACTATTTGGGCCTCAATCTCAGCTTTTTGACGTTTGAGCTCAGCAAGTCGGTTAGGAAACAATTGGGTCGCGTTATGGACAAGTTTGGCAAGATTGGTGGCTTTGACAACCCGTTCGGCTTGGAACTCCTCTTTCTGTTGATAATACTGAGGAGCCTCCAATCGCGTGGCTCTGGCACGCTCAGACAAAGTTGCAGCTTTGGTTGTGAATTCCCACAGACGCTGCAATTTCTTCAAGAGTCTTTCATCAGCTTGAACTCGAAGGAGACGAACAGCATCTTCAATTTGGACCCTAGTATGTGGGTGGAGAAGATCTTCATGCTCTAGGTTGCGGAGGAATAGTGTCGCATCAGCGATGGATTGGTTTGCTTGAAAAGGGTCCAGCATCAGTTGAACTTGCTCGATGAGGGAAGGCGTAGCGTGATCAGAAGGGGAGGTCACTGGAAGGTTTTCCGGAACCTGGCAAGTAAAGAAACAATAAGTGTTTGTAAGAGTACAAACAGAAGCTGCAGAGTAAAAATTGTTACCTTTGGGTCAGTTTCAGTTGGGATTACCGGTTGAAGCACTGGTTGAACAATATCAGTCGCGCGATCGGCATTCGCGACAGCAGTTTCGTTCGCCGGAGAGACTGCGTTCGCGGGGGGAATTTCATTCGCGCGAGTATCAGTCGTTTTTCTCTGAGGCGAACAGGAGGTTGCCTCGCGGGGAAAAGGCTCATTCGCAGCAACAGTCTGAAGTGGAACGAGCTTGGCACTTTCACTGAAAATCTCCCCCATCATAGTATCAAGGATCGGGGAAGCAACTGACTCGGAGGAAGAGCTAACTTCAAATACAGGAATCGGTCCCTGAAACAACAGAAGCACAATTGAGCTCAAGTTCATTGAAATATTGTCAATTGAATGGTTTATCGAAACAATACCTCTTGACCTGTTTCAGCAGGAGTCCCAGTGTCCAGGTTAGCTGTGGGAGGAATCGCCTCTTGGGCCACGGCAGAGGTTACTTCAGCTAGAACAGTTAGGTTTGGGGCACCAGAAACAGCAGGATGTTGATTGCATTCTTCGAGGGATTGTACGTCTTCAGGGTTAGACTGCATAAGCTGATCCACCTAGAAGGCAATTATATGATTAATTGACTTGGCTACATGAGCATACGAGTTTTCAAATTAAATGAACCCATACCTGGGGTTGGAGAGCATTTCCTTCTGTAGGAAGATTTGGTTTGAGCCTCTTGAGTGGATGATCTGCATTCTTGTTCGCGCGCTTCTTGGTTCTTTGAGGACGCTGCAAGGAAGGAAGATGGTCGGAAAAAGGGATACAGATCAGAAGATTGATAAACATAGTTAAAGAGTTTTAAATACCTGGGGGGCAGGAAGCACTTCTGTTCTCACCTCAGGAACCAAGGAAGATTCAACGCTTTGGTGAGGGCCATCGATAGCAAAAACAACCAAGTCTTCGGCATGACGGAATTGTTTCTGATATGGCTGGAAAATCTGCCTAAACACAGATAGTTGGTCTGGGTGCCATTTGCCTTCGTTGATTGATGTCCACCACCTAGTAAACTCATTAGTGGCCTCGAAGCTCAGACGTACTCCGCCGAGGGGATAGGTGTTGACAGGCTGAATGATGTCTTTGAAGCTGGAGGGGATGGAATCAGGATCAATCCCAGCATTATACGTTTCTCGCCACGAAGTGAAATGGTTGCGACTAGCCAATGGGGGATATGGAATGTTTTGGCACATTCCAAATTGCCTCGTGAAGAAGTTGGGGGCATAGATTTCTACTCCGGCTCTCCCTGGTAGTTTGAGGTCGCGATTGGAAAGGAGGCGTAGAAAGAAAAAGAGCTGCAGGACGTTGTGGCGGTTACAGAAAATAAAACCTTCGTTTACAAGAGAAGGGTATGTGCGTCTGCAGATAACGGTAATAGAATCTGAAGGCAGGCTTTCCATACTATACAGATGGTGGAAACAACGCGAATAACTAATGGCTGGAGGATGTGGAGCGGACACGATGGTTTGGCCTAAAACCTTATCTTTTAGGAAGCTGGTAACGGAAGAAGAGCGGAAAACAGGGAAATAGGTTTGAAGCCACAAGTCCAAAATCCAAAGAGGACCGCTAACAGATCTGTGTTTAAAGGGCTCTAAGGATAGAAAGTATAGTGACCTATATAGTAATCCGGTGGCTAACTCTAAAAGGTTGAGAGGGATACCGTTGTAAAGGAGCTCAGCCGTTCTGGCCCAGGCGAAAGTGGGTTTGTTGGTGGCGCTACATTCAACATATTTGAGTAGCCAGAATTCCAGAAATGCTAGGCCACTTAGATCATCGTCAGTACTCCCGTAGTGATTGACCCACGCGGTGTATGAGTTGGGGCGAGGCTGATCAGAGGGGATTTGATGTTCCAGAGCAAGGTCGTTGAGAGGACTCGGTGCGTTGGCGAATGGAAATCCGGTAATTGTATACACATCTAGGAGGGTGATACCCATTGGGCCTGCGGGGAGATGAAAGGTGTTTGATGAAGTGTCCCAGAAGCAAATTGCTGCTGCCAGGGGAGCTCTGTTACAACCAGACTTCAAGGAGAAGCAGAGGTCGATAGGATCGGCGATTCCAACGGCCTGCCATCGTTCAAGGTCCTTACTACGGCGTTGTTGGTACCACTGGATCTCGGCGTCATTAGTATTTGGCCACTGCCCAAATCTGGTCTGGGCGTCTGACTTTTGCCAGTCGACGAATGAAGCTTCTTCCTTGCGAAAGATTAAAGGGGGAATTCGAGATGCATGTTGACGGTAAGGCAGTTCAAGTGGGTTTGGGAAGACATCGACCCAGGGACCTAGGTCGCAGGTTTGATCAATCTTAACTCTCAACCAAGAACCCTTGGGTTTTGGAGCAGGTCGGAGGCCAGCCATGGCTTGGACAAAGTTTAGGGCTTCATGCTCAGAAGGGGTTCTGGGTGCGGTTTTCACAGCAGAGAAGGTGTGTTTGGGTGCCATTGATTTGGAAGTAGGAACGGCGGCGGATTGTCTCAGGAAGGTTTGAAAGGAGTTGCAGAGGGAAATGATGGTTGAGTGTTCTGAGGAGTGACAATGAAAAGACGTTTGCTTTTGGTTAAATCAATGCTAAGGTATAGCTCTTTTCGATTTTCGCAGACGGGCTTAATCTCAAGAACTGGGGGGCAATGTTAGATCCAAAAGTAAAAAGCCCATTCATAGAAAAACATCTGGACCGATGCTTGCGGTCAAGAAGGTCAGAGGACGCTTGGAGAGTCAAAAGCGCTCGCAAGGAGCACAGTAACAAAGTATGCTCGCGAAGAGAGTTAATTGGTTTACAGGGGGAAACGCGCTCGCAAAGCGGGGCGTGTGTTGGCAGAATCCGTTCGCAGTTGGAAAAACGTTCGCGAGAGTATTATAAGAAGTTAGACACGTGATTGCAGAAAGGTAAGTTACCACCAGAGTAGTGTTGGGCTTACATGATTGGGCTTTAAGAATTAGTCTTGCGCTACAAGAAGGATTATTTGAGGCCATACCTTGATTGGCAAGGAAACATCTACCCTAGTATTCACTATATAAAGGGTTGAGGTGCAAGAGAAACGACACAAATACATCTATCAACAAACAGACAACAACTTCGCCACGCGAAAGTCTTCAAGCCTCTCCGGAGCAACCAAGCCTGATCCGTCAGCAACCGTAGCCTGATCCGTCAAGCTGCAAAAGGGACTTAATCCGTTAAGTCTGACAGGTTTCAATCCGTTGAAATCTCTCTACTCCCCTGTTCGATCCGTTGAGCAGTTTTACTCCCGCAATCAGTTCTGGAGAATCCGTTCGCCAGTTTATATCTTGATACCCGCTGCTTAGTTTCTTTGCATACTAAGTAAGATTCGGCCATCCTCAAAGGTTGGAGAAAAATCCTAGAGGGACTTTTCCCTTGTAGGTCTAAGAAGAGAACCTAGCACAGAGGAAGAAGATCGGCGTCTGTCACGGTCGCTTTGAGTAGAAGTCAGAAGAGGGACGCAAGTAGCATCCAACTTCAAGGTTGTACCTGACCCAAAGGTACTGGCACGCCTAGCACAAATTTACAAGCCGGTTGTTTTGAAGGACTGCAAATTCTAGACCAAACAGAACCTAAGCGTCTGCTTGATTAGCGTACATCATGTTTGGGCCAAAAATAATATTTCTTGGCGAATGCTTTGCATGAGAGCCCATTGAACCAATTCTTGCGGTTTACGTTATGATTAATTTGTTTCCTTTCGATTTGAAGTCATGTGTGGCAAGGATTTGCGGTTGCTTAAGGAATCCTCCAAAAATCCGAGGAAGATTTGATATGTCTTGATCCGCAAGAAAGAACAAACCATAGTGTTCACTATATAAAGGGGTCAATGTATAGGAAGAAAAGGACACATCTCAACGATTCAATACAACTTTTGCACACTGCAAAACAAGCCTCTCTAGAGCACCTCTACCATAAAGATTCCTCGAGTCTTTTTGTCCACCAAAACCCTATCCGTAGGCATTCCCCGCTGCTACTCACCAAAGCCTCAACCGTGAGCATTACCCGCTTCTACTCACCAAGCCTCATCCGTGAGCGAATAGTCCACCACCCATCATAAAGACCGATATGCCGGTGAATATCCGCAAAACCATTGTTAGAGTGACTAACCTTAGCAAATATCCCAAGTTTGTCAGATAATCCTTTGGCGAACGACCTGCAATCCTTGATTATAACTCTGCTCAACAACACCGATCCGAGTAAGATATGTCCACTTCACAAAGGGAGGAGAAAAATCCTAGTTGCTCTTCAACTCGATCTATGAAGAACCTAAGTGTCGGCCTGACCAGCGCTCGTACGACAGTTGTTTGAGAAGAAGTCAGAAGGCGAACAAGCATCAAGATCAAGTTGTACCTGACCCATAGGTACTGGCACGCCTCAAGCCTGGTTGTTCGAGAAAATCCATTTTCACACCGAACATTTAGCACACCCAGTGGGACATAACGTGTTAGGATTGTAGAAGAAACGATTTCGTGTTTCGGATGATTACCAGTCATCTGGCTGTAGTGAGATGATCATGGATGACGAGTTGAAGCGGAAATTGAAGGCTATCATTGAGAAAATTGATAAAATAAATGCAACCGCAGATATGATAAATGCTTCCATGGATCAGCATAACCAAGAAATTAAAGCAGCCAATGAGGAGACAGCAAAGCTACAAGATGAAGCAAACCATGATGTTTGCAATAATAACCAAGAGATTTTTCACTCCCAAGAAGTAGAACCTAAAGCTGACGAAGATACTCTTGTCAAAGAGGTTGAATCGATTTTTGATCAATCTAGTGGCGAAATATTTTCTTTAGTCGTGTCAGAAAAAATCGATTTGCCAATTTGTGGTGAATCTCATGTGGAACACAATGATGAAGACTATATCCAACTAAGCTGCTCCAACAACGAAGAAGTTGATATGTTGACTTGTAGTTGCGGTGCTCCAAAATATATAGAGAAAATTTTTATTTATGATGACACAGGTCAAGCCTTACAGATGATCCTCAATGTTTATAGCAGGAATATGTCATTGTCTGAGTCAAAAGTTAAGTCACCAATATGTGGTGATTGATATTTTGATATGAAGACAACCTACAATGAATACGATAGTGATTATAGATTAATTCTTGGCTCCAATATCAGCAAGTATCGTATGCAGGAGTTCAAATTATATGATTCTCTTGTTTTTGAAGATATAAACCAGCAAGTGGTTTATTATGAAAGCCAATTGGTGGCTGCAACTGTACATAACATGCATCACGACATAGTAGTCGGCGACAGGGCAGATTTTCACATTGTGTCATCCGCGAAGGTGCAATTTATGATCATGCTTTGTCAAAAAATGAAGATGCATGGGGGCTATGCAGCAGACCTTATGAGCAGTCACTTCAAAGTTTTCAAGTAGATGACACTAAACATCTTTGTTCAATAGTATCTCGCTGAAGAGAATCTCATGCTGCAAATATTGAGACGTCAAGGCTAGGAGTGAAGCATTGGTGGCCTCCCCCGTGGCCATACGAAGGTTAACTTATCATGTTGAGTTTCCCTCTTCACTTTAATTCTTTGCCTTTTTAGTTTCATTTCAATTCTTACATTGAAAAATAGAAAATGTAAAAAGAGATTCTGTGTTTTGCTGAAATGCAAAACAATGTTCTTACCTGACAGAGGTTTGAATTATGTCCTATAATATCAAAGATCTATTTCTGAGGTCTTAGATACATGAGACAATCCATGTGTCATGAAATTACTGTCCTACTGCCATGAAGCGCAAGACAAAAGAAGATTTGAAGCAAGAGTGCAGTTCAACAAATTTGCAGCAGCAGCTTCTGTGTTGCAAATTCATAGAATAAACTGGGAACATCCAGGAAGAATTATAAGGCAAGCTTCATAGACATGAAAAGCTCTGGATGTCTACTTTACAATGCAAATTGCAGCTTGTAATTTCAAAGATCCAAGGAGTTATGACAGTTTGAGTACCGAAAGGTCAGAATGCTCGAGAATCTATGACTTGTGGTTATGACTACGGCGAACGGACTTGCATACACTAATAGCTTGGCGAATGGACACAAGAATTCTCTATATTCATGCTTACATACATGGGGGCTTGAATCAAGTTTTGGTCTCCTTCATTTGTCAACTTCGGACACCAAAACTAGGGAGCACATAGGGACATAAATCAGCTACTCTGAAATTTTTGAAAATTTTGAATTCTTGTGCACAGAGTTTTGGTACTATCTTGGTATTTTTAAGGCTAACATCTATGGCCTCCAATGAAGTTGTTATGTGAATACAATGGCATGATTAAGTTCTTTACACTTGAAGAGATGAAGATAGACAACAACACCTTTATTGATCGAAGACTTGTGGCTATAAATTCGAGAAGATTATTAGCACGCTTTAACATAATGGGATCATGTAGAGCTACTTCATTCGCTGAATATTGTAAGTCGATTAGTGTAACCTGGTACATGGCGGTTCTGAGTGGTGTGTATGGATTGATATATCCATAAGAATGATCCCACTTGAGATGAGATGATTACTAGAAGGAGATGAGATGATTACTAGAAGGAGCTGCCATGAGGACAAGATTTTTATTGATTATTCCAAATTACTGTGGCATAAGTCTGGAAAGTGGATTTAAGAAAAGAGCCTTCTGCTTAATGATGTCCTAGAACATTCCTAAACAGTGAAGCTAAAGTGCAGTGAAGGTATGACATACGTTCACTCGATTTTGTTGAGTAATGATGCATGAATATAGATAGAAGAGGCACTAGTATCATATTTCTTGGCACATCTCATGTGTCATACATCAATGGAGACTTGTAATCATTGTATAATTGTATACATGGCTACAGTTTGAGAAAGAATATTAGACCAGCTTACTAGCCAAGTTTGTGATCATAAGAGAATTAACTTCTCTGGTATTCATAAAGCTTCATGCACAGCAGATGTCCATCTAGCAGCAGCAAATGTGTGTTGCTGTATATATACCAAAAGGTTCAAAGAGAGGCATCAACATGATCATGCTAGGAGTAATTCAAAGTCCAAGGTGTCTTCATGAATTTACCTCATGTGAAGAATAGTCTTAAAATCAGTATTGGGGTTCACAGACTTTACAGCAGTCATTCACTGAATGTTCTACTATAATGGGGGGCTTCAAACCTCATGTTGGCAGCAAAGATCTTCAAAGAAGTCATTGTGTGTTTAATGTTACATCCACAGCAAGATGGTGGAAGAGTCTGCAGCTTTCTTAAGGGTTTCTTGCATGGAGTAAAAATCGATTTATGACTAGTCTTATAGCATTCGCTGCCGCAATGAAGAAGACCATCAACCTTTTTTTATAATCAAGTCCATACTGGGGGCTGCAAGCTGTGACCTAAATATCGTCGTGTCAATTACAAACAACTTTTTGAGTTGTTTTGTGAGTGCATTATGAGTATGGAGCTGATACAAAAATAGAAATTTTGACATTTGCCAGAAGGAGTTTAGAGGACGCTTTGATATCTTTTGAGAATGTACATAGAGTTGATAATAATAGTATAAGAAGACCAGGCATATGGTTTGGAATGACGTTCAAAGCAACAACACAAGTTTACTTGTGTCTGATCACCACAAGAAGACTTGTAATTCTCATTCATGGAGCCAAATTAGCGCAAATATACCGAAAAGTAAGTTTTAACTCTATATATGCAGCTCAATTCTCTACATCATGTTCTACAAGAGAAGCCTATTTTCGGAGGCTTGCAAGATCAGTTTAATCGGCATACTCACACTAAATTTACTGCATCCAATTAAACTGGGGGCTACACTAAACATATTCTGTGCCAATTCTTGGAGCAAATTTTTGAAATTTTTTGAGTTTCAGTATTCATTTTATTTTTGAACCAATCTCTGTGGTTCTCCAAAGCTAATCTCTGCGGTTTATCTAAACCAATTTGTGGCTTTGTACTTTATTTAGTCAATCTATTCTTAAGGTCGATCATCATCCCTACAAGGTCAATACTTGTGCCATATTATTTTGAAAGTATTAGTAGCAGCAGAAAGTTGTCAGACTCAAGAAAACTTGGTATTTTAAGGTACTTTGTCGAGTAGTTCCAAGCTTTTAGGAGGTTCACATCAAGCATACAAGGCTTTGGACATGTACTACTGATGCTAAGGAACATTTTTGGCTACCCCATTACCCAGAAGTTGAAAGAAAAACCTATGAAAATTATCAACCAAGTCAGCCCCTATAAAGAGAAAATCTGGAATTTTCAGATTTGGGTTATTTTTGGCCATTTGCATGGCTCAGTCGCGTCTCCTTCCATGGGTTAGAATCATGTTCGCCATACATTACCTTGAAGCTAGTATATTGGACTACAAGTAGGAAAAATAATCATGTCATTCGCTGCTTTGAGGAGTGAGTTATGAAGTCTACAAGTTGGCATCTTGAAGCAGCCATTCTAGAAAAAACTGAACTGCAGTGAGTTTTGGTGGTATTGTTTCTTCATCTTAACATGTACCTATCACTGGGGTTATTGTTTATACATCAAATTGGGATGTTGTAGAGCATTTTAGAATCAAGAATCATCAAGAAATATAATGGGAAGTTCAAGGTACAAGCTCTTCAAGTCGACCAAATAATAAGGAAAAGCTGAATTTCCAAAAAATTGTTTTATTGAGGCTGTTTTGGGAGACCATTTGTGTCATCTTTCTGAGTTTCTTTGGCCGTTCGCTTCATCAATTCTTCAAGTACATATATTGTACTACATTCTCAAGCTAAGAACTGATCAGAATTATCATCCGAGCATGGTGCAAATCGTGCCTAAAGTTGGTCCCTTGAGCAGCAAAATGTCATCAGTTTTTTGATGAAGTTTATTTTGGGGCTGGTTTCTTAGTCTTCTTGGAAGTTCGTTTTGAGGGAGTTGATTCATCTTAGAGGCTGTAATTTTGAAGGACAACGTCAAGTTATAAAACAACCAGTTGATGGTTCGATCAAGCCCTTCTTATTCATTTAAAGTTTGCTTCATGAAGTGCAATTGTGTCTACCTTGGGGTTAAGTTTTCTTGGTTCATTGCCATCAATTATCATCAAGACCAATGTTTGTGGTTTTGTTACCATGTTTAATTAAGCATGGAGGCTTCTTTACGTCGAAGTGTTCAGCGGGAGCTTAAGACTATTTTCTTATCAGATAAGTCCACGTATTTAAGTTGATTACATGATTATCATGTTGGAGATTAATTGTGCAGCTATATGAGTTGCCTAGCTACTGCTCATTGTCATTGAAGCTTCAAGAGTCAAGACCCACATGTGAGTTTGGTGTTTGTCAGTTGAGCTAGTGAGTGGCTTTCACCGGTGTGAGTGAAGCGTGGGGACTATAGGTCTTTTCAGTCAAGACGCATGGTTTCTTCTTCAAGACCTAGGGGCTATGTTTGGGCCAAAAATAATATTTCTTGGCGAATGCTTTGCATAAGAGCCTATTTGACCAATTCTTACGGTTTACGTTATGATTAATGTGTTTCCCTTCGATTTGAACTCATGCGTGGCAAGGATTTGCGGTTGCTTAAGGAATCCTCTAAAAATCCGAGGAAGATTTGATATGCCTTGTTCCGTAAGAAAGAACAAATCCTAGTGTTCACTATATAAAGGGGTCAAGGCATAGGAAGAAAAGGGTGCATCTCAACGATTCAATACAACATTTGCACACTGCAAAACAAGCCTCTCTAGAGCACCTCTACCAGAAAGATTCATCGAGTATTTTTGTCCACCAAATCCTTATTTATAGGCATCCCCCGCTGCTACTCACCAAAGCCTCATCCGTGAGCACTATCCGCTTCTACTCACCAAGCCTCATCCGTGAGCGAACAGTCCACCACCGCTTCATAAAGACCGATCCGTCGGTGAATATCTGCAAAGCCATTGTTAGGGTGAATAATTTTAGCAAATATCTCAAGTTTGTCAGAGAATCCTTTGGCGAACGACCTGCAATCCTTGATTATAGCTATGCTCAACCACACCGGTCCGAGTAAGATACGTCCACTTCGCAAGGGGAGGAGAAAAATCCTAGTTGTTCTTCAGCTAGGTCTGTGAAGAACCTAAGTGCCGGCCTGACCAGCGCCCGTACGACAGTTGTTTGAGAATAAGTCAGAAGGCGAACAAGCATCAAGATCAAGGTTGTACCTGACCCATAGGTACTGGCACGCCTCAAGCCTGGTTGTTCGAGAAAATTCATTTTCACACCGAACACATCAGTCACTTAAGGAGGAAGTCAGTAGGCGAACGAGAACAAAATACAAGATTACACCTAACAGAATAGTGTTGGCACGCTTGCAAGCTGATTGTTCGGAAAAATTCAAATTCACCTCGAACCCTTTGTATAGCATGGCTATATTCCCTGACAGCAGAACGACGACCCTAACTCAGATAGCCATAAGGTAATTCAACTCGAACGGCTACACTACACGAACCATTGTGGAAAGCCAACCTTGGCGAAAAGCAAAACTATACTTGAGCTACTGTGAAACAGGTTAATTAGGCGTACTACATTACACTGGTACAGGGAGGTCTTGATCTAAACTGGGAACTGAGCCCGTGCATCAAGTCTAAACTCTGAAGTCGGCTGGAACCAAATTGAAGAGGGTATATTGGACATCAAATTCAGCGACGGTGTGTTCAAGATACCACCTTCGATTATCCACGGGTCCACGGAAGCCATCTTTCTGAACCTGATCAGCTTTGAGCAGCGCTACCATCGCTACTATTCCAGCATCCTTTTTTATGTCATACTCCTAGATTGGATCATCATCACTAGCAAGCATATTGGCATATTCAGAACCGGTTGAATCCAGAGGAGGATTACATATGAATCAAAAAATTGAGCCGACAACTAGAAATCCAGACAGGGATGGAAATAATATCTACCGTGAAACAAACCAACTGTGAAGTGACCAGAAACTGGTGTAACTATAAGACTTCGATCTTCCCATTTATTTAATTACAGAATCATCTCGTCTCACAGGCAACAACCACTTCCCAAAAAGAAACAAAGGCAACACAAGTAGTTTATAGTTCTTGACAAAAGAAACAAAAATCTCTCCAAGCGGAATATGAAAAACAGTATTCGGCTTCCGAGGAACTGTATCACATCCGAAACACATCCTCAAAACCTATCTGCTCCTGTAATTCAACCACATCACTGTCTGGCCCTAGAACACAAAAGCAATACAGTCGTTTGCTATCAGTTTTGCTGCATCCACTGCATTATATCCTTACGTATAACTCCCCCAAAGCTACCTCGGGTGTAGTCAGGCCTAAATGCATCAGGTCTATTTGTGAATAAGTTCCTATACTGAGTCATAGTCCCAGAAGCCCTTGCTCTCATCATCATGGAAATTGAAGGGAGGGTTTTAGGCATCCCATTTGCAATTGAAGAAAACATATGCCTATCAGATTCCTGATTTCTGATCTTCTGGGTATGGCCAGGATTTTTCAGGTGGGATGAGTTTACCTGCTTTGTAATGCTCATGCCCGAGCTAGGACCATTTTTAGGGAGTTTGAGTTCAGGCGGAGCTCGAATATTAGCTGATGGTTTCATCCGATCAAGCCAACGTAGGATCCAGTTCCCAAGGTTTCGGCCCAAGTCTATGTCTCTTTGCTGTATGTTCTTGTGAACACGGACCGCTACGCCAAACATGGCACGAGTTCGCCTAAAAAAACCGAAATCAAAATCATTATGCCAGTCAAACAATTACTGAAAAAGACAAGTAGTTCAGCACCAAATGATTTGATGTTGCCAACTTGCCAAGTGATGTAATTAACAAGTATCAACATCAGTGAACATGGTCCTCAAATCCAATGGAAGAAAAGACTCTTCCAATCATCAGAGGTTCTACCAACTTTATTTTTTCCCTTTTCACGGTATGTGTAATCATTGAAAACCACATTGAAAAAATAAAGAAACGATAACAAGTGTAACCCAAGAAACACAAATCAACGTTTCAAAAATATTATTTTGATGCATTTCTTTGGGGGAGGGGGGCACAATCTCTGAAGGACAAAGTGTAGCTTCGCCATTAGTATCAGATCTTCGTAGAAACAGTGAACATTACAAAAGTAAGTGATTGGATAGGAATCATTGAAAATATTGGATGATAATCATTGGTTGGCATTAGCATCTTCAGGGTACGTAAAATCATTGAAAATAAAATTGACAAAAGAGAGAAACCAGAACAAGTCTAAGCCAAGAAAGAAAGAAAAATCAACATATTTGCATCATAATATTTTGATGCATATCTTTGGAGGGAGGGGAGGGGGCAAGTTTAGTTTTTCCATTAGTATCCGGCATCAAGCATTTACTGACATGCAGTGAGCTTTACAAAATTATTCGACTAACAATCAAATGCTTATGCTAGTCCATAACAATCAAATGCTTATTCTAGTCCATGTTACTACACTCAAACACAAGAATCAAAAATCATAATATATAGACTTTACATACGTAAGCAACAAATGGAAATGTAAGTGTTTTGTTCAATTCAAAACACAAAGACAGCAGTCATATTCTAATTACTTGGTTCATACACAAAAACTAAAAGTAGCATAAGAAGGAAAAAGCCACTGCCCTATTGCACCTAATCTCATCTCAATAACACAAAGCCAACCAAATCATAGACAATAAAATCCAACAAACCTTAAACTTATCAAAACCAATTTTGAATCGAAACATTCAAATTGGAAATATAAACTAATCGATCCAACCTTGACCAATCCATTAGGCAACAGGAATGAAATACCTGTGGGCAAAGTCGCGGATCTTGGGGTGCTTAGAGCTAATGACACGGCGCTGAATCCTCAAAGCGAGTCTATAGGTTCGTCGCAGACCCAAGAAATAGGCGGTTCCCAATGTGATCTCCCACAGCACCATTCTTCTTCTTCTTCTTTGTTTGTTGGTTTTTGGTTCGTGAGATTTTGATGTTTTCGTATGGGGCCGCCAGAAATTTCGTTAGTCGCCTCCCGTCGTCATCTGGGACGTCTGATCTTACACTCGACCTCTCATCTCAGCCGTATGTTTGTATTCTTTAGTGGGTTGTGAGTGTTGTCCAAGTTGAATCCCAATATTGAGCTCTACCCGTTAAAAGCCCAAGGTTCGGTTCAGCAACCCGAAATTAGACTTAGTTATGCAAGTAAATGAAACTATTCGAGGGCGATCGATCTTATTCCTCATAACTTGGTGATAGCAAGAGAAATTATTCATCCAAATAATGGTGCTTTCGTTGAGAGACTAGCAAACTTCTCATCAGTTTATTGATGCTTCTTATTTGAAGATTGATCGATCATTGACACCAACAAAACGAAAATATAATGAGCTCAAGAATCTTCTAAATGTGACCTATGTTCATCAATTGATGAAACAAAACCATCTTAGTTAGTTTACGAACAAACAACACATTGTTAGCTAGAAAGCAAACACATCAAGTTCTCAACACAATAGACGATGTCTCAATCAAAGTATCGACCCAAAAGAAATGGAGAAACTATTAGACAAGGTCAGATCTCATTGACATTCACGATAGTTTGCTACTGTCAATTTCGTAGACTACTTTTGGCGACCGACATTGAACATCCAGAAAGTGTCATATATGGCAAAAAGGCTACGTGTCTACTTTTTTAAAGAATAATATCAATGATTTCATTAAATGGGAATACAATATCACAATCATGAGAGATATCAATGGTAAAAATAAATTACATATTTTTCTCCTGAAACACCAACAATTACAGTGGACAAGAACCGATAGAGGTTCAACTGTAACCTAACCTAATCCAGAAGTCTCAATATATCCTTACAATCAACCTCAAGAAACAACTATTTCAAACACTACATGCCAAAATTACCAGCATATATGCATATGTAACTTCCTCATTACATTGAAAACAAGAACTAACCGACATTAAAATAGTCTTTGAAAACGACACTATAATCATGACTCATCCCACGACACTACCAAATGATCACCCTACCATCCACCAAACAACCTACCAAAACCCTAAACTCCTCGCTCAAAAAAGAGGCCCAAAAATCTTGCTCAAAGAGGAGGGACTATTAACCCATTCCATAACAAACCAAAACTACAACTAAATAAAAATTAAAACCCATACCTAGACCCAACAAGGGACCAGGCCCACCCACACCCAATGGACTCGCTGGCATGCTCTCTGCTGGTGGAAGAAAACTCATGTAGTAGGCTTATGGTTTAGGGTTTAGTGTTTGAGGGTTTAGGATGTAAAATTAAATGTTGATGCAGCTTACAAAAACATTGATAGAAGGACAGAGTTAGGTGGCATTTTCTGAGACCACGAGGGTCTCTGTTTGGGCGTCTTTTCCATCCCTATTGCAGCTACTAGTTCAGCACGACAAGGTGAGCTCCTGGCTCTCCTTGAAGGTCTCAGATTAGCTAAGGATCATGATTTTATTCCTCAGATTGGCGAAGTACTAGTAGATGCAATTTTGACATGAGCCTTAGATAACTATGGGTTAGGACACTTGATCTGAGAGAGGAATTGAGCTTAGCCTCGGGGGCGCAGCAGCTTCATTTTGTCAGAGATCAGTTAACATAGTAGCACATAGGCCATACATGCTCTAATGTAATGATCTGTGATCAATGAAATTCATTTAACCTTTAAAAAAATATGTTATTAAATATCCATAATTATTTTTGTTTAGCAACGGATAGGAATAGCTTTGACCAAAAATAAACGAGCCAACGGATAAAATAGTAGAGAAACAAAAACAAAAATGATAAGCCTCCCCATATCATAGATAAAGTCTCAGAATACAGACTACACCTCTCTCTCTCTGTGACTCTCTCACCATGCAAAGACAGTCCCTGGGCTCACCGCTCTCCAAGCTCCACCAGGCCCACAGCGGCGACGACAAGCGCCCCTCCAAGGACATTTTTGCCTTTTCTGCCTCCTCCTCTCCCGACGAAAGCGAAGCAACAAAGCCGCACCGACTGTCGTCACCACCGCCCACGTCCCCGGATAAAGTCATCCACGTCATCCCTATCCTCACCGTCCTCTGCTTCCTCATCCTCTTCCTCTTCTCCCACACTCCCTCCCCCTCAGGTACTACTCACTCGATCTCCTCTCTCCTCATCAAGCCCTCACCGTCCTTGTTTTTATCTCGTTTCTAGATTTGGCTCAGTTCAATGGCTTCACTCGACTCCCTTCAGCCAAGCGCATAGGTACTACAATGCCAGTTTTTCCAATGTCCCTTCAGCTTAACATTGTGAGTCAATTCTGTTTTGCTTCTCTGTTGTAGATTCCGCTCACCAAGATATCGGCGTCCGGCGATTCATCGACATAAGGAAGAGCGATGTTTTGGTGATTCGGAGTCTGAGGGAGCTAGGATCCGAGCCCCGGAAACTCGGCCCGAGATCTCGCTCCCACAGAAAAATCGCCGAGTTTAAACGTACTCCTAGTTGGTAACAGCTGGAAGTTCGTACTCGACCGTTAACTGCTTTTGGTCGGAATTTGCCAGCTGTAATAGAATATGGTGGCGCCCACGAGCGCTCCCTCTTTGTGTGGGGTGCGTAGATTTCCCGTGATGCCGTCTTGGTCGGTAACGTTATGTATGGAAAAATATGAGGATAATTAGGGTTGTAGATATTGTTTTTTTCGAATTGGAGTAAAACAATAAGTGTTTTAGGACAATGAGATATTTTTGAAGCTGGGTTAATGGATGTTTAGGGTTAATGGATGTTTAGTAAAGGCGGAGAGGTGTGAAGGTGGGTGTTACCGCAACACGTGTCTGGCGGGTAAGAGTTACTTGTGCGAATAAGCATAACTTTCAACACATAACCAATAACCATTTTACAAGCATCAAAATTATTGAATTGTAAACTTTAGGGCATTGCATACGTAATCAATATTAATTAAGCCAATTTGGCTTATAGAACTATCAAAGTTTAAACATTCAATAACCCTAAATTGACCCTTACATGAAATTCAATCTACCAAATTCAAAATTTAGAAAAAGGGTGAAAATGTGAACAACCAAATCAGAAAACCCAAAAATACCGAGAAAGAGAATCATGCGACATGGAGGAGAACTAGAAAGCAATTCATCTAGGATAAAATTTTCAAAATTCAAATAAACAAATCAGTTGAATTACACTACCCATAATAATTGCACGCATCTTCCTCCTCTCTACGTCTCCCACTGATCAACTTCTCAACAAAAAAACCTCTTCTCCCATCTCTACGCTTCTTGCTTATACAACTTAATCATTTTTGTCAATCATTGTAAATTATAAGCCCTTTGATGCATAAAATGGTGTTCTTTTCCTTTGCTTCATCATATTTGTTATGCTTATACAAGTTCATTCCTCATATTATAGTTGATGTGTCGTTAGCTCAAACTGGTGATGGCATTGCTAAGTGTGAAGTCCTTAAATGGGTTGTGAAATATGTCAGTTCTTCAGCTTTGCATTCCTCTACGTCTGCATTCCGTTAACGTAAATTACATGTTAGAATTTGTTTACATGTTCTTTGATCTCTGCTATGGCCAGTGGCGGAGCCTGAAGCTTGTTAGGTATAATGCTAATAACATCTTATGCATGACTAAGTACAGTGAAGTGTCACTTTCAATTAAATTAGTTGCGTGGAAAGAAAAATGATCTGGTGGTGTCTTTTATCTTTATATATATTAAAGGAAGCGGGGGGAGATTACTGTTCACATGAACAGTCCCCCCAGCTGCCATTATTTTATGTTATTTTTTTTTAGACTGCCACTTTTTTTCTATTAAGTTTTTTTTCGGATCTAGCCTTTAGTTTTTTCTTTTATATATATAGATTCAGTTTTGCTCCTCAATTTAATTTGTAAAATTTGTGATTAAATCTAATAGCTTTCAAATGCATATTATCAAATATATGGTCAAATCTTAAATACATTGGATTTAAGGTTTAAGGGTTAGAGATTTAAGGTTTAGAAATTCAGATTTAATGTTTATACATATTAACAAATTTATGACCAAATCTCAAACATATTGAATTTAAAGTTTAGGGGTTATGAATTTAGGGTTTAGGGGTTTAGGGTTAGGAGTCCGGATTTAAGGTTTAGGGGTTGTGCTAGCTGCCATTTTTTTCCTGTTCAGTTTTTTTTGGGCTGCCACTTTTTTCCTATTCAGTTTTTTTTCTCGAGTCTAGCCTTCAGTTTTTTCTTTTTTATATATATATATATAGATTTAGTTTTGCTCCTCATTTAATTTGTAATTAAATCTAATAGGTTTCAAATACATATTAACAAATATATGACAAAATATCAAACACATTGGATTTAAGGTTTAAAGGTTAGGGATTTAGGGTTTAGAAATTCAGATTTAAGGTTTATGCATATTAACAAATATATGACCAAATCTCAAACATATTGAATTTAAGGTTTATGGGTTATAGATTTAGGGTTAGGAGTTCAGATTTAATGTTTAAGGGTTGTGCTATTTTATTTGGGTTTTAGAGAGTTGTTGTACAATATTAACCGAACTAGCAAAAACCGACTTTGGCTAGACAACCAATATCAGGGCTAACTTCATCTCAATTAAATGCATTTATTTTTATTTGAGTTTTCAGAGAGTTGTTACACAATATTGATAGTGTAAGAGTGAGACTTCCTTACAATATCAGAGTCAGGGCAAATTTACGATCTCAGTCCGAAGGCTGTCGGATTTATAACTAGAGGAATGAAATTTTATCCACATTTAAAAGAGATGACACCTTCTGTTAAAGGACCGGAGACATGCAAATCATGTATACACCACGTTTAACAGACCTTTTCTCAAAACATATAATTCATGAATCGGAGGATCTGAATTTTGCTCTATGGTAAACTTATTTGATGATGTATACAGCAAGTCGGGGAACTTGTATATGTCCACCTAATACACAAGAACAAACATGGTGGAACCACCGCACCCCAGTACTCTACTCCATTTTAAAGACTGTCAACCCTAGAATAATTCTATTTAAGGATGTCTATTTTTTATCAAAATAAAAGGAAAAATTTAAGAAACTGGGGTTTATAGAGAAAAAAATCTCCCTTCGACAGTGGTGATGAGATGTGATTTACTACATTGTGGTGGGCGACATATATAACAGAACCATTTTGGCCTTTGCTTCAAAATATACATGTTTTGGTGTTCAAGTCATTATCTCGATCATATGCAACTGCAAAGGAGAAGCAGAAGACATGAAGCTTATTGCCCTGCAAGAACAGAAAAGCAAAGAGCACCGAAACAAGACCGACGATTGATTAGGATTAACCAGTGGCGGAGCCAAGATTTGAACTTGAATGAGGAACTAACAAAATGTAATTATAATTTATACAAAAAACACACATAAAACTAGATTTTTTTAAAAAATAAATACAAGAAAAAATCTATTTTTTGGGAAAAAATACAAGGAAAAAGATCAATATTGGAAAAAGAAAGGAAAGAAATGTGTCAATATTGGGAAAAAGAAAGGAAAGTAATGGAAATTAAATTTAGTATTAGAAAAGAGAGAGAGAGAGAGAGAGAAAAAAAAAGGAAAAATGTGCTTGGTTGGTTTCGAACACATGCCTTTTGTGTCACGACCCGAACCTAATAGTTACATATTTACCGGGTTGTAAATGTTACTGAGGATATTTAGCAGCATAAATATTATAAGTTATCGCTCGAGCTTATTTTTGAGTTTTTTCTGGAATCGGTACATAGTGGATTTAATGCCCCGAAGTCATAGTACGCATTAATACGAGCTCGTCGGTATGTCCTGATTATTTTCTGGAGCAACGAACAATTTATGTGAATTTATGAAGATTACAGTAATTTTCAATTACTGTTTGTTTTTACAGTAAGAGACCCTAAAAGATGATTGTCCATTAAATCGATAATTTAGGAAAGTTTCCTTTAGAAAAAGTCTTAGAGGACGTTAATACGAACTCGTGGACATGTCGTGCATTTTAATCAGAGTTTGTATGTGAAAGTTATTAGTAAAAATATAAAGTTACTGTGCGATAAAACATTATAAAATCAAAATATTTGAAGTTACTGTTCACGGTAAAAATTCTATAAATATGAAAACTTACCGAGATGAAACAGTACAAAGTAAATCGGAGAAAAAGTTATTGTGCTGCTCCTCGACGGCGATTTTTCTCCTGAGCTTTCGCGCGGCCTAGCGCTGCCATCAGGCCAGCACAAGTGGCGAGGTGGGTATCAAACTGAAGTTTAAACCGAGACCTCCATTTCTGGGTAGGTGAAATAGGTATGGTTTTGTTCGTCTTACTGAGTACATCAATCCTCTAGAACCTTATAGCTCGATTCATTGTGTGTAAGTCGAATTTGAGATTCAAGATTTTAGAGTTTTTAGCCCCAAATCTGATTAAACTGTTCTTGATCAAATTGAACTGTTTAGATTGATGAGATGTGCAATGTATGAAATTTTGGCAGCAATCAAAACTGGCTGGAATCCCGTAAGTTGGGCAGTTTTTCATGCCCAATAAATCAGTAAAAATGAGAGAAGCCTAATGGTGGAATTTCCTAATTTTCAGAGAATTTTTAGTTCGGTTTCAGATTTTCTGAAGTTTTACGATATTAATGGTTAAAATTTGATAACCGGGTATCAAAATATTACTGTTAAACAGTTGAACTATGAGTGAATTGATCACTTTCAAAGGGTACGTAGGCACCCCGATCGATTGTGCGGGTGCAGTCACAAATATTGGAAATAACATAAAAGGTCATGGTGTACGTGTTAAAAAGTAGGTAAAGGGTTATCCGTTTCTGTGGAGGTAGTGCTAACATCTCCCTTGAGGTGGATCTCGCAGAATTTACATATGATTAAAAGGGGTTAATCCGAGGTGGTTCTTGAGATTATGAGTCACTAACTAGTGAGATTTTCACAAATTTCCTCCATGTTGAACACAATACATTGCATAATAGCAGAAGTCTAAGTAAATAACAGTGAGGCGCGTTCTGCAGTGTGTCCTAACATCGCTCTAATAGTGGGGCATAAGCTGCAGTGTGTCTTAATGTGGCAGATTAACAGCCACCAAACACCCTCTTTAGGGTGAAAAATATTTCGATAAATGAGAAATATAAGTTGGAGCTCAAATTGTTACAGTTTGTTAAATCTTTGAAGTTCAAAACTCTGAACAACTACACGTCCGAAATTGACCTTATAGGAAAGAAGTGGAAGAACACTACTTTCTAATCTAAATAGGGTTGCTCTAAACTTATGTAGAAATTGATTCCGATCTGATATTGAGGCTAACTTTGTCTAGGACACATGCTTTTGCTGTTTTGGCCACTCACAAACTTCGGCTACAATTTGCTTCACCTCTTTCAAACATCAACAATGACAAATAAATTATAGTTTTTTTAATTGAGAACGATAATCATTAATCAAATGTAGGCAAACAATATAAACATGATCTGTAACATCCCGTACCTAAAAGTTACCTTTTCACAGAGGTTTACGAGTTACCGAGGATTTTTAATTGCGATCGGTAATTCGATAAGTTATCGCTCGAGTTAATTTTTGAGTTTTTCTAAGTTCTCCAAATACCTGATTTAATGACTCGATGTTGTAGTACGTGTCGACACGAGTCTCCCTGTATTTTCAGAATATTTTTCGGAGCTTCGGTTTATTTTCTACGAATTTTCGAAGTTTCCGGTAACTTTTAATTATCAATCCGGTAAAAAAGGAGAATTACCATTTAACCTTTTTACTTTTCACCTTCTTTGAATCTGAGCCGTTGGATTGATTTCAAATTGAATCTGGACCGTTCAATTCCCTATAAATAAGGGAAGAGTTTTGACTCGGTCAAAACTCCCCTACCCGGTCAACTCGAGCTCCCCGAGCTCTCCTCCTGCTTCGGTAATCTCTACTCGACGCCGGCGATTCCGGCCACCGTTCGCCGGCCGACAACCACCAATCTCTTCCTCTTCTCATCCTCTTCAAAACCCCCTTACCAATTTCTTCAAGTATCCATTGTGGGAGAGGATCGGTCGACGAAGAGCTCGACTGTGCTCCGATCGAGTTTTCTGAATTTGGCCACGACAGAGAGCGCGAGTGGTGGTGACAGCTTCGCCTCTTCGTCCTTGTTCATTCTGTGTCCTCAGTTTTCAAAGAAGAGGCCTGAGGAAGGAGATTCGAACGGAAGAAGATTTGAGCTTCCCGGCCGTCGTTTTGTGTCTTCCGGTCACCGGTGATGACAAGTGAGGTATGAAAGATCACCTACTCATCAAGCTCTATGTATCTGTGTAATTATAATTGAGTATGGTTGAGTTTGGAAGAAATTGAGGTTTTGGCAGAGGAGGACCACCGTGCGTGCTGCCGTGCACGACGACGGCGGGTGGTTATCTATGTAATTCTGGCTTTTAAATTAGTATGTGGTATTGTTGCAGTGATTTGAGATGCTTGATTCTCAGTTTTGTTGAGGGATGAGAAATCTAGGTTTTTGGGCAATGTGGGTGTTTGACGACAGCAGTAGTGGCTGCTGTGTTCGACGGCGGGAAACGACAGTAGTAGCTTGTGGTCATGAGTGTTTGAGTTTGGTTTCTGGGCTGAACCTGTATGGAAATTAAGTTGATGATTTGGAGCACTTGCATTACAGTGACGGGGTAGTGGAGAAGGTTAGTTGCAGAGCCATACCATGATGCTTAGAATGAGGACTTGATGATCTAGAAGCTTGATGGAGGTTAAGATTAATCGTTAAAAGTTTTGGTTGTCTTGTATGTTGGCTAGTTGATATTCCATAGTTAATCATGGTGTTTCGTTTCCAAAAGGGTGAAGAGTTGGATAATCATAACGAAGAACTAATGTTGGCTTTAGGTTGAATTGTTGCTGCTGTTATCAATAGTTGCTGCGGTTATCACTAGTTGCATGGTTGTTGCCGTTATTGAAGTAGCTGTTATTTTTCTGTTGATGACGAAAGTTGTTTGATTAGTATTGTTTTGGAAGAATTAAGATTATACTTGGTGACTTGTTGTCAAAGGTAGTGTGGAGTGCATGATAAAGCTAGAACAGTATATAAGGGGGAAGTGTGATTGAGTGAAGAAGGAATAGAATAATTATATTAGATACTTAGAAGTATCATTTGATGATTGATGATGGATGAGTCAGACATCAAACGTGGAAGCACATTAAGGAGAGGTGGATGTTTCTTTGGATTCAATGGATGGATATCCTATGGGTGTTCATGGTAGATTTAGTGTTGAGATAACAATAAGTGTCGAAGTGAGCGAGCTGTACGCTTTTAAATGTGTGCGCTTATGCTATTTAATTATTATTCTTGCATCCAAAAAAATTAATATTAATTTTGGAACAGGACGCGAAGAGGCTCGTGTTGGAGACTTGGCTTGAGCGGAATTCGGGTTTTCGTCAGGCTAAGGCCTCAGTCTGTGAGTGGACTTTGTTTTTAAATTAACTTGCATGACATAGACTTTATTTGTTTTCTCCTTTATTTATGTGATTTCCTCAATTTAATGTTTTACGGTGATTTTGGGAAAATGAGGATTTACTATTTTAAAGATAAACGAGCCGGGAAAGAGGTTCCTACCTTTCCCGGGGATTTAAAGGATTTTCCCGGATTATGGTTTTACTGGTTTTCACCGTTTTGGGATTATGGAGAGGGATGTTTTAAAAAGGAGAAATTTGGCTTTTGGATTTAAAGGGTTTTAAAGTAAAGGCAGAGAACCGGTTTTTGGTTCCTGGAAAGGTTTTTAAATGCAATGTATTTGGGGTGAAGTCAGGGAGATTTGACTTGGTTTTCGATTTATTATTCCCACGAGGTTTTACGAGGTTTTACAGGTTTTACAGGTTTTAAAAGGATTTAAAGGATAATGATATATATTGCATGCTAGCATGGACCCTCTCCAGATGGAGCGGGTACCATCTCTGGATTGTAGCAGGTCTGACCCTCTTCGGTGGTAGCTGGTCATTATGACCCTCCCGGATAGAGCAGGTCAGGACCCTCTTCGGTGGTAGCTGGTCAAAAGACCCTCCCGAATAGAGCAGGTCAGGACCTTCTCCGATGAGCTGGTCAATGGACCCTCTCGTGGTAGAGCGGGTCGGTTTTCTCGTGGATGAGGTTAACACCCCACATAATTGTTTATATTTGAGCCAAGACATTATTTATGTTTTACTTGCATGCAGATTTTCCTAGGAAAACTTAGAGGGAGAACATTAAAGGAATTAGAGCTTTTAAGTTTTATTTTTGTCCACTCACCCTGACAGTTTTCAATGTTTCTCCCCTGGGCCTTTCGTTTTCAAATGCCCAGTGGTGCAGGGTTCTCGAGCGGAGGTCATGCGCGTACAAGAGTCGAGGCATAGTCGATCAATCCGTTGCCGCTTGAAATTCTTTAGGGTAATCATCTTTGTAGACTGCTCTGACTAACCCACTTTAGCTAATTAAGTAGGTTAGGGAGCAGGATGCCTTCATGAGTTAGGGTTTGTTGTTAGATACTCATGGAAGTGCTGACTTGCTAGGTAGGAAGGGTTGGCCATTTCAAGGGGGTTTCGGTAAGAAGTTCCCTTGAGGTGGTCCCCGCAGGATTTACTCCGAGTTAAAAGGATTTAACTTGGGGTGGGTCCTGACATGATCCGTCTTCGCAGACTATGTAAAAAGTGAACCATACGAAACTACCTATAGTCTAAGCAATTGCAATGTCGAAAACCATATCCTTGAGGCACAGAAGTAACCAAGCAACCAAGATCAGAACTTGTCAACACTTGTCAACTTATTGAACAAAACCAGTATCACCTTACCTAGAAAGGACATCTCCGAGATCATCTCATTAAGCCTAACCAAAGAATGAAGCCTTAATCCCACACCCTGACCTAAATAGTGTTGGCCCAAGACCCAAGTAAGGGCTTGACAGCAGGGAATCACCAACTCCGCCGTCAACCTTCACATCGGTCCCGACCACCACCGATCCAATCTTGAAAGCAACCAAATTGTTCTCGGTAGCCACCAAAGTGATCCTGACAGCAAGTCTGGTCCCTGCAACCTTCATATCGGTCCTAATGACCTCCGATCTAATACCGGAAGCAAAATTGATCCATGTAGCCTTCACATCGGTCCTGATGACCTCTGATTTAATCCCGGCAGCAACCAAATTGGTCCTTGTAGTAAAACCTGTCCCTACAACAACCTAATCGGTCAAGGCAGCCAACCTTGTAAGGACCCACCTCGAGTTAAACCCCTTTAATCCGAAGTAAATCCTGCGGGGACCACCTCAAGGGAACTTCTTACCGAAACCCCCTTGAAATGGACAACCCTTCCTACAAACCAACTTAGTACTTCCATGAATATTTAAAAACAACCCCTAACTCATGAAGTCATCCTGCTCCCCAAATCACATCTACGTTTCACTAACCTATTCAACTAGCTAAGCTGGGTTAGTCAGAACAGTCTACATGGAAGTTTTACCTAAAACAATGTGTAAGCAGCAACGAATTAATCGACTATGCCCCGACTCTTGTACGCGCAACCTCCGCTCAAGAACCCTGCAACACTGGGCATTTGAAAACGAATGGCCCAATGAAGAAACATTTAAAAACACATTAGTGTGAGTGGACAAAAAATAAAAGAATAAAAGATAAATATCTTTTACTGCTCTTCCGTTAGTTTTCCAAAATCTACATGCACGCAATTCATAGAAAATGAATAGATAAATCATAAAGCAAATCCCTTGGCTCAAATCCATAATTAAATGTGGGGTATTAACCTTAACCACGAGAAAACAACCGACTCACTCTACCAAGAGAGGGTCTATTGACCGGCTCAATCGTAGAGGGTCTCATGACCCGCTCTATTCGGGAGGGTCCAACCGACCACCTTCCACCTAAGAGGGTCCTGACCTGCTCTATCCGGGAGGGTCCTACTGACCAGCTACCACCGAAGAGGGTCAGACCAGCTACTATCCAGAGAGGGTACCATCTCCATCTGGAGAGGGTCCATGCTAGCATGCAATACATAACCATATCCTTGAAAATCCTTTAAAAACCTCGTGGTAAAATAATTCGAAAACCAAGTCAAAATTCTCATGACTTTACCCCAAATATATTGGATTTAAAACATTTCCAGGAACCCGAAACCGGTTCTCTGACTTTACTTTAAAATCGTTAAATCCAAGTAGGGCTGGCTCCGGTCCACTTCGGTTCGGTTTATACCCCAAACCGCGAACCAAACCAATGTTATACTTCGGTTCGGTTCGGTTCGGTTTTTTACTATTCAAGAGGCCAAACCGCAAACCAAACCACACCTACGGTTCGGTGCGGTTCGGTTCGGTTTTTCGGTTTTTTTTTCCAAATTCATAATTTTACATCTTATTATCATTATAGTGAAAAATGGTTATAGTTCACAAAGTTGCACATTTATTTACAACCTAATAAACAAGTTATACAACATTAGTATGCATATTGTGATTCCGATGACTAAAAGTAAAAAGTTAAAATTCGACCGTCAGATATGATCATTATGAAGAAATATGTATGTGGGAAAAAATTCAACTGGATCCGACAAAGTTAAGGGCTCGATCGAAACGGTCAACCCTGATCCATCGTCACTTATCACACGGAAACACTCATATCTACCTCTATATTACGTATTTTTGTCAAAACTTCTACACGAAAAACACTCACGTAGATGAGACGCAACCGCCCATATAAAAATTTTGAGAGATTTACCTTCCGACGATAGGGCTCTCCCTAGGGAATAATAAAGGTAAATAGGGTTGACCGCTACAATCGGCACCGAGACGTTACCCGAATTACGTGATTTTTTAACCAAAGCTGTATTTCATCATTCCGAACACATCTTATTTCACGAGTTTTTTGATAATTTTGCTTCTATGTAGAGTTGGTTCATAAAGTTGTGCATTTGCTTAAAACCTAATAAACAAGTTATACAACATTAGTATGCATATTGTGATTCCGATGACTAAAAGTAAAAAATTAAAATTCGACCGTCAGATATGATCATTATGAAGAAATATGTATGTGGGAAAAAATTCAACTGGATCCGACAAAGTTAAGGGCTCGATCGAAACGGTCAACCCTGATCCATCGTCACTTATCACACGGAAACACTCATATCTACCTCTATATTACGTATTTTTGTCAAAACTTCTACACGAAAAACACTCACGTAGATGAGACGCAACCGCCCATATAAAAATTTTGAGAGATTTACCTTCCGACGATAGGGCTCCCCCTAGGGAATAATAAAGGTAAATAGGGTTGACCGCTACAATCGGTACCGAGACGTTACCCGAATTACGTGATTTTTTAACCAGAGCTGTATTTCATCATTCCGAACACATCTTATTTCACGAGTTTTTTGATAATTTTGCTTCTATGTATAGTTGGTTCATAAAGTTGTGCATTTGTTTAAAACCTAATAAACAAGTTATACAACATTAGTATGCATATTGTGATTCCGATGACTAAAAGTAAAAAATTAAAATTCGACCGTCAGATATGATCATTATGAAGAAATATGTATGTGGGAAAAAATTCAACTGGATCCGACAAAGTTAAGGGCTCGATCGAAACGGTCAACCCTGATCCATCGTCACTTATCACACGGAAACACTCATATCTACCTCTATATTACGTATTTTTGTCAAACCTTGTACACGAAAAACACTCACGTAGATGAGACGCAACCGCCCATATAAAAATTTTGGGACATTTACCTTCCGACGATAGGGCTCCCCCTAGGGAATAATAAAGGTAAATAGGGTTGACCGCTACAATCGGCACCGAGACGTTACCCGAATTACGTGATTTTTTAACCAGAGCTGTATTTCATCATTCCGAACACATCTTATTTCACGAGTTTTTTGATAATTTTGCTTCTATGTAGAGTTGGTTCATAAAGTTGTGCATTTGCTTAAAACCTAACAAACAAGTTATACAACATTAGTATGCATATTGTGATTCCGATGACTAAAAGTAAAAAATTAAAATTCGACCGTCAGATATGATCATTATGAAGAAATATGTATGTGGGAAAAAATTCAACTGGATCCGACAAAGTTAAGGGCTCGATCGAAACGGTCAACCCTGATCCATCGTCACTTATCACACGGAAACGCTCATATCTACCTCTATATTACGTATTTTTGTCAAACCTTGTACACGAAAAACACTCACGTAGATGAGACGCAACCGCCCATATAAAAATTTTGGGACATTTACCTTCCGACGATAGGGCTCCCCCTAGGGAATAATAAAGGTAAATAGGGTTGACCGCTATAATCGGCACCGAGACGTTACCCGAATTACGTGATTTTTTAACCAGAGCTGTATTTCATCATTCCGAACACATCTTATTTCACGAGTTTTTTGATAATTTTGCTTCTATGTATAGTTGGTTCATAAAGTTGTGCATTTGCTTAAAACCTAACAAACAAGTTATACAACATTAGTATGCATATTGTGATTCCGATGACTAAAAGTAAAAAATTAAAATTCGACCGTCAGATATGATCATTATGAAGAAATATGTATGTGGAAAAAAATTCAACTGGATCCGACAAAGTTAAGGGCTCGATCGAAACGGTCAACCTTGATCCATCGTCACTTATCACACGGAAACGCTCATATCTACCTCTATATTACGTATTTTTGTCAAACCTTGTACACGAAAAACACTCATGTAGATAAGACGCAACCGCCCATATAAAAATTTTGGGACATTTACCTTCCGACGATAGGGCTCCCCCTAGGGAATAATAAAGGTAAATAGGGTTGACCGCTATAATCGGCACCGAGACGTTACCCGAATTACGTGATTTTTTAATCAGAGCTGTATTTCATCATTCTGAACACATTTTATTTCACGAGTTTTTTGATAATTTTTCTTCTATGTAGAGTTGGTTCATAAAGTTGTGCATTTGCTTAAAACCTAATAAACAAGTTATACAACATTAGTATGCATATTGTGATTCCGATGACTAAAAGTAAAAAATTAAAATTCGACCGTCAGATATGATCATTATGAAGAAATATGTATGTGGAAAAAAATTCAACTGGATCCGACAAAGTTAAGGGCTCGATCGAAACGGTCAACCTTGATCCATCGTCACTTATCACACGAAAACACTCATATCTACCTCTATATTACGTATTTTTGTCAAACCTTGTACACGAAAAACACTCACGTAGATGAGACGCAACCGCCCATATAAAAAATTTGGGACATTTACCTTCCGACGATAGGGCTCCCCCTAGGAAATAATAAAAGTAAATAGGGTTGACCGCTATAATTGGCACCGAGACGTTACCCGAATTACGTGATTTTTTAAACAGAGCTGTATTTCATCATTCCGAACACATCTTATTTCACGAGTTTTTTGATAATTTTGCTTCTATGTAGAGTTGGTTCATAAAGTTGTGCATTTGCTTAAAACCTAATAAACAAGTTATACAACATTAGTATGCATGCTGTGATTCCGATGACTAAAAGTCTAAAATTAAAATTCGACCGTCAGATATGATTATTATGATGAAATATCTATGTGGTAAAAAATTCAACTAGATCCGACAAAGTTAAGGGATCGATCGAAACAGTCAACCCTAATACGTCGTTAGTTATCACACGGAAACGCTCATATCTACCTCTATATTACATATTTTTGTCAAACCTTCTACACGAAAAACACTCACGTAGATGAGACGCAACCGTCCATATAAAAATTTTGGGACATTTACCTTCCGACGATATGGCTCCCCATAGGGAATAAAAACGGTAAATAGGGTTGACCGCTACTATCGACACCGAGACGTTATCCGAATTACGTGATTTTTTAACCATAGTCCTATTTCACCATTCCTAACACATCTTATATTACGAGATTTTTGATAAATTTTCTTCCATAATTAAAGTCTTTTTCCTTCCTACTACATAATTAAAGTCCTTTTAATTATGAGTTTATTTATATACTTATTTATTTATTTTTTTTTCCGGTTTTTCGGTCCGGTCCGGTTTCTACGGACCCCAAACCGCAAACCGGACCATACATACCCGGTTCGGTCCGGTTTTTGTTTTTCGGTTCGGTTTGTCTTCGGTTCGGTTTTTTTCGGTTTTCGGTTCGGTTTCGGTTCGGTTTTTTTCGGTTTTCGGTTTCGTATGGCCACCCCTAAATCCAAGAGCCAAGTTTCCCCTTTTTAAAAATCATTCCCCTCCATAACCCAAAATGGTGATAACTATTAAAAATCATATTCCGGGAAAATCCTTAAAAATCACGGGAAATGTAGGAACCTCTTCTCCGGCTCACTTATCTTTAAAAAGTATTAAATTCCCTTTTTTCCAAAATCACCATAAAACTTAAAATGGAGGAAATTCATAAATAAAGGAGAAACTTAATAAAATCTATTGCATGCATTAAATTTAAAATAAAAGTCCACTCACAGTACTTAATGCAGTCTCCTCAAGGCTTGGAACACTCCTCCAACGCCATCTCGAAAAATCCACATGGTCGAGTCCAGTCCCACGTTCGACCATCGGCTGTAAAATTAAACCAATATATTAGTCTTTCTATTGTTGACTTGATCTTTTCCTAGTTTGACTAGGAAATCCTATTTGACCAAGAGTTGACCAAAATCATTCCTTTTTAACAACTTTCAACCATTACGCTTAATTTCGAATATCGACTCGAAGTTTGGTTTCCGATTACGCCACCTAGCACATGTATTTTCTTTAATAAATCATTTGACGTTAGGTAACACATAGTAATTTGTGGAATTACTATGGACACCCAATTAACCACTTAACCAATTTATGGGTTATGAGTCGATATATCCGGTAAGAAATTATCCGAATTATTTACAGCGCCCAACTCGGTTTCTGACTAAGATTCCTGAGTTGCATAGAATCTCACTTAAAGATCCGGTTGTCTTAATTTAACCGGTTAACTAAGATTGTCCTTTCCCTTTTTCCTTTTATCGGTCAACTTTCCATTAATGGAAACCTTCTAAAAGGGAAAGTTTCCCAAAAATGGAAACCTCCTATTTTCGGTAAGTTTTCCATAATTAGCCTGAATTACAATTTAACGGAAACCTTGCGACTAAAAGTTTAACAAGGGAATTGATTTCTACCTCTTCGGCTCTGCCGGAAATTATGTTACTTCACCGGATTCCGGTCAACTTGCCGGAATCTATTGCCGGATTCCGGTCAACTTACCGGAATTGCGGCAGAGTTTCCCCGTTTTCTCCGAATCACCAAGTTCTTGACAAACAACAAAAACACCACAAATTAAACACCAAAACAACATCAATAACAATACATATGAGACACAATAACCAAACTCACCTAGAATCCACCCTCAAGACAAGCTCAGTAGCTCCGCAGTCTCCTCCTCGCCAGACTGTCGACCTGTAATACCTCCAAAAACTCCCTAACAGCTGCCTCAATTACCACCAGTCCCATAAAACACCCCCACCACCACCACTGTACCCTACCACCAACCACCCTAGCCACTGCCACTGTCTACACCTAAAACAACAACCTCCAAAACTCCCCTAAAACCTCTAAAAAACCTCGCCCCAGCTTCACCTCAGTTCCAGGATGTTTGCCGGAGCTAGGGCTTAAGAACCCAGAAAAACATAAGGAGAATGAGTTTTCGATCAAGACTTCGAATTAGGGGTTTAACAGCAGGGAAATGAGGTAGAAGAGGAGAGGAGCAAGCACATACCCTCACTTTGTCGAATCATCGCCTGAGTCACCAGAAAACGGCGAACACAGCCGAGCTCCTCCTCGGTCGATCTCCGTCGACGATTGATGAATGTCAAATTGAGTGCCTGGGCTTTGTAGAGGAGAATGAGAGGATCAGTTTGGTGGTGGTGCGCCATCAGGAGACGGCCTGATGCGACGGCGATGAAGATGACGGAGCAAAGGGGTCGAGAGGAGAGAGAGAGAGACCGGGCTCGAGTCAACGCCCGAGTTGGGTTTTGACTCGGGTCAACTCTCTCTCCCCCTATTTATACCCAAATCAACGGCTGAGATCAACTCCCCAAACGATCCAACGATCCAGATTTAAAGAAGGTGAAAAGTAAAAAGGTTAAATGATAAAAATTATTTATCGAACTGGTAATTAAAAATTAACAGAAACTTCAGAAATTCATAGAAAATAAACGAAAGCTCTGAAAAATATTCCGAAAATACCGGGAGACTCGTGTCGACACGTACTACAACATCAAGTCATTAAATGAGGAATTTGGAGAGTTTAGAAAAACTCGAAAATAAACTCGAACGATAACTTATCAAATTACTGGTCGCAATTAAAAGTTCTCGGTAACTCACAAGCCTTTGTAAAAAGGTAGCTTTTAGGTACAGTGTGTTACAAACCTACACCTGGAATTCAACAAAACCAATATATAGGGTTCGATCACCACACCATGCCTTACTAGCACCCCGATCGCCAGTTAAACTAGCCTTCACCAAGCCACCGTCTTTCGCGCGCGCTCCTCAGTGTTGGTTGAGCCTCCACCGCTTGACCTCCATTTCATAACAGAAGCCTTCAATTGTACCACATTCTCCTGCCAGCTAGAGCTCCGACGCTTCACTCGCAAGAGAGGGCCAACTCCATACGAGACCGGACGCCACAAACCCAAGTATGGAGATCAGACTCGAATTGCCTAATTTCGGAGCCAATAGATTCCTCTACCACCACCGATCTCAACTGAATAGCCAAGATGATTGAGAGATCCAAATCCTCCAACCAGTAAAACCAACACATAGCCAAGGAAAAAACTTAGATCTATGTTTGAGAAAGTTATAATTGAGAAAAGAAAAAGAAATTATATCTATGTTTGAGAAGTGTAGCATTGAGGAAATAGTTATTCCTTCATAGAAGATAGAACCATCATAACCCTTCGGCCAAAAAGACCAATGTGTCACATGGTGATTTTGGATCCATTTGAAAGCGTATTCATATATCTTAGTTCTCAAGCAACTGCTCATCATTTAGTGCTTAAGATACCCAGGTGGCTCCCTAATTCAGACACTGTAAATTTCATAATTGAGATGTATAGGCATTTGTGCAACATTGAATTGGAGTTCAATGCAAATTATAAGATTTGAGTCTTGATATACATGCATTGTTGCATGGGGGACTTTTCAACACTTGGGAGTGAATTGGGGAATAAAATTGTACTATTTCAACGCCCTTCCAGAATCAAGCATAGACTTGACATGAATAAGGTAATTCACCTTTAGGTATCAGTTAAGCATCTGATTTTGAAGCCTTTAGTCACATGGCTGGCCAGGATCACCTTATTCCAAGTTAAAGATTACAGCAGATCGATTTTCTCTTGGCTTTTAGCAGTTGAGAAGATCCCTCAAGTTTACAAAAACCTACCATTTGGGATCGAAAACTTCCGGTGATAGGCCCAATCTGGGTAATGGAGGACATGAAATTGCTGGTCGGGATGGACTGAGATCGGCGTAGAACAACTTGACCACCAAGAAACATCACCTTTAGCTCCAGGGAGAGAGTGAAGAGACTGAGAGGTGGGAACTGGGAAGTAAAAGAAGACGAATGCCTTTAATGTCAAGTCTCCCCTTTCAGCGGTTTGCTTAATAAGTTGATTGATCAGACAAGCAATGGACATGGTACTAACTACTGAGACAACTTGAACTCAAAAATTCCCACTTCTGCAAGTGTCATATTAGTTATGGATGAGAAGTAGCAAAAGTCAAGTAATAGCATCATCCGAAGTTCCAGTCGCAACTTCCCAGAAATAGTTGAGAAGTTGCGACTGGAAGTTTGAAATTGAAATCAATACGGTGCCACAAAAGAGTTTGAAATGTAATCTGGTTCTATAGCTGTAATAGTTTAACACCAAACATAAGGAACTTGTCACAAAGGAGATAACAAATCAGTCCCCCCCCCCAATAAAGTTGGTTTACTGACATTCTCATGCAAGGGTAAAAATATCATGTCACAGAATTTGAAGAATATGTCCTACACTTCACCACTTTCATGCTCGAAGATTAAAGCAATATTTCGACTGAGACGGGCATCCAAAAGTTTGAAGAGGTATTTACAACAGATGAAAATCACAGGATCAAACCTTTAACTGGTTCTTGCCCACTTGGTCCAGATGCTTTTGGAGACTCAGACAGAACTTGAGCATAGTCATCCCCAATTTTTCTGTTCTTCTCCTCTTCCACCATTCCAACCTTTTCTTTTGTCTTCTGACCAACCTCTCCAGCTACCTTTGTGACCTTATTGAAAGCACCCGAAACCCATGCAGCAGAAGTAAACACATATCGGTTCTTCATAATGGCAGATCCAGCATTGCTGACAGTCTGCTCAGCAGCGGCAAAAGCTGACTTGGTTTTTTCCGAGACCTGGAATTTCTGATCCACTTCACGAACTTTGTCACTCACCACAGAAGTACCAACACTTATTTTCTCAGTGAGCCCAATCTTTTTGTCAAGAGAAGCAACCTTTTCTGAAGCTGTTGAGGTCAATTGGTGTTTCTCATCAAACCCCTTTGCCTTGTTGACAGCATCTTTGCCCAAGATAAAGCCCTTGGCAAGCATGCCAGTAACAACATCCTCTGCCTTCTGTAATGCAGATTCAGCACCACCAGGGGCCTTATCAGTCACCTGCAAAGAATGGAGCAGAGAAGACAGGTCACTGAAACTGTAGGGGTAAAAAAGATGATGCATAAGCTCTGGACAAGACTCTTACAGAAGGTGCTGTCGCAGCAGGTGGCAGCTCGTATTCTGGAGCCAGAGTTATGGTTACAGACATATCGACTATTGTAGCTCCCTGTCATGACATAAAAGCTGCAAGTGAACCTAAACATGTGGTTTTGCGCAAAATAGCAAGTCCACCAAATAAAAACACAAAAATGCAATTGCTAAAGCAAAATCAAAGCTCTGCCTTCAGTAAATTAGAATTGGTATTCTTTCCGATTTTTATACCACTTACGTGAAGTGCCACTAGCTAAACTGAGTCGAGACTATTTCCTGAATTATGCAATTGAAAATGGACTACCTGAACTTGTAAAGCGCCATTACCATGTCTTACTATATGATCACACATCCTAACTGAATCAAGCACTTATAACCGGAGAAGCGAGAGATAATAGACAGACTTCCAACCAACATTTGTAAATCTTCCTCTTCAAAACTATGTAAAAGACATAGTAATGCACTATCCTATGTCATTTACCAGCAGTTGAAGAATTCCAGTTTCCAAGAATGAAAGAGAAATAACCAATCCCAGGCTATGCTAGGGTTCAGTGTGGCCTCAAATTCAACTCTCACAAACTGTTATAACTACTTTAATTGAGAACGTAGATGATAACCTTATAAACTACCACGAGCACCAACCAATGCAACATAACCCACTTCATCAATAACTTAAAATAAGGAAGCATGACTTCCAACTGTTCCGTTAGCTCAGATCAGCTCATAAACTAATTTCCATGTTATTCACACCATCCCAGCCAGCAAAATCCTTCTTATCCACTTGAATTTGGACTGAATGTGAATCACACTATAGCTAGAGCCAATAAAGGGTATGCAATTAAGTAAAGCGGTAAAATAATAGTTCAACAATGGCTTGGATAAAATGGTCTATACCAACATAAACCAGGTCAAACAGCATCCATTTTTGAACAACAGCCATGCATCAAATCATGTTCAATACAAGATCCAAGCAGTCGAGCAAAACCATTTTAAACAGCATCCATTTTTCAACAACAGACATGCATCAAATCATGTTCAATACAAGAAAATCCAAGCAGTAGAGCAAAACTATTTTAATGTGTGTAAATAGACTATCCAATTCTACTCACCAGTCCCACCAACCTATATTAGCTATAGGACTTGTATCAATTTGAAGTGCATTTGTTTTTTTATTAGGTGCCCACATGTTTGCAAAGCATAAGTTATATACTTGGGCCGTCAAGCCAAACCATGAAAAAGTGATTAGCACAACAGCTGAGCAATGCACAATTAATGATCATGAGTAGAAAAGAAGCACAAAGTGCTCATAAAAGAAGTTCCATTACCGAAAGAAGCACGGCAGTCTCTGCTCCTTGTGCATCCTTGAAGGTAACATATGCAATTTGGGACCGCTCAGTGTCACTGAATGGCATAGGATACACTTCATTAGTACATAAGTACAGAAAAAGATATCTATATCTATAGATATACATGTGTGTGTGTGTGTATAGAGAGAGAGAGGGAGAGAGAGAGAGTTGTGAAATGAAACAAAAAAAAGCATCAAACTAAGCAAGGTATCAAACCTATGCATTTCCACATATGCGATATCACCAGAAAAGGAAAAGAACTCCTTTATGTCTCTCTCACTTGCACCCAAGGAAAGGTTGCTGACCTTGATGGTGTTTACCTGCAAGAGAAACATATGAGTGAGCATAAACAATAATTATTAGAAGCATAGATATGCAGTGATTTTGGAAATATATCAAGCCAAGAATTAACAACGAAACAGAACATTGCTTGCAGGAGGTAGAAATGACATATGACGCTAGACAACCCATGCGGCTACACCACATCAAAAATAAAAAGCCCTACATTCTCCATAAATTGCTTACGACAGGATACCATGGACAAAAGGGAATTCCAGAGAGTCAGAAATATCATAGAAAACTGAAGAAAAGTAGGGAAGATAAACGATTAGATAAGTTCATTGACAGCATTTGACAGACAATTTGAGACAATGAGTACCATGCACTAATTTTATGAATTACCAAGGACAGGCACCGACTAGCGGTGCTGTTTTGACTTAAACCCCAACCTTCTACATAGAATAGTTCATTGGGTCAACTGATATTAATGGTACTAAAGTCAGGTACCCAATCTAACTTATCTCAAAGCAATTAAAAGGTATGATAAAAACCTTCTTACAAGATATAACCCTTCCAAAAGTCTAAACCTCACAAGAGGTGTCCAGGGTTCAGCAACACTTGAGCTTCTCACAACCTAGTCCATCCTCCATCCAAACTAGCTTTGAATAAATCATAAAGCTTTCGTTATCAGGGACATCACAATTTATGTGTAGCAATCCACTCCAAACAGATCTAAAATTACACTATTCCAATCCGGCAATCACTAGGAGTCAATGAGCGAACAAGTTCAAAAAATCGCCGAATCTATACAAACAGAACCTAATCATCTATACACGCCTCGACTCCATCAAATTTGTACTCGAAAGAAAATCAAAAATATACATGAACAGAGAGAACTGACCGACATGTCGAGGTGTTAGGTAAGAAGATCGAGCTGCGGGGGTTGAAGAAACGACGGTGCCGGAGACTGGCCGGAGAGAGGTGGAGGTCTTGTTCGGAACGAGTCTGTCGCGTTTGTGTGAGAGGGTGAAAATGAGGAAGGGAGGTATTTTATAGTGACGCAACCGCCAAGGGAAGGAGGAGGGGAGGCACGTGCGGGCACGTCGTCAGATTGGCTATGGGAAAAGCTTTGAAACGTGAGCGTGTTGATTGGACTGGGGTGGGGCCTCTCTCTTCTAGAACGGAGGTGAAAATAAGAAGAATGGTGTAGGAGGTGCTATAAACTTAAGCATTAACCGGTTGAAGATCTGTTTACGTTTTAGGTTGACTCAACATCATCTAGCAGACGGAGGAAAACTTCATGCCTCATTTCTGGTAGACCACCGAACTCTCGTCAATATATATGTAAAACATTAAATATATTAAGGTGCTATAATTAAGTGTCAATCGGTTGAAGTCGAATAGTTTGTGGAGGTAAAACATCAACTCACACTCTAGGGGAGTGAAGAGAATGACCCAAATCCGCAACAACTTCGGCTAAAAATTTGCTTCCTGGAACACATGATCGAACGAGATGTTGGCAAAACTATTAGCAATACTTCAAATGTCTCGGATAATAAACTTTAGATGCCAAAGTGTCTCACAACTTTCTTGATACAATTGATCATGATGAGTGAGTCGTCTTCCACCGTAACAGAATGGTAATTGAATCTTTTTGCAGCAAGAAGACTGACTCTAAGTGCAGAGTTTTTACCAAAGGGGACATTTTTGGAAACAAAACGACGAGCTCTAGCAACCAACGAATGTCCCATCTCATTCTTGATGACAAAACCAGTAGCAGCAGAAGAGTCATTTACGGAAGCATCAAAATTCCACTTGACCCAGTTAAGCGCAGGAGGGATCCACCAGATTACTTTAACTGAGAGAGAAGCTTGAGCAGGACCAGAACCAGTAGAATTGATGCAAGCATGGTAAGCAGCACCACATGAGGCAACCTCAAAGAGAATTGATTTAAAGGAGGGCTGGGCAAAGCGAAATGCCAGCAAACCACTAAGCAGTTCTCAATAATAGAACAAGGTTCATTTTCTCATTAGCTGATCAATCCACACTTCCAAGGAGACTTAACAAAAGAGCAACCATGGAAAAGATGCTCCATATTCTCAGTATGAGGTATCAATCTCATGCATATATCTAGCAAGGAAGTTTTAGTTTTAAGTCTGTCCTGTAAAAACAACCAAGCAAAGATTTTTTGCTTTAGGGTGAACCTTCAAAATCCAAACCTTGTTCAGTATTTGTAGCTTAGAGTGTTTAGGCACATTACACTGTAGCCAAGTTGCTGATTTCACAGAAAATCTACCATTTAGGGAAGGAATCCAGACAAATTCATCCCTAAAGTCATCAACAGGGATATTAACATCACAGATCAGATTCACAAAGTGATCATCAAGAAGTTCTTTTAACTTTTAAATGTTCTAGTTTTCATTGTCAATAAAGTCTGCCACCACAGCATTCAAATCAGCTCTAGGTTTATCAGTCTCATTAAGAGTATCCAATAATGGGTGGTCAACAACCCAATGAAAAGTCCAGAACTTCACACTTTTGTCACTATCTATAATCCAATGAAGGCCTTTAAGGATAAGCTATCTAGAACCCAACACTCATTTCCAGGGCAAATAATGATTTGCTTGTGGTTTGAGACTGAAAAAAACTATGTTTTCTCAAATATTTTATAGTAACAATATTGACCCACTAGCTATTCTTATCAACGAGAACCCTCCAGCTCAACTTAACGAGAGCTGCATTGTTAAAAAAGGTAACTGGTCTCAGACCAAGTCCACCCTAACTTTTGGGAAGACAAATATGATCCCAAGCAACAGGAGGGGAGTTAGCACTATTCCCCTAAATGAAATTTCTCCTTAGCTCAACCCTCTAGAAGGTTTAAAGTACCCCTCCGGCTTACCATTCATAAGAACCGAAAATGATGTAGATTCAATACAACTCATAATGAGATTAATCCAACTCACATCAAAACCAAAAAATTAGAGAGAGTTGTTCTAATATAATTCCAATCCAGAAGATCATAGGCTTTTTCGAGATCCATTTTAATGGCCATAGAGCCACTCTTGGCTTTGACCTTATTGAAACCTGAAAATATCTCATGAGCAATCAGAATGTTATCAACTATAGATCTTCCTGGAGCAAAAGCTCCTTGATTCTTAGAAATACATTTTTCTAACAATGGCTTAAGTCTAAACACAATAATCTTATAGATAACTTTTATAGATAACATTACAAAGGCTAATTGGTCAGAAGTGAGTAACAAGCTCAGGGTTGTCAGTCTTACGAATTAAAACAATATTTGTATGATTAATCAAATTTAGGCAAGAACTATCATGATTAAAAAAGGAATTAACTAAAGTTGACACTTCCCTTAACATGATCCCAGTATTTCTGAAGAAACAAAGCATTTATACCATCAGACCTAGAGCTTTAAAGCCTCTAATGGAGAAGACAACCTGTTTCACCTCTCTAAAGAGACCAGAGCCAACAACCTACAATTGTCTTCTTGAGTGATAGTCATTGAGATGATACTACAAAAATCAGACTCACCACCAATTCCATGACACCTAACGGTAAATCGTTTTCTGAAACTCTGCACTAAAACATCAACAATATCAGAATGTTCAGTAACTCGTTCGAATACCTGAGATCTTATTCCTTTTCCTTCTAACAGTAGCCGAATTTGGTATTTTTATCTCCAAGAGATAAACAATTTTCATTGGCCTGATGGGCCCAATAAATTTCTTCTTGTTGATAAAAGTCACTTAATTTCTTAGAAAACTCAAGCACTTTTTGGTTTAGGAAAACCGAGTCCGGATTATCCATCAACTGAGACTGATATAAAGTTAGATCACGTTGTAAACCAGAGCACCTATGAAAAAGTTTTCAAAACAATCTCTACTCCAACTAGAATCTTTACACACAAATGCATTTGTAACACCCCACCCTAAAATTTACCTTTTTATCGGGATCAGGCGGGTTATAGAGGGTTGTAACCGCGCTGTTAGTCTTTCCCGAACTAATATTCGAGTTTAATATCGAGATATTCTCGATTCTGGGAGAAGATAGAATTAATGTCTCGAGGTGGTAAATTATGTTAATACGAGTCCTCCGGTATGTCCGGACTATTTTTCAGAGGTTATGTCTATTTTCTGTGAATTTCTGAAGTTTTGGGTAATTTTTAATTATCCTTTTGATAAATAGTTTTTACCAATTAAGATTTACCTTTTACCATTCTTTAAATCTGGACCGTTGGATCGTTTCCAGATTGAATCTGGACCGTTCATTTTCCTATAAAAAGGGGTGAGACCTTTGACCGAAGTCAAAGATCCCACTTCGGGTCAACTCAGCTCTCCCGAGCTCTCTCTACCTTCATCATCCTCGACGGCGCCTGACCGCCTCCGGCCACCACTCGTCGGCGGACCATCACCAATATTCTCCTCTTCCTCTACTTCCTTGCCTAGTCTTCAAATTACCCAGGCGTCCATTTATGACGGAGATCAAGCACCACTGTGCTTGATAGAATTTTGACGATTCTCGACGTTTCAGGCCATGGTTCGGCCACTTGGAGGTATTGTTCTTCTCCTCTCATCTTCCTCTTCATTTGCATGCCCTTAATTCTTAGATTCATGCCCTAAATTAAAAACTCTCTTTTCTGTCTTTTCTAGGTTCTCTGTTCTTCCTCTGGCGACCGAGTTCTTAGAACTCTCAGTGGCCTTCTCAGCCTCCTAGTGATAACCTAACTGCAGCAGAGGCTTCTAGAAAGAACCCGAGGTGGTGAGGTGCTGGTCTGGTGGAGGTAGAGATCGAGGCAATGAGTTGCTCGATGTGTTGCAGCTATGGAGGAGCATCTGCATTTGGAGCAGTGTGGATCAGAGGGTGGAGTCTGGCAAGGAGAAGGTTGAGAGGCAGCTGGATCATGGATTGGAGCAGAAAAAGGGTAAGGTTTGATCTCCTGTGTTGATGTTTGATCTGTGTTGTTGTTACTGAGTTGTTATTTGAGTTGTGCGGTTGTTGATATGTTGTTATTTGATCCATGTATGTCGTAACTTGGTGATTTGGAGAAAACAGGAAAACTATGGCAAAATTTTGGCAAGGTGACCAGAATCCGACAAAAGATTCCAGCGAGTCACCAGAATCCGGTGACGGTTCTGACGAGACAATAAATTCGGCAGAATGCCTAAGAGGTAGTCTTCGACTCCTTTTCTTAAAAATGCGTCGTTTCTGTTTAATCGAGTTAACGATCGTAATCGAAAAGTTACATTTACGAAAACTTACTAAAAACAGAAACTAACCGTAATTGGAATCTTTTCCATTTTGGGAAACTTTCTATTTTTGGAAACCTACTAAATTAGGAAACTTTCTACTTTAGAAAAGTTTACATTAAGGGAAAGTTTCTATTTTGGGAAAGTTCCATTTTTGGAGAAATGGTTTAGTAAAGATTTGAAGTTCGATGAAATTTGTCAAATGTTAAATTGGTATCGGTAAATGATAACTAGAATTCTGAAAATGTCAAGTTGACAGCTTTAAGTAAAAATGGGTGATTCACTTATCGGTAAATCGACTCAAGGTTAAAGATTTGGTTTTAGACATGTTAGGTGTCCATAGTAATTCAGAAGTTAAGCCAGACTTCCGATAAATAAGCAAAGAGTCTACAACCGAAAAAACAAGTTAAAAAGGTTAAAGAGTCAAAAGGAATTGATTGGTCAATGTGGTTATTCCTGGTCAAACTAGGAATGTTGTGGTCAACTAAACTGTTATTGTTTCTTCCTTGCTAAGCTACTCTAATGTTGTAGTGATTCAATTTTAAATTAAATGCATGCACTTAATCTTTTATTTGAAGAAATTAATTTATTGAAATATTGGTTTTTGCCATATTATTTGAATGTTTAATTTTCCATTTTCATTTGGAAATTTGATTTGATTTGAAGAATTACCGAAAATGAGATTTTCGATGTGTGAAAATATATTATATTCTTACGGAGGGCAGAAATTTTATTTGATTTGAAGAAATACCGCCATAATGTTATAGTAAATATTTAGTGGTCGTCATTATGAGCGCGAGGCGCGAGCGTCGTAGCCCCGTATGAGTATATATATATATACATAGAGTCAAATCATGATTATATATTATATTCTTATCGGAAGTATATTCTGTCATCATGGTGTTGTCGTTTCTGCCACTATTATGACGCGACGTGAGCGCGAGACTTAAATGTCCATATGTGGTTATGTACCAGAGCGAGGCTGTTTACATATATGAGTTTTTGACTATCGAGGCTAGTCGTGTATTTGATTGTTTTCTATAAACTAGCCGATGGTTATCGACTTTTATTTCAGAGTCGAAGTTATTTTTTTATTTGAGAATGCATTTCGTGTTCCAAGATTAATAAACTAGGAAAACATAAAATTTTAATTTAATTAATTATTTCTCATAATTGTATTTTTATTCACTCACTCTTACATTTTTTAAATGTTTTTCTCTTAGCCTTTCGATTTTATATGCCCAGTCTGCAGGCTAGCTTAGTGAGGTCAGACGTACATAGAGTCGAGGCATAGTCATTAATATAATGTTGCTTCCGTTTACTTGTATATTATGTTTCCCTTTTCAACGCTAGAATTGCTCTGAACCTTGGGTTGTTGTTTATGGGATTATTCTGAATAATTAAGTATTGGAGAGATGTAGTGAATTTAGGGAGCACATAGGCTCCAGGAGTTATAAGGTTGGAGTTGTCTTAGAAGTGTTGCAGGTTTTGTTTAGGAAGGGTTGTCCACTTTCAACGGAGGTGTTGCCAAATTTTTGATAGAATCTTCTTTGGAGGTGGTCCCCGTAGGGTTTATCTCAGATTTCAGGGTGAGTCTTGATACTGGATTTCAGTCAAAATTTCACTAAACCGGCGTAAGACAATTTCATCACGGATGAATTTTTCGAACACCTTTCCAAATAAGCACTTGCTTGAGAAGTGGGCAAACATTTCAGGTGGAGGGTGGGGTAGATCTACCAAATAAGGGGTAAAGTCGAAATTGAGTGTTTCCTCCCCCATGTTAACAGGGAAGGAACCACCACCAACAAGGTACCTAGGAAACAAGGTATAAGGGACAAAAGGCGATCTTCGGGGGGGGCAGAGACATGAGCTTCAGAATTGGGACTGAAAACCATAGGAAGCAAAGAGTTAAGCTTGAAGGAAGAGCAGTGAGTGAAGTGAGGCATCATCTCTCCACGTCCAGTATAAATACTGCATGGTACTACTTCCCTCCATCAACACCGCAAGGTTCAAAACATCTCTTCCTTCGATGTAAAATATCTCGGAAGAGCAAACAATAACAGTCGCATGCAACACATAAACAATTACAGTGAGTAAAAAACCAATCACGCAAAGATTTCTCAGAACTTAACAAAAACAACCAATGGAGAAAAGAGGAGAGGGAATAGCAGGTAGAAAGACACCATCATAAAAGCACAGAATAAAAATAAAATGGGGAAAAAGCAACACTTATCTGGAAATCCCTCGACGAGAGAAAAAGGGGTCTTTGTAGAGCTTATGATTGTAGCAGCCGAATCTACACATAAGCAAAATTTTTGAATCAAAGATTGTTCTTGGCAGGCAAGAAAAAATCGTATCAAAACGGGAAAGAAATTTCCTGAATCCAGACCAGTTTGCTCTCCAAAGGATGATCCACGCCACCCACATCACAGGAGCAGAGAAAGCACGAGCAACAGGATTGTCAGACATGCAGATCAGAGCGAGATTTGCTGATCCAACCTTCTGGGCAGAGACCCCTAAAAGGTTGAATAGTCAAACCACACGTGGACCCGATAAAGCATATACATGACATGCGAGTCAGCAAAGTCAAAGAGACTTCAGAAATGACACATGGCGGCGTGTGACTGGTCGGTCATCAACAAATTTGTCAAACTCCGGCTAAAATCAAGTATTAAATATTATATGTGAATCAAACATCAGTCAATTTAAATTAATTGTCAGAATGAGAATCAAGATTTAATCAAATCGATTATACCTTAATGAGCATAATTAAATCGATCAATTAAAACCGATTGATTAAATTATAATAATTGAATCAATCAATAATTCAAATCAATCTATCAAAATTGATTGATTCTTTTATTACCAATAATGAATGAAATTCCTTCCACGTCTTCATTACTTGCCATATATGAAGAAGCACCGACAATATAAATACCCACTCTCTCGTATCAAGAGAAGGGCTGCCAGCAAGAGAGAACAAATCACTCCCGAGAGTTTAGAAGTCTCGAAAACACTTTTGAAGAACAATCAAGCTTCCAAATAGCCAGTTCCTCACAAACCTGAAGCCTAGAAGTTGCATAACTCTTGAAGAACCATTGAGCTTCAAATAGTTGGTCAATTCATCAACTTCAAGACGAAGAATAAACCACTATGTGAAACTGCTCGTGGATCAAACCCGATCAATATCAAGCTTCTACGGCCCTTGATCAACCATCTTCTTCTAGTCTTCAACAAATCAAAACTTCTACCAAGTTCTTCAACAAGCTTGTAGAGAATCAACAAGCACCAAACACACGTACTGATTCATCTGCCATCAAAGCTGAAGAACGTTTAACATGTGACATCGTTTGTGGCCTAAGTTCGATCAAGAACAAGCTTCGTAGTCCTTGATCAATCTTCTACAAATTGTCAACATGATAAGAAGTTCAAACTAAAACCATTCAATTCAAGATTAAGTGTTCGTCACCCTTGAATCAAATCAACGTCAGATATCGAATCAGACGAAGTTCTTGTTAAAGAATACTCATATAGATTGTGAACCGCAAATACAAATATATTATTTTGCACAAGTGTTTTTCTGTTATTCGTTACAGGAATTTTCGTGTTTACAGGAATATCTAGAGAAAAAAAATCAGTCAGATTCCGACAACCAAAATCTAGCCACTTCCTATCACCAGAATCAGACAGCCTATGATCAGAGTACTGGTTCAACGACCAGAGTCTAGCGGTCGACGACCGGAGACCAGCAGCCGGTGTTTAGAGATCTGGTGACCTCCCGACAAAGTCATATTTCTCTCTCTTACACTCTCTCTTTAAGCTTGTTTAAAGAGCGTGTATAAAATAGTTTTAAAATAAAGGTTTAAATACTTACCCATTTAGGCATAAAAAAAAGTTTATTTAAATTCAAATGAGCTTATTAAAAAGATTGTCCTTAAAATGAGCATTTACTTTTAGATTTATGACATACCGTCATGCTTTATAAGGGCATTGCCATGTACACATTCAGTTGTGTGTGTGTTAGCCACGTTCGGACACTTACAGTTTTTCATTCGATAGAAGACCAAAAACAGCAGCCTCCTCACGTGTATTTTCTTTATGCCTCTTTTGCCCTCTACTGAAACTGCAGTGTGAAATCTCGAAGTGTAGTTAAACCAAGTTCATATCTTCATACTCTAAACCCAGTAGGCTTTGGATATTCCATCCAAACGTACCAACTAAAAATTGATGTTTTTGTTTGATCTAAACCCATACCCATATCCCGGAGCATCAAACAAAGGCAAGGTGAAACTCGAAATAAGACTCAGATTTTCATTGATGCATTTGCAGGCCAAGTTATAGAGCTGTATCACTTCAATAGATGAGATTTGCGATCCCATGGGTGTCCAGCCATAGAGAAACAACTTTAATTGAATGAAGTGCAGTATATCTAGAAAGGAGACAAGATGCAAATCGGTTTGCGTTCCGTAGCTTCCACCAGAAAAGACAACCGCACGGAATCAGTCACAATGTCACACATTATCTAAATATTTATTAAAAAATATTAACCGTTTATAATTATACTTAATTTTTATTTAAATTAATTTAAATCTGATCAGAAAACATAAAGGAAAAGTAAAAAAAGAAAAACCTCACTCTCATTCTCTCTCTCTGCCCCAATCATCGCCTCGTGCTTAGCTCACCTTTCTGTGCCCTAATTCTTTATTCCCATTCCAGATCCCTGTACCCAAATTCTCACTCCCCTCTTCTCGAAATTCTCGCCGGAATCTTTCTCGGTGGAAGCGCTTAGGGTTTGGGGAAGGCGGCCGAGATGAGCTTTCAGGATTACCGGGATCTTGAAGCGGGCCGCGGGTCGGGTCAGTCCAGGCGCGACCCGACCCAAGCCGTCGCCTCCGGCATTTTCCAGATCACCACCGCTGTCAACACGTTTCAGAGGCTAGTCAACACCATCGGTACCCCCAAAGACACGCCCGAGCTCCGCGAGAAGCTGTGAGTTTGTTCTATTTCTTTTGATTCTCGATTTTTGATTGAATTATGTTTAGAATTTCAGTGGAGTAATGAGAATTGTGAATTTGAGGAGTTGATTTAGGGTGTGATCGGATTAGGTTAGGTGCTGTTTGGCTAGCATTGTGGACTAGTGTACTGTTAGGATCGTCTTTGTAATTTGGAAATTGAAAAGTATGAGGGAAATAGAGCTTAATTGTTCCGAGAAGAGCTTCGTTTTAGGATAGAAAAGGCCGATTAGTTCTTGCATATTGCAAACAGTGTTGTGGTTAGTGAGGTTGAAATTTGAATTCTCCCCTGCTATGCAATCGCGTTTTGAGTTATTACCACACTTGTGTCTGGTGCCAATTTGGAATGTTTACTTGCATGATAAGTTTCATCGTCTGATGCTTATGTTTTTGACTAACTGATTTTCAGGCACAAGACGAGAATACATATTGGACAATTAGTAAAAGATACTTCAGAAAAACTTAAACTAGCGAGTGAACGAGATCACAATACTGAAGTTAATGTAAGTCTCTCTCACATGTCTTAAACTTAAATCATTCATAAGTTTGCTCACATGTCAATTTATGCAATAAAATATGGTGAAGTTTTTGGCCCTTCATAGACCTAAACCTAGCAATTTCAACCAGCCACTTATTGTTTGATCTGGTGAACTAATTGTCGTTAACCTCATACAAGAGTTTGGATACTCTTCAGTGGTTCACTCAAATCTTTACTATTCCTCCATTGTACACCTCATTTTTTTTCAGATTGATCATTTTAAAAACATGTTCTTCTATTGGCTGTTCAAACAAGTTATTCAAACGCTTATTCCCAATGAAACCTGGTGCTTGTGAGGTTGCATAGAGTATGGTTATGAAATGAACACCAACTTAACATCTCCCTTAAAAATCCTGCTTAGGAACTTTCCCGAATGAGCCCTCAAAATTGTAATTGTTCATTTGTTTGAAATGGTGGATAGTTCCTTTCCGCAGTGGCTTGGCCTAAGAACCCAAATATTTTATTTGCCCTTTTCTATCTAGTTACTGATTTTTTTTGTTCTCTGATGTTTAGTGTATTTTCTGATCTCAAATGTCTTCAATTAAATTGCAGGGAAGACAGAAGGTTGCAGATGCTAAGCTTGCAAAAGATTTTCAAGCGGTACTGAGGGACTTTCAGAAAGCTCAACGACTGTCAGCTGAGAGGGAAACAGCATATGCTCCTTTCGTTCCCCAGGTTGTTCTTCCATCCAGGTATTTTTTGTAAAATGACAGTGACTTGAGGATGATGAGTTTAATTATGTGATATACGTTAGGAGATCTTTTTCTTGTTGCAATTACTGTATTGATTTAAGTCCCTCAGTTTTAAGTTAGTTATTTCATTTTATGCAGCTACACTGCTAGTGAGGTAGATGTAACCTCAGATAAGAGTCCAGAACAGCGTGCTCTCCTTGTGGAATCGAGAAGGTGATATTTCCTTTCTGAAGTGTGTGTGTGTGTGTGTTTTTTGTTTGTCTTTTCTTCAGTTTGCTAGATCTAGCTGTACTCACTCTAGCGTGCTTTTGAAAGATCGATGCATGTTTATTCTTGTGAATTATATATCTTTGTATTCAGAGAAAGGTAATAGCTATAATTACTTGTTAAAATGTTATTGAAGTACCAGATCTTCATTTTTCATGTTATTCTGGTCATCACCAGAAAAACTTCGGAAATAACTTGATATCAAATGTGGAAGGGAACTAGAAAAAGATTGCTTTTCAAGAAGCTTCAGTTTGGAGATAGAGGGCTCTGGAAGACCATTATTGGTTAGGCAGTTTCCTTTTTGAGGAAGGAGATATAATATTGGAGGTTGGTTGTATTGATTGATACTCTTTAGAAAATTGGTGGTGTAGCAAGGGGGTTTCTGTGAGAGTTTAGAAAGGTTCTTGGGTTAGAGTTGTGGGATAATTTTACGTGTAGAAGTGAGGTATAAGGTTTGATTAGGGAATTAACTTTAGTTTGGGTTTGAGGATGGTGTGCTGATAAACTCTGTGGGCCTATTCCGGTCCTCTTTACACTCGAAATGGCCAGAGTGCTTGTCTTGGTATTTGTCCTGGCAAGAAGATGGTGTGGTCCTGGAATCTTGTTAGTTTATAAAATGTTCTTGGGTTACAGGTGGGGATTGTTTTACTTAAAAAGTGAGGTATAAGGTTGGACTAGAGGATTTACCAGTAGTTTTGATTGATGATTGGTGTGTTGATAAACTCTGTCCTCCTATTTCTGCACTCTTTACATTTACTTTGGCTAGAGTGTTTGCCTTTATAATTATTTGTCATGGCAAGCAGAGGACACCTTTCTGGAATCTTGGAACAAAATTCATGATTTGGAGTTGGTGTTTATTTGTTTACTTAATTTTACTTTTGGATGGTGTATAATATTTCTCGGTTTCTTTAGCATGAATGATTCTTGTAGTTGCAAAAATGCGGTTCATCCATTATTTGACTAAGCAATTGAGTCTTTGAAGACAATTTCTTTTCAAGAGAACACAGTGTCTCCTATTACATATGAAGTCTAGCTCTACAAGTTATAGTATACTAACCCTATGAGTCTTAGGATGTTTTGTTTTATTTGTGTGATACTTGAAGTTTCAATTTTTCAAAATAAAATTTAGGGTACGTAGTGCTAAGTATATATCTTTATTGTTGTGTGCTTAGAACCATTATTGACATGTATGGTTTGTGCATCTGCTTACTTATATATGGTTTGCGTTACAGACAGGAGGTCTTGCTGTTAGACAATGAAATTGCCTTTAATGAGGCTATCATCAAGGAACGGGAACAAGGAATACAAGAGATCCAGCAGCAAATTGAAGAAGTGAATGGTATTTTTAAGGATCTGGCTATCCTGGTCCATGAACAAGGAACCATGATTGGTTAGTTATTGTGTCGTGTCTTGAACGTATTATTTTATCTGGCTATTGTTTTCTTACGTTGATTGTATCTCCTTGTAGAGGATATCGACTCTAATGTTGAGAGTGCTCACGCTGCAACTGCCCAGGCAAAGTCCCACCTTGTGAAGGCCGCAAAGACCCAGAGATCAAACTCGTCTTTGGTAATCTACTACATTTTACAATCAAACTCGTCTCTGTTGCCATTTTCTATTTTTTATAGATTTTTGTTAAGGCTTTATTTCTGTTATCTTTTGGTTTCTACAGGCATGCTTGCTGTTGGTAATATTTGGAATCGTGCTTCTCATTGTGATAATAGTATTTGCATCTTAATCAGACGATTATCTGCATTTTATCAGAACTCATGATCTGCCCATCCCTTTTGCTAGTGTATGTGGTGGGTTGTTTTCTGGGGTCATCATGCCCGACTTGAGTTTGTCATTCCTTGGTCCAGTTTAGTATATATTTCTGTTACAACATCTGGTTGTTTTGGGTGGGTGGTGGGAGGTTGTTTTTTTCTTTCTGCAAGTTGATGCTTGGGGCTGCTGATGGGTATGCTATATCTGTTATGTAATGTTCAAAAGTAAATATTAATAAAATTCATAATTCTTTGGTTTTCATGTTATCTTATGTACAGGGTTTTCACATTTACCTTTTTTCTTACTGTTGTATCAGTATTTTTTTAGAACGAGATTTGGTGTCCCTTTGATAGTAATGGTGTATTCCTATACTGAATCACTTGTGGAACTTAAGTCGGTTTGATTTGTGTCAAAGAGTTGATTGTGCACTTCTTTGGACGTTATATGGTGTTAGATGATAAGTGTTTCTGCACTTCGGCATGTCATGTGAATTTGATTTGACTACTAGTCCTGGTCCGTTTGAATAACAGAGGCGTTACACAACTGGCACCTTGAAAACATGAGCCATAGCATAACCGGAATCATGCACGGCTTGTTATTTGTTATCATCTTCTAATGAGGCGCAGAGATAAGCAGCCAAAGATTCTTTCAAAATTTCAGTGAGATCTCTCATCTTGAAATGGTTGGTGATTTGACAGCTTCTCTTTTACAAGGCATAAAAAGGGCTTCATGCCACTTTTAGCCATAGTATGGGTGGGGACTAAATTAAGTAGCTTACATGGAGATATCAATGGTTCTTTTCTTTGGAGGTGGTGATAGCAAGCTGTGTTGGAGAAGAGGATTCTGGCCAATGGCCATGTCTGGCTGAACTTCATAGTGAGTAGTTCCCTACAATTATGTTCACGGTTAGCTTCGAGAGTTTGAGGCCTACTCGTACATGTCAAAGCTTGTAACTTCTAGTAGTGTTGCACTGTTGCTTTCTATCATGGAGACTGGAGACTGAACACAATTGATTCAAGTAGGTCGACAATTCAAGATATTACTTCTGGTTGGGTTTTTACTTTTTTGGAAAAGGTGATGCAGGAGAAGCATTTCAGGTTCGTAACTACGATGCTTTGGCCACCCAATGCTTTTGGAGTGGCCTCCGTTTGGGTAAGAGCTTCAAGCCACCTTGCGCAACCCGATCTAAAATTTCTCCAATGAGCTTCACACCCTCCCGATCTAATAACTGACTCACATGGCTTGCTAGTCTCGCATACTTTCGATATACGATCCCATAATTTTTTCTTCTCTTGACTAGTAGCCTTGTTGCCATCTTCACCAATCGCAACCACTGCCACACACAATGCTACATCTTCGGGTTGTTTCCAAGCTTCTCTTCTAGGTTTGGGGTTAGACATTTTGAGAATTTTTTTTTTCAAACTAGCTTTATGAAGAACAATTATGAATATAAAGAGTGTGGAATGAAGAGATAAGTTTTGGAGTGAATAACTAAGAAGAAGGTGGAAGGTATTTATAGAAATTGTGCAAATTTACTGTTCTAGCGGGCAAAAATATATTCTATATTTTTTTTATTTTTCCAGTTTATTTTGCACAAATGTCTCTCTGTCCAATTATCTCATCCGTCTGATTTTTTTAGCCCAATTCCTTCAGCCGTTCGATTATGTTACCGTTGGATTCACACAACGGTAACAAACATGTGGTCCAGCGTGCACAGTCCTTTTCCCTCCCCAGCGTGCGGAGCGCGTTACCCACAAACCGAGTGTGGAGCACGTTGCCCAACGACAACGACACCATTTTGGAGTCTAGCGCGCGTCCTTCTCCTTCCCCAGCGCATGACGCGTTCTTCCTCCAGCACATCTCTGCTCTTCACATGTTGCTGCACGAGTCTGGGGCCCATGAGCGAAAATGGGTTTCCTCCAATGTCAATCCATTTGAGGTAGATGGCTTAGTTGGAACCCATAATTGGGTATAGGTTTTGATTGATGGAAGTCAAATTCTATGGGTTTTGAGTTTGAGTTAAACCAACATTCAATTACTATAGAATTTGACCGCACATTGAGCCCGAAATGCAGTCACCCCCCGCATCACACCGAATTATTAACCGAATTTAACCGAATTTAGGCAAACCGATGTCGTTTTGCTCATACACCGCACCGACCCGTTTTCAAACGGTGCAGTTGCGGTTTCGGGTATAAAACCCCCCGATTTAAACCCACCGAACCGTTTACAAAGCATACGACGTTTAGTTTAGTGTTAGGTTTGTTAATCTTGTTGGAATTCAAATGATGCAATTACATATGGGGATTGTTTTGATTTTAATCAGCTTATTTGATAGTGTACATGTTTGGAAGGCAATAGGTTACTGAACAGATAGTAATAACGTATATGCGCTACTCCTATTGCCATTTGAATAAACATAAATCAATGAGTATAATGTAACATGATGAAATGAGCATTAGACCTGAGAAGCTAAGGGAACAGCTTAAACATGAAAAACGTGAAGATCTGGAAGTAGAACATGGTACTTGTTGAACATAATCTCTGATTTCTACAGATTCATTTTAATGTTTATAAGGTATGCCCATGAATTTTCTTTCCCTTGTTTGTTTAGTTAAAGTATTTCCATTTTACTTTTGTTAATCTTTGAGTACTATTCATTGTACATCAAGCTTCAAACTGCTTGATTTATCATGCAAACTGATTTGTTAGAATTGGACACAGATGCACACACATGCAGATATGTATATGGACTTACATATAGTATGCTCTTAAAGCATAAATGCTAACATCATTTAATTCAACTATGTGTGTGTTAACCCATATGTTTGTTCTTCGGTCTCTGATATTAATCATCATCCGATGTTTCAACATGCTACTTTTTATTTCATGTTTACTGTTGGTTTAACTATTTAATGCGGTTTAAAGCAAATCGCACCGAAAATGCAGTTCAACCGAAAATGCAGTTTGCATTATTTAAAAACAGTTACAGTTTGTAAAATTAGAACACCGAAAATGCAGTCTGCACTGCGGTTTTGGCCTTAAACCGCATTGCACCGCACCGCGCCCACCCCTAAGGAAACTTAACCCAAAATCTAAAACCGTGAACGAGTGAAACTTTACTTTTTTTTTTGTTTGAGACCAAGTGAAACTTAAGCTTGTGTCTCAGTGTGTGAAAGGATCATGAGCAGTGACAGAACTCTTTGAGGGTCACAGAGGGATGCAGCCTCTACAAAGATTTTAAATTTCCTTTAAAATTATCTATTTTATAGATAAAGTCAACAAATTACATACACAACCCTTACAATCTATTAAATCACTCTAGTTTAGCCCCTTCAAGATGTAGCTTTAAGTTCCATGAGACTGATCCATGAGAGCGGCAGTAAATATGCGTACAACCTCCCTACCTATTATATGAACTAAAACCTTGTACAAGACCTTCAAGTTCATAAAAGAAGATTATCTAAAATATTTGAACTTAGATAGGTGCTGTAGGCAGTCAAAATGTGGTACTGTGTTTTAATTTTAAATCTTACTCGTGTAGAATTGCACTGAGAGAGTGCAAGTGAGGTCCACGTGCTTTTGTTATATGCGTGTTACCGCATCGCACATCGAAGAAAAACTAAAGATAAGACTATTCATATAGGAAAACCTAACAGAAGGAAACGTCCCTTCGGGGACATCCGATAAAATTGGAACGATACAGAGAAGATTAGCATGGCCCCTGCGCAAGGATGACACGCATAAATCGAGAAATGGTCCAAATTTTTTTGCCAAAATTCATCTCCAACTTTTTGAATTGGTCTGTGTTTCAGTTTCTGGGGTTTTCTGGGTTTTGTGATAGTCAAAACGTAAGTGTTTTGTGATAGTTTTTGCAGGATTTGAAATCTATAATACATATTCTCGTAGTTCTGGAGAAGAAGACAGTTTTACATGTGGTTCAAAATACAGAATTTGACTGCCTTTGTGTTCACAATTGGAGTCTAGAAATTGAGATGAATTTCTTTGAAGAAGTCATGCAATCATGATTTGAATCTTCTTCGAACTTTGGACATTCAGCTTGAGGTAGTCGAGCAGTTTATCAACCTGCTGAGAGGCAATTTGGTTCAGTAGATGATGAGAGTTATCAACCTGTAGCCTCTTATGCGGGAAGTGACATCAAGGAAGGAGTCTGTCTACCTGTCGAAGCACATAAGAAGATTGCAGATTTTAAAAGCTTATTATACATCTCTGACATATATGCTGCTGAATCTATAGAGCTGCATATGTTCTTTTTGAATACGGTGGGTGAGTTGCTGGAGGCATCAGTCAAACAGAACGAGGTGATAATATACTAGTTCTCTGGTTTCAGCTTATATCATATCTGCATACCATTGATCATGAGTATCAATCTATAAGCTTGCCCCAATCAGATTATCAATTAGAAGATAAATAAATTTACATTATAAGAGTTAATTTTTTTATACTTTAGAATCAGTGAATTATTCAATAACTGTGGCCTTAAGATTAAAATGAAGGTTAAAACTATGGCAGAGGGGGCAACAATATCAAGGTAATAGTAGATAGTGCTGCTGCCTTGCGATCCATGCGCCTTTGCCTCCCTGGCCATCAACAGCATTCTACCTTCATAATTGTCTTGGCGAGTTCATGTAATGTAATTTTCCTGCTTCATGAGATTTGATTTGATTATTCCTTTGTCTTGGAATCCATCAGATGTCGTTTTCCCTCAGCGCAAGAGGCAAAATGATTGAGTACATGATGTAGCATAAACTAATAGTTATGGTGTAGCATAAACTTAAGACGAGTAAGTTGATGAGAATTGGATTATATTATTTGTCCAAGAATGCTAAGTTTACATGGTTTGAATTTCATTGGTTGAGTACATTGTTTCAGTTTTTTTGCAGCAATTTGTGTACAAGATTCATACAGTGCCCCGCCATTTGTCTGCTTTCATACAGTATATTTCAGTTCATCTCCGTTGCAGCTTCAGAGTCGTAGAAGCTTCCCCTCAGCGGAAGTGGTGATTCCCCTTTCAGTTGGCAATCAGTCATGACACTCGCCTCTTCTTCATCTTGACTCAGCAGCATGTCTGAAGTTTGGATGCTTTTTAACTATGAAATTTGATCATATATTCATCTCATTGTTCAGTCACACATTTAAGCCGGAAGTGAGCTCAAGGAAGGTGTCTTCACTGCAGGGGATTGTGATACCGCCCATGGGATGATCGTATCCATATTCTTCTTCGGCTTGACTCAGCAAATCCATGAATGAAGGCCGGTTCAAGTATGATACTGGAATCACAAACCGCTTCTTCTGGCTCACTCCGACATAGACTGCAAAGTAGCCTTTTGGGATATCTAAGGTCTTTGAAGCTGTCTGGTTTCCATTAGATGAAGATCGAGTAAGAATTCTCTTGTTGTTTGAAATTCTGGGGAGCCTGAAACCCATAGCTTATATATTCTTAAGAGGAAGAAAATGAAAATTCTTGAAAGGATGAGGTAGCAAGAAATAGCTTTGATGTTTATGAAGGAGATGACTTGAGTTCCTGATGATCGAGTTGTGTGTCTATATATAGATGATGAATAAGGTGTGGAAGGTCATCTGTTACATGAAATGAGTGGTTAAGTTGGCACCAATGATGCACACCAACTTGTTTTCATATCAAGAAATCACATGGGTTTGTCTGGTCCTTCACACAACTCATCCCCTAGCAGATACATATGCTACTGTCCTTTGGTACTTGGCTTGACAGACAAGAAAGAAACACCCAATATATATTTTCCGGGCTTCAGACTTGCAGTTCTATACCAAGCTGGTGTGTAGGGTTTTTTTTCCAGACAAGAATTAATGGATGGCCAAGCCAACATAGCATGTGATTTTGCTGCTGCTTGTATGAGATCTATGATCTCCATTTCCAACAACTGGAGGAATTATTTCATTTTGTCAAGTCAATCAGCCAAAGTCAGCTGATGGTCAACCATGCTGAGAGAACAGCTCAGGTATAGATGTCTATGAGTTTCAAGCTATTTACTCAACTATTTTTTACCCTGCCATTAAGAATTTGTACAAGTACATAGACAGATTTGCACGAACGCACACATACATATGCATCATGTATATGCATATGTTCATACGGTTGGCTTGTTTCTCTTGAAATTCTCTAAAATTTAACTACTTGTGTTTCTATTAAGAAAGCCATTCAGAGTCTGTTTTCTTCTCCTACTTTAATTCTCAGAGATTCTCATGCTTCGCTTCTGATCTGTACTTGAAATGCCACCACAGGCACTTCTTTGTTTATTTCTGGGTCTGGTTTCTCTTTATCCTTTAAAGGCTACTGTATCTCTACTTTGTTTTATGTTTTTTATTTATCGTTTACAATGTTCTAAAAAGCGCTAGGCGGTAGGCGGGCGGCGACCCATAGCCTAGCACCTGGACAGCCTAGACGGGGACTAGGCGGGGATTAGGCGATTTACTTTTTTCATATTTATTAATTAAAAATATATATTTTATGTACTATAATATTTGAAAACAGTCAAATATGGATAAATTATTCGATATAAATCTTGTTAGACTTATTTATAAAATATACAATATCTTTTGGCTATAATTAATTATGATGTACCATATTTTATTTTTATAATAAATGTCAAAATCTCTAAAATGAAGAAGCTGTTAGAATTGCATCATTTATGTTTTGGAGATTTTGGTTTTTGTTTCTCAATTTTTAAAATTTTTTAGAGAAGCTGTTGAAGATACTGTAACATGTTAGAAATTATGAAAGTTCTTAATGTTAGAAATAGCTATGAAATAAGTTGCATCACAATCTAATTATGGAGGACATTATCCATTCATATGAGACCCAAGTAACTAGCACAGACATGCTTGATATGGTAAGAGCTGATTCACGACCAGTAATGTTATTTAAAAAAAATTGGAATTTGATATATATATATATATATATATATATATATATGTATGTACCAGAGATTCTCAAATCTCAATGTTCCAATTTTATTTTTTTCCAACCACAATGGTTCAAAGATGCTAATAAGAGTTAAATTCTAGTTTATTTTTTGTGGTCGAACGGGAAGAAAGTTTTTTACGCTGATTCATTTAGCCATTATTCGATCATATCTATTTTTTTTTTTCAAAAATTCGTATTTCCAGTTTTGGGATTTGAATGCGAAGTTTCCAAACACCTTAAAAGAAAAAAGAGCCGTTTCATTTTCGTTGTTACACCGACAAAAGATGGGTTTAAATTTGGGATCCTCTCTCTCTCTCTCATTCAGTTTCAATTTCAAATTCGAATTCCTCTCTCTCTCTCTCCGTTAACCACCGCTCATGCTTCGATTCACCACCACGAGGTAAAACTCTCAAGCTTTCCCCTTTCTTTTCTCTTTTGTTTGATTACTTTCTATTCAGTAATCATCTCTATCAATTCAATTCATTGAACCTCACAACTATTTTTGATTCCTTTTCGATTTCTGATTTAGGGTTTTTGCTTGGATTCAATTTCTGGTGGATCGGGAAGCGCAACTTAGTATTGGGCTTTCAAACGCCCTCTGTGGTTTACCTTTTGAAAGAGATTAGTCTTTCCCTGAGGTTTGTCCATATCATCAATCTGTTACATGATATATGATTGGATTAGTCCCTACGAAGAGAAATTGTGATGAACAACTACAATCAAAAGATTGGTGTTCCCTCATTTATTGGGGTCGAAGAACCATATTTGATTGTGGTTTTGTTGTCCAGATCGGAATTTTGAGGGATTTGTGGTCTTGCTACCACAACTGATTGTAGCCTTAAATTCGATATTTCGGAATATGTTGCCCCAAGATATGATCGGATTAGTCCTTATGATGCAAAATTTTGATAAAGATTGCAATCCAAGAATTGGTGCTCCCTCGTTTATTGGGGTTGAGGAACCGTATTTGATTGTGGTTTTGTTGTCCAGGCCGGAAATTGAGGGATTTATTGGTTATGTTACCACAATTGATTGTAGCCTTGAATCGATATTTCGGAATATGTCGTCCCTGACCCATTAATGAAATGGTTGAATCACAACAGAGATATTGTGTATTTTAGATATGTTGGCCCTGACCCAAGATTGATAATGGAGATACACAAGGTTATTCGATTGTTTGAATGCAACATTTGTGTCCCATTGGTAGCCTTGTCCCTTGAGAGTATATTACAGTGGTGTAAGGTTTCTAAGGCAGTGAACTCGAAATGAGATACTGCGGAGGTTGCCTTATAAGTTTGCATTTTGTGAGGTTCATGCTCCGCAAGTGTATATGACTGTTGATCATTTGGTTTCAAACCATTCAGCAATCTGAACTGCTGAGATTCTTAGCTTGTAAGTTCAGTCTTCTGCAACTATGGAACTGTACTTGGTTCTTAACCAACTGTTGTGCCAAACTTGGTAATAACAAAATGTGTGGGTATATAGGTGAAGTCTGGAATATGTGTTTTGAGATGAGGGTGTCTGGGTTTGAGCCAACTATGGAACTGTACTTGGTTCTTAACCATTCCATAATGGCTATTAGAACTGTTGTGCCAAATTTGGTAATAAAAAAATCTGTGGGTATGTAGGTGAGGCATGGAATATGTTTTTTGAGATGAGGGTGTCTGGGATTGAGACAACTCAGTATGCAGTTAGCAGGTTATTATGCTGTGTATTTGGATATTTATCATAGGGTTCAAATGCATGCTTTGTAATAAAAAACGGATTTCTTATCATGAAGTGTTGCCTACAAGATCACATTTGTCAGTCTTATAAGCTGTTGAACCAGTTTTGAAGATTCCAATCTGTGAAGTTAGTGGACATGTTCATGAGGCATTAGAAAGATGTAGAGAAATGATCTTCTTTGAGATTGAAGCCTGATTGAGTAGCTTTCACTGCTGTTTTTACAGCTTGAAAATGATAAGATGATTAGTGAGGGATGCATCAGAGTCATTCAGGAAAATGATAAGGGATTATGGGGTTGAATCAAAATTCTTGGACTAGCTGGTTAAAGGTGTCCATGCTACAAAACCAGCTGTTATTTGTTGCCTAGTGAGGTTGTTGCCTTGTAGGTTCACCTTAATAAGATCCAAAGAGATGGCAGTCTGTAACGCCTAAACTCCATTATGCTCAAATAGAAATACCAGACCTTCCTTTTTCGAAACCATGGCATTGCTAATACCACAATTACCCATACCCATATATTGCCCCTGAGTCATTGACCTAGAATCAAATGGTTGAATCACACTAGAAAGATGATTGTGTATTTTTGGATATGTTGGCCCCGACATAAGAATTAAATGGTGGAGATACAACTGTGTCCCATTGGTAGGAAGTAACAACTGTGTCCCATTGGTAGCCTTGTCCCTCGAGAATATATTAAAGTGGTATAAAGTTTCTAAGGCAGTGAACTCGAATTGAGATACTGCTGAGGTTGCCTTTTAAGTTCATATTTTGTGAGGTTCATGTTCTGCAAGTTTAAACTGCAGTTGATGATTTAGTTTCAAACCATTAAGCAATTTCGAAATGCTGAGATTGTTGGCTTGTAAGTTCAATCTTCTGAAACTATGGAACAGTAGTTGGTTTTTAACCATTCCATAATGGCTGTTAGAACTGTTGTATCGTATAATATTATGATTAGTGCCTATACCACGTTTGGGTATGTAGGCGAAGCCTGGAAAATGTTATTTTTGATGAAGATGTCTGAGTTTGAGCCAACTCATTATGCAGTTAGCAGGTTATTATGATGTGTGTTATTGGATATTTATCATGGGGCTCAAATGCATGCTTGATTATAAGAAACAGACTGTATCATGAAGTATTGCCTATGGAGATCACATTTGTCAGTCTTTTAAGCTGTTGTACCAGTTTGGAGATTCCAATCTCTGGAGTTAGTGGACATGATCACGATGCAGTAGAAAGATGTAGATAAATTATCTTCTTGAGATTGAAGTCTGATTGAGTAGCTTTTGTTGCCGTTTTTACAGCTTGGAAATGATAAATGGATTAGTGAGGGATGTATCAGTCATTCAGGCAAATGATAAGGGATTATGGGGTTGAACCAAAAATGGTTTATTGCCAGTGTGTGGTGGACTTGCTGGTTAAAGGTGTCCATTCTATAAAACCAGCTGTTATTTGCTGCCTAGTGAGATTGTTGCCTTGTAGGTTCATCGTAATAAGATCCAAAGAGATGGCAGTCTGAAACGCCTGAACCATTATGCTCAAATAGAAATACCAGACCTTCCTTTTTTGAAACCGTGGCATAGCTGATACCACAATTACCCTGCCCCAAATGTTGCCTCTGAGTCCCTGACCCTAGAATCAAATGATCGAATCACGCTAGAGAGATGATCGTGTATTTTTGGATATGTTGGCCCTGACGCAAGAATTAAGTGGTGGAGATACACAAAATTGTTTGATTGTTAGAAAGTAACAATTGTGTCCCATTGGTAGCCTTGTCCCTCGAGAATGTATTACAATGGTATAAAGTTTTTAAGGCAGTGAACTCGAATTGAGATACTGCTGAGGTTGCCTTATAAGTTCACATTTTTGTGAGGTTCATGTTTTGCAAGTTTAAACTGCAGTTGATGATTTGGTTTCAAACCATTTAGCAATTTCGAAATGCTGAGATTGTTGGCTTGTAAGTTCAATCTTCTGCAACTGTGGAACTATAGCTGGTTTTTAATCATTCCATAATGGCTGTTAGAACTGTTGCGTCATATAATATCATGATTAGTGCCTATAACACGTTTGGGTATGTAGGCGAAGCTTAGAAAATGTTTTTTTAGATGAGGGTGTCTGGGTTTGAGCCGACACAGTTAGCAGATTATCATGCTGTGTGTAGGTGGTGATTTTACTGATGTGGTTTCAGAACATATAAGGAGCATATATGATGTTGGATACTGCAGAATAAATATACATTGCCTTCTGTGATAAGGGCTGTAGGGATTGGTAGTCTATGGCAGTTGAGAAAGATATTGGCTGTATTTTGAAGTCATATGAGTCAAGACCTAGCAGAAAAGGCAGAGTTCACTTCTTTAACTAATGTCTGAAAACCCAAGGGATTACATATTGGTTTCAAATTCATGCAGGACCTAGGAGATTACATATTGGGAGGTGGAAAGTAGTGGCAAATATGAGAAATCCTTATGACCAAGAAAAGGCAGAGTTCACTTCTTTAACTAATGTCCGAAACCCCCTTGAAATGGACAACCCTTCCTATATACCAATTGAGCACTTCCATGAGTATTTAAAAACAATCCCTAACTCATGAAGCCATCCTGCTCTCTACCTATTTAACTATCTAAGCTGGGTTAGATAGAGCAGTCTACATGGAAGTTTACCCTAAAGAATTTACAAGCAGCAACGGATTGATCGACTATGCCTCGACTCCTGTACGTGCGCGACCTCCGCTCAAGAACCCTGCACCACTGGGTATTTGGAAACGAAGGGCCCAGGGAAGAGCATTTAAAAACAAAACGTTAGCGTGAGTGGAAAAAAATAAATGTATAAAAGATAAACATCTTTTATTGCTCTTCCGTTAGTTTTCCAAGAAAATCCGCATGCACGCAAATCATAGACAATGAATAGATAAATCAATAAAACTCCCTTGGCTCAAACATAAATAAATGTGTGGGGTATTAACCTCATCCACGAGAAAACCGACCTGCTCTACCACGAGAGGGTCTATTGACCAGCTCATCAGAGAGGGTCCCATGACCCGTTCTATTCGGGAGGGTCCAACCGACCAGCTACCACCGAAGAGGGTCCTGACCTGCTCTATCCGGGAGGGTCATAATGACCAGCTATCACCGAAGAGAGTCAGACCAGCTACTATCCAGAGAGGGTACCAACTCCACCTGGAGAGGGTCCATGCTAGCATGCAATACATATAACCTTATCCTTTAAAAACCTTTAAAAACCTCGTGGGAAAATAAATCAAAAACCAAGTCAAAACTCCCTGACTTTACCCCAAATACATTGGATTTAAAATATTTCCAGGAACCCAAAACCGGTTCTCTGCCTTTACTTTAAAACCCTTAAATCAAGAAGCCAAATTTCACCTTTTAAAATCATCCCCCTCCATAATCCAAAAACGGTGATAACCATTAAAAACCATAATCCAGGAAAATCCTTTAAAACCACGGGAAAGATATGAACCTCTTTCCCGGCTCACTTATCTTTAAAAAGTATAAAATTTCCCATTTTCCCAAAATCACCGTAAAACATAAAATGGAGGAAATCACATAAATAAAGGAGAAACCAATTAAAGTCTATGGCATGCAATTTAATTTAAAAACAAAGTCCACTCACAGTACTTATTGCGACTCCTTTCCTGCTCGGAAAGCTCCTCGAGCGAAAACCTCGAACTAACCACGTAGTCGAGCCCATCTCACGTTCAACCAGAGACTGTACAAATAAACCAATATATTAGTCATTCCATAGTTGACTTGGTCTTTTCCTAGTTTGACCAAGAAATCCTATTTGACCACGTGTTGACCAAGTTCCTTTCTTTTTAACAACTTTTTCAACAATACACTTAAATCCGACTATCGACTCGAAGTTTGGTTCCCATTTACGCCACCTTAGCATAAGTATTTTTCTTACTAATTGTGAGTTGATATGTCGATAATGAAATTATCCGATTGTTTTTCCACGATCAACCTGACATTTCCGTCAATAGGAGTCAACATCTTCCTCAACCACTAGAGTGGTCAACATACTTATAATTCTCGTACTTCACTAATTAACTTCAAAACCTTTAACTGAATTCTACCTTTTCTTTAACCTTTTCAATGCAATTTAACATCTTCTCATACATGGAAACCTTCCAAAAAGGGAAAGTTTCCCAAAATGGAAAGTTTCCTAAATTGGTAAGTCTTCTTTAAAATGGGAAGTTTCCCAAAATGGAAACTTCCTACTTATGTCCAATTTTTCTATAATTACTCAAATTAGGAATTAACTGAACTTTTCGACTAAATGCTTAACAGGGGAAATGATTTCTACCTCTTCGGCATTCTGCCTGTTTAACTGTATTCCCTGAGCAGTCATCGGATTCCGGCAACTTTGCCGGAATCTTCGGCCGGATTCGGGTCAACTTGCCGGAATTTTGCCATAACTTCCCTGTTTCCTCCGATTCACCAAGTTATCGACCACAAACAAACGACATAATCAACAACAGTTTCAGCCACAACAGCATCAACAACAGTTTCAGCCACAACAGCATCAACAACATCATAATACGAGAATTAACCACAACACAGTAACCCAAGCACGAATCTTACCTTCAATTCTGTCCCAAAATCAACCAGCAGCTTCTCGGCTTCCTCCTTGCCGGACAGCTGACCTGCAGCACCTCAAAACCTTGTAACAGCTACCACACTCGCCAATTCTTCCCAACACAGCCGCCCAACCACCAACGGTGGCTGCCATCCACCCTCTAGAATCAAATCCTTCCCAAAAAGTATGAAATTTACATCAATATCTTCCTCTCATCATGTAGAACATTTTGATGTAATACACGAAGCCCAAATCGAACCCAAAACTCAAGAATTTAACAAAAACAGTCGACATTTCCAAGAACTAAAAAAAACGGATTTCACCTTTTTAATTCGAAACTCTCACCTCCAATCGAATTGGTTCAAGCTGTTTAAAGGGATGGCTATGCGAGTTGAGGGCTGCAAAACCTAAAAAAAATCTCGGCGAACAGTGGCCGCACGACGGAGTTCAAACCGGAGCTCCGATTCGTCTGTCCTCAAGACACCGCTCTCACCTTGGGTTGAAACGAGTCACATGGTGGTATGGAAATGTCGAGGAGGAAGAAAGGAACCCGATGCCGTCGGTCTCGCAGCAAACCGTCGCCGGACGGAAGAGATATCGGTGAAAAACTGATTCGGGTCGGGTTCTGGTCGCCGGGTTTACGGGTCGCGTCTGAGGGGGGGGGGTCGAGAGAGTGCTCTGTAAATTTCTGATGTTCTACTCTAAATGGTAAGTCCTATTTATACCTTATCACCAGAATAGTAACTTCCCATTTTTTGACCATAACTTCTTCATACGAACTCCGATTTGGACGTGCTACGTGTCCACGAACTCGTAACGACGCCCTCTACAACTTTCATGAAGAAAGTTTTCCTGAATTCCCGACTTAACGAAAAGTCAACTTTGTGACCTCTCACGGTAAAACGGTTACTACAAAATGGTTAAAGATTAAGGTAATTTGAGTAGTAACCGACCGTAAATTGGTTCTAGAATCGGGATGTGACAGCATGTCACGTTTTTCAAACACTACCAAATTGACTAAGTAGCGGAAAGTAATGATCTCCATCACAAGAGAATATGTCTCCTCATAGTCTATTCCAGTGTGTTGTGAGAAACCTTGCGCCACAAGACGAGCTTTGTACCTAAGTACCTCGTTCTTCTCATTACGCTTTCTAACAAAGACCCATTTATATCCTACAGGCTTTACACTTGGCAGAGTTGGCACTACCGGGAAATATACATGTCTCATCACCAGGGAATCCAATTCCTCCTGGATAGTTTCTTTCCATTTAGTTTAATAAACTCTATGTTCACATTCACGGACAAGTCGTGGTTCGATGTCATCGTTCTTTATGATCTCTTGAGCAGCAAAATATGAAAACACATCATCAACATGCATGGATGATCGGTCTAGCAACTCAAAAGTGTCTTCTTAACACATTAAGATTTCCATGTTCTCTGACACCGACGTGGACTCTGAGGCGCCCCCTAAAGAAACAGATATTGATTCAAGGACATAACTATAGTCAGAGAAAATCTCATGAGAAAGATTCTCAATGTCAGAGACAATCTCGTGAGAATGATTGGTTTGTGCCATTGCCATCCTATTCTTCCTAGGACGTTCATCAACCGAACCAAGTGACCTCCCCCTCTTTCTACAGGGAACCACGACCTCGACCCTCTACTAGGGTTGACAGCTCCAATGCCGGGGGCAGCAGCACCCATACCGAGGGCAACAACGCCTAAATCGAGGGCAATCTTGCTTGAACCAGAGATGGTCTTGCTCGCTTTCGGTACTTCTAGCTTTGCAGGTACATTTGCAGCTGGAATATCTAATCTCGTGACTTTTGCAATCTCAGAGAATAAGTCGAGCATCGAATCCGCCATACTCTAGAGATCGAGGATTCGCTTTACTTAATCATAGCTTCAACAAAACAATTTTGCGTGTGCACGTGGGGTACAAAATACTCAATTTCAATTCTAAGAGACATGCAATAATCATCAAAAGTCTTTGATGAGAACTTTCCGATATTGTCCATCCAAATTTTCTTAATTAGATTGTCAAGGTGGTTAGCCCGTAGCTTAATGATCTGTGCCAGAAGCTTCGAAAATGCAACATTACATGTGGACAACAACGGGACGTGTGACCAGCGCGATGATGCATCCATCAGGACCATAAAGTGTCAAACTGGTCCACACTCAAGGTGGATAAGCCCATACATATCACCTTGGATGCGCTGGACGAATGAAATGTTCTCTGAGTTTGCATTAGCAAAGTTAGGCTTCGACACCAACTTAGCTAAAGAGCAGGCTTTGCAAAACGAGCGGTGAGCGTCAGAAAGAGCTAATGACGCATCATGAGCTAAACCATGCACCGGGGATTGTGAAGACGGCTGAGAGTTGACCTTGGCGGTCATGGCACCATTACCATCAATGGTGAGGTCACGTTCCAAACCTTTTTTTTACCGGAACAAAGGGTGTCTATGCGAATTACGAAGAATCCTAATCATATCTCTTCCACGATGACTGAGGCAGTCATGCCACAATTGGTATGAGTCAGCGTCCCAAAAATCATGTTTCAATGATCCGAATTGTAGTGAGGTACATACCACTAGATTGACTCATAAGCTTCACTAAGGTGCGTTTTCGTCTGCAATTCTGAGAAGTTACATAGAAGAACTCATGCCCATTCTCACAATGCGTTTCTAAGTGGAAACCATTAGCGCAAATATCATTGAAACTCAACAATGTTCGATTTCCTTTAGGAGCATAAAGATCATCCACAACCATGATCAAGGTCCCATTGGGCAGCAAGAAGCGAGCTTTACCTCGCCCTTCAATTACTGATGATGAACCGATCATATTTACCACAGAGGTTTGACATTACACAAGTTCTAAAAATAATTGCCTGTTCCTTAGAATAGTGTGGATAGTCTCACTGTCTGCATGACATTCTAACGATGTGCTCACCCTGACTTGTTTTAATCATCTCCCTTTAGAATAGTGTGGGTAGTCCCACTGTTTGCGTCTAGAATATCAAACTCCATGTCAGAGCTCTCCATAAGGCTCTGCATACAACATTTGAAGCATGTTAGTTCTTCGAGAACAAATGGTTTCGATGCTTAAATATATGCTAATGTTGATCATACACAACGAAGATTAACACAAACAATCTTTTAATAGCATAACAATAAAACGACGTTGGATATCACACAACGCAGACCTAAGAACATGTATTGGTTCACGATGCTCGATAGCAGCACACCCCAACACGCGGCAGCTAGTGGATAATGCTCGACAACTGGTGTTCGATAGGGTTCACAATACTCGACACCATCCCTAGCACTTCACAACTGGTGTTTGACGACTCTCGACAGCTGGTGCTTAACGCTCGTCAGTTGGTGCTCGACAACGCTCGGCAACTGCACTCGGCAGCGCTCAACAGCTATCGGCAGTCAGCGCTCGACAATGCTCGGTAGTTGGTGCTCGACAGAGCTCTGCAACTGCACTCGGCAGCGCTCTGCAACTGCATTCGGCAGTGCTCAGCTATAGGTAGTCAGCGCTCGGCAGTTGTACTCAGCAGTTATCGGTAGCAACACTCGACAGCTGATGCTTGACAACACTCAGCAACTATCGGCACTCAGCGCTTGGCAGTTGGTGCTTGATAGAGCTCGGCAGCTGCACTCTGCAACGCTCAGCAGTGCACAGTAGCGATCACGTAGCAGCAGGGCATAAGTGCCAGTGCTTGGCAGTAGCGCACATCGACTAACAGCAAGGCTTGTGGTGCCAGCATCTTGGTGCACCTTCGATTCTAGAAACTGTCTTTGTGAACATAAGGAGATGGTATTGAGCTTTCACCGAAGCCAACGGTAACCCCTAGAGAGACGAGTTCACACCGACCACTACTCTATTGTTTCGCCTTTCTTCATGATCTAGAATTGTCACCTTCCTATTGTATTTAATAGCAAGATAGAGTCAAAGTCAAGCAAAAAAGGCTACTCTTCGAAAGCCTCTCTCTTTTATTTTATTACAGTAGGAAGTTTCGATTCTACCCATCCCTTTCTTTGGTTCAGTCTTTGGTAGTAAGTGGGAATTGGAGTTCAGGGCTAAAGGTTGGAGCTTTATTCCCACTCTCGGTAGTCTATCTTCAGTAGTTCACTTGGAAAGTAGTCTTTCGTAAGTAGGAGAGTAGCGCTTCGCAAGTGAAGGTGCAGGATGTGCTATTAGGGTTTTCGAAAAATAACCTGAAAATTCAACGAACTAAGCATAAAATGGTGTAGAAGAAAGGAGGAAGAGACTTTATCCACCCCGAGGTTATTTGACCTTGAACAAGTTTTAGGATGTCAAGAAACATATCTTGTTGAATTGAAGCTTCACAAACTTGAAGAATCTCGACGCAAGACCAAGAGGAGCGACAACACCTAACATCGGCGGCTGCAATGATAGCAGTGTTGTGCGATGACAATAGGGGAGTTGCAACGACAGCAAGGAAGTGCGGCGACAACAAGGGAGGTGCAGTTGAGTTGGCAACGACGACCGATCCAAGGAAAAACCCTAAATGATTTGGGTTTTATTTTTATTTTTTTCTTCTAATATTTGGCAAAACTCTAGGGTTAAAGCTTATGCTTTGATAGCATGTTTAAGTATAATGACATTATCTTTATTCTCTTATTAATAGGAGCCCTTTATATAGGGACTTACATAGTATATATTATGTTATATAAGAAAGTCTCCTATTATATAAAGCCCATAGACTTAGTATGTATCAATACCTACACACCAATCCAATTATCCTAGAACAAAACATGACTTATATAGGTAGCCTGTGTCATTTATTTATTTCATTTATTAAATCTAAATTTATGAAGTGCACTCTCATACTACCAAAAAAAGTGCACTCATGTAATTTAACACTAGCTTTTACTGGTGCAAATGTGTATGTCTTATAAATTTACCTAAAATTAAAGAGTAGTGACTCACGGTTTTCTCTAAAATGGAATTGCAGCTTTCTAGTTGTATCCACGTTTATTTTTTATAATTATCTCTTTATCTACTATTTATTTATTTATTGTTTTGTTTTTTTATTACAATAACATTCAACTCTATTGTTGTCCTAGTCAACTTTACGAAGGCAATATAAACATAACAGAATTTGGTGAATTTCCAAACTCGCTTTATTATAGTAAAGATAACTTCATCATTTCATATTTGAAATCAAAATTTTCAAATTTTGGTTGGGTGTAAAAGAAATTTAAAAGAAAATGAAAAAAATAAAAATAATTTGATTCACCCAAACCCAAACCTAAACCTAAACCTAAACCTAAACCCTATCTCAGCCTGAAATTAAAAACTCAAACCCATCTGTTCTTCCGTGATCTCCACCGCCGCGCATCCTCTGCCGTCTCTCCACAATCACGACCAGGGCCAAAGCAAAATCACATCTCAGCCAAAAAAAGAATCCACAGCTCATCTCTATTTCCGTTTTTCCAAACCCAAACTCCCACCGCCCGTGATCTCCACCACCAAACCCAGCCCAGACCATCTCCGAATCCTCCACCGGCCACCTCATCGTCGACGAGTTAGCAATTGATCTTGAGAGATTATCCTTGTTTAAGCTTTTGATACAACAACTGATATAGGACTATACAACATCACCAAGTAAAACATGATATGACATTTTCAGAACAAATTATGCCCCTAAACTGTAAAGTAAGACAGTTTTGTACAAGCAAGGAGGCCAATTCCATACTAAAGCTGAGGGCTCATAACATGGGTCCTTATATCAGATTCGCTCCTAACACACAAAAATTTCACCAACAATATTTTCTATACTTCCCAGGAAGACTATTTCCTTCCTTTTATTTAAATGTGCTAATTAACATTAACAACCATCTAACACATAAATATACAACTAGCAATTCGACAGCCCCATCTAGTATTACATAAGGTTTCTTTGTCCTTTTCTCCCCCAGCATGTCATTTTCCATCATTTCTTTTCAGTACATTGTTAAATCAGCATACAAAACTTCAACTTCACGGGACATTTCATTTTGTTAATTACACTCTTTACTGAAAAATGTAATACTCAGCTAACATAATCTCTGGTTTTAAGCAGTTAGCATCATGTATTCACTTTTGAGAACAGGATTTGTCTCACCCTAGTTTCTTGTGAGCTCTAACCACATATTTCAACGAAAACGAACACCAAAAACCTCAAAACTGCAGCACATGAAGTCACTTTTATAAATACTAATACTTCATTTCGAATACCCTCATTTTAGACCTGATTATTTACTTGAGAGCAACAACAAAATTCGAAAACTCAACTCATTCGGCTACAAGAAATTCAACCTACTCAGATCATCATAAAGATTATTGAAGAATGCAACTTGCCTGGTATCCAGTTAACCTGATAAATCGATGACCCCGAATACGTGGGCCACCCTGACCTGCAAAATTCACACACCGAGCTCATACCTCAATCACTCGAAAATCCAACACAGAAAGAAAACCAGTATTACAAGCAAGCACCTGCTTACACCTACGACCTCTATGCCTCTGGACACCGCAGCCTTACATATGCCTTTGGTGCCACATCTCGTATTCGTCGTGTCCTTTGTCCTTAACTTGTAGAGACAGATAGTATTTCTGACCCAATAACATATTCCTCTCCTGCCTACCAAAAAAAATATTCCTCTCCTTATTTTGGCAATTACTGTATTATAAATATAGAGCAAAATACTCATTCTTCCTAAAAACAGATGCATGTTCAAGTATGGAGAATGTGTTAGGAGTTTAGACCTTGCTCGAAGCACTCTTACGACTCTTTTTAAGATTGATCAGGTTACTCAATTGCAGAAATCTTGCAAGTTCATCATTGATTGATTAAACTTTCCTCACCATTGAAGTCATACTGAGCTGGTATTGACCAACACTGATGCAAAATGACAAGCGTAGTTAGAGGAAACCGCAATGTATGATCAAAAATAGATTGAATACGGAGCTCGGTTTATATACTGAAGAGGAACACATAAGCAGCATACAAAGTATAGCAACAAAATTTACACACAACAGCAAAATTGTTAATGAACTAAGATTCTTTCGAATGTTTGCTGGAGTTATCTGAATAAAATATGGATGTTACAGCAATCAACATGGCTGCAATCAAGGCAGCTATAAAAGTACTGAGGAAAACAATTCGAGCATGCACCTTCATCCCAGAAGGTATGTTCCAGACAATTGTACCTGATACTGAATCAGAACCATCAATATCTGGTATTCTATATAAACAGATTTCATTATGTGATAGTCCCTCAACAGTGCAGCGCATAACAAGATCAGGCGTACCAAAATTGACTTCCCAGTAGCCACTTTCATCTAGAGGCTGCACCCAGAAAATAACAATAGAATTAAGCAGCGTAGCAGGTTTTCAAAAGGCCAAAAAGGTGATATTGTACAATATATAGTCCAGAGCACAAAAGATGATCCACTCAGTTAGATCTGCCCATTTTTATTAATCAAACTCAGCCTTCATACTGAAAAAAGTCATCTTACAGAATGCATACAGTTCATAGTTATCTTCTTTTAAAATATACTTGGCCAAAAGTTCCTACTCTGACCATGATGTGTATTGCTAAATGAAAGACCTAATTCAGCAGTATGAGTAGTCAAAATAAGCCATATACAGTTACAATTTCACTGGATTCTTCACTTACTGGATATCGTGCATGTAGGGGAAGCTCTATATTGATGTTAGACTCTTTACTCTGACCCAGTAAGAAATCATGACCAACATCCATGTGAACCTCGACAGCAGAACGATTGGAAAGAAAAGAAGGTAATTCTAAATTTGTATCTCGAAAAACAGATATATCGCTGTACACTGCATTAATCATAAAAATAAGTTCCAATTACGCAGAAATAAAATCAGTGCCATATGCCCATAGAACAACAGGTTATGGTAGTATCTAGGATGAAAAGAATTACCACCACGCTGAAGGAGATGTTGAAGCTCAAATGGATCAGAAAATACCCCAGATGGTAGTCTCTCAATGACTATAGCCTCACAGTGGTGAGAAGGAACCTCAAGTATGAATTCTTGTTCAATCTTAAGTCTAATGGATGAGGTAAAATGACGATGAGAACCATCCCCTATCAGATTGCGATGCAAAATGGAGAGACTCAGAGCAAGACTCGGATTATGCGGAAACACCTTACACAAACCAATAGGAAGTTCTTTTGCTATGAAATCTTGGAAACTTGAATCCAGTAGGTCTTCATACTTGTCATAGTACGACTGCAACACAAACTTCTTGGAACTACAACTAATGCTTGAGTCACTATCATCAGAGTTCGGATCATACCTTTTTACCTGAAAATGAAGGATATCTGTAAGAGATCAAAGTCTAAAGTATTCATGAAGAGGGAACAGGAAAGTCAATAAACATCATAGTATTCACATTTTATCAACATGGATACAACTACGTAATGAATGAAAAGCATGATAAAAGAAAAGTATATTAGTAAGAGAGAAAAACAGATATTTAGGTAGCTATAATACGTATTCTCTACTAAAAGTGAAGAAAACATTCATCTCCAGAAATTTTTATGTTTATTTCACTAAATAACTCAATAAACTCATTAGACACAATTATGATCTATGCTAGCGAGGGTTAACTGCATTCTGCATGTTGATGAATCGATCAAAACACCATAACTGAAGACATCTCTGAGTTCCAAATTGTGAACTCTATTGTTGCTTATGTCAAAATAGATGCTCTCATTCTAAAATTATTTGGACAGTAAGTTTATCTTTTCAGACAATCTGGCATGTCCAAAATCATCAGATTGTAAAGCCCAAGTGTTCATCAAATGATGCATGAATGTAGTCATAAACTCATAATTCACTGTGCAACTACATGACATCATAGATCACACAAGAGCTCATTCCTAATGTTACAGATATATCATTGAGGATGCAACTTAACAACAATATAGATTGATCAGAATTATAGTTTTATTAACACATGTAAGTATCCAATATTACTATACACTAATAAACTGATAGCAATTGTTGGTTCTAGACAACGGAGACGTATCTTGCCAAGCAGGGGTAAAGCTGTTTCTAGTACTTGGATTCAGCAGGGTTCTGACACAAAACTAATATTACTATATTTTAATTGCAGAAGCCAATACAGGAGCTTGTGAGCTACTTGCACATGTCCACGATTCATAATCCTAATAGTTACAGAAAACATGATTCATTTGCAAAAATTCAACAACAGAATCAGAGCCCCAGTTTCTAGGAAATTCTTAATGATGAAGCCTAAGAATCTCCACGGGAAGAGAACTTAGAAATAAAGTAAGTCAACCGCAGATTGCAGACGAACATGGAGTAATAATAAAGAAAATGGAGCAGAGAGGTGAAGATTACGTGCCCCTGCGCTGCTTTGTTTTGAAAAATTCCTAAGAAATACAAACACAAACTTATTACCAAGAACATAGAAAAGACACTGGATAGTTATTTAAGTCACAAAACGACTGTAACTGAGCATCTCAACCCAAAAAACCAAAGGTGTTCACCCCCTTTTAGTCCAAAACTTTGTTCCAGCCACTCATTAAAACCACTACAACTCTGCTAGAAACCAAATTGGGATACATCCCAATAAAGCACCTTCCTAAACAGGAGTGCCAAACCCAAATCTAATGACCACATACATTCATTATAGCCAAAATAATTTTTAGTGACATCAATTACAACCATTGAACAAGGAAATGTAAACATTCGCAATGTAAAAATGTCATATGTACTGACAAAACTCCACAAGAATAGAGCACTAACCTCATTTGAAACTGCAGAAGAACCAATGCAAAACCCAATGCCACAAACGAACACCAACAAAACTCCCACTAACAAGCAACTGCACAACCCAACAGGTCTCCTCAGACTTTCCATAACAACAAGTACCTGAAACAGAGCATTACTCTTAATTAAACACAAGAACCCACGAAACTAGAACAAACCTCAATCCCAAAACTAGGAACATTTGCATCAGAACCAATCATACCATACATATAATTTCTGGGTTTTAAGAGTGCATGCAAAATATAGAAACAAAAAATGAATTTGCAGAAGATGTAATCACTAACCTGAAATCTCCAATAGCTATCTACGCATATCTTCTTACTCTGTTCCTCAGAAAGAAAAAAAACCATGAAATTCTTCACACATATATAATTATATAAACCTCAACTTACACGTGTCAGCTCTTTGAGAGTGGAACTGTCATTTTAAAGACCCAAGCTTTTGAATAAAAACCCAAAAAAGTTCAAAGCTAAATTGAAAACCCTAAATTGGATTTGGGGATTTTGTTTGAATTTTCCGGCAGAAACTAGGAATGAGTAGTTCGTCGCCGGCGCATTCTTCGGTATCGATGACGGCAATTGCCGGAGAAAGAAATGCTGCTTTGTCCGCAGACGATTTCTACTTCCCAACTGATCTCATTTCGATTCAGGATCGAAAAGATGAAGCAATGCTTGGTTTGTCAATAACCCTCTTCTTTTTTATGCTTCAGTCTCAGTTTTTTTGTTTGTTTTGCTCACTCTCAATTTGGGTTTAGTATTGGGTGTTGGAAATATTGGTATGTTGTTTTGTATATAACAGTTAGTGAATGATAGCCAACTGGGTGTTTTGTTTGGGGTCAATCACTCTAGTTGAGACTATGTTTGGGTCAAGGACGTGTTTTTGCATTTGAAATGTTAGACAGGACCGCTCATTTTATTGTAGTTTCAGAAAAGATTACAACGGATGATGGTGCAGGTTAAATTCAGATGTATATCTTCTAATTGATCATCAAGATAAGCTTTATTTATCATGTATGTTAAGACTTCATTTACAATAATAATAGGAAAGGTGACAGGGGCCTTGTCGGATGCGTAGGTTGAAAGGATTTTCCAGGTCTTCCATTCAGTGGAACTGAAAATGAGACAGTCTTTCTGCACAGCATGTGAGCATGATCAAACTTTCTTCAGCATAATGGCCAGAGTGCCATAAATTGAATCTGTCTGCTTCGTAGTTGCTTGATTAAAGGAAATAGTTGAGGTTTTAAAGGTCTGACAGTGTTCTAGTACTTTAGAGAAAACATTGTCTGAAAATTTGCACAGACTAATTGGTGGAAATTGAGAAATGACCTCAGGACTAGCAGCTTTAGGAATGAGGAGAATGTGTGATTTGTTACTGCACAGCTTCCTTCATTCATCCATAATAATAGGTTTCAACAGATCACAGTTTCTGATGTCACCACTCACCACCCTTCCACACACCCAATACCCTCATCCCAGTTTCTAGGGCCATCATTAGATATTCAATTTGTAAAGTAGGCATAAAATTCGTGTGCAACATGATCCGAATCATCAGGCCTGACTGGACTAAAAAAGAACAAACAGTGATAACTTTGATTTCTTTTTTTTCCCCAATATTGGTCACTATTTTTAATCATCTTCGCATCAGTTCTCTTTATTCTCTGACTACTACTGACGCGAAAGAACTAACTTTTTATGCTCAGCCTGTATCTACCTCACCATGGGCCTTTGATGCCAGTGAAATTCTTCCCTGGTCCAGAGCTCATCAAGTTGATGAGCAATGCCTCCATCCTGTCAGAATGTTCCTTATAAGATTATAAAGAGAAAAAATTCACTCTAAATATTCAATTTGTTTTGATTTAAAAAAATATCAATTTTTTTGAGATTCCAAACTTCTGTTTACTCCGTTCCATAAGCCCCTCTTTGCAGGAGTTCAGCTTCTTTCTCCATTAAGTTCATAACCTCCAGAAGTATACTTTCTCCAACATTTTGAAACCTTTTTAGTGTTATGGAGCACTTCTCCATTTCTCCTCAACATACATAATTTGGCAAACAAGACATAATCACAGGACAATGATCCAATTCACATTAAAATGATGCATAATTATGTTTATGCCATAATTCAGATCTCTCTATATTCATGAGAGCACTGTCCAGTCTCTCCTGTAATATTCCACCATTGGATTTCCATGTCCAAGTGAAATGACTGTATTTTACTTAAATGTCCTTATTGTTTTAATAGAAGTGTGTCTAGGCGTCGGTCTACAGTTGCGGAGCTAAGGAAGTCTGACAGGTTTAAATTATTCTTTGTTTAGTGTTCGGAGTGTAGAATGTGAAATATATTCTTTGCCTGAAAAATAAACTTTAGCAGGCCAAGCACCTATGAAGATTCTATTTATATTAGTGAACTGATGAATCAGTATCCGGTTCCCTTTTTCTTATGCTTGCTTGGTTATCAATGCATATATCTTATATGAAATGAGGTTTACTTTCTCAATTGCAGTTTTAAAGGCCAATCTCATGGCTGCGCTTAATAAGGAGGCTAAATCGCTTGATGAAGATAGCTGGATGTTTGAAGGGCCACGATCTCGTATCAACCTAATATCCAGACAAGGTTAGCCCATAAATTTTCTTGGTTGATGTTTGCTATTACCTTATCCTGTGTGCCTTTTGGTTTCCTGTCATAAAGTAACTAAGGAAACAATACTAAACAATAGGATGCCCTTAGTTTTATGGTCTTTGGAGCATTTGCTTCCTGTCATGAATTTTGTTGCTAAATTAGCTTTTAACACATTGGCTCCAAGTTAGTAAACTTCTTATGGTCAATATCTGTGGACATCTCAGCACTGGTGTAGGTAATATTCTCAAAAAATAGTAAAAATTATGGAGTGGTTGGCATTGCTGGTAGACATCTTGTCTAAAAGATTCAAAAATTCAAACGATAGTTTAAATGCAACATATATGGATGAATTTCTTGCTCCCAGCTCTATTTCCACCCAATTTGTTAAAACCTGTAGCAAGTAATTTCGACATCATACTAAATTAAAGCTGGTAGCAACATAAATGCTGTGAAATACATTAAGTTGCATGGAGTTGTGTATATGAACCTTCACCTACTATTGTTGGAGTTGCATATGTGGCACTCATATATAGTGGGAGTGGATTGTTTTGTTCCTTACTCAACCACAGGACCTGGTCAGCTTAAATGAATTACTTGATCATATCTAAAGGGTATCCAAAATCTGAACCAATCTGGTCAGTTTGATCACATTATTTAAACACTCCTTGTCTGTCGAATTTAAGAATCTGCATAAGCTGCACTTAATTATCAAGAATATATGCTGAAGCTTATAAATAGGAACCTGGGGCACAGGAATGTGAATCGGGTAGGGTACTAGACTTCTGCAGTTATCAGTGAGATCTACATGGCTAATGCCAGTATGATGGTTGAGAAACATGAGTCAGTATATGCTGTTATGCCTTGCATATTGTTTTTCATGGTACAAAACAAAGAATAGAAAAGCAAAGAGAGTAAAGGATGTGATCATTTCCATCAAACTTTACTAACAGTTCCGTACATCTAGATTTACTTGTCAGTTGCAACACTAGATATATGAATATTGTTAAAGTCTGTTGGCTCTGTTGGTGGGAGAGGAGAATGAGGGAAGAAGTTTGTTCTGTGTCCCCGTTGTTTTTTATATTTGTTTCCCTTGTCTGTGGTTATTGGCTGAAATGATAGGGTGACTATCTATATGTTATCTTTTTAGCTAGCTTAACCTCAGTCAGTTAACTTATCAAATATTCCTACTTTTCCACAGGCAGGGTAAGTAATATTTTAAATTAGCAGACATGTCTAGAAATCATCAATGTAGCTACCTTAGTTTTCTAATTTTTTGCATGCTGGGAAAGTAGTAAATTGAATTAGATGCAGACAAGTACTAAACTGTATTGTCTGTATTGCATGTGAATATTTGTGTCGAAGAGCATTTAAAAAATGATAATTATTTGTATTTTGACATCTGAAGTTCATATCTCTTATTCAGGGGGTTTTCTCCAGAAGCGACTGGGCATTTCAAAGAATTGGAATTTGGCTGGACCAAGATGATTATCAGCGCCTCGTAGTATGTATTTTATATCTTTGTTTGCATCTTTACATGATGTGAGTATCTTGAACCCACATTTTCCAATCTCTTCATTCACTGATTTTTGAAGAGTTGACATGGAAATCAAACAATATATCCATCTGCAACTTGATCAACTCTGTCCGAGAAACAACATATATACTGTTGTATTGATCAGGATGAGTTCGATCAAAATGTGCTCCAATCTTTTAGTGTGATGACTGGTCATGTGATTTGTCTGATTTGCTCTTCTGATGGTCATAATGTTAATATCATACGCTCAAAATCGTGGATTCGATCGTATGCATTTATTGAAAAGGTTCAAACTTGACTGACAGACAGGGTTCATGACCTCTAATTTCAAGAGCAGTTCTCCTAAAAGATGACATGAGAAAAACTCCTGATCATGTTGGAGAAAAACTATTTCAAAATTGAATCAAAAGATATTTTATTAGTTATCCTTTTTTGTTTTATTAGTTAGTTCAAAAGAATATCTCGACACTTTTTTTGCAACTGCATGTTCGTTTTCAGTTGTTGACCTACACCCACAGCCGTTTCATTTCGACTGAATTTTAACTAATACCGTAGTAAATATTTCTGTTTTTAACGATCTCAGAAAGCTTATTAAGTTGCAAATATCTTCTCTCTTTTCGACAAAGACCTGTCTTGAATTCCTCTTACAATGAAAAGTAATCGCAAGGCTCCTGCATGGTTCCCCAAACTCCAAGTTTCCAGCTCGACTCTCTTTTCCTTTCGAACTTTTACAACTCAAACTCAACCTTCAGGACAGATTGGGATACGACTCTTACTATAGAGAACCCTAACTTGATCTCGACGATTCACTTCAATAGCATGAAGGGATTGATTTCCTACAAAGGCAACTCTCTTGCAATGTACTCAATCAAAGCATTTGAGTTGGGATACATGGAGCATAGACTGGTGCATGTGAAGATATCGAAATATCCGACAATGACAACGAATAGATCGATTTTGAAAGAGATCAATGGACAACGAGATGTGAATGGAGCAGTGAGTTTTAACATGACGATGTTAGTTTCTGCTACATACACGACGGGATGGTGAGGAATCGAAAAGGTTGTATTGAACCTTCACTGTTTGGATTTGAAGGTTGGATTCCTTCCTAGAGCAGGGTTTGGAAGTTGGGTAAAGGGAGGGACAATGAAATGCTCACTTCCTATATTGTGACTTGTATAGCCAGATTAATTGGCTTTCACCTTCGTCACAAAAATAAGAGCAAGCTAGCATTTCAATTCGAGATTACAAGAGATAGGTTGTAGAATAGTTACGTATGTAAGATTTTTGTCAAATTGAAGTTGTGTAAGAAATGTCGTCAAGAGGACTTTCAATTTCTAGCCACCACACAACCTTTTGTAGTAACATTACCAGGATTAGTAGTTTGGCCAATAAAAAATTTTCGTCGGCCTGTTAGCTAAATTTTGTCGGCTAAATACTATTATACCCGACGAAATAAGCCATATTTCGTCGGCTAAATTTTGAAAAAAAAAAATATATTATAACCGACGAATTATGGTAAATTTCATCGGCTATAAGTCCATTCCAGCCAAGAAAAAAAACCCAAAATTTCTAAATTAGCATTCCAAGCAACCTGCAAATTACACTAAAAAAATTTCATATAACCAACAACACCATCAAAAGTGACAACACGTTTTTCATTAAAATATTTATAAATTGTTCATAAACACATAAAACTATATAATTATTTAACTATATAAAATCTATATCATCTAAATTTATAACCGCGTCAGGAGAAGGTTACTGTTGAGGAGGTTGCGGCGGCTGAGGTAGAGGTATAGGCGGAGCCGGAAGTCCATGAAGCTAAGCAGCTGAAAACTCTTGCAAGTACTGGAACATCTTCTGCTGCTGTACCTGTTGGGCGGCATATACTGCCGCATTATACTCTTGTAAAGCGGCAGTATAGGGTGTCTAGGCGGCTTGCTGTTCCTGTAGCATCTGAACATCCGCCTCTAGCTGAGTCATCCTGCTGCTGGTCGAGGTTGCCTTTTTTGAAATCTTGGAGCGGTCTTCAGTACCCTATCGCCCTTCTTTCCTAGACCCCGACAGTAGAAGTTGTTTCCTCGCGGTGGGAATGTTGTGCCCATGATCCTCGCCCTAACCCTGAGATCCGAAGTGTCGATCCGGGACATGGCTTCAGACATGTCTTCTTCCTACGTGCCCGACCATGTCTCCCTCATTATAGCAGTCATCACCTCGTCACTAGCCTGCCTCACCTTCGTCTAATTGGATAGGAAAAAATAATAAATTAACATTTTTACATATATATAAATAAAAAAATTTGAAAACGTAAGATGACTTACAATATCATCCTTGGCGTCAGGATATGTCTTCTCGTACGTATAGACGTACCGGTTGACTTCTGGATGTTTCCTGGCTGCCTCGTCCATTAACGATGTGAATGGTCTAAAACCGGCATGACTTTTGGATGTTTCCTGGCCGCCGGTTCTGAGCGTTCGCCCGGGTATTCGTTAGATATATTATAGGGTTTAGGGTTTATGGTTTAGCCGACAAAACATTAGGGTATTCGTCGGCCAAGAAAATTTTAACCGACGAAATAGGATGTAATTCGTCGGCCAAGATAGTTTTAGCCGATGAAATAGGATGTAATTCGTCGGCTAAAACTATCTTAGCCGACGAAATATGACATATTTCATCGGTTAAAACATAAAAAATACATAAAAAACAGGCTATTTAATGTAAACCATACCAATTTCCTGTTCATATATCACCAAAATTAAACAAAATTATGAATTCAAGAGCTTGTAGCATATAAAGCACATCAATTTGTATTACAAATTCAAACTAAGAAGGCTCGTAATCAGAATCATCTGATGAGTCTTCTTCGGTGTCAGAATTAATTTCTGGCAATCTATTCATTTTCTCACCACAAGAGTCTTCGTCTGTTTCTTGATTTGAATTAACATCAATAAGCCTTGCATCTAAATCACGAATTCGAACCTAACGACCCGCTTTAAAAGTATTAAGGTGATTTGTAGAGGAGTCAGGTATACCTATTGCGCTGGGCTCTTATTCGTAACATCTTCTTCCTCGTCTTCGGCCTCTCCAAATGTCCTGGTAAATATTTCAAGGGTGCATAAAGTTGACTACTTTCCACGCTTCATCTTTAACAAGGTCATCAAGATAAAACACTTGTTTTACCGATGTGGCAAAAACAAACGGATCATCTTCGTAACAACTTGTAACAGTGTTCACCGATAAAATCCGTACTGATCGATCTTCATGCTCTGCGAGCTGCTAGTATCAAACCATCTACACTTGAAGAGGTGCACTGTCATGCCTTGCCTATAAACGAGTTCCATCAATGAATCGAGAACACTGTAATAGTCAACTCCATTCTGCCCACCATGTGCCATCACCCCAAAATTTTGTGTTCTCCGTCCGTTGTCTCTCTATTCACATATAAATTGCACGCCATTCACCTTGCACATCGGATAAAGTCTTGACATTATCGGCTTCATCGCTAGAAGTCTTAGTTCGTGCGACCAATTTGGGTGACCATCGAATTGAATATGGTTCATCTGCAACCAAATATTCAATGTACTGTAAATATGGATAATTATGCAATGACAGAGTCATGAACAAATGTCACATCCCGATCCTAGAATTATTTTTACTGTTGGTTACTTTTATCTTTCACCATTTAAAGTAACCGTTTGACCGTAAAATGACCATAAAGTTGACTTTTCGTTAAGTCAAAAATTTGGGAAAACTTTCTTCATGAAAGTCGTAGATGACGTCGATACAAGTTCGAGGACATGTAGCACGTTCAAATCAGAGATCGTATGAAGAAGCTGTTGGGTAAAAATGTGCCAAAAATGTCCCCAGCAGAGTCGCCAAAAACTATGTTGGGTAAAAATGTGCATAAAAATGTAAAATATTACCCAACGTAATTTTACTCTATTTTATTGGTTAAAATAGAGTTTTAATTATGTCTGGGTCAACTCATTCAAGACGGAACACGTCTCTTAATTACAATCCCTCATTACAAGGGAACACCCCTTGATTCGATTTATGAAGAAACCGATGTGTGTTTGTTTGCTTTTGCGACTGCACCCAAACGGGTTGCCTACGTACCCCGGGAGGGATCAAGTCATTCGTAGTTCAGGATTCCCAATAAGTGAATGACTCATTAGAGGGCTGTGATTTTTGAAATGAGAGTAGTGTTTGGGATTTGTATCTGAAGATGTATGAGCTATGGAGCGAGGCTTCAGAAGATCCGAGAATTTATTTGAAGTTGTGGTTGCATCCAGATTTAAATCTAGACTGCCTACATACCCTGTGAAGGGATCAAATCGATGTAGTTCAAAATTTGGAGTGGGTTTGAGAATTTGACTGAAGTCATTTGGACTGGTCGATTTTTGACTGGTGGTCAGGGATTCTGTTTCGAATGGTGATTTGAGAATTTGACTGAAGTCATTTGGACTGGTCAGTTTTTTGACTGGTGGTCAGGGATTCGATCATGTGTTTAGGAAATTGGCTTGGAAAGAACCAGGATTTGGTTTTAGCCATGGTTGTATCCAGATTTAAGTCCGGACTGCCTACATATCCCTTGTGGGAATGAAACCATTGTAGTTCACGACTGAATTTGATTTTTGTGTTTAGGAAATTGGCTTGAAAAGAACCAGGATTTGGTTTTAGCCATGGTTGTATCCAGATTTAAATCCGGACTGCCTACATATCCCTTTGTGGGAATCAAACCATTGTAGTTCACGCCTGAATTTGATTTTTGTGTTTAGGAAATTGGCTTGAAAAGAACCAGGATTTGGTTTTAGCCATGGTTGTATCCAGATTTAAATCCGGACTGCCTACATATCCCTTTGTGGGAATCAAACCATTGTAGTTCACGCCTGAATTTGATTTTTGACAGATGTATTTGAATCCATTAATTGCATTTTTGTCGATACTTCATTTGGTGGGGTGCCAGCTGATTTGATTTGGACACCCATCATCCTGGGCTTTGCAGTTGGGCCTTGAGACTTGAAGTGGGCTTTTTACACTGCTGCATTTGGATTTGTACTCGACATGTAATTTGATAATGACTTTTGCAGTTGGGCCTTGAGACTTGAAGTGGGCTTTTTTCACTGCTGTATTTGGACTTGCATTGTCTTTTGTGGGCTTATTTCCCTTTCATTTATGAGAGGCCCAATGATTTCCTTGGAGACATTTCATTTGATTTGGACACCCATCGTGTCGAGCTTTGTTGTTGGGCCTTGGAATTTAAACCGGGCTTTTGTACTGCTTCGGGTAAAGTGGGCCTGTTTCCATTTCATTTGCAAGAGGCCCGGAGATCTTTGATTTGGGCCTTGGGACTTGGATTGGGCTTCATACTGAAAAGTTGGTGGAGTTGGTCTTGAATTGATGATGGGCCTGTGGAGTGGGCTTGTTTCCCTTTTTCTTTTGTTGAAGGCCCATCAGAAAGATGACCGAAGCCCAATGTCTTTTTTTTTGTTGAAGGCCCATGAGAAAGATGACCGAAGCCCAATGTCCTTTTTTTGTTGAAGGCCGATGAGTCTCTCTTTTTTTGTTGAAGGCCCAATAGGCCAGATTTGGTTGCCAGACCCAATTTGTTTCTTGACAGGCCCATTTGTTTTTCTTTGGCAGGCCCAAGAGACCAGGCCCTAGTTGGAGGCCCATAAGTCTCTTTTTTTGTTGGAGCTTTGTTACCAGGCTTTTTTTTGGCAGGGCCCATTTGAAGGACCAATTTTGGAGGCCCAGGTTCTCGGAGGCCCGGCCCATTTGTTTTTCTTTGGCAGGCCCAATTGTTTTTTTCTTTGGCAGGCCCGGTTCAGTGGCCCAGTTGGAGGCCCAGTTTTTTTTCAGAGGCCCATTTTCTTCGGCCTTTTCTTCCTCCTTTTCGACTGCACTTCATCATTTCTTCCTTTTTTCTTTCGCTCATCCTTCTGTTCGCTCCTCCCTCAGATCTGTTGCGTTTACACAGATCGGAGACAGAGGCAGCGTTCGAGTCTCTCTCCTCTCCCCCTCTTCACTTCTTGCCTCTTCTCTTTGTTTTTTTGTCTGTCGTTGTGTCGATCTGGAGCCCAGAAGAGAATCCGAAGTTTGGGACTCAGTGGAAGGAGGATCTGGAGGGTTCGATTGGGAGAAGAGGCACAGTTCTTTGGAAATTGAGGGACGCCTCTTCCTCAGTTTCCCTACATCCCCTTGATTCGTCTGGACCAGCGAGGAGGCGAGGCTTCTGTCGAATCGAGGAGGATGATTGGAGCTTCGATGGGAGCGAGGTGGCGTCAGCGAGGCTTCGGGGAATCCGATTTGGGGCTTCACACAGACCGGGTAAGAGCAACGCTTCTTCTCCTTCTTCTTCTTCTTCTTCTTCTTCTCCAATTCTTCTTTTCTTTTTTTTTGGGGAATTGGACTCGAGTCTGAGAGAGTGACGAACTGCCTTAATTTCGCAAGCCTCGTTGGTCTCCTTTTTTTTTGTTCCAAACTGATCCAGTTTTTTCTGTTTTATCACTGTGCAGGATGGATTTGGAGATGAGTTCGAGTTGGAGATGGATTGTGAACCCGGTTTGGAGGTAGCCTAGCTCTGCATATTTACACAGGAATTCCTCGCAATTTGAAAATTTTCTTTCTGACAATCTTCTGTTCTTTTTGCCAATTGAGACTGCATCTTTAGTTTGGTAAGCAATTGGACTTTGTTAGCATGTAGCTACTGCTTAGGTTTTAAATGTGTGACCGAGGGTTTGTTCCTTCTGTGCTTTTGTTGTGATGGTCATGAAACAGGGTTCTTCAGGTCTTCCTTTTTTAATCTTCTGTGCCATAGGTTCCGTTATTTAGGTTTAGGAATGGTTGAGGCAGTGAGTTAAGGCAAACACAGTAACAGAGAGTCATTAGTGGTCAGTGCCATAGTAGAATCACATGATCCAAGCCATAGTAACCCGTATATCAGGACCAAAGAACATAGTCACCTCCAAAACACAGCAACATGAGAACCAAAGTAACTGAGAGGGATTTGAGTAACCAAAAGATCATAGGACCAGAGCCAAGTAACCAGAACCATGTATCCAGAAGGGATTTGAGTGGCCACAGAGAACAGTAACCATAGTAACCATAGGGCCAGAAAGGATTTGAGTAACCAAGAGAACAGTAGCCATAGAACCATAGAACCAAGGACTTAGTAACCAGTGAACAGTAACCAGAACCAAGTTATCCACAAGGGATTTAAGTAACCAGGGAACCATAGAACTAGAACCAGGAATCCACAAGGGATTTGAGTAACCAGGGAACAATAGCCATAGAACCAGAGCCAAGTAACCAGAACCATAGAACCATAGTAACCAAGAACTAGAACCAAGTAACCAAGAACCAGAACCATAGTAACCAAGAACCATAATCAAGTAACCAAGAACCAGAACCATAGTAACCAAGAACCAGGAATCCTCAAGGGATTTGAGTAACCATAGTAACAAGGGCCAGAAAACCAAGAACATGAGAGGATGAGAGAATCAGTTATACCTCTAGGATTTTGTTCTTCTGCTGTCTACGGTGTTTCCTGCGTCTCCTTCTGTTTTCTTGCGTCTGCTTCTTTTTTTTTTTGGCGTGTGTCCTTTTTTTCTGCATGTTCTCCCCCTTTTATATTGCATAAGGTTGTGGTAGATGAGTCCCAATAGGCTAGGTCACTTATATGAGTTATAAGTAAACTCAAATACCCCTTAATACCTTGATAAGGGCTCTTTTTTTCTGTCTTTTCCCTTTTTTTTATTTAATTCGGCTGCCTCCCCTTTTTTCTCATATATATATATATATATATATGTATACATATATATATATATATATATATTTGCGTATCAACAGAAGCTATGGTCTAAAAATAGAAGTTACTATTTATAGTAAAAAGTATAAAAAGACGTATTTTGCCATTTAGAGTTTTAGGCTTCTTGCAGTTTTACAGGACACGAATTCTGAATCGGTTTGATTGGAGGGTTAGCTGATCACTATAAGCATGTGTGAATGCTGGAGATATAGCGTGTTAACAATTGGCTTTGATGCCGAGTTATTGAGTAGTTTGATGACAAGTTGTTGCTTGACGTCATGAGGTTCGAACCAGGTGATGGTAACGAACTTTGCTCTCGTTTTGGTTAGCTGTTTCCAGCGAGTGGAAAGATGTAGACAAACCTATGCGTGATTATGATCTGGCTTAGAGAACGAGGAGTTGTTGCCAAATGATGTTTTCAGGACATGATGGAGTTTGTAATCTTTTCGTGAAAAACAATAGTGATTTTCGTGAGGATTACAATTGGTGGATAATTAATAGACAGTGTCATATTCCACCTCGTAAATGGGTTAGAGTATAGTAACAAATTGGTGATTCGATAAGATCAATGGATTAAAGGAAGATTATTGTGATTAGAGGTAACATTTCAGACGCTTTAGTGTTGACCCGATAAGAGTGGTCGGGCGTCTGAAAATGATGGAGTATTGGACGTTATCCACGTAGAAAGGAGTGCTACGTTGGATAAATGTGACATGTGACAAGGTTACATGAGTTTGTGCCTTTGCGGAATATGTTGGGTATCCTTGGGGTTATATAGATATCTAGTGTCACACATGCTCATATTACGTGAATAAGTCTATTTTCTTACATCCTAGGTCAATAATCTTCCGACTAGTACTATAAATTAGCTTATAAAGAGGATCGGTAAGGATGTTGGTCGTAAAGAGCAGATGTGCAGGGTTGTGACAATTCAATTCGTAAGGCGATTTAGAAGAGTTCTCATGAAGGAGTTGATATTTGAGAACAATAATATTATTTTAAGTGGTAGTGTGCCCCACTGTGTTGGACTTCAAGTATAGAAATTCCGAGTACGAAATTTATATAAGGTGAGAAAATTGTCATATCCCAATCCTAGAATTATTTTTTACGGTTGGTTACTTTTATCTTTTACTATTTAAAGTAACCGATTGACCGTAAAATGACCATAAAGTTGACTTTTCGTTAAGTCAAGAATTTAGGAAAACTCTCTTCATGAAAGTCGTAGAGGACGTCGATACGAGTTCATGGACACGTAGCACGCTCAAATCGGAGATCGTATGAAGAAGTTATGGACTTAAAACAGAAGTTACTATTTATAGTAAGAAGTATAAAAAGAGAAACTTACCGGAAGTAGAAAGTCAAAAATCAGAACTTACCCAATCATTTTCTCTCTCCTCTTTCCTGACCGAATCTGTTGTCGGAGCTTCTCTCCGTCATAGCGCCGCCGTCAGGCCACCATAGGCCGCCGCATCGGTCTAAAACTGACCGCCTCTGAGTCTACTTCAATTCTAGGTAAGCCTTTCCACCTATCTCGTCATGGTTTAGGAGAAATGTCGATTTGTTTGCATAGCGTACAATGAGTTCTAGATCGGATTTCTCCCTCCTCATGCCACTAATTTGAGAGTTCTTTATATGTTTAGGATGAGTTTTAGGAGTACTACTCACCCCTTAAGTTTGGTGGATTGATTTGGAGTGTTGACGGAGAATCTAAGATTTGAAGTTTTGAAATTTAAAATTTTTTGGGTTTTTATATTTTTGTTCGATTGACCTAGTTAGAGGCCGAATTGGCCTTCGAGTTGAACTAGAAAATTGTTCCAAATGATGAGACGAAGCTCCTGTTAAAATTTGGTGGCGATTGGAGGTCGCCGGAATTTTGGCTGGAATTTCTGCCGGCGGCGGAGCTGGCAGCGGTGCTTCCACTTTTTGGGCAGTTTTTCATGCTCATTAAATAGTATAAAATGAGAGGAGTGTATGGTTTAAATTTGGTAATTTTTGAAGGAGTTTGGTTAGGTTTTGGAATTTTTCAAGTTTAGTAATATTGGCGGATCATAAAATATTATTCCAGCCATCGATTATTACCGGTTAAGGTTTAAGAAATATTTCAAGGACTCCTAAGTTATTGAGGAAGGTCGGAGATTTTTTGTTGACAATTTGAGAAGTATGGAGAGGATGAGCGAGTTGTACGCTTAGAAATGTGACGTCTATGTTATTTAATTATTATTTTAGCGTCCGAAAAATTAATATTAATTATGGAACAGGACACGAAGAGGCTCGTGCTGTGGAGAATTCGCTTGAGCGGAATTCGGGTTTTCGTCAGGCTAAGGCCTAAGTCTGTGAGTGGACATTTATTTTTAAGTATAATGCATGCAATGAGATTTTTGTTAAGTTTCTCTTTTAATTATGAAAATTTCCTCCATGTTGAGTTTTTATAATGATTTTGGAAAAATTGGGGATTTAATATTTTTTAAAGATAAGTGAGCCGGGAAAAAGGTTCATACCTTTCCAGTGAGTTGTAAATAATTTCCCCTGAATATGATTTTTTTAATTGTTATCACCATTTAGGGTTATGGAGGGGGGTGATATTTTAAAATGGGAAACTTGGCTCTTGAATTTTAATGATTTAAAGTAAAGTCAGGAAACGGGTTTCGGATGTCTGGAAAAGTTTTAAATCCATTGTATTTGGAGAAAAGTCATGGGTGTTTTGACTTGGATTTTGATTTATTCACCACGAGATTTTTAAGGATTCTCAAGTATATATATATATATATATATATATATATATATATATTGCTAGCTAGCATGGACCCTCTCAGAATTATAGTTGGTCAGATCCTCTTCGGTGGTAGCTGGTCAGAAGGACCCTCTCGGATAGAGCCAGTCAAGACTCTTTTCGGTGGTAGCTGGTCGGTTGGATCCTCCCGAATAAAGCAGGTCAAGGGGCCCTCTCCGATAGAGCTAGTCAATGGTCCCTCTCGTGGATTAGAGCTGGTCAGTTTTTTTCTCGTGGTCATGATGATATACCCTACTTCTTTAATTATGAATTTGAGCCAAGGGAATTGTTATATATATTTTAATTTAATCATTTTTTTGGGTTGCGTGCATGTGGATTTTTGAAAATCAAAGGGAGAGCATGAAAAGATATTTACATTTTCATATTTAATTTTCTCCACTCACGCTAATGGTTTTTAAATGTTTTTCCCTATGCCCTTCGTTTTCAAATGCCCAGTGTTGCAGAGTTTCTGAGAGGATGTCTGAGAGGATGTCGCGCGTACCGAAGTCAGGGCATAGTCATTTAATCCGTTGTCGCCTTAAGTTTAATTAGGTATCACTTCCATATAGATTGCTCTGATTACCCCAACTTAGATAGTTGAATAGGTTGTTGAAGAGTAGATGTGATTTGAGGAGCAAGATGGCTCTAGGAGTTAGGGTTGGTTTAAATTATTCATGAAAGTGTTGAGTTGGTTTGTAGGAAGGATTGTCCATTTTAAGGGGGTTTCGGTAAGAAGTTCCCTCGCAGGATTTACTTCAGGTTAAAGAGGTTTAACTCGAGGTGGGTCCTGACAACAAAAATAAAGAATTACATACCCAGCCGCCAAAATAGTTTGCGAACTCCTTATTGTAGTAGTCGAGATCACCTTCAATGTCTGGACAATATAAATTGATGTCTTTCTAATATTCAACTTCAGGACAGTTAATCAATACCCACCAATGGGCTATGACTAGCTCGTGTGGTTACAACTTGTAGGAGTCTAGCAAAATTCCATAAACTTCAACATCATTAGAGACTATGGAAAGGTTGAACTTCGGTACATCTACTGGTATGGTTTGTGGAGTTTCATTTAACGCTTCTAAATACAACTTCATGTACGTGACGCACTCGTGCGCGATATATGTTACAGCTATACATCCTTCAGACACGGATTTATTAGCCACATAAGCTTTGTATTCTCCAAGTTGCCTATAAATAAATTGTTGTAAAGTGTTATGATTATATATTGAACATGTATAATAAAAAATTTAGGTGTAAAAAACATAACTTTCTATGGGATACATCCAAGTATAGTGTACTGGACCGGTAAGCAACAATTGCTTGAGAAGATGGATCATCAGGTGAGGCATGATGTTATAAAAATTGGAGGAAATATCCTCTCAAATTTACACATGATATAAATAATGTCCTCTTGCATTTCCCAGAGGTCAGATTTTATCACTTTCCATGTGCATAACTTCTGGAAGAATCTTGACAACGCTACTAACGGCTTCACCACCTGACGGGGAAGGAACGGTCTAATGAAAACACGGAAGAGACGTTGTAGCAGAATATGACAATCATGACTCTTTAACCTATACATCTTATTGTCCTGAAAGTTTACACACCAAGCTATATTTCCTACATAGTTTGATGGATACTTCACATAACTCATCCACCTGGAAATTACGTTCTTCTGGTTAGGCTTTATGGTGTAAGGAGCTTGAAACATTTTTTCTTCCATTCTTTCAACCACAGATGTCTTCGTATATCCATTTTTTAAGATCAATGCGTACCTTATGACCGTCTTTTGTTTTCCCCTCCAATTCAGCATTATGCCCACCACACTATTGCACACATTCTTTTCTATATGCATCACATCTAGGTAGTGTCTGATCAACAACTTACTCTAGTATAGGAGTTCTCAGAATATGCTCTTATGTGTCTAAAATTTATACTTGTCGGGTCTTTCAGGTTTTCCGTTACAATATTAGGATGATTGTTGAGCTGCCTAAAATCGTACTCATTAAGCACTGTTAAAATTTCTCCCCCTCCATCTTCTGGGAGGCACACCGTTTTCTACAGTCTCATCAAATGCCTTGTCATCGAACAGCCATTCGTGATCATACGGAAGGAGAGTAAGGTGACCCAATTTGCATATCTTGTTGCAATGACTGCCGCTCCCCTCCCCGCTAAGGCACTCTGGGCAAGCCTTGTATCCCCTAACAACGTTGTCCGACAACATCCCACGGGCAAGAAAATCACTGATGGTACCAACAACCATGACATGCATCTAGAACATCCTGTGCATGTACTTGTCATAAGTGGGATGACCAATGTTCTAAAAAACTTAAGCCCCTCAATCAAGGAACTAAAATACATATCGAGACACTAAAATACATATCTAGACACTTTCCTGGAACTAAAAAACTTAAGCCCCTCAACAAACTTAACATATTGTACTCTTTCTTCATGCACATCCATGGAGGAAGATTGTACGGTGCCAAAATCACCGGCTATATACTGTATTGAAGACTAATGTTGCCAAAAGGATTAAACCGTCGGATGAGAGCCCGAGCCTCACATTTCGGACCTCTGACGCAAAATGAGGAAACTCCCTGTCTATATGCTTACAAGCCTCCCCGTCAGCATGGTGTATAAGGATATATTCGTCATGCAATTCCCTATCAGCATGTCATCTCATAGCTTTGGCCGTATGTGATAACATGCATAACCGCTTCACTCTATCTCTCAACGGGAAATACCGAAGTACCTTCACAGGTTTCCTATTACCTGTAGGAGTCAGATTACACATGTCACTCTGACATACCAGACATGCGTCAAGGCCATTCCCTTCTGGATCTTTACCCCAAAAGAGAACGTAATCATATCTGCATGCATGAATTTTGATGTAGCAAAGCACAAAATCTTTCAGGATTACATCGGACTTTATGATGAGTGGTAGGAAAACGATGACCGTGGGACAGAATCGAAGCAGTGAACTGTAGATAATCATCAACAACCTTTACAGTTGATTTTGTCTTAACTTTAATCTTCATTACGTCCATCAAACTTCAAGAACCGTCTTCTGACAACCGAGGTACACAGGGGTCTGTTGGAAAGCAAGCAGTTTGTTGTACTTGTCAATACCAGCAATGTTGACAACTCTAGGGAAGGGCTGCACTGGCTCAAACATATACTGTCCTTGAGAGCATACACCGCTCTCATAAGGAAACATATCGTTGATGAAGACCGTTGTTGGATCGTTGGATGTACTGTCCGTCTTAGAAAATTTCTCATGATCATGCGGACCCCCTGATGATGTTTCACCGTGATATCCAATATGTGTACTCTTTCCAAAACCTGTTACTATTCGGGTGCTACCATAATTTGTCAATCGCAAATCGATGAATATCGCTGTGTCATTGACAATTAGTGCACGGGCAATAGAAAATTGTATTCCCGTTAGCATTAGCCAGCACATATTCAATAAAACTAATAACTCTTTTACAATATTTTTTATCCCATTTTGAAAGCAATATTCAACTTTATCCATATCCTGAAAAGATAACAAAATATATATGTATAACATTAATTAATTCCATATATAAAATTTTAAATCATTTAGTATTCTACAACAATTAATTAATAACAAATTAATAATTAACATATATATATATACACTAATTACTAATTACATAACAATATTATATATCAACACATCATTCATCATAAAATTATAATCAACATATGTATAATCAACAACTTATTAATTAATTTGTATCAACACATTATAATTAAATTAATTAACATATATATATATAAACTCAATCAAAATCGACAACTTATTAACAACAACTTCATATATATATATTATCAAATCAAAATCGATCAACTCAATCACACTCAAATCAATTAATTCAACTCAAATAAAACTCAAAATCAATATTATATAACTTAAATAAAATTCTTAAATCAACTCAAAATCAAGATATATACATATATACGTACCTATATATAGTTCCACAAACTAATTTTGGACAGATTTCAACGACACCCAAACTTTTTCTCTCGTTTTTTTTCAAATGAGCTGCTTTCTAGATCTGCAAATATAAGAACTTTTATAATTTCGTCGACCATAGTTTACAGACTATAGCCGATGAAAAAATTAGTTTAGCCGACGAAATATTGTTGGCGTGCCAATGCTTCTAGGTTCAGTGTAACTGCCTTGTCTTGATGCTGCGCACTTTCTTCTTGACTTCTGCTCCAAGATTAAAAGGATATTTGATGAAGTAAACCCCAACAATGTCGATGGCGAAAGATTCTCTGACAGATCAGAATGATAACTAAAAGATCAGGTCCTGAGATGGAGGCAGGATTTCACTAACGAATTAGTAGGATATCAATGGATTGGTCTTGTCAAAAGAAACCAGAGAGTCTTTTTGGTGGTAGGTACGCTCTGAAGAGGGGAACATAGTGCTTTGCAAGTGCTGTAAAGGTTTGTGTTTGTAAGTTGAGTCGTTCCCTCTTCATTTGCAGTCTACCCCTTTATTTAATGAACACTAGGGTTTTGTTCTTACTTGCGGACCACAGTAGCAGATATCCTTCCTAAAAATGTAACTCTCGGAGATCTTGACGACGATTGCTCTTGAGATATCTTCTAGAAGTGAATATATTCTCATGCGTGACCAATAAAGGAATGAATCCTTATAACACTATGACCTCTACTTGCATGTTTCTAAACGTATCTTCCAATCTAATTAAGGATATGGATCTTCGTATAATCAAACACCATACACCATACCACTTATTCCTTAATTATAAAGGTAATTAAACCTTCCATGCATAGCACGACATACGTCCGTATTCTTCTTCACATGATCTTTGATATCTCATCCATCTCAGTATCCAAATATTCTTTTAATCACAAAGTAATCGATAATCAAGGATAAATCATGAATTACTCGGATTTGCCTCTAAGATAGCTTGACCTCCATGTATGCTTTTAGCTAACCCCTTTAACAAGATATCTACTAAGATGCTCCATCGTATCAGCGACGAACCAGTAAACCGGTTCAAGACCCTTTCATTCCTGGATAGGTAAATTTACTCTCAAAGATAGCCCCTAGGACTTGAAGAAAAAGTCATGCGTCTTGACTGAAAATATCTATGGACCCCAAAATGCTGCAATGCAAACCACTTACTGGTTCAAATGACACACTCCAAAAAACACTTAACTCGAGTGAACGTCTATAGACCTCAGATGTAGATCCTCAAGCTTGAATGACAGTGAGCAAATTGTTGCCAAATAATTCACATAAAAGAACAATTAATCACTAATATGATAATCAATATACCTCAACGTGAATACTTGGACTTGATGATGATGAACACATTCTAACCAGAACACGTCTAAGCTCATTTCAATCCCCCTATGTATGGCTACAAGCATGATAAGAAGACCACATGAATTGATCTTTTAATGACAATGGTAGCGGGTGATTGAACGTTGGTCCTTCACATCATGTATTCTAAACCGAGCCAGCTACTTTAAGATAACCTCCAAGAAAGCCAAAAACTACATCTATAAAAACCGCCTTGGAAAAAATTGATCTACTCCTGTTGCTTAAGAGGTTGACTTTGGGCACAATTACCTCTTGCTTATATGGGGCAGCTGATAGGATATTAATCTCTTATTGTAGATCAACATATGGACTTGAACTATTGATAAAGCAAGTTGCAGGAAAACCCTGGGAAGATGACACGAATGGTCACACAAAACTGCCACAAGAAAACTAGTTTCTGCAATTTCCAGCATTTGTTTGCTATTTGGCTAACTTGTAGAGCTTGTAACTTGAACTTCTTGTGGCCTTTCTGGCCGATTCTTGATTCTACATTGTTCTTTAACATTCCAGCTTGATGTCCAAATAACAAACTTAGTGATAGGTATACGTTAAGATGAAGAAACAAAGCCACAAAGAACCGGATGCAGTTTAGTTTCTGAAAAAAAGCTGTTTCAAGATGTCAAATTGTGGACCTTATAACTCATGCTTCACTGCAGCGATTGACGTGATTATTTTTCAGAGTTGTAGTCCAATGTCATGAATCCAATGGGATGTAGCTGTAACTGATAAAAACCACTGGTAAGAAGGCGCGAACAAGCCACTAAAATGCCACAAAATAAGCCAAATCTGAAATTTTTAGATTTTATATTTATGGGGCTGACTTGCTTGACGAGTTTCACGTGCTTCCTTTATGATTTCTGAGCAATGAGACAGTTGAACATTACTCTTATCATCCATATAACATGTTTGAAGTCTTGGTAGCTTGTTCGCGCATCCAAAACTTTAGAATTGCTTCGTCAAAGGCATTCCATAAACAAAACTTTGACAACTATTGCAGCTTGTAAGCATATTAAGACTTGTTGAATACCCCCTCTAAGCCCACCAATTCATCTTGGCACTTGTTACCAGCACTTGGATAATATACTTCAAGCTTTAGCTTTCATTTGTCTGCTTATACTGTTAATGGAACCGTAAGTGTTGATCCAAAAGTCAAAACAAACTGAAACTCAAAAAAGTTTCAAAAATTTTGCCACAGGAATTGGCACAACATGTATAGTGTAGCCCCATGTTTAATTGGTTACAGTGAATGTAAACCACAAACTGGTGAAGTACTAGAATGAGCGAAAGCCGATTAAACTGATCTTACAAGCTTCAGGTATGCATTGTAGCACCTATGTACTGAGCTGACAGTTGTAGAGTTGAAGCTTACTTCATCACATGCTTGTGTATATTTGGCTGAATTTCAAGCTCCTTGTGGTGATCAGACACAAATAGACTTGTACTGTTACTTTGAATGTCTTGCCAAATGCCAACAATGTATCTTTTGTGTCGTCGCCAACTCTGTCTCTATTCCTCCAAAAGATATTAGAGCGTCCTCCATAGTTCTTCCGATGAATGTCAAAATATTGGCCTTGTATCAGCTCCTAACTTATCGTACCTCTGATCACACAGCTCCAAAGTGGCTTGCAAATAGGCATGCATACTTCGTAGCTGCAAGTGTGAACAATGATGGTGCCTCTACACATGACTGTACATAGGCTCATTCCTGCTCTTGTTGGATTACTTAGAAAGGATGTAGCCTAACTCAATTGTAGATTATGCTCTCTTCAATTCCATAATGTTTGGCAATTGACATTTAACTTAACTGCGAGATTTTGAAAACCACGTACTGGTTTAAAACCTGATTGTCAGCACAAGCTAACAATTAAACCTCAAATAAATTTTTTATCCTCTGTAATGCAGCAACAAACACTATGGACTAGTCACAAATCTTCATACTCCAAAGCTAAAAACCTTTAGAAATTTCCTGTCTTCCTTCCAACTCCATGCCCCGAAAGAAACACTAATAGTAAAATGATCTCTCTTGAACAAATTTTGCTGCCAAAGTGGGGTTTGAAGCCCCTCAGTGTAAACACTCAACTACTCAGGCCTCTAGTCTAGGCTTGTTTGGCATAAAGCAACACAAACTTGCTGGCTGCTAGATGGACAACACCTATGAAGCTCTTATAATTACTCGAGTGGAAGTCTGTCATGCCCTTACCGTAGCTTTAATTTTGATGCATAGTTCTCTTCCTGCTAGGACATATTCCAAGATACCAATATCATGTAGAGGCCCCCTCTTATATTCACTTGCCAGATGCAAAGACCTTTATTACTCCATAAATTAACTAGCATTACATGCCACAATAATTGACATTCTAATGAACTTATTGAAAATATCTGAAGACTGCAAAGATTGGTCTTTGAAGTCTGGTACTATGAAAATACCATAGAGCCAACGAGGTACGAGCACTCCAAGAATATGAGATGCATGTCTTGGTTTATATTGATGCTCTCTTTATGAACTAAAGACTCTATTGGTGCAGAATTAGATGATTCCACCATGGTGTAGGACAAAGACTGAGCGAATGAGTCCTATGAAGCTGCTCTGCATGAAACCATAGCATAACACATGCTGACAACACCCTTAAGCTCATAATCACAAGTCTTGCCTCAGTAGAAGAGGCTACTGGCCCTCTTTCAACTCTTCATGCACAAAGAATGTGATCATGCCAATGTAAGCTCAATGATAGAATGATGATGACCGGGTTGTTATATATATAGCATCAAGATTAATCAAACACATGGAGGGAGCCCCCTTTCATCTCATGAAGAACACATGCACTTTGGAACTACCAATGTATGCCACGATAACTAGCTTCAAGAAACATAGATATTGTTTCGAAAACTCTAACTTAGAGACCACAAGTATTGGACCAGGGAAGATAGTAACAAGAAGCTTAACCTGGAGCTCAACATCAACTTAAAAAAACTTCAAAAACTCAAAATTTTAAGAGATACCTGCCTATATGTGCCCCTAGTTTTGGTGTCCAAAATGGCCAATGAAGGATGTCAAAACTTGAGCCTCAAGCCCTCGAAGTAACCAAGAATGTGTAAGGAATGAAGCAGTATGCATTCACTGGTCAAAGAAGTGGCAAACTCCAACTGTGCGCTCACAAACGCATGATGCAGATTTTCATGCATTCTACCTTCTGGTACTCAAACTGCCACAACTCTCTCCTGGAATGTCAGAATAACAAACTGTAAATTTTGTTAAAAAGTAGACATCCAGGGATTTTGTGCATATGCAGCTTGTCTTCTAATTCCTTCAGGATATTCCTAGTTTAATCTGTGAAGTTGTAGTACATAAGCTGCTACTATATATTGCAGAATTGCACACTTGTTATCTCTTCCACTGTAGGTTGAACAATGCTAGCAGTAGGGTAGTAACTCCACACAGGAATTGTCTTTAGTGTTCGAAGCCTCAGGGATAGATGTCTAAGTGTATGATAAATAATTCAAACCTTTGTTAGGTAAGAACATTGTTTTGCATTTCAGAAAAACACATGATCACTTTTTATATTTTTTGCTATGTGATTTTTGTATTTTCTTGTTTTCTGATGCATGAACTTAAACGAATACGAACCAAAAACTGAAAAGAAAGACTAGAAGCAAAACGAATAAAGAAATCTAGCAACACAATTAGTTAACCTTTGAAAAGCCGTGGGGAGGCCACTAGTGCTTCACTCCAAGCCTTGACTTGTTGATATTATCGGTATGAGACTCTTTCTTGTGAGAAAACCCAAGTACTGAGTGAAGATGCTTCATGTCATGTCATGAACTTGAAAACTCAAAAACGGCTGCTCGTAGGGCATGTAACTTAGCCCTCCATGCATCTTCGTTACTTGACAAAGCATAATCTTCAACTGGACTTTTGCAGAAGGTATAGGGTGAAGATCCGCATTGTCACCAACTACTATATTGTAATGCATGGCGTATGCTGTTGTAGCCACATAATGGCTTTCATAAATAACCACTTGCTGGTTCATATTCTTAACAAAATCATAATCACCACGGATTAGTGAATTGGTTTCTGCCTCCGAGATAGGCTTATCAAAGCTAGAGACATCATGGTGAGACGTCCGTAAGGCTTGGTCAGTATCATCATAAATGAATTTCTTATCCAAAAACTTTAGAGCATAACAACTATAAGTTAGCAAATCATCAACTTCTCTGCTCTAAAGATTTTTGAATTTACATCTGCCAAATGTAAACAAGCGGTTGTAGAAGTCGTCTGTATCAAAATGAGATGTTTGTGGCATACTATCATCATGAAACTCCTTTATTGAGAAGGTATGAGCCTGAGCATTGCAAGACAACGTCAATTGGGACAGATGATACCCAAACCCTTTATTACTCACTTGGTGGATCAACCACGGATGCTCGAAGGAATGTCTAGGGACAAAGCTTTCTCCCCAAGGTGCTTGACCAGTATCCACATACAGATCTTTTCCCATTATTAGGATAACTTATTCATTGGAGCAACTCTGTAGGATGTCAACTTTTTTGTTATCTCCTTCATTGTGCTCCATATGGGATTCACCATAGTTTAACTCACCATTTGTTGATACGAGTTTGTTTCCGGCGAAATATTCTTCACCAGATTGATTGGGAACCAATTCAACCTCTTCGATGATGATATCTTTCTCAGTTTGAAGCTCTACTTCTTAAGGTTGTAAAGGCTATTCACATGTTTTGCTGCTAAAGAGTTGAAGTTTCTTCTTTTCCTATTCCTCGCGCTGTAATGCGGTTTCATGTTCCTTAAGTGCAAGTTGTTGCCTACTTTGTGCACATAACTGTTGAACTACATGTGTCCGTCTTTCATGAATCTCTAAAAGCTTTAAGAATTCTTCTATCAATTTTCTCATGTGTGATCTTCACTACCAGTTGTCCCACTAGGCGTGCCAACGTTCGGGCATGATTTTTCCGAGTTCAGCGTAATCGTCTTATCTTGATGTTGCACGCTTTCTTCTTGACTTCTCCTCTAAGCAATTGGATGGATTCTCTTACCGAACCGAAGATTTCTCTTAGAGTGCTTAAATAACGAAGATAAAAAGGATATTTGATGGAGTAAACCCCAACAATGTCGATGACGGAAGGTTCTCTGACGGATCAGAAGGATAACTGAAAGATTAGGTCCTAAGATGGAGGCAGGATTTCACTAACGGATTAGTAGGATACCAATGGATTGGTCTTGTCAAAAGAAACTAGAGTTTTTTTGGTGGTAGGTGCGCGCTGGAGAGACGAACTTAGTGTTTTGTAAGTGCTAGAAAGGTTTGTGTTTGTAAATTGAGTCGTTCCCTCTTCATTCTTCGTCGACCCCTTTATATAATGAACACTAGGATTTTGTTTTTACTTGCGGACTAAGGTAGCAGATATCCTTCCTAAAAGTGTAACTCTCGGAGATCTTGACGATGATTGATCTTAAGATATCATCTGAATGTGAATATCTTCTCATGCGTGACCAATAAGGAATGCATCTTCATAACACTATGATTTCTACTTGCATGCTTCTAAACGTATCTTCCAATCTAATTAAAGATATGGATCTTCGTATAATCAAACACCATGCATCATACCACTTATTCTGTAATTATAAAGGTAATTAAACCTTCATTGCATAGCATGACATATGTCTGTATTCTTCTTCTTCTTCTTCACATGGTCTTCGATATCCCTTCCATCTCAGTACCCAAATCTTCCTTTAATCACAAAGTAAGCGATAATCAAGGGTAAATCAAGAATTACCCGGATTTGTATCTAAGATAGCTTGATCTTCAGATACGCTTTGGCAACCCCTTTAGCAAGATATCTACCAAGATGCTCCATTATATACTTGACCAACCGCTAAACCGGTTCAAGACCCTTCTATTCTAGGATAGGTAAATTTACTCTCAAACAACATGAATTTGTTTTGGTTTTTTAATAACTTGGTAGGTGTTGGGGGAAATGAAAATCAGTTTTTGATTTCATTTGCTGAACATATGAAATGTCTATTAACCTTCACATGTTTCGTTATGTTACGCTAGAACTAGATTATGCGTAATTTTAGCATATCATCTTCTTTTGTTGTTTGAACCCTAAATCTTTTAATTACAACTGATTAAACCACTATCTCACAAATTTCACAAGTCATCTTCACGTTCTTATCAATTTATACGATTTTTATTCTGGGTATTTTATTTTTACCCCTCTTATCAATAGGGGTGGGTAAAAATCAGGTTTTCAACCGAAAACCGAAAAATACCATCTGAAAAACGGACCGGATAACCGATCCATTTAAAAAGGGTCAAAAAATAGCTTAAACCGATCTGATCTGGTTTGAACCTAGATGGTTTCGGTTTAGCCTAAAAACCGGTCCGAAAAAACTGAAATTTTTTAATATATATTTTTTAACAAGTGTCACCATTTTATTAGCTCTTTTGATTTCTTACTCTGCAGCCTCTCATACTTGATCACAGTCCATTATATATAAGAAAAACCCTAATCCTATTACTCTGCGCCTCTCTCTCGCCTCTCACTCTCTTAGACTCTCTGACCCTCTCTCTCTCTCTCGCCTCTCACTCTCTCAGACTCTCGGTCTCTCAAACCCTAATCCTAAGCATCTCGTCGTTGACATGGAGGATCTCGATGACTTTGACTCTGATCTCCCCGCCAAGCTCTGCTCCGCCTCTAACTCTGATCAAATCCAATCTGATCTGATCTCATGGAATTAGGTTTTTCGATTTCGTTAGTTTGTTGATTTTAATGAATTTCTGGTTTGAATTTGTAGTTTGAGAACGTCGTCGGGCAGGTTTTGACGTATTTGAAGATGAAAGTGACCGGAAGCGAAGGTCAGTTGGAGGAGCCGGTGCCGGAGGATTTCTAAATTCGGGTGAAATCCGAAACCGATCTAATCCGGTTTTCGAATGATCTGAATAATTGGTTAACTAGATTTCAGATTCGGATGAAGATTAAGATTTTATAAATCCGAATGATTCGGCTCAAAACCGGTCCAGTCCGAATATGCCTAGCCCTACTTATCCAATCTTGTTAATTGGGAGAAACACAACTTTACAATCGATCGACCTCAAATTATGATTTGATTAGGTATCAAGTCGTCCTCAATTGCCATAAACCATTTGACATATAAAGGTCAAAAAATGTTAAAGGTACTTGAATGATTGTGAATGTCCCATTATATAGGTCACAAACTACTTGACACTTACATTTGCGCCACGTACCAACAGCATCAGCAGCGAACACACACTCCAAGAAGTCGACGATCAAACCAGAATGGAGCTGCTCATCACCTTATCATCATGTCTTCTGATTCTTGTTTCAGTTTCTGGAAATTCTGTTCATGCTTACAAGAACCTCACAGTGGGAGACTCCTTGGGTTGGTATGATAATCAAGTAAAGCCTGATGTTGATTACCAGAAATGGGCTGCAGCCAACAACTTCAGCTTGGGAGATTTTCTCAGTAAGCGAACTCCTCTTTCATCACGTAATTTTTCATCATTTCCATTTCTACTTTTGAGTTGCTAGTTTCTGTCAATTTTCTTCAAGTAGATAAGAATTAACACAATCCCTTAACGTAGCTACTCGTTTTCGATTCTTGTTTTAGAAGAGTCGCTTCCGATCCATTGATGAGTCCATTCCAAATTTCCAATCATGAAGCTTTTTATGTTTTTCTGGGTCAGTATTGCATCTATCTAGCTTTGGGGAAAAGCAAAAGGTAGCTATAGTAGCTAATTAAACAATTAAGCTGAAAGAGGAAGAGTTAAGAAAAGGTAGACTATACGTGATCCAGGTTACAATAATGGAAGTTTTCATGAAATGGCATGACCATGTGTGCTTCACATGTAGCTAACCCCAAAATCAAAACTACTCCCACCGACGCCTCTAATTAAGTAGCTTTATCCCCCGGTGTATGTCGACAGCTCATCTACCAACGCCACCAATTTTTCCTTTCTTCTATTTCCTTCTAAACTTTTATCTTTTTTCTAACTCTTATGAATAGTTATGATTGCAATGTAAACATAGACTTATAATTTACATAACATGCATATAAGAATTTCTATCTTGGACTAATTTTCTTGATTTTGTTTAAATTTTTGTTCGTATGGAATTAACTCTCACTGGCAATGCAGTTTTCAACACTGATACGAACCACTCGGTCGTCCAAACCTACAACGCGACAATCTACAAGCTGTGTGATTATGACAATGCCGAGGAGAAAGATGCAATACAATGGTCGCAATCGGACCCATCCAACACCGCCACACACGATGTTTCGGTGGCGGTTCCTTTGTTGAAAGAGGGTGTCACATATTTCTTTTCTGGTGATTATGATGGCGATCAGTGCAAGAACGGGCAGCACTTCATGATAACTGTTACTCACGGGCAAGGCTTGCCTAAGAATAAAGACGATTCCACGGCAGGACCAGCAAGCAGTCCACAATCAGGTAATGGTGACGATGAGTCGATCCCGGAGACAATTGTACCCAATTCAAACTTCAATGATCCCAAAGAAGAGGATGATAGTAATGATGATAAAGAGACATCCGGATCCGTTTCATTTTCTCTTCCTCATGTACAGGGCAATCTAATTTTTGTTTTAGGTCTTGTGTACTTACTGTGCCCATGATTTATGTACTCTTTCTTTCCATTTTCGTTTGCCTTATTCAGCTGCTTTTAGTAACACATGAAATTATTTGAGTTGTTGATCCGAATAATAAAATCTATATTTATTTGACTTTTCTAGTCTTATTTCCTAGTATGAACAAAACACTGAACCATCTAAAACTGAAGTTCCAATCTCACAAGAAAAGAAAATCAAGCGGGTTTCTCTTTACAACAGTTAATCATATGAATCATGGAAGTACATAATAACCAAAGAAGCAGAACTCTCTTTTCTCTTGTCAAGTTGTCATGTTCGTTCTAATTTATGGGCACTAATGGAGACATGGAGACATCTTGGCTATTTATTAACATTGGACGAATAAGATGCACTTATTAGACAATATTAGGAAGGGAATTTTCAGGAGTTAATACGGATCCAACTTACTTAGAAATATATATGAGTGAATAATTATTGGGTACAATAAATAAATTCATGCGTTTACTAACACTTTGAAATAATACAAATGATTCCAGATAAAAGTACTCTTCAGTTTACAAACACATGAAAGAACGAGAATTAATGTTTGTCGTACAGTCCTACTTCATTAGAAACTGATTCCTAAATAGCCTTTAACTTGAATTGATAACTAAGGGGGGACGATGGGTTTTGCAATCAATCCCACACTGATTGTTTTCATTCTCCATTCCAGTTGTCACCGATTCATAAACTTTTCCATTCCAGTCTTCTTCAACCAATATTCTTTTAGATTCCAACTAGGCAAATGTGTCAATATTTCTTTTCTCTTATAAATCTCGATTTTTTTTGTGAATCTAAGAGTTAGAACGGCCGCCCTCACTTTACAATCATTAACGAAACCACATAATACGAGAGAAGGGGAGAGAGACATTGTGCCTAAACCTCATACTGTAAGATATTAGACATGTTTACATAATCTATGACTAGTTCATTTGTTTTACAATTTTGGTGACATATCGGAAAACAATGCTCATGCGGAGCCATAAGTCACTATGTTTATAAGTTTTTCCACTATGTTGGCACTGTAAAATATTACCGGTGACACTAAGTTTTATCCTGCCACTAAATGTCTGCGAGCATTTGACGAAATAAGGAACTCGTCGCCTTATTAGAACAGACATGACACGCTACGTGCAAGCACCAAGACAGAGCCCAACCATCTCTACTAATAAAAGGTAGAAACTTATTGTAAACCAAAAGCTAATAACTATAGAATAAAGAAGACAAATCAATGTTCATTGTTGGTGAGAGAAACGAAAGGAAAAAAAAGCGAGATATGCTACGGTTGCTCTTTGGTGGCTTGTTCGCGAACTTAGCTGGTGGAGTTGGGGGTCACTACAAGGAGAAGATGTTTAGCTGAAGAAATAAAAAATAGGTCGACAAAATTTTTTTTCGTCGGTTAAAATGGACTTCAGCGGACGAAAAATTATTTCGTCGGCTAAATTAATTTTCTCGTCGGCTATAGTCTGTGAACTTTAGCCGACGAAATTTGAAAAGTTTAGCCGGCAAAATTACGGTATTTCATTGGCTATATTACATTTTACTTAGAAAATTGTATTACAGATATTTTGATGTCCGATTGACTATTGTGATACCAATCTGGAAGGGGAATGGCCGTACGAGTCAAACTCATCACTATGCCATGATATATGGGCTTTTTTGGTCGTCCGAGTTCGTTTACGACTTCAAAATGTAGTTTTTCTATCCACTTAACACATGAAAACGTCTATATCTGCTTCTATATGAGGTATTTTGGTCAAACATTCAACACAACAAACTCTCACCATGATGAGACGCAACTGCCCATCTAAAAATTTTGAGACATTTACCCCTCGATGATAGGGCTCTCCATAGGGATAAATAATGGTAAATAGTAGGCATGTTGTGATTCTGATAATCAAACTTCACAACCAAAAATACGACCATCTGATATGAACATTATGTCGAAATATGTCTATGGTAAAAAATTCAACTTGATCCGATAAATTTAAGGACTTGATTCGGATAGTCAATCCCATAAGTCAAACTCCTAAATTGCATTGACTACAACTATCGGCATCGAGACTTTACCGGAATTACGTGATTTTTCAACCGTAGACGTATTTCACCATTCCGGTCATATCTTATTTCACGACTTTTTTGCATGTGATGTTTTTACGTAGAGTTTGTTTTTGAAACGAAACATTTACTTAAAACTTAGTAAACATGTTATACAGCATTAGTAGGCATGCTGTGATTCCGATGATCAAATATGAGAAACAAAAATCCGACCGTCTGATATGATCATTATATCGAAATATGTCTATAGGAAAAAAAATCAACTTGATCCGATAACGTTAAGGGTTTGATCCTTACGGTCAATCCTGTAAGTCAAACCCCTTAACGCACGGAAACAGTCATTTGATTGTCTAAATTACCTATTTTGCCCGAACCTTCAACTGAGAATAGTTTCAAATCGATGATACTTAACTAATGGTATAAACATTTTATGAAAAATAACCACCGGAGATAAGGTTACCTCTAGAGAGAAAGAATGGAAAATTGCATTGACCGTAACTATTGGCACCGAAACTTTACCAGAATTACTTGATTTTTCAACCGTAGACGTATTTCCCTCTCCTAGCCTTCTCCTCCTTCTCTCCTTCTCCTCCTGCCTTCTCCCCTCCTTCTCTTCCTCTCCTTCTCCTCCTCCTTCACCATCGGCGGAAAAATGAAAAAGAAGAAAAAAAAATTAATCAAAAATACAAGAAATAAAAAATAAAAATAAAAAATAACTATAGCAGACGAAATTTATTAAAATTCGTCGGCTGAAGTTAAATAAAATAAATAAATAACTATAGTTGACAAATTTTATTAAAAATCATCGGCTAAAGTTAAATAAATAAATAAAATAAATAACTATAGCCGACGAATTATAATACAATTCGTCGGCTAAAGTTAAATAAGTAAATAAATAAAATAATTATAGCAGACGAATTTTATTAAAATGTGTTGGATAAAGTTAAATAAAATAAATAACTATAGCCGACGAATTTTATTAAAATTCATCGGCTAAAGTTAAATAAATAATTAAAAAAATAAAAAGTAACTATAACCGATGAATTTTAATACAATTCGTCGTCTAAAGTTAAATAAATAAAAAATAAAATAAAATAACTATAACTGACAAATTTTATTAAAATTCGTTGGCTAAAGTTAATAAATAAATAACATAAATCCAAAAATTCCTCGCCTAAAGTCCAAACTTTAAGAGCCGACAAATTTCTTCGTCGGCTAAATAAATGACTTTAGCCGATGATGAACAGTAATTTCGTTAGCTAAAGTCTTAGCTGACTGTTTTTTCCTGACGACGTTTCGTAGGTTAAAACTTTAGCCGACGAAATTTTTTACTTAGTCGACGAAACAATTTTGTCAGCTAAAGAAGTTGTTCTGGTAGTTGGTGTTGGGCCTTCCATTTCTAGTGGCTACTCAGTTGAAATTGATGACGGTTGTGTGATATCACGACTTCGAGTTCTTGCAATCGGAGTCTGATCTCTTTTGTTGGGTTTGTGTTCACTCTCCTTTGATTTCAGCCATCTCTTCTTTCCTCGTAGAGTCGGCTGGCAGGGGAGGACGTTACTTTGGCCTTTATCTCGATCAAGATGTGGTGGATTGAGGATGGGTGTGCGTCGGCGACGACGATGACGTGTTCCTAGGACGATCTGATCTGTTTTTGATTTCATGAGATCAGTTTCAGACCTGATGTCAGGCTATGCTTGGAATGATGTGCATGGCGTTGTTGGTGTAGTGGAGCAAAGAACGCCAACCAGAGACGGCTACGGTGACAGCGGCAAGCGGAGGTCTGGGTACCCCAGTTCTGTCACGCCCCGACCCAAGATTACCTCTCTAACCTTGGGTTAAGACGTGCGGGACCCAACACAAGAGAGATTTACTCGAAATCCCCCTTGAGCCAGGATAACCCTTTTCTTCATAACCCAAAACAAACCGTCCAAACAGTGCCGGAATAAACCTCAAACCGGAGATTATCTTGTTTCCCACATTTGAATCTCAAATGTGCCAATTAAAGAACCTAGGGGTTCTAATAATATTTGTGACTGCACCTGAATCCCAGTCAGGCTGCCTACGTACCCTGTCCTCAGGGATCAAGCCACACGTAGCTCTTGTTTTAGTTAACGCCCTAACCGGGCATAATCCCGCTTTTCTAATTATCGGTCGATTTAAATTTAAGGATAGCTTACGCCTATCACAACCATAGTCAACCTCTACGCTGAGGTATCCACTAATCATCTATAATCCTCGGAATTAAACCGAACATTCTACCATTCATAACAATAGCATCCATACCCGGCAAGACAGATAATAAAGGCAATCACACGATTACAAACCACCAACACACATAACTATAAACATAATACATAGTGGCATCCACGTAAATAAACCAAACCACGGGCATTTAAGATATTTCCTCCTACTTGGCATCCCTGAAAATAACTATAATTACCAGGGATTTTTATGGAATTACCATCTCAATGGCATTCCTGTAATTAGCCCAAATCTGTCAATGGCAGTATAGTCAATTCCATCTCAATGGCAGTTTGGTAAATATCCAAAACTATCAAGGGTATTTATGGGATTTCAGCCTGAAGGGCATCCCTGTAATTAACTCAAACTGCCAAAGGCATTTATGGGACTTCACTCTCAAGGGCAGCCCTGTGAATAAACAACACAACCAGGGGCATTTCTGTCTTTTTCACACCTATGGTAAATGGTAAATATATTAGATCTACCACAGTAAAAATCCAAGGATTTACCCTACTAATCCTAACCTATCACCGGTCGATCTGCTGGCCGGATTTCCTTCCTAACTCCAGCCATAATCTATCCAGATCAAACCACAATGTCTCTACAGTCTAAAGAGCAACCCAAACACAGTGGCACAAGGAGGAGGGGAGACAAATACCTTTCAGGTCCGCTCGGGAACCGCCACTGTGCAAACTCGATGTTTTTCCCGATCTCGGTGAACGCTCCCAAACTCGACAGGAAGTCGAGTGGGTACTAGATGCTGCTCTTTGCATCACCCACACCCTCCAGCGACATCGAGGACCCGGCCTGACTTTGATTTACACCTCTCCCACCTCGTTCGATCCTCTGGTACGGCGTCTCCAGACTCTGGGCTTGGTGGCAGAGGCAAGGTGCGACTGTGGTGACTACGGTGAGGTAGGACGCGCTGCGGTGGGGCTCGCCGGTGTCTGCCTCCGAGCGACTGTACTCACAGTCGAGCTCAGGCAAGAGAGAGCGGAGAAAGGAGAGAGAAAGAGCCCCCCCCCAAGGAAAGATCCGGTCTTCCCCTATATATATATATATATAAACCAATGGCCCAGATTGGATCTCCACAATCCAACGGTCCAGATCTGCCCAAGATTAGTAACTATAAACAGTAAATAGGCATTTCACTATTTACTCTTACCGCACGGTAACAACACTTTATTCCGCATGACTTTCACATACGAACTCCGATTATTTCATAGGACATACCCACGAGTTCGTATTAACGTCCTCTACATCTTTCCCGAAGAAAAGTTCCACGAATTCCCGACTTATCGCAAAGTTATCTTTTTCTACGGTAAAGTAACTTAAGATTTGTTACTTCCGTAAATTGAATAAATTCGTAACTAACAACTCGTAACTCCGGAAAATCTTCCGGACATACCGGGGATCCCGTAATAACATAATCTATCCCTCGGGACATTAATTCTATTTTTCCCCAAAACTAAGAATATCTCGATAATAATTCGGGGAAAATTAACAGTGCGGTTACCATTCCCTGTAACTCGCCTAATCCCGGTAACAATGTTAATTTCGGGACGGGGTGTTACAAGTTCCTTGGGTGCCCTTATTGTTGGTATGGCTTTTGGGCCTAGGTTTATGAAGTTGCCTCTAGGGTTGGCTTTGGTTTGATGTGGTTTGTGTGGGCTAGAAAAATTGAGTTCAATAACTTCAATGCCTAAGGGTGTCTGTTATGCTCTCAGAATGAGTGAGTTCCAGAATAAAGGAGGTTTTTCTAGTACTTTTTAGTTTGCTTCGGTTGTTTGTTTTTGTTTCATTCTGGTTCTTAATTTGGTTACTTTAGTTACTATCTTTAGGGTCGACCGCACTTATAGGTTGCAGTATATAAATTATTTTGGGTAATACCTAGGTAGTTTTGCATGATTTAATATCTAACGAGACCCGTAAGAGCTTTCATGTTCATGTTGTAATCCGACTTTTAGACTTTAGTTATCGATATACGCATGGCTAACGTTCATTTAGAAAAAACATAATAGAACAGACATAAGATGCAAAATATCAAAAAGGGCCCAAATCCATAAGCCCAGTCCATAATCCTCTTGCAATCCCCTCACTAATTAGAAAAATGAGCCAATTCCGGCCCATCGGGTTTGTAACAATATATACCATCAACAGATCGGAAGTCATAACCCAACAATTTAAACCGGCTGACATTAATGGTGGTACCATCACACCAAAATGATCCACTATGGATTCATCCCATCTAACAGTTCATAGATCCTTCCATTGGTCATATTATTCCAAATCCTTCATTACTGCTTGGGACAAAGCCATTGCACCTGACTGCGCCGGTAAGCCCATATCCCAACCAGTGGAGGATCCAGGAATAGAAACCGAGTGGGACTTGGAGTTTCTACGCACTTCACAATTTATAGATTGAAAAACAATAACAAAAATACACAGACAAAGGTAACGTGGTGTGTCTTGCCACTCAAATGCATATGTTTATGAAACTACATTCGTAAACTCTTTGAATGCCGCAAAATAAAAGTTCAAACAAAACAAGATGCCTAGATGTAAAATCTAACAATGCTGACTAAATACAAGCCTATAGTATATAAAGCTTCCTTAATATATCAAAAAAACCTAGCCTTATAGCGATAAAACAATATTTCTGTGCAATTAAATTTGATGTTTGAATGTTTAGGGGGTTACCCAACTTACCTTGTTCTCAGGCTATAAAAAGGAACGTGTGGTATTGGAACCACTAACCTCATTTACCTCCCCTCTTATTACCCGGACTTAGTTCAAAAACAATCAATGCAATATCTATATTATAAACTAACTACATGTAGTAATTTTTTCCTCTTACAAAATTTAGGTGGGACTTGAGTCTCACTCTTCAACAGACTAGATCTGCCCCTGATCCCAACACCAGTCACCAGCTCCCCACTAATCGATCTCCCTCTGGATCATCATGACTCCAGGAAACCAGATTGAAACCAATCTCTCAAGGTTGAAGTCAATCGCCTAGACATCTTTCCCTAATTGCGCCTATGACAAAGAGCAGCCCTTTTAGTAGTCCACAGACCCGCGAGATGGAGAATGAAGCTCATCGCTGCTATTGCTAAATAGGATGCTCGTCACTGCTACTACCGAATAGAACGATGTTATTGCTGCTGCTACTATCTACAAAGACGCTGTTATTTCCTAATAGGAAGATATTACAGCTGCTACTACCTACTAAGACGTATAATAGTAACACGCAGCACCGCCACACAATATCATCGGCATCACAACCGCACAGTAGCAGCCTATATCACCACCGTGCAGTAACAGCAGCCGTATGCACCACGCATTACCAGAGTAAGTACTTTAGCCGACGAAAAAAACACAGGGCGGCGAAGGTTTTTTTCGTCGGCTTAAGTACACTTTAGCCGACGAAAAAAGAAATTTTGTCGGTTAAAGTTTTTTTTCGTCAGCTTTAATCTATATATTTTAGCTGACAAAAAAATGAATTTATCATTGGCTATAATATAATAAATAAAATTAAAAATTAAAAAAAATTAAATACCATAGCTAAAGAAGATCAAAAAATTCGTCGGCTATGGTATATTAAAAATATTAAATAAAATAGCCGATGATAAAACATATTTACACTACCAGAATCAGTAATTTGGCCGACGAAAAATTTCCGTATGCCTGTTAACTAAATTCGTCTGCTAAGATCTTAGCTGACGGGTCTTCGTCGGCTAAGATGTGGTCGGCAAAGAGGCTATGACTTTAGCCGACGAAAGTAGAAGTAGTCGTCAGCTATAGTCTCACACTTTAGCCGACAAATTTTTTATATTTTTTGTCGGCTAAAGTTTAAGACTAAAGCCGATGAAACCATATTTGCCAACCATAGTCTAAGACTTTGGTCGACGAAACGTTTAATATATTCATCAGCTAAAGTATTAATAAAAAATTAAAAAAATAATTATAGCCAACGAAATATAATTACTTTCTTTGGCTAAATACAACTATAGCCGACGAAATTTACTATAAAAAATAAAAATAATATAGCTGACGAATTATAGTCAATTTCGTTTGCTAAACACTACTATAGCCGACAAAATAAGTTATATTTTGTCTGCTAAACCTTGAAAAAAATAATAAATAAAAATACTATAGCCGACGAATTATGGCAAATTTCGTCGGCTATAAGTCCATTCCAGCAAAAAAACCTCGAAATTTCTGAATTACTATTCCAAGCAACTTTTAAATTACACCAAAACAGTTTCATATAACCAACAACACTATCAATGATGACAACACGTTTTTATTAAAATATTTATAAATTGTTCATAAACACATAAAATACATAATTATTTAACTATACAAAATCTACATCTTTTAAATTTATATCCACGTACGGAAAATGTTGTTGCTGCTGTGCAGGTTGCGGCGGCTGAGGTAGGGATATAGGCTTAGGTATGGGCGGAGCCTGATGTCCCTGAAGCTGGACAGTTCAAAACTCTTGCAAGTACTAGAACATTTGCTGCTGCTGTGTCTGCTGGGTGGCATATACCGCGGCATTATACTCCTGTAAGGCAGCGGTCTAGGCTGTCTGGGCGGCTTGCTGTTCCCGTAGAATCTGAACTTCCGTCTCTAGCTGAGTCGTCCTGCTGCTGGTCGAGGCTGCCTTTTTTTTGAAACATTGGAGTGGTCTTTAGGACCCCTCGCCCTTCTTTTCTAGCTCTCGGCAGTAAAAGTTGTTTCCTCACGGTGGGAATGTTGTGCCTATGATTCTCGTCCCAACCCTCAGATCTGAAGTGTCGATCCAAGACATGGCTTCAGACATTTTTTACCCCTGCGTGTTTGGCCATGTCTCCCTCACTATAGCAGTCATCACCTCATCACTAACCTGCCTCACATTCGCCTAATTAGATAGAAAAAAATAATAAATTAACATTTTTACACATAAATATATAAGTAAAATGACTTATATATATATATTAGTAAAAAAAATGAAAAGGTAAAATGACTTACAATATCCTCCTGGGCATCACGATATGTCTTCTCGTACGTATAGACTTACCGGTTGACTTTTGGATGTTCCCTGGCGGCCTCGTCCATCATCGATCCGAACGATTTTAGAACCGGCATGATGGTTCCTTGTGTTGCGTTGTCGGTTCTGAGCGTTTGACCAAGAATAGTCCTTCAATGGAAAAATAAAATATTAGTAAAATATTTAAAAACTGACGTACTTAATAAAAATTTAACCAATTAATTTTTTTTTAATTATCTATTTATGAGGGTTGTTGAATTATGATATCAGAAGCTAACATCACTCGTACTTCCTGAACTAAAACTCAACAGGGGTACCAGAACGTGCATTCTCATGCGTAGTCCAGTGGGTCCGCAACTCGTTCTTCCAATCCTTGTATCTACAAATACCAGAAAAAATATTAGAAATATTATTAATATCACATACAATCTTGCTTTTTCATTAACTTCTCAACATACCTTCTCCTTTGCACAACGTCCGCCCAGGTGCTCCTTAGGTGCTGGGGAACGTCAAACCACATCTGCATTTAACCGTTTATTAGTTTAGTTTTTTCCTAAATTAAAAATATAATACATAATATTATTGAGGAATTTTGTAAACTCACCGACATCGCGTTGTGCACCATGTCCTTAACCTTCTACGGGACCTCACACCAGTCTGACCACAACATATGGACTCTATCCCTAATGAGCGCTTCCACGCGGCCGGAGTATGTCCTCGTCTTCCCGCCTGATACTACGTTGTCATCCCTGTTAGTATCGATGACGATCCTCCTTGAGGTACTCACGGTCTTTTCGAGAGCATTCCCTGTGACTGGGAATCTCTTCTTCCTTGTCGGCTTGGCTCCGACGGTGCCTATCACAAATTGATTATTAAAATCGAAGAACCTTTATTATGACATTATAAGAAAACAAATTGTTTATCTTTCATTACATGAGGGCGTTGCGGCAAACGTGACTGATTTCTCTCTGTCATCGATGATAATACCCTCGTAGAAATAAGATCCGTACCAAAAGGCACGAACTGGTACGCCGCTGATGGAGTCACCTGTGGGGGTAGTGGATAAATTGGCACCCCTGAGTTATCGACTGTAGGTAATACCGGTATCAACCGCGGAAGGTAGATAAGAGGCGGCGACATATGTACCCCAGATGACCCACCCTCATAAGCAGTAGGACCCAGAGTCGGAGCCTGGTATATCTCAATCACACTCAAAATCGATTAATTTAACTTAACTAAAACTCAAAAATCAATATTATATAACTCAAATAAAACTCTTAAATCAACAAAAATCAAGATATATACACATATACGTACCTATATATCTTCACAAACTAATTTTGGACAGATTTCGACAACACCCAAACTTTTCTCCTGTTTTTTTTTTTCAAATGAGATGCTATCTTGATATACAAATATAGTTGACAGACTATAGCCAACAAAAAAAATTTGTTTAGCTGATAGAATTTAATTGGCACGTTTTTTTGGTTCGTCGGCTATGCTGTTTATGCTGGTAGTGTTAGGGTATTCGTAGACTAAGGTTTCGATGTTTAAGGTCAAGACCTTCCACTGGTTTCGTCTCATCGATTTGAAACTATTTAGTGTTGAAGGTTTGGCCAAAATACGTAATTTGGACAGTCAAATGATCGTTTACGTGCGTTTAGGGGTTTGACTTGCGAGATTACCCGTCTGGATTGCCCTTAACTTCGTCGGATCAAGTTGAATTTTTTCCCATACATGTATTTTATCATGATGGTAATATTAGATGGTCGTATTTTCATTTGTCAAGTTTGATCATCAGAATCACAACATGCCTACTAATGTTGTATATATAACTTGTTTACTAAGTTTTAAGTAAATGTTCAATTTCAAAAATAAACTCTACGTAGATCTTTAAAACTCAAAAAAGTCGTGAAATTAGATATGACTGGAATGGTGAAATACGTCTACAGTTGAAAAATCACTTAATTCCAGTAAATTCTCGGTGTCGAATATTGCTGTCAGCGCAAATGAGCATTCTTTATCTCTATGGGTAACCCTATCTTCGGGGGTTATTTTTTAATAAATTTTTATACCACTTGTTTCATCATATCGATTTGAAACTATTTTGTGTTGAAGGTCCAGCCTAAATATGTAATTTAGATGGTCAAATTACCGTTTCCGTACATTTAGGGGTTTGACTTACGGGATTGACCGTCCGGATTGAGCCCTTAACGTTGTGGGATCAAGTTTCCCATACATGTATTTTATCATGATAGTCATATCAGACAGTCGAATTTTCATTTGTTAAGTTTGATCATCAAATTCGTTGAATATACCAAAATAAATAAAATAAATTAAATTAAATTAAATAACTTTAGCAGACGAAAATAATTAAAATTTGTCGGCTAAAGTGAAATAAATAAAATAAATAACTATAGCCGATGAAAATAATTAAAATTCGTCGGCTAAAGTACCCTCAAAATTTTCAAAATCCCCACCACTAATTTTGAATTTTAGCTGACGAAATGAGGGTATTTCGTCAGCTAAATTACCTCAAATTTAAAAAATTTCCACAAAAAATTTTGAATTTTTTCTATATCTTTCATATCTCTCTCTTCCTCCTCCTCCTCCTCCTTCTTCTCCTCCTCATCCTCCTTCTCCTCCTACTACTCCTTCTCCTCTGACGGCAACTCCTCCTCCTCCTTCGGCTTCTCCTCCGGCGGCAACTCCTCCTCCGCCGTCTCCTCCTTCTCCTTCTCATTCTCCTCCTCCTCCTCCTCGTCCTCGTCCTCCTTCTCCTCCTCCTCCTCCAAACACCACCTCCGGATAGTGGTGTGGTGGCAGAAAAACAAAAAAGAAGAAAAAAATAAATCAAAAGTAAAAGAAATAAAAAATAATAATAAATTGTAGCCGATGAAATGCAAACTTTAGGCGACGAAATTGAAACTTTAGGCGACGAGTTACACACTTTAGGCGACAGAATTTTGTCAGCTAAAGTTTACTCGGCCAACCATTTTGACAAATAGAGGAAGTTTCCAACATTCAGACTAAAGGCGACAATTGAAATTAATTTCATTGGCTAAAGTATAGCTGACGAACTTTTTCTGATGACCACCTTAGCCGAAGTGGCTTCGTCGGCTAAGACTTCAGTCGACGAAATTTTGTAACAGGCCGGCGAAAATTTTTCATCAGCTAAAGTTATTCTTATGGAAGTGACAGGGCCACAGTAGCAGCAAGCTGTACGTAGCACAACGCCGCAGCAGCAACACACAATTCAAAGCTTTTTCGATGAGAGTCCATTTTTTTACAAACAACATATATGCATCAAATCCAAATCAGAGAGAAAGAGTACACTGACCAAATATCAAAACACAAATATAAAATCCTGAAGATCTATAATAGTAGTAGCAGCAATACCTGATGATATGCAGCAATAGTAGCACCAAGACATGAGGATCTGCAACAACAGTAGCAGTAAAACTTGACAATCTATAACAAACAACAACAACAACGCTTGAATATGAATATGAATATGAGATCACAACTCCTTGTCATAATCTGATCTAAGAGTTCGATGTTGTACGAGATACGACAGCAAAGCACTGATGTGGAGCGATTCGGGCTTCAACCCCGTTGTCTAGAGAGGATCCGATCCGAATCAAAGTTGCTCGAATCTGGACGTCGGATGACAAAGGCCATGCGATATGGTCATCGTCGAGCGCCATCAACTTCGTCATCGGACGTCGAGCCCCTTCATCGACGTCAGACTATTCGAGTTTCCTGAGAGAGAGAGAGAGAGAGAGAGAGCAGATTTGAAAAAGATGAAGGTAGAAGAGAGGAAGGTTGGAGGATATCATAGTCAATTAATAAATGAAATTTGGATCAACCCTGATGCAATTAGTTTTGGGCTTGGACTTATAGATTAATTTGTATAACAAATTATGAAAATAATGTTTTTGTGTTTGTAAATTTGGTTAGTTCCTTATATGTAGTTCTTCAAAATTGTTATTTGTTTAAGTTTGGGGAACATCTGTGGTGCAGCGCGGCATGCTATGCAAGTTCTGGTGTGGTGTGGATTAATTGAGAAGTTTTGGTGTGTGGTGTGGATCAAGTGGAAGGGTGGTGAGGACGAGCAGAGGGCTGGTGTGTGTTTTGTGTATTGCATGTGCATGCGATGCAGCGCTACACAACAGAAGTTTCGGTTTTTATTTAGGTAGGTAATGGTTCTCTATCCCAAAACACACAAGTCACAAGTAGTTTGGGAATTCTCATGCTAATATAATTTTATTGGGGATAGGATTGGAGAATGACTGAGGATATGGCTATTGTATTGTGATCTCCAATCCCCTGTCCTAGTTCCATCCCCATCTATAATGCTCCTACCACTCTTATCATTTTCTTCTGGATGTGAATGAAATTCCTTCCTTTGATGATAAAAAAGGATAAGTAAAATGCACAGTTGTGTATATACACGGTATAATCTTAGTCACTCATAATAATTTATATGTTTGATCACCCATGTATAAATATTATATCATCTGATCTCAACCGTTCACATTATCGTGCACATACACGACCGTGTATTAAAGATACTCCAACCAAAATGGTTAAGTTTGGCAAGGAAGAACGCCTAGGGTGTGTGAAAAAGAAAGAAACGAAAAAAAGGAAAACTAAGAAGGAACTCAATTTACTAGGAAAATAAAATCAAATTATGTGCTCTTGATCAGTAGAAGCACAAGTTTTATTCACAAAAGGGTGATCAAGAAGCTCATCAACTTTTGCTCTCTTCCTCCAATCCTTCTCAAGACACCTCCAAATGAAACTCCGAAACTCCGGTGAGGCCGTCTCTGGCATGTCCAGCTTCTCCCCAAAGCAAATCACACACATCAACGTCGGCCAGTCTGGTTTCTGCTCCGGTCCAAGGAGCGGAAACCTGCCGACGTAGCATTGCAACAACACCAAACCGAGTGACCACACATCTCCAGCAAAACCATCTGCATTGTCACCGCCCCACCGCTGTGGATCAAACCTCTCAGGGCTCATGTAAGCGTACGTACCCATATACAAATAACACGCCTCATGATGGGTACCCGTAACCATGTGACTCACCCCAAAATCTGCAATCTTGATCTCCCCTCTATCGTTTATGAGGAGGTTTGAGGGCTTGATGTCCCTATGTACTATCTTCATGGCATGCAGATAGTGCAGTCCTTGGAGGACACATTTTGCCACGCCAGAGATTAGTTGCTCTGGTAATGTTTGACGTGCTCGCAGCACATCTTGCAGTGAGCCTCCTTCCATGTACTCCATCACAAAACACAAATCACCATGGTCTTTATTATTATGATCCGGACTGATCATGAACGCTCTGTCAAAAACCCCATGACATCTTATCACGTAGGGCGAGTCGACCAGTTTGAGGATCTCCGCCTCAAGCGCCGCCTGTTGAAGGATACCGGTGGCGGCATTGTTATTGAACCGGAGGACTTTCAAGGCGTAAATGCATGAGCTTTTCTTGTGACGTACTTTGTAGACAGTGCTGCCATTATCCCCATGGCCGAGAACCGAAACTTTCTCGAGATCGGAGAGATTTTCAATAATGCCTGGAGAGTCAGGACTGGAGGCTGGGGATGACAGTGCCGGGAAGAAGCTCCGGTGGGTGAAGTCAGCTGCTGCAGTTCTCTTCGATGGTGGCGGGGGAGAGAGCCTTAGTGCTTGCTGATGCCTTCTCTCTCGTACTAATGTCATTTACACACACCACGTACGTACTCTTCCTTGACAAGATCTGTTGTTTCTCTTTTGATCCTAGTCATCCTATGCTCTACTTAAATCTCTGAAAACATAAAAATGTAAATTCTAAGAAATTAAATCATAACCAGTTGGTTCTGGCTAACTCATAGTAGGGGCTGACAGGTGGGTTTGTGTATCCCAAAATTAACGGGCAGGTGAATTTTGTGTGGGAATTCGGTGCTGTAAAAATGTTGTTAGTTTTAACCTTTTTGAGGCTGTTTATCCGCCATTTACTTGTTAGGATCTGTTTGAGTTTACTCTTGGCTTTGTGATAAGCAGAAACAATTACCAAACAGAGTGCATCCAAAAGCATATGATTCGGAACTAAAACTGTGATGATCTTAGTCGTGAGACACCGTCCGATTAACTACTCTGGCGGTCTAGCCCTAAATTAATAAGTGATGGCTCAGTAACATGCATGCAATTAGTCGAAAATTTTGATTGAAATGCATTAGTTACAAGTAGCGAGAGGGGCGAGATGCCAGCAACAGCAAAATAACAAATTGCCGGGATTTCTGAACATCAGAGTTTTAGGATCAGAATCCGACATTGAAGACAAAGCCGTATGTTAAGAGTGAGAGAACTAGTAGCCACTACCCATGATCACTAGAACAGAAGTACACAACCAACTATTTGCAACAATCATGATGTTAGCTACTTCAATACACAGATAACCACATGGTATATCACTACTCGGATTATAGAGACAAGGCACTTAAACTCCTATTGCTAAGACATTAGTACTATCATTTCAAGCGCAAAGGATGTGATAACAAGGATGTTGGTACAACCAAAGTCCGCCGAAGCAACAATCATGAACTGTTTTAAGAAACAAGCCTCCCTTGGGAGCAATTACTTAGAAACAAAGGCCGTGTCTGACTACCTAGAGCAGGACATTAACCCATACAACAAAGATCAAAAGTTTTAGCCCCTAAAACAACTGTCTGCTGCCTTCATTCAAGGCCGGCTACTACATATGACTAAAGAGACTAGGGGAAATGACAACAAAAACATATGTCCTATATGTGCAAAATGATGCCAGGATGTAAATTACTAAACTTGAACAAACCCCTTTAGTATTTGATTTTAGATTTCCCATTTGTACAGTAAGCTTATCCATGTTCTGGGTTTTATCCCATCCATTATCTGTCAGCTGCACTTCATTTCCCACAGGCATGCCAACTGCAGAGGTCGAGTCTATTTTGTCAGGCACATAACTTTGTGAAAGAAAACCCCATAGGTTCGGATCGTTGATAAATGCGTCAATGTCAGTCTCATTGGGCATACTATCAACATCTAGGGACATAAAATCGAGTGCATCGATAAATCCATCACCGGCTTCAGGGGCCATATCTTGAATAAGTCCAACACCTGCCTCAGGTGTTGCGTTTCCTTTAAGAATACCAATTACACCATTTACCATACCTCGTACCTGAGAAACCTCAGGGACTACTTCTGCCTGAGAAATAGGAACTGCTGGAGCCTCTTGTGCTCCAATGAGGACATTTATATCCGAGAATGGATCTCTCATAACTTTTCCAGAGTCTGTAGCCTTGTTAGAAGACTCTATTTCTGAAATCGTAGGAAACGGCCCATACCCTGAAGTAGGCAGGACTTCTTGAAGTGTAGCTCCTGATGCATGGCCTGAAGAGTGAAGAGCTCCCACTCTCTACTGCACTGGGTGATGATGTACCCTCACCAATCAAAAAATTCTCGAGTTGGTTGCTAAAAGAATCCAGCTGGGAAGAAGTATTTGTTTTCATAATCTTCCTGAGCATTGTCTTCGCCGTTTCATTCATCAGAGGCTGATACTTAACAATCTGTCCATCAGGAGTATCAGAATGCAGCAACTCTTTCCTGCCAGAATCTCCTTTTCTTATTGACTTCAGTTATGCGCCTATTGCTCTCATTTTGCTGTTGTACAAACTGATTCAAGAAACCAGCGCGCTGCACAGCCCTTGCAAGGAATGACATCATCTGTTGCTGCCGCTGCTCCATACCTTGAAGACATTGGACCATTGTTTGCAGCTGCTTATCAGTGGACTGTTGCTGCTGCCTCAACCTGATAAGTTCCTGCATAAGCACATTCTTGTCCCTCTTAAGCCTCTCAACCTCTTCCTCGAGACCAAACTTCCCCACCTCTACACATGCAGCTACTGAACTATGTCCATGAGAAGGTTGATGTGGCTGTTGATGACTGTGTCCATGGGCATGTTTTCGCCGGTTGATACTCTTTAGGAGATGCTTTTGACCCCTCAGAAAGTCCTCATTTGCAAATTCCCAGCGATCAGGATCAACTTTTCTGAATCCCTGTTAGCCCAAAATTTGAATGGTTAAATCACCAATACAGAAAGTAAAAAGAACTGCACAATTGACAAAAAATATGAAGGCAACAACAAATATACAGATTAACAGACAGATATGCATTCATAAAGCGGTAAACGAAAGTCATTAACACTCTTGAGAAAACTAAGAAATTGACCATTATAGCTTTTGTTTAGTATTAAGGGGAAAAACATTCAGAAGACTGCAAGAGCCTACGCTCATCACTACTGAACTACAGGAATCATCATTCACCTTGAGTCCCTCCATCTGCAAACCATCTCAACATCAATATTCTTAGAAAAAACAAGATGTTGCATCACTTTGGACTTTCATTCAGATATGAATCAGGAGATCACCAGGGTTTCATAACGACCAAAAGTACCATATTTAAACTCTGTCAAAAAACATTTGTGGTTGAGACCAGTAACACAATTGAAATGACATAAGTTAAACCAAACAGAGCCGTTCTTCAGGTAGGGCCAAACCAAAGCTCAGTCCTGATCCAAGTCATCCAACCATCTAGTCCACCAAGAAGCAAAAACCAAAGAAAGACCATGGGGGAAAAAGTCTCAAACAGAGCTGATACTTTCTATATGAAATATTAGCACAGGACCCCTAACTAACACATGGAAGTCCTCAACATGTCAGACACAAAAACTATGCTTATATCCACAATAGTCTCTATGTCGGAGAGTGTTACTACCTAACAAGTGCACTCCCCATAAATAGACACGCACATCAATATCGTCTTTGTGAATAACAAAGTAGACATAAGAGATAAGAAACCAAATACATTCATTTTCCAAAAGCCTTCTATGGAGAAAACAATACATCAAGGTATAAGTCAGCATCCAACCTCCTAGTAACAAGATTCATAAGTCCTATGATGCACACCTAAAACTTTTAACATGCATTTTCACAAAAACGAAATTAAAATACAGTAGAAAACCCTCTTTACATAAAATTATATTTCATGCAAATATCTAGTATTTACTATTCCAGAAACTACATGTTCTTTCATAGAGCCATTCAAAATTTCCATGTAAATAGTTTTTTTTCAAAGAAGATATTTCTGAATTTGCATAGTTGAAATAAATTTTCACCAATACTTTTATCCACAATTACATTTCAAGCAACATTTTCTCAAACCTGAAGTACTGGTTTATAGGTATTTCCTCAATAACATGACATATAGTGCCCCATGACACTGGCAGAAATCCAAAGCGTTATGTACCACATTTAAGGCATAAGTTTCCTAGCCTGACACAGAATAACTATCTGGAGCATACAAGCTCTAATAACTTTTTTAACGAAAACATGGATCAATATATGTGCTGACAAATCTTCAGCAAGTAACTCGACCATAAAGTAAGAGTACCCATTTACAAGAGTACTAACATACTTGATAATGTTCCTAGGTCCTAGAACAGGTAGTCAAAGACACAGAATCTTTAGATACCATAGATGCAGTACTTCGAATCTGTTGATAAATGTCGAGAACATGGCATATACTAAAAACAGATTGCTTTAGTTAAGATATTTAAAGCGATTCTGCAAATCCAAACTACTGATATTTCTACTGGCATCCATATTTTTTACCTTAGGCATGGCATACAAAATACATGTAAACCCACTAATCTGTGGTGGCAATCCAATACTGTAGACATTGCACTATGAGCATGTATTTCTATCCTGAGATTTACCACGTGCATGCGAGTAACTAAACTGTTGACAAAACTGCATGTTCGGTTATTTTCATAATGAAACAAAGATATAGAATAATAATTTATTTGATCTGAATCATAAGGTTGTTTGTAAAACTGAAGTGATATGCTGCACAAATGGTCAGATTAAGGTGCAGAATGACCCCATCCGACCAACTAGATGTCAAACGATAGTGATAGAAAAAGATCGTGACAAGCATGGTCACTTTGCAGCACATAAAGAGCAACCGAAAAAATTTTCTTCACTTTGATAAAGCCAGATAAACATCTGATAGCTTATCTAGCAACTACTGACCTTGCCAACATCAAAGATGCCTTAGTATGTAACTAAACAGATAAAAAAACATGAAATAGGCTAAATCAAGTATCATCAATGTGTGATCCGAACACAACTATCGAAAATCATCAGAAACGCTTAATCAACGAGAGACAGTAGCATTTCAAGAAAGCCAATAAAGAAATCAGGATCTCATATCCCAATGCTCTACAAACATCATCTCAGACGTCTGACTAGACGATCTCAAGATCACGTACACAAACAAAACAAAAAACATATTAAAATTTGACCTTATCATTAACCTTGCATTCTGGCACTAAATTCCTTTCCCTCTTACCCACACTCTGCTCCATCTGTTTGCTGAGAAAATGCTTGGTAACAAAAGACAAAGCATAAAAAATGCAAAGGGGATCCGGAACCTAATGAGACCTAGATCATAAAAAATGTTGCTCTTTGCCAAAGCATCAACATTTTTTTACTTTTTTCTAGAGGCACCAACGCATATATTAACTCTTACAAACTACATGAAATACCAAAAAATCGGCTAGTCTTGGAGTACAAAGCAACGGGTTTAGTTAACAGAAGCACATATTGATTACACTGCTTCACAAAATTACCTATCACAGTAATCACCAATAATTACAGAGCATAAAATGTACAAAAAGCTTTGTCAAATAAATTACGAGGGTATTTTCATAGATCATTACATTACTATTTCATTTACTTCCAACCGGTTCCAAGGCTCTTCATGACAGAACTGGGTTGAGAAGAGTTCTGTGCCTCACTCAAGCCTTCTAGTGAGAATACCTCCCACCCAAACTCTCTCAAGTAAGTGACATAAACTTCTGGAACATGACAAACTTTCCAATAATCAATGCCATTTTCATGTGGAAGTAAAGACTTGATTAGTTTTTCTGGCATATCGAAAAACTTAAGCACCTTTAAATTGATGAGATATTCGATGCCTGATGGTACTTTCTCCAGTGATTTACAGCGCCGGATGCTTAGATTTTCAAGACAAGGCATTGTTCCCACCTCCACTTGTATGCATCGAAGTTCATCAGATTTGTCCAGGGATAAATGCTTGAGCTTCTTAAATCCGCCATCTCCAAAACATAATGTGTCTCCTTCAAAAACCTGACACAGCTCCAGATGTACTAGATTAGGCAAATGTTGAAGGAATACAAGTGGATCATCCTTCAACCTGCTCCATTTCAAATACAACTTGACGAGGCTGTGAAGAGAAGGTATCCAGTGAGGCAATGCTTCCAATCTCCCTCGCAAGTACAGACGTTGAAGCAACAAAGGAGGAGAATACAGGTGCTCCAAATCAATGGTCTCGTCCTCTTCCACTGAAGTTATAGACAATGCAGATAGTTTTGACAACTTTTCAATGGATGAAGAGAGAGCCTTGCCGTCTTCTTTCCTCAGCTTAACAATGCCTAACCTTCTCAACTGAACTAGTTTTCCCAGCTCTCTCACTAATGCACTACCACCTTGGTTGACCTCAATGAAACATAGCTTTTGAAGGGATTTCAAAGCTCCTATTTTTTCAAGGACCTTAAAACCATATGTAGAGTGAAAATCTTCGTAAGGAACAAACTCATAACGATACACCAAGAGATAGCGCAGACGTTGGAGTTTCAGGATTTCAACTGGAAGTTCAGTAACACGAGAATGCTTCAGATCCAAAGTTTCCAGGTTCTGAAGCTTCCCTATAAATCGTGGGATGGTTTTTACCCTGGTGTCTCTCAAGCTCAGATACTTTAAAAAGTAAAGGTTCACAACTTCAACTGGGAAAACATTTAAAGGAGTGCTTTGCAAATCTAACACATTAAGCAGCGCAAAGCCGGCCGGGAAGAGCCTTTGTAGTGATGGTTTCTCAGCAACTGTGAACATAAAAAGAGAACGCAGTTGAGAAGCGCACCTGTTTGTCTGTACATACTGCAGCGTGTTATGTATTGACAGGCGGCGGATCTTTTCCGGCAGTGTTGAATTGTGCTCTTTGGCTACTGTGGCAAAGTTCTGATCTCTTGTTTTGGAGGTGATTATTTCACGGAAGAGATCATGGATACGAAGTTTTGTAACCCTTCCATCAGCTGTTGTCTCTGCTGCTTGAATCATGCTCCTATTCAATAGTTCATTGAGGTAATCCTCTGCAACCTCTTCCAATGTTTTTCCTTGTTTTTCTTCAATGAAGCCCTCTGCCATCCATAATCGAATAAGCCTCATATGCTTAATCAGATGATCCTCTGGAAAGATGCTCAGGTACAAGAAGCAAGATTTTAGATAGTACGGCAAATCATTAAAGCTTAGTGAAAGTACTTTCTTCAAGTCCTGAAGTTTGTCGTTGCCCTCAATTTCAGCCCCAAGACTGCGGCCAACCATATCCCACTCGTCAATTCTGCGCATATCTTTGGCAGCTAGAACTCCACTAATGGCCACAATAGCAAGGGGAAGCCCCTCACACTTTTTCAGAACATAATTGCAGATTTTTTCTAAATGAGGAGGGCATGAATTCCCTTGGAATGTCTTCTTGCACAAGAGCTCCCGTGACTCCACTGGGGACAAGGGCTCCAAGGTGTAGACTTCACCTCCAGACTCCATGGTTGTTGTCAAGGCTATATCTGCATTTCGAGTCGTGAGAATCACTCGGCTGCCATACATATTGTTAGGCAAAGCATACTTCATGGCATCCCATCCGTACAAGTGCCACACATCATCCAAGACAATGAGATACCTCCTCTTCTGTAGAAAGTCTTTAATGATCGTTTTCAGCTGGTTGGTGCTCATGATATTGATTTCGTGTGGAACTGGACTTCTGACTGCTCGGTGGAGCTGTTGAACAATGTCTTTAAGAAGTTCCCCTAGCTTGAAAGACTGAGAAACAGTGATCCAAGCGCGTAATTTGAAATGTTTCTTCACTTTTGCTGCATCATAGACTTGCTTCGCCAGGGTAGTCTTCCCCATTCCTCCCATTCCTGCCACAGAAACTACCTCACGTGCACAACCACCACTGACGAGCCTCCCTACAATCTGCTTAATAGGCTTGTCTATGCCCACTATATCAGTTTTCTTTAGAAACAAAGCATCGCCTCGATGGTCCCTTGAGCTTGAGCCTTGTTCAGCCAAATTGAATTTGTGGTGCAGTCGCTTATGAACCTCAGAGACTTGTCTGATTCTCGAGTTTATGGCTCTTAACTCTGAAGCAATTCGGTATCGAGATTTTGTGTTCTTGATGCAGCAAGAAAGCTTATGGATCGAGCCATATAATCCCTCCACCCCATGATCATGTGCATGTAGAAGGGTAAACTCATCAAGAATATCTTCACTTTCATGAGCAATATCTCTTAGTTGTTTAACCCATACTTTGAGTTCCTCATCACTCTCTTCATACGCATCAGCAACCCTTAGAAAAGCCGTCATGCGCTCCAGTTCTCCTCTTAGATACAAAATTTCTTCCCTGACCCCTCTCAGAAGTTGCCAATCATTTTCAATAAGAGGTGTAAGCTTGTCAAGCAGAAACTTTACTGCACTCTCCACCATTTTTGTTTCTCTCTTTTCTTGCTCAACTGGATTGATTGAGTTCAAAATGTCTGATTAAATAGGCCAAGAGAACCAGACTATTGCTCCAGCAGTTGCATGACTTAGAGGAATCTTCCCATAAAATGACACAAATTTCAGAAGTTCAGTTTGGTGGAGTTTGTAAGGTTCTTGGTCTTTCCCTGGTGATCAACACATTCACCAGTGTGAAATTTCCTGTAAAGAATAGCATGACTGCAGTGTTATATAAACATTACACAACGAAATTAATTAAAGGGTTGAAGTGATCAACACAGAAAAAATAAGAACTTGTATTTACAAATGGATTGAATTAACAACTTGTTTCCAGGTGAATACAAAAGTTAAGCAATTGCTGGCATAATTTCACTCGGCTGACTGCTTCTCCAAAGTCCAAGTCAAGGCACACGACTAGTCTGGAAAGCCTCAGGTAAGTGGATGCAAATTGTATTGCTTAAAATTAGTGATTGCCTGGTTACTATTTTACAACTTGTCTGGAAATTTAAATAAGTAATGAATTGATTTCTTCCTTTAGTGGAATATTTTATAAAGTCAAACTCTTATTAGGTAGCTAACTGAGTTTCTTTGTCTGCTGCACCAGATAATCAAACATCCAAGCTGGCGTGAAACATATAACCTCTAGACTACTGTATAAGAAACAAATGGGTATTTTAAAGGATTAATTTCACTTTACCTATCTGAAGTTTGAGGCTAACATCATTTCACTTCCGGTATTTTTAATTTTGAAAGTTTACCGTCTAAAGTTCTAATTTATATCAATTATGTCCAATTGCTTAAATTTCGATCAATTTAGACATTAAATTTTAATATGTAATTTTATTAAAAAGGTTCTAAAATAAGTTTTTTGTTGTTAGATAACTATAATAAAGTTATAATTAACGTCCAAAATTTCAGCAATTGAGCATGATTGATGAAAATTGAAAACTTTAAAGGTTAAATTTTCAAAATTATTTTAAATTTCGAGAACAATGTCAAATAGTACGAAGAAGTGAAAATTAACTCTGGAAAATTATCAAGTTGTTTTATGATACTTACAGGCAACTGTTGACACCCAATGAAGAAATAAAAAAAGATGTCGTTTGTGGGAGCTTAAGAACTTCTATCGCAAGTTCTTTGCAAGCAACGAGGAAGAATAACAGGAGTGAAGGGAAGTACTAGTTTTCTTGACAAACTTACCTGAGATGTAAACAAGAGGGAATTATGCAACAAGTACACGCACTGGAAACCAGAAAGGTAAAGCAATAGACTATGAACAACAATAATACTTGCACTACAGATTACATTAGGGGCCGGACAATGAATATGTCACAGTTGAATGACAGATGATACAGATTATCTAGTTTTCCGAAAAAAAAAGTATACGAAGAGTTTAGTCCGGCAAGGTTACAGTAACATGTCGTATGACTTGCCTCACATTCCAGAAATAACCACGTTCTGTTTCCAATCCAGTCCCCAACCACTTCTTTCATGGGAGATAAATCCTCAAAGGTTTGCATTAGTTGGGTTCATTTGGGGTATAAGTTAGTTCTTTAGGTGTAGACATCGTTTCCTCTGTTAGTTCCAGTGACCAAATGACCACAATAATCAGGGAATCGACAACTAATATTTCTCTAGACTCCAAGTTTGAAGCTCAGGTTAAGATAATGTTAGCATGATTGATACTGCAGCACTGAAGACCAAAAAATTGTTTACATTGTGAATACTCACATACAAGTACATTGTGACCTTCATATTAACTGTGTCCTCACAGCTGATGCTCACAGTTTATTCATATCGACTTTATTTCGAATGATCGAAGACAAACAAATAAATTCAAGCACTCAAAACTAAATTTGCTGAGTATGAATGAAGGACTGGAAGGATAACAAAGAAAGGAAAGTCTCAGAAGCATTTCATCTGACACCTGGTGCGCTAACATTTTAGTTTGTCATACCATATGCATTCATTCTTATACAGAATACACTGAAAGATGACTCGCCATGGTTCTTAATCACAAATCTAAAAAAGAAACGAACAACAGCAAAACCCCAGAAACTGAAACACAGACCTGGAATCAAAAAGTTGGAGATGAATTTTGGCAAAAAAATTTGGACCATTATAGGAACTTGAAGATTTTGACTGCTTAAGCACTGAATATACGAACTTGAAGATCATGTTACAAGGTTCTATTTTCTCGTCTAGGATGTTCTGCAATCATACTTTATGAATTAAAATTGTGCTTGTAGTGAGGCATTAAAGAGATTTACACACATGATAATATCATAGAACAAACGATTGAAAACACCAAATGACTCATCTCAGACCATTGGAATATATTGGTGTTAGGTAATGTTTTTTCGACTACAATCCCTCATTTTCAACTTAATATGTCCATTTTCACATTCCTCCACTTTGTATGCAAATTCTTCCTCTTTAGGGCAGCAAGCTTTTTGTCAAACTTGGCGATAACAAACCCAAAGCAACTTGACTGACCTAATTTCTTTTTTTATTAATCACAATCACCATTGATTGTTCATTCCCTTCAGTATAACTACACTATTATAACACAAGAAAAAAACTCGGTTTCCAGTGGATACAGCAAATCCAGATATTAAACGATAAGCAACAAGCAGTACTGAAAACTTATATTTCAAAGAATCAAAAAGATACTCATCGGGTAACTCTTTCAGAAGAATCTAGTAAGTGGAGTAAATTCTAATCATGGAAGAATCATCTCTGCTAACTGCTTCTGAAGTATCTGAATCAGTAGTTGTCTGGCTTTTTCCTCATACCTGACCATCAAAATAAACACTCTAGTCTGACCAAACAAAACCAAATACTTCCTCAGGTTGTTGAAACTAGATACGGTAGATTGTAGATGAAACTAGATATCGAAATGCTAGGTTGGCTCCATACTCACATTCAAGATATATAACATTACTTTATATCTCAGCACCACCAATTCTTGTTGCGACTTGTGACCAGCATTAATAAGTATCAATGTAGGACAGGACTGTATTTCAATTCTTGTAGGATAGATTTGTCACTTCATGTTTCTACCATATTAGACAGCTTCTTCAGTAGCATATATATATGAAATCGACGGGAGAAATCTTTGCAACCTGTTATCATACCCCAGGCTTATTTTTCAAAGTAGTTTGGCAGATGGATTGAAATCTTTGCTAGCCCTCTTCTTGTCTGTTGTATGTCCAAAGGAGGTAGGGAACAATGTTTATATAGTAGTATGCAGGTCGGTACCAGTTATACGTTATTTGAGTAGGCAGACAAAACCATGTGGTTTCTCACAAGCAAATATTCCTACCTCAATGCCTCTTTACCAAGGAACTTTATGTAGCAGAGAAATCTCCACATATCATCTCTCTATATATACACATATGATAAGGTTAATGAGCAAACACAACTCCTCTCCTTGCAAGCATCAACTTAAGCTTCTTTGTTTCCCAAGTCCTTTAAATTTTTTACTTCCTTCTTTAATCACTTCAGTATCAAGACACCATGGGTTTCCGATTTCCTAAAATTGCTAGCACAAAGACATCAGAGATACCAAAGGGCTACTTTGCTGTCTATGTTGGAGTGAGCCAGAAGAAACGATTTGTTGTTCCAACATCATACTTGAACCAACCTTTGTTTCAGGGTTTGCTGACTCAAGCTGAAGAAGAATTTGGATACCATCATCCAATGGGTAGTATCACAATTCCTTGCAGCGAAGACACCTTCATTGATCTCACTTCCAGCTTAAGTGTGTGAGTCAACACTAAAGACTAATGAAGCAGTTCCTGGATCCAAAATATCCTGATTTCAAAACTCACTGATCAGTCAAGATGAAGAAGCTTCATTGATAATTTGATCATACATAAAATCAAACCGCTCTTTTGTGGAGGGGAAACTGGCATGCTGTACTGCTTCTGTGCTGAAGAGGGCTTTCCAAATTTTGAAGAAGAATCAAATCATAGCTTATGAAGCAGGCAAACATGACCATTGTATATACTCTCTAAGTAATTATTCTAAAGTTCATGAGACCCCAAATTTTGACCTCAATGACAATCAAGTTCTGTCTTTTTACTCCTATATTAAACTGTATTGTTCTTTAGAAAATATGGGAATCCAAAGAAATATATTTCAATTCCTGATAAAGTTCCGGGTCTAATTTTTCATATATCATTTTCTTGTAGCGATTTAATTACCAAATCACAGCATATGTTGAAAAGGAAGTAATACTTGGTAATATAATGAATTTAAATGAAATTATCTGATTTATGAGAATGGCATGCCTAATTATGGTGACTTCAACTAGACACATCGATAACATTACCATAAAGATATCTTTAGAAAAAGCCTGAAAAGAAACATTAAATATGGTAAACGATAAATAAAAAACAAAAAACAGAAAACAAAGTAGAGATACAATAGCCTTTAAAGGATAAAGAGAAACCACACCCAGAAATAAACAAAGAAGTACCTGTGGTGGCATTTCAAGTACAGATCAGAAGCGAAGCATGACAATCTCTGAGAATTAAAGTAGGAGAAGAAAACAGACTCTGAATGCCTTTCTTAATAGAAACACAAGTAGTTAAATTTTAGAGAATTTCAAGAGAAACAAGCCAACAGTATGAACATATGCATATACATGATGCATATGTATGTGTGCGTTCGTGCAAATCTGTCTATGTACTTGTACAAATTCTTAATGGCAGGGTAAAAAATAGTTGAGTAAATAGCTTGAAACTCGTAGACATCTATACCTGAGCTGTTCTCTCAGCATGATTGACCATCAGTTGACTTTGGTTGATTGACTGGACAAAATGAAATAATTCATCCAGTTGTTGGAAATGGAGATCATGATCGCATACAAGCAGCAGCAAAATCACATGCTATGTTGGCTTGGCCATCCATTAATTCTTGTCTGCAAAAAAACCCTACACACCAGCTTGGTATAGAACTGCAAGTCTGAAGCCGGGAAAATATATATTGGGTGGTTCTTTCTTGTCTGTCAAGCCAAGTAAGTACCAAAGGACAGTAGCATATGTATCTGCTAGGGATGAGTTGTGCGAAGGACCAGACAAACCCATGTGATTTCTTGATATGAAAACAAGTTGGTGTGCATCATTGGTGCCAACTTAACCACTCATTTCATGTAACAGATGACCTTCCACACCTTATTCATCATCTATATATAGACACACAACTCGATCATCAGGAACTCAAGTCATCTCCTTCATAAACATCAAAGCTAATTCTTGCTACCTCATCCTTTCAAGAATTTTCATTTTCTTCCTCTTAAGAATATATAAGCTATGGGTTTCAGGCTCCCCAGAATTTCAAACAACAAGAGAATTCTTACTCGATCTTCATCTAATGGAAACCAGACAGCTTCAAAGACCTTAGATATCCCAAAAGGCTACTTTGCTGTCTATGTCGGAGTGAGCCAGAAGAAGCGGTTTGTGATTCCAGTATCATACTTGAACCGGCCTTCATTCATGGATTTGATGAGTCAAGCCGAAGAAGAATATGGATACGATCATCCCATGGGCGGTATCACGATCCCCTGCAGTGAAGACACCTTCCTTGAGCTCACTTCCGGCTTAAATGTGTAACTGAACAATGAGATGAATATATGATCAAATTTCATAGTTAAAAAGCATCCAAACTTCAGACATGCTGCTGAGTCAAGATGAAGAAGAGGCGAGTGTCACGACTGATCGCCAACTGAAAGGGCTCACCACTTCCGCTGAGGGGAAGCTTCTACGACTCTGAAGCTGCTACGGAGATGAACTGAAATATACTGTATGAAAGCAGACAAATGGCGGGGCACTGTATGAATCTTGTACACAAATTGCTGCAAAAAAAACTGAAACTATGTACTCAACCAATGAAATTCAAACCATGTAAACTTAGCATTCTTGGACAAATAATATAGTCCAATTCTCATCAACTTACTCGTCTTAAGTTTATGCTACACTATTACTATTAGTTACTAACTTGCTGGAAACTTCCACAACAAAGCATATCAAAATGCCGAGCATTACATGTGATATTCAATACCAAGTAGTTTTGACAGCAAAAATTCAACAAGCTTTTAAACCCAACTAAGAGTTATGTTCAAGTAAATCAGACAAATGCATTATAGAGAAAACAAGAACAAGTTATCTCTAAATTCAGTTTTTAAAACTGAAAGCAATATCCAGTTCATGTAAGCATAAGAAAGAGAAGACGTTCTCACACGCATTTCATCAAACAGTTGGTGACCAACGATATCAGTTTGACATATGCATTCTTACAGTGGAAGACCAACTCAATGATGGTTGAATACCACAAAACAAAAACCCAGAAAACCCCAGAAACTGAAACATAGACATAGAATCAAAATTTTGGCAAAAAAATTTGGACCATTTCTCGATTTATGCGTGTCATCCTTGCGCAGGGGCCATGCTAATCTTCTCTGTATCGTTCCAATTTTATCGGATGTCCCCGAAGGGACGATCCATATTGCCATGCTTTCCTATATGAAAAGAATTATGTTTGGTTTCTCTACGATGTGGGCTGCGTAACACAAATATAACAAAAGCACGTGAGCCGCACGTGTCTTTTCTATCTCCGATTGACACCTACCAAGTTAATGTTGATTTAATAATGATCTCTCACAAGCTAAGCTAGTGCTTCAAACTGGAGCCCAACTCAGTTCTTCTTCAATCATTTCATTTCATGTAGCAGATGATCAACTTCATCAGCAACTCAAGTCCTCTCCTAGCAAGCTATCAAGCTAAGCTCTCTCGTTTGCATTGCCGAAGTCATCCCTTGAATCCTTTCTTTCCTTCTTTGATCACTTCAGTATACAGAAACCATGGACAGAAACGAGTTGTGGTTCCAATATCATATGTGAACCAACCTTTGTTTCAGGATTTACCGCAACAATTGGAGGTATCACAATTCCTTGCAGCGATCCTTGATGTTAAGAACTCAAGTGAGTCATTATTAGGTAAACTAGCAGCTGAGTCAAGATGAAGAAGAAGCTAACTCATCATGTACTCAGTCATTTTGCCTCTTGCGCTGAGGGAAAACGACATCTGATGGATTCCAAGACAAAGGAATAATCAAATCTCATGAAGCAGGAAAATTACATTACATGAACTCGCCAAGACAATTATGAAGTTCTTGCCACCAAATATTGAATCCTATGTAAAATCTCATGAAGCAGGCAAATGACGTTGCATGAACTCTCCAAGACAATTATTAAGTTCTTGCCACCAAATATTGAATCCTATGTAAAATTTTATTGTCCTCCAGAAAGATTATGGGAATGATTTTCAAATTATATTCCAATTATCTATAGTAATTTTGCTATATCATACGTTTTCTTGTATCTCTGCTACAACTCTCAAGACTACAGCCCCCATATCCTAGAAAAATTTAATTAGGAAATAATACTAATCAATTAATGGTTTATCTGATTTTTAACCAAGGCATGCCTCCTAAAGGGATCTTCAATAATTAGATCACCATCGATATCGTTGAGACTATGTCAACCTAAAGAAGAGTGGTTGGATGTGATCCTCAATGTAAGCATCTCTCAATTCTCATTTTTCAAAGTATCAACTTAGCTTGGTTACAGATACCACTTGGAAGCATTCCAAAAAGATGAATATGCAAGCAAGTAGGGTAGAAACTTTCTAACCAGTCAAGGAAGCTGAAGGTAGAATGCTGTTGATGGCCAGGGAGGCAAAGGCGCATGGATCGAAAGGCAGCAGCACTATCTACTGTTACCTTGATATTGTTGCCCCCTCTTCAGTACATTCTCTATGATACATAGTTTTAACCTTCATTTTAATCTTAAGGCCACAGTTATTGAATAATTCACTGATTCTAAAATATAAAAAAATTAACTCTTATAATGTAAATTTATTTCTCTTCTAATTGATAATCTGATTGGGGCAAGCTTATAGATTGATACTCATGATCAATGGTATGCAGATATGATATAAGCTGAAACCAGAGAACTAGTATATATTATCACCTCGTTCTGTTTGACTGATGCTTCCAGCAAGTCACCCACCGTATTCAAAAAGAACATATGCAGCTCTATAGATTCAGTGTAGAATTGCTGTAAATCCGTATATAATTAGGATTCTTATGTAATTAGGATATCCTGTATTTATGGGTAGATTGTTTCCTATTAGAGTTAGATTACTCCTTTGTACTTGTATATATACCCCTATTGTGGGATGAATAGAATTATTGAATTAACGTTGAATTGAAGTATTCTTTTCTACTTGGTATCAGAGCAGGTTCAATCCTTTGAACTTGCTTTGCATCCTTTGAATCTTGAATCTCGAAGAACACCCAAACCACCACCACAAACCGCTGCGTACACCACTACCACCATTGAAATCGAACCATCTTGAAACCCTAAAAACCCTATCTTGAAAAAAATCCGAATTCCTCAATGGCAGGACCTGTAATTGAAGGCGAACAATCAGATCCCCATAAGGCAATTATGACAGAGCATCAAGCATTCTCACAAATCATCCATCACCACTACACCACCCAACAAGACAACTCGACGTTCCCAACTAGTGTTGTCTTGAATGAGTCCAACTACACCATATGGGCTCCCCTCATGAAGATGCGCATTGGAGCACGGGGAAAGGTTGGTTATCTGACTGGAGCAAAGGCTGAACCCGCCATGAATTCTGCAGAATATGAAGATTGGGCCACGGACAATGAAAAAGTGAAAAGTTTGCTCATTGACTCCATGGAGTCTTCTCTTATGAACCGGTATATTCGTCTTCCTACTGCAAAAGATATTTAGGAAGCTGTAGAGTAAACCTTTTATGATGACTCTGATGAAACCCGGATCTTTGAATTGAACAAGAAGTGCTTCGAAGCAAAGCAGAATGGACGGCCTATTCCTACCTACTACAATGAATTGGTGGCCATGTTCCAGGAGATTGATCAAAGGGTACCCTCTCAGAATGATAATGTTGCAGCTGTAGTTCAAGAGACTTCAGCAATGTCTCGGTTGCGTGTTCACATGTTTCTGAGTGGACTTGACATGGAGTATGATCAGGTGCGTGGAGAGATCTTGTGAAAGGAACCAAAATTCTCCTTGGAGCAAAGCTATGCTTACATTCGCAAGGTACAGTCAGAGAAACAGGCTATGGGGCGTTCTGTACCTACCGAATCCTCGGTTATGGCTGTTCAACCCAAGTAGGGTCCTCCTCTGGGCTTCTCGGGTCCTCCTCCACGCCGCCTCTTAAGTAAACCAAGTCCTTTTGCAAACAGAAAGTGCATTCATTGTAGAGAAATAGGTCACACCAAGGAGCGATGCTATGAAGTGATTGGTTACCCCGATTGGTGGGACTTCACCAAGAAACCACGAAAGAATCTGGGCAAGGCTGTCGTTGCTACTACAGAGGAAGAGCATCTAGACAATGCCTCTGCTAATGTAGCGCAGTCAGGTATGAAGGGTAAGGTTACTTTGAATAATACATGGATAATTGATACAGGCGCATCTGACCATATGACCAATGACCCTAACCTTGTGACAAAGCTTAAACATTCCTCCCAAAATGTTGTCTCTACTGCTGATTGTACTCCAACTTCGGTTACCGGAGAAGATTCTATTGTCTTGTCTAATAACTTAACCCTGGAGTCTGTCTTAGTTGTTCCATCACTAGCTTATAATCTCCTCTCTGTTGGTCAAATTATTCTAGCTCTTGCATGTATTGTGACCTTTTATCCGTCTTTCTGTGTATTTCAGGACATTTTGACTCGGCGGATTCTTGGTTATGGTGTTAGAAGGGGGAATTTATACTACCTGGATCTGACAGAGAATGGAGAGAAACAGAAGCATCTTTTGGGGCAAGCTAATCAGATCACTGGGGTAGAGAATGCAAAGGAAGCTGTATGGTTATGGCATTGGCGTTTAGGTCATTTATCTTTTAGTTATCTTAAGAAGCTGCAACCTCATTTGTTTTCGGTGGTCAGTGATTCAGATTTCCATTGTGACATTTGTGAACTGGCCAAGAGCCACCGTATTTCATATTCACCAAGTCTGAATAAAAGTCTTATTCCTTTTATGAAGATTCACTCCGATGTTTGGGGTCCTGCGAAAATTCCTTCTCTTTCTGGTGCCTAATATTTTGTAACTTTTATTGGTGATTGCACTCGCATGACTTGGGTATCATTACTGAAGAATAAGAGTGATGTCTTTGAAATGTTTACTGAATTTCACAAAATAGTAGCGACTCAGTATCAACAATCCATCAGAGTTTTCCAGTCGGACAATGGTGGAGAGTTTGTGAATGGACCTATGAATGAGTTTTGCCGGTCATATGGAATTCGTCATCAAACCTCAAACTCCCCAACAGAATGGTTTAGCAGAACGGAAGAATAGCCAGTTGATGGAAGTTGTTCGTGCTTCCTTGTTTGGCATGAATGTACCTCGGTCATATTAGGGAGAAGCTGTGAAATCTGCAGCATATCTCATTAACTGTACCCCTTCACGAGTAATCGAGTTTCAGAATCCTCACCAGAAGCTTCATCAACTTTTGTTAATCTATGCCTAATTTGGAGCCCCGAGTGTTTGGGTGCACAGCTTATGTCCATATACCGAAGCCACAACGGAGCAAGCTTGATCCCCGTGCAAGGAAGTGTATTTTTGTGGGTTATGCAGAGTTTCAGAAGGGCTACAGATGTTATAACCCGCTCACCAACACAGTACATACATCTCTTGATGTCTCATTCCGTGAATCCGAGCCTTACTATTCAGGGGGAGTTCCTGAGTCTTCCCTTCAGGGGAGAGAGGATATGAAGGGAATCCTCAGTGTATCTTTGAGTTAGACGAATTTGAAGAGTTGGAAAACTTGGAGGCTCGTTTTGAAAGAGGAAACTTTGATGAAAATACGAATTGTGAACAAGCAGCAAATATTTCGAATCAACAAGCAATTGCCGAACAGGGCGCTGTGAGTGCCGAATCAGAAAAAGCAATTTCCGAACAGGACAGTGTGAGTGCCGAATCAGAAAATGCGATTGCCGAATCAGAAAAGGCAATTGCCGAACAGGGCAGTGTGAGTGCCGAATCAGAAAATGTGATTGCTGAATCAGAAAAGGCAAGTTCTGAATCAGAAGCTAGCACACAAGACATTTTCCCTTCTACATCAACAATTAAAGAATTCGCTCAGAATGATCCACCTCAGGTAACCCCAAAGTTAAACGAGTCTTCTAGGTTAGAAAGTGTAGAACCTAGGAAATCACAAAGGGTTACCAAGGGTGTTTCTAAAAAACAATATGAACCAGACATTAAAGCAAAAGCCAAATATCTTGTAGCCAATTTTATGTCTAACCATAGGCTATCTGAGTCACATGCACTTGTTGTTGATCAATTATCTACTGTATCTATTTCTAGTAACGTGCAGGATGCATTGACGGATCCAAAATGGACAAAGGCGATGAATGAAGAATTAAAGCCCTTCAAAGGAATGCAACGTGGGAGTTAGTACCCATGTCTGTCGGAAAGAAGACTGTAGGGTGTCGTTGGGTGTTTACTGTGAAGCTTAAGGCAGATGGAACTATTGACAGATACAAGGCAAGGTTGGTTGCCAAGGGATATACACAACGCTATGGAATTGATTATGAGGAGACTTTTGCACCTGTGGCAAAGATCAATACTGTCCGAATTCTAATTTCACTTGCAGAAACAAAGATTGGCCCTTGCACCAGTTTGATGTGAAGAATGCTTTTCTCAATGGGAATTTGGAAGAAGAAGTGTACATGGATGTGCCCCCAGGTGTTAAGAATAACCCAAGTGACTTTGGCAAGGTGTGTAAACTAAAGAAGTCTTTGTATGGCTTGAAGCAGTCTCCAAGAGCTTGGTTCGGAAGATTTTCAAAATCCATGAGAGCCTTTGGATATAAACAGAGCAATTCAGACCATACCTTGTTTATCAAACGCAAGAATGGTAAGATTACAGCTCTGATTGTATATGTTGATGACATGATTGTTACAGGAGATGACCTGAAAGAGATGAATGAATTGCAAGAGTATCTGTCAAAGGAGTTTGAGATGAAGGATCTTGGACAACTGAAGTATTTTCTGGGTATTGAAGTTGCAAGGTCTAAGAAAGGGATTTCACTTTCATAGAGGAAGTACGTCCTTGATTTACTAGCTGAAACTGGGATGCTGGACTGCAAACCAATTGAGATGAATCACAGACTTGGTATTTATCCTGATCAAGTTCCGACTGATAAAGGAAGGTATCAACGTCTAGTAGGAAGGTTAATTTATCTTTCTCATACTAGACCTGATATTGCTTATGCTGTGAGTGTGGTTAGTCAGTTTATGCATTGTCCTAGTGAAGAACATATGGATTCAGTTTTTCGTATTTTGAGATATCTGAAGATGGCGCCAGGTAGAGAGTTACTGTTTGAAAAAGGGTGAATTGGAAGTTGTTGGGTACACAGATGCAGATTGGGCTAATGATAACACTGACAGACGTTCTACATCTGGGTACTTCACTTTTGTTGGAGGAAACCTTGTCACTTGGCGTAGTAAAAAGCAAAAAGTCGTTGCCAGATCGAGTGCAGAAGCTGAATTTCGAGGTATGACACATGAAGTTTGTGAAATGTTATGGATCTGTAATATCCTGAAGGAATTGGGTTACAAGCTTAAGAGGCCTATGGACTTGCATTGTGATAATACAGCTGCCATTGCGATTGCACATAATCCAGTTCAGCATGATCGCACAAAACATGTGGAGGTTGATCGTCATTTCATTAAAGAGAATCTTGACAGAAAGGTTATTCGATTTCCATTTGTAACCTCAGAGGAGCAATTAGCTGATGTTCTTACTAAAGGAGTATCTAGAAGGGTGTTCGACAGCTCGATTGACAAGTTTGGTATGATAGACATCTATGCACCAACTTGAGGGGGAGTGTAGAATTGCTGTAAATCCGTATATAGTTAGAATGCTTATGTAATTAGGATATCCTGTATTTATGGGTAGATTGTTTCTTATTAGAGTTAGATTACTCCTTTGTACTTGTATATATACCCGTATTGTGGGATGAATAAAATTATTGAATTAACCCTGAATTGAAGTATTCTTTTCTACTTTCAGCAGCATATATGTCAGAGATGTATAATAAGCTTTTAAAATCTGCAATCTTCTTATGTGCTTCGACAGGTTGTAATAGGTAAACATCAATGTCTTCAACTTTGTACGTGTTTTAGTAGTTTTCTTGAGACTGTTGTTGATGAGGAAATCAGTACCTGTACCGCTGTACTCTCTCTCAGCCTGTTGAAACTAAAGATCATAGATTATAGATGAAACAACAAACGAAATGCTAGGCTGGACCAGGTGCTCCTAAATCCTAATCAAGATATAGCATCACTTTATATTTTTTTTTGAATAGAAGCATCCCTTTATATTTTGCCGCAAGTAAACTTGTGTAACCAGCACCACAAACTTTTGTCTGTAAGCAACATCAATTATCAGAGTTGGGCAAGATCAGAGTTGATATACGCCACGCAATGCTACCATCTTTGCATGTGAAATTTCATGGGTGATGAACTGCTCCAGTAGGAAGACAATTCCATGTGATTTCCCACAAGCTGATGTCTCCAACTGGAGCCCATGACTCCCATCTCGGTTTCTCTTCACCTATCATTTCATGAAGCAGATGAGTTTCCACATACATTTTCTTCTATATATACACACATAGATAAGGTTTGTCAACAACTCAACTCAACTCCAAGCATCAAAGCTTTCTCAGTTTACAACTCCTTTGAATCTTTTTCTTCTAATCCTTAACTCACATAAAAATACAGAAACAATGGGTTTTCGATTGCCTCGAATTGCTCATCCAAAGACATCAGATATCCCAAAAGGTTACTTTGCAGTCTATGTTGGAGAGAGCCAGAAAAAGAGGTTTATGGTTCCAATATCGTACTTGAACCAACCTTTGTTTCAGAATTTGCTGAGTCAAGCTGAAGAAAAATTCGGATACCATCATCCAATGGGTGGCATCACAATTCCTTGCAGTCAAGACACCTTCCTTGATGTCACTTCCCGCATAAGTGTGTGATCGAGTCAGGAATACTAACGAAACTCACTGCTGATTCAAGTTGAAGAAGAGGCTACAGGTTGATAACTCTCATCATCTACTGAACCAAATTGCCTATTGCACCGAGGATAAACTGCTCGACTACTTCAAGCTGGATGTCTGAAGTTTGAAGAAGAGTCAAATCATGATTGCATGACCTCTTCAAAGAAATTCATCTCAATTTCTAGACTCCAATTGTGAACACAAAGGCAGTCAAATTCTGTATTTTGAACCACATGTAAAACTGTCTTCTCCAGAACTATGAGAATATGTATTATAGATTTCATATCCTGCAAAAACTTTAATCTTGCCTTTATTATCAGTCTAATCTTTATATTCTGATAGTTTCCAGCTCCAATTTGTAACAAACATTTAAACACAGCTGCAGAATCCTGAAGTAGTAACTCTGAATTTTTACCTGATCAACTTCTATTTACGTTATTTCCAGACTCACACATTTGCTCATGTAATCAAGTCATTCACCTGATCCTCCATGAGATCCAGTTCCCCATGCCAACTAGGGCTGGCATCGGGACGGTACCGGACTTTTTTTGCCGAAACCAATTACCGTACCAACAAGTGTTGGTACAGAAAATCATCTACCACTACCGACCGGCAAAGTTGGTATACCGAGAGTTCGGTATTACCGAATTTTCGGTCGGTACGGAACGGTTGGGCCGGCTACCGACTAGAAAATGGGCCATCTTTTTAGCAACTTTTTGAAAAAATTAAAACACGGCCCATATCATCTAAGCCTTCAGACTTCCTGCTTTGAATATTGAACTGATGCAGTATATACCATGACTACCAAACTATCAAATGATCAACAAAAACCAAACAAAGATCCAAAAGTTACAAAATCATGAACCAAAAATCCAAACAGATATCCAAAAGTTAAAAAATTATGAATTGATGCACCATTTCCAGTTTTCCATTGCTCCTACATATTGGTTTGGCCAGAACTTCCAGTAATCTCTATTGGACCTGCTGCCTCCCCTCCTTGACGTAAACCATATTCTGCAAAAGCAAAAAAAATCACAAAGTTAAAGAACACAAGAAAAAAGGTCCCATTTGTCATACAAATTCAGTTGATTCAGTCAATTCACAATGTTTGTAGTTAATTAGTAATACCATTACCTTTCTCAATCTCCTCTAATTCATAGTAAAAGTCGAGGTCATCTTCAGTTGGATCCTTGTATAGGTTTGGTGGATCAGCTCTTAGCCAATCACTAGTGCACACTAGGGCCTCCACCATTCTTGGTGTCAATGATGCTCTAAAAGGATCGACAACTCGTTCACCCAAACTAAAAGCATTTTCAGATGCCACTGTTGAGCTAGGAATAGCAAATATATCCTTGGCCAGCTTTGATAGCACTGGATAGGTTGCCTCATTGCCTTTCCACCACTTGGCAATTTCAAAACCCTTGGACAAGAGACTGACATATCTATCAGATAAGTACTGATCAACTTCATTTTTTATGCATAAAGTTTGCTCAGCCACCCTCTCCCTTGCTATCTCCCTGCTAACTTCATCGAGACCATCCATTTCATCAATTTCCATTTCAGCCATACCACTTTCAGAAGCTTGCTCAGTCAAATCAGTAATGTCTTCACCTTTATATTCTTCATACATCTTCATCAAGACCTTCTTCAAGTCAGCTTCTATAGATTCAATTACTTGAGCACTTGCTTTCACTTTTTTCATTGCCACTTTAGCCCACTGCAACTTGTATCTTGGGTCCAAAACATTAGCTATCATGACCACCTTATTCACTACCTCAAAGCTGCCCCAATACTTGTCAAACTTGGCCTTCATAGATTCAGCAACCCTCTTCAAAACCTCATCAGTAGAGTCACAAGCCTTGTCAATCTCAGTCTGCAATGTAATCATCTCCACAAATAATATGTTTGCAGTCACTGTTTTCCATGCACTTAACCTCAAAGTAGCTACATAAAACTTCTCCAAAAACAAACAAAAGGCTTCAGCATTCCTCCAAGCTTCATAACCTGGTGGTCCAACCTTGCCCTCAAAATAGCTTCTAAATGAAACATCTTATTCTGCCATCCTCCCAAAAACAGCTTCATACTTCAAAGCAGCTTGCAACATAAGAAATGTGCTGTTCCATCTTGTTATAACATCTAATGGAACATTTGCATTAGCCCTACATGACTCCAAAACAGCAAACTCCCTAAACTTGTCAAGTCTAGCAGATGAACTCCTAACATACTTTGCACAATTCCATATTGCTGCGATCCCATCCTCCAACTCCTTCAAACCATCCTTAACTACTAAGTTAATAATATGGCAAGCACATCTTAAATGCAAATAGGCCCCATCAAACATCAAAGTCTTGTAGCCCTTCAACCTTCTCTTCATGTATTGCACTGCCACATCATTAGCAGATGCATTGTCGACAGTTATGGTAAACACTCTAGAGATCTCCCACTACCTCAAACATTGCTCCACAGCTCTACCAATATCCTCACCTTTGTGACTAACAATTGGACAAAAGTTTATGATTCTTTTGTGCAATTTCCAGTCAAGATCCATAAAATGAGCTGTAAGAACCATGTAATTGATGTTTTGTATCGATGTCCAAGTGTCTGTGGTGATTGAAATCCTAGTGTCTGCTGCCTTCAAGCCACTCAACAAAACAGCCCTCTCATGATGAAACTTATCTAATACACCCTTGGCAACCTGCTTTCTATTCATTACAGGCCACTCCGGTTGTAATTCCTTAACAAACTCCCTAAAACCCTCCTTCTCCACATGCCTAAAGGGTAGCTCATCCTTGATTATCATCTGAATACACTTGTCATCACACCTTTGTCTATTATACCTATGAGGTCTTCCTCCAGACACATTATCTAGGTTCAACTTGGACTGTTTTGGATCATTTTCAGCAGTTTTGGGACACATAGGGTGTGACTCACATTTCCTCACATGAGCCCACATTGAACTTGTCCCATTTCTCCTAACTGCACACAGCACTTCCTGACCACAAATGTTGCAGGTACACAACTCCGGATCTAGTTCATTTGAATTTGGGAGCTTACATCTAGTAAAGTATGACCAAAGAGGACTTTTGTTGGCTGGTTCTTTTCTTTTCTTCCCAAGGGAAGCTTGTGAGCTGGTTTGAGTGGTTTCAGGACCAGATTCAGGTTGAGGTGCAGGTTGAGGTTCAGGGGTAGGGGCAGGGTGTGGACGTTCAAGGGGAGGTCCTAATGGGGATATGTTTCTATGTAAGGATGCAGTTTCCTCTACATTTGCGGTTGATTGAATTGATGGAGATGAGCTACTAGTTTGACTACTTTGAATCTGAGACATTGCTGTTTCCACTATTAAAATTGAAAACAAAAACCAATAAAAATCCAAATCAAACAAACAAAACTACTGTCCAATCTAACATTCTAACAAACAAAACAACATAATGGTAAGCACTAAGCAAGTAAGCATATCAGCACATTTAGGATAATTCATCAACCTAACCTACTTTCCAATCACTGAATCACATATTCACTAATTCACATATATCAACAATTCTGCATAGAGAAGAAGAAGCAGACTAGGAATTGACTTAATTGAGAAACTAAGAAAGAGAATAAGAGAAAGAGAAGACTCGGACCTTGTGCAGCAACTTGCCTCCCTTCAGTCCCTTGTAGGGCTTGCCTCCCTTGAGGTTGCCTCCCTTGCCTACCTAATGCGCTCCCCGTCATCCTGATCCTCTGGCGACCCATCTTAGACAACCCAGAAAACACAAAATTGACAAAACGAATTAGTGAGAAAGGCTCAAAGGCAGAAAGAGAAGGTAGAGAGAAAGAGAATTAGAGAAATACCTGAGATAATTTCCCAGCTAAAACCAGATAAAATCAGAAACCCTAGAAAACCAAAACGCAACCAACGATGGCGTCAGCGATGGTTCTTGACCCGAAACCCGTACCGGAGCCGCCGGCCTCAGTTCCCTCTCTCAGATCCGACCCGGCCTCCTCCGACGACGACTCCGACCTCTACAGCCGTCTGAAAGGGCTTCAACGCCAGGACGAGTTCATCGACATCAAAACGGAGTACGTGAAAGACGAGCAGAAGAATCTGAAGCGGGAGATGCTCCGGTCGCAGGAGGAGGTGAAGCGGATCCAGTCGGTGCCGCTGGTGATCGGTCAGTTCCTTGAGAGAGTGGAGTGAGACAGTGAGTGGAGTCGACTTGTCGAGACTCGAGAGAGAGTGAGAGACAGAGACAGAGTCGAGAGAGAGTACTGAGACTGAGTGAATTAGGAATTCTGGAATTAGGTTTAGAGAGTGGATAGACGGCTAGGATTATTTGGGAATGGGATCAAATGGCTAAGATTATATGGATTTTAATTATTTTTAAAATATATAGAAAATATCGGTACGGTACGGTAATACCGCATTTGTACGAAAACGTATACCATTACCGTACCACACCTTATACGCGGTACGGTAATACCGTCCCGAAACTTCGGTTACCGACAATGTCGGTTACCGATTCCGGTGGTACAGCACGGTTCGCGGTTGGTACGGTAATTTCGGGACAAAATGCCAGCCCTAATGCCAACAAGCTCTTGTGACTCATTGTAGTAGTGGTATTTGCATCTGGCATTTTATGTTTCACAGCTGTTACACTATCACATAGTACTTCAAATGTTAATAGATTGAGTTTGTCAAGGGCTTTCTGATCTTCTGTTCTAATAGCAGTGTTCGAAAAATCGGCCTAGGCGCTGGAAGGTGGCAGGCCGACCCGTTTTTGCAAAAAATGTGAAAAAATCGGAGTTGGCTTTTCATCAGAAAATCGGACGCCTAGGCGGGCTGGGCGGCGGGCTAGGCGGGTTAAGTCGGGCTGGGCGGGTTTAAGAAAAAAATGATCTATTTTTTAACTTTTTTTAGGTTTAGAATCAGGTCGACAGCGCCCCCAAATTCTATCTCTTAGTATCATAGTAGGATCATACTACTATTTTGTGGTAGTAGTACTTGATTGTCTTTGCATGTTTGAGTTTATATGTATGTTTTTATGATCAGTTTTCGTTTTAGAGTTGTTTGGAAGCTCTTGTATTATTATTTGATTGTTGATGGATCAATTTGGTTGTTGGTAAATGTCTATTTCAGTATTATATAGAATTAAAATTATATTATAAAATATAAATATATATATATATATATATTTTTAAAAAAGATAAAACCGCCTAGGCCCCGCCTTGGCCCCGTCTAGGCGCTTTGGGCGCTAGAAGGTGGCTGATCGCCCGACTAGCGCCTAGCGTTTTTTTGAACACTGTCTAATAGTAGTGTTTAAGCACAAGAATTTATCGTCTGAGTCTTAGAAGGCAAATGCTATGACACCTTCCGTGGCATAGATATCATAACCATTCTATATTGGAACGTTGCACGTTTAGTTCATTTGACTGCTTAGATTTTCTCAAACAGTTTAAACTCGAATGACACTGGTTTAAACAGTGCAAAATCCATTGAAAATCAAAACCTATTCGCCTTCTTGGTGACACGGACCAATGACCAAAGCCATCACAGAATTAATTACTGAATTACATCATAAACAAACCTAGCTTAATCAGTTACCCCATCACCCGAGCAAACAACTATTTGAACATTCAACTCCAACAGCAAAGAACAATAAACACGTAACTCTATTTTGATCCCTAGAGAGTTGTAAAGAATCAAACATGTGTTAGAATTTGGGGGCCTCTACCTTGTATTTTGAACAAAGTAAAATAATTATCGATTCGTTTTGGCGAATGAGTTGAATTGAAGCAAATCGTTGCAGTCTCTATTTCTTATTTCTGGAATTCTTACAGAATACACAATATTCTTGTCTTTTTTATAGAGATTAAGATAACCTAGAAAATATCTAACTAAAAGATCTAATATTGTACATTAAATACAGATATCTAATTCAAGATTTTGAGTGTGATGAACAGCAGAACAAGTGAAAGAAAATATTTTGCTGCAGTGAGTCAATGCTTCTTCTGCAGTTTCCTAATTTCTCAACATAAACACAGAAGCTGATGTCAAGTATATAAAATTATAGACGGATATCTGAACAGTTTTCTTGTCAAGCTTGACCAACAAGTGAATGTTATAGTTTTGACCAAATAAAATGATAGACCCCAGCTTGGTGATACTATATATGAATGAATGGATCATAAATCACACAGAAAGCAAATGCTCAGCCCTTTATATTCCGGACTCATCATGAAACTATTATAGCGCACCCACCAATTTCTGTCTGTGAAGCAACACTGGTTAATGAGCTTGTTGTTATATAAAGGAGGTAGGGATAGATGTTTCCACAAAATCATAGATTTCTGAACACTAGCTGGTGCAAAATCGACGTTATGGACATGACAAACAAGTCCTTGATTTCTCCCGTGCTAGTGTCCCCAACTATTATAATCTGCACCACTAATTTCAAGTAGGAAAAAACTGATGGAGTCTAACTAATTCAAATGTAGGGAATCCAAAAGGAGGTCAGAAATCATGTATCAATAGAATCAATGCAAGGATACAGTTTGGTATCATTTGCATGTGAGGTGTCCTTGAGGGATCGATGAAGAATTTCAGTAGGAAGACAAACCCATGTGGTTTCTCACAAGCTAGTAATCCCTACCACAGCGCCTCTTTGCCAATCAGTCATGTACAAGATGAATTTCTACATATCCTTGCAGCTATATATATACACAGGAATTGATCAGTTCATGAGCAACTCAAGTCTTCTCCTTCCTAAGCATCACAGCTTTCTATTTCTCCTCAAGTCCTAATAAAAATTACTTTTCTTTCTCCTTCACTTGGGAATATAGAAATCATGGGTCTGCGCTTTCCTGGAATTACTAAGACAACTTCAATCCCGAAAGGCTTTTTTGCAGTATACGTGGGAGAGAGTCAGAAGAGATTTGTGATTCCAATCTCTTATCTGAACCAGCCTTTATTCCAGGATTTGTTGCGTCAAGCTGAAGAAGAATTTGGATACAATCATCCAATGGGCGGTATCACTATTCCATGCACTGAAGACACCTTCCTTGACCTTACTTGCCGAATAAGTGTGTGAGTGAATGCTTGTGATTTGAACATGGGATCACAACCATCTTCGTTTCAGAACTAGCTGCTGAGTCAATAGGAAGAATAGGCAAATGTTGATCATCAAAGTAATAGTCTCACATCTTCTGCTCAAGGAAAACATCTGCAATTATCAAGAAAGACATGACAACATAGCTCACATATATCACATTCACCCCAACATCATGACTCTAGTTTAGAATTCAAAAACGGTCAAATTTTGTCATACTTGACCGTTTTAATCATATGTGAAATTCAATTTTGGCTCTGCAGAGAAAATATGGTAATAACAATCATATTTTAATTCCTCATCTCATGTTATTTTTTGATGTTATTTTATATTCTTAACTATACAATTCCCTACAGAGGTATATTTGGTTATTTACTTTACCTTATACATCTTGTACCTGGCAATTCATGTCCACTTCAACTCATATATTCAAGAAACAGTCATAATGTTTGTAGCTCCAGCATGTTGAACTAGAATTTCAGTTGGCACTTCAAATCAACAGCACAATGCATGTTTTTCTAGCAAAAGAAACTGTAAATACAAAATTGATTGTCATAGATTACATCTCTATCTTCTTACGCCAACTATATGAGCTATACTATGAGGTCATTGTACAAAACTGATGACAACTGAGATAAAATAAACAAGGAAACTGTCTAGCTTGTGTAGTATTAGCCTTTTACATTTTGAGAATCCACAGAAGGAAGTATATATCTTGATGAAGAAAGGAAGAGTCATCAGGTTTACAAATATCATTACTATGTGATTGACAAGACATCTTAGACATATGCGAATGCTAAGTTTTTATTTTTATATTTTTTTATGATTTGAAGACAGAATCGTGTATTCTTCAAATGCTCATGTCTCCCTTGTGCATATTCATACTCGCAACAACTATGATTTCAATACATTTTGGATGATGCCTATGCAAGTTGTTTTTTTTCTCTTTTTTTTTGAAATTTGTATTTTGGTCATTCTTATTTCTACTACTTTGTACTAGGAAGACTTCAGCATGTTACATAAATATTGAGATCGACCAATCAAATCATAATCATCAGTGCTCCTTAGGCTCCGATATTTAACTTAAAATGCTTTCAGTGTTAAAAAAATCTGTACCTGTTGGGATTTCTCTTCATATTGATCTAGATTGATCATCGGAACACTTCATCAGCTTGTTGACACTGGAGACAGAAATGAAACAACAAACCGACATGCTAGCCTATATTTGTTGATCCCAGTATATAACATCATTCATATCTGACCACATATGGAGCTGATAATATAGTACCACAAAGTCTTGTCTGTACAACATCAATAATCAGTGCTGGGTGGAAATACACATCTGAAGTCTTTATTTGATCAAAATTTCACTTATGGTGGTCTACTCGTGTCTCTCACGCAATGAGGTAGGGAAGGATGTTTCTCCAAAACACAGTTTCATCAGTGGCAAGACATACCAATGTGATCTGTTGATTTTTCACAACCTACTGTCCCTCACGCTGCGAATCTTCGCCACTCATTTCATGTAGCAAATGGATAGTGTGTCTTGACTGTGTTCACCACTCATCATAAGAATTTCCAGACTCTTGCATCTTCTATATATACACCAACGATTTGAGATTAGGATATCAATATTTCTTCTTGTCTGAAACTCAAAACCTTTTCTGTTTCCCAAGTCCATTGAATTCTTTCCATTTTTCAACTCATAAAACCATGGGATTCAAGCTGCCTGGAATTGTTAACAGCAAGAAAAGTCTTATTCAATCTCTATCAACAGCTGAGACCTTAGATGTCCCGAAAGGTTATCTTGCAGTATATGTTGGGAAAAAAAGAAGAAAATATTTTTGATTCCAGTATCATATTTGAACCAACCTCTGTTCCTGGATTTGCTGAGTAATTCTGAAGAAGAATTTGGATATGATCATCGGGTGGTCTCACAATTCCTTGCAGTGAAAACACATTCCTTGATCTCACTTCCCGCTAAATGTGTGAATGAGATAGCATTTGAAGTTGATGCAGCGAAAAATAAAGAGATAGGAGATTGGAATCCACCAATCTGTTTTTGATCTCGAATCCACGAGAGGTTCTGGAATCCACCAGGAATTGAGATAACTCAAAGGGTTTTTTTGAATTCAGCAGCAGCAGTATTATGAATCATACATTCGGCAACTTACATATATAAGATCCTCTGTAGCATGCTGCTTCACGAGTTAATTCAGCAGCAGTATTATGAATCAAAGCCGAAGGCTGGAGTCATACAACGTACTCAGTTAGCCCTTCCAAAAAAAGCTTAATCGGTTAGGTGTTGTTCTTAAGCCTCCCCTAGTCCAGCAAATACCACTCGTTACTCTATATAGCACATATTTATGCAAGGCCTCACATTGTTCTTAGGCTTATACCATAATCCAGCATATATCACTCGTTACACTCTAGTTTGTGCACATATTTAGGCAATTCTGGAGACATGACTTGAACCAACCATTACAAGAAGTCTAATCTACTAAAATACTCTCGAGGTAAATCTATTGAACCAACCAATACAAGAGTCTAATATACCAAAATACTATCGAGATAAATCTAAAAAAAATTGAATAGTTGAATAGTCCATAAAGTGAAGCACACGAAATCGCTTATTGGGAGATGGTGGCCATGCAGAACACCAGTTAATCATAAAAATCTATGCAGACATTCAGTTTACCATCATCCAAAGCTAAAAAGACAATTACATTAGACCAAGATCATATATCAAGCAGAAATGACATCATCAAAAATCTGTTCTATACAATCCCTGGAAGATCTTTTTTGTTGTTTTCCATATCTATTCAAAAAATCCTAGAAAAGTTTTTGCAACAATAGTTTAATCAAAAATCAATTTTTAGCATTAGACTACGACCATGGGATCCGTCTTGGCCTTCTTTGCACCCCCTTTTTTCTTCTCCGCAGCCTTTTTCTTATCCTTCCTCTCCCGCTTCTTTAAAGCAGTCATGTGAGCCTTTAGGACAGTTGCATAAGAAGCTTGAAATCGCTGATGTTCCTTTGCTCCAACCTTAGCAATCAAATTACAGAGAAGACATTAGTCGACTACATCAACTTATAGTCCCATGATCAAGTAACAAACGAATGACAAAGAATACCAGGTAAAAGAACAAAACAAAACAAAGAAGTAGGTAAACCATGTTGATCACCTACTTAATTGTGAGCATGGTCACTTTGACTAGTAATCTCAGGTTTTACCAACTCATACCAATACAGCAGAACAAAAACACAAGGGCATGAGTTAAGCACTCAAAGTATACCCATTAGTAACTGTTTTCACTACCCAACAGATAGACTAAACTACTAAACTTCAAGAGAATACAAGCCTGATATTTAGCAGTCTTTTGTGTACATCACACGACCAATAAAAGAATAGAAGGCACATAAACAAAAAATTAAGGACCTATAACTCTAAATGAAAGCAAAAACAAAAAAAAATAGGTAAACCATTATCATCTACTTAAATTTGTGAGCATTGTTCACTTTGGCAAGTAATCTCAGGTATTACATACCAATCCAGCAGGACAAAAACACAAGGACCTACAACCCAACACTCAGAACTAACCCAACATTATCAAGTAAGAGACTAAGCTACTAGGCTTCAAGTCTTTTGTGTACATAACACAACCAATACCAGGATAGAAAGCACACACACCAAAAAAAAGAACCTATAACCCTATATCAAAGCATGCCTGGTCCATGATTCATGACTACAAAAGCACAACAGTATCCTATACACATGAACAGACAAAAATACATACCGAAGTCGATATTGTCTTGTTCCCATATGTTGCACGGATTAGGCATCTGTAGTCAATTGCTTGACCAGCAGTTTTCATTTTATTCCTCTGCACCTTGGACTTCAAGGATGCTGAAATAACAAGATTAAAAAAGAAATTAGTCATTGAAATAATACCACCCAAATACTACAAAACTAAAGATCATATAAACACTGAAAGGAGTAAACTCATTTGAAAGATATGCACATACATCTTTTGAAGGTAACCCAAACGGACCCCTTCTCCACACTTTTCACAAACATGCTGGTAAGTTCATTAAGGAAGGGATCTGGCTGTAGAAGAACCTGAAACCAGATAAAGGAATGTTATTTCAACCATTATCTATAAAAAACAAAAAAAGCACAAACAAACACATCCACTATTAATCCTTTACATCTTAAAACTGCAAGAACACACTAAAATTTAAATTCGCCCTTCAACTCCATTATACTTCACACCATTGATTCATACTCATAAGCACTTTCTGATATACATGCCCAATTCATTAATTCACATCAAAAACAAACTCTTTTTTGAGAATATCTTAACTACAAAACAACAATCAAATAGCCAATAGTTAAATCTGTAGTATTACACAGAAAACAGAATCGCAAGACCCGAAACACGATCAAAAGCTTAGAATTTCAAAATCGCTGAAACAATAATTCCCTGATGCCTCGTATCAATGCGAATACACAAATTTAACAAACCTAGATTAAGATCTTGCAATCAAAAAATTATCAGATTCATTATACAACCAGATTCAGATTGCGATGTTAGATTACGAGATTAGAACTATTCCGATACAGCTCAATTCTTTCACACAACCTAAACAAAGAAACCCTAAATTCCCAATTACGCAAAGAATCAGATACAGCTCATCGAATTCAAAGCGGTGAAGTAAAGCCCAATGCTTGAGAGAGAGAGAGGGAGTACCATGGCTACGACGGCGTTGAAGAAACAAGACAGGTAGAGAGACGGTGATCGAAGACGAAGACGAGTTGAAGCAGAGACGGGTTTGAGAGAAAGAGAGGAGAAGAGTTTATATAGAGGCCGAGTGGGACTTTAGTCGGTTTATTTAGGGGTTTTTACGAAATTGGTAATTGGTTTAGGGTTAATTAGAAGATGAATGTTTTTTGTTTAGGACGGTAGTCTTTATATATTTGATCCAACTTACAACGATGTAAGTTTCGATGGTTGACATAATCCTCACTCTCCTTACTTAAAATCTCAATGATTATAGCGGACAAAAACCTATACAGTTCAGTTGTAAAAATTAAACGCATTCTTCTCATGTCTCTCTTTGAGGCTTGAGCAAAAACTTAAGGTTTTTGATAAGTTCGTGTCTTTGATAGTGCTGTGAGGTTTGGTTATAGTTTCGTTTCTAAGCACTATGGATTTTGACGTCGTTTACATTTTCATAGCTTTGTAAGTCCTTAAAACGTAGTAACTTTTGTTATTGCGGTGACAGTAACTTTTGTAGCTTCGTTGCAAGTCTCCTAAAATCTTACTTGAGTAGCTTTTGTTGCTATGACATTAGCTTTTTATGATCTCATGTGTGCTTGAGTTTATTTTTTTCTTTGCAAATGAAGTGTTACATTGTCCTTTTTTTAACCGTAGTTTTTAATATCAGTGGTTTTAGTTGCATCTAGTCCAATGTTTGCCTTTACGATAAAAAAAGGAAAAGAGCACCAAAAATGTCTTCTCCTCTCTCCCTTGTCTCTCTATGTTGCTCCATCTAAACATGTTTACAAATGCAACAGGTTTGCTTTACCACTAGTAATCCAAACTCTCTCAGTGTTGTCGGAATATGAGTTCACAGTATCACTTGTAAGATATATGTTCTCCTTCAAAGAAGTTGTAACAACGTGGATCAGAATCCCTTTCGTGAAAACAGTTACCTTCTCATTGGTGTTTGTATGTGGACTGATATTAGATATGGCGTTGATCAAATCTAGGTTTTTCCAGGGTTAGAAACTAGATTGGAAACAAATTACCCAGCCAAAACGGATTGTAGAAGATGGTGATACCAGGGGTAACACAGGAAGTTTAATGAAAAAAATAGAGTTGAAGATACAAAATAACAAATTTTGAGATGCAACTAGACCCTTTTAGTATTTCATTTTTGTCAAAAAAGGCTTTCTGGCTTGCATAGGAGTTAAATTCCCCCACTTGGCCTGGTGCAGCATTGGTTGTATATGACTGTTTCTCACCTAATGGAAAACATGATTCTCAAATACATGTGATCTGAATCCAGCTATTCTGTGCTGTATAAACTTATTAACAAACAATGATTTGATCCATATAGATCGAAAAAATAAGATGATCTACATATTCAAGTTGTAGCTCCAGGAGTGGAGTATAGCAGATGTGTTTTACTATCCTGGTGTGTGTTGTTTGCAGCCCTTTGGTCCATAATGCTGAGAGCTACGTCTCACAACCTCTTTGCATAAGTAGCAAAAGTGGTGTTGGCATGACCAGCAGGATATATGATTGTTATTGTTAAACTGATGGACAAAAGGCAAAAACCATATCAGCCATACAAATAGACACAAATGCAAATAGATTCAAGAAATAAAAGGATGCTTACCATACTTGTCAGTAAAAAAGAAGAAAACCAATAAATCTGTCACGAGACATGACGAGTCTAGACTCACCTTTGCATTAAACTGACCACAACTGGGACACAGCTTTCCGTGTACATCAACCAGTTCAGCAACCCTTTGAGCTTGAATCTGACCCAAATTCTGGCGAGGATTCATCCTTGCCTCCCAGTTCTGAATTGCCTCTTGGGGGAACAGTTCACATTCACCATCTCTTCAATTAATACAACCTAGTTAGTTCCACACCATGCAGATACATATATAGCATGAAACAGACTCAAATAATTGAATCAAGGCAGAAACCTGTAATGATCATATCCTGTTATTCCGCTTCCACAATTGTAACAAAAGTACTGCCCACAATTTTCACACACCATCTTGTTGCAACCATCAACTCGGGATATTGCCATTTGGCAAGCCGGGCATTGCTTTGAATCACTAAGTATTTCTCTCACACTGAGGATCTCATTGATCATTTCTCTTTCTCTCTGCCTTTGTTTATCGTCTAACTGAGAGTACTTTTGACGTTCCTGCAGAGAAAATCTGTGTTTTAAGTAAAACTACAAAAAGATGAATTTTCCAAGAGACAAGAGAAAACTGGGAAAAGGAGCAATAGAAAATAACTTTTAACAAGTCATTTAAATCTAAAGAACTGAGTGAATCCTAACACAACCAATGGAAGTTGATGGTGGTCACTGCATACCACAAAACATATGCATTCAAAAATATAGTGTATGTGTGTGTGTCTATTAAATTTTGACATTTTAAGTGAAACTGAGTTTTAGTAGTGCAAACAGCTTCATGTTGTAAAGTTAAGAAAGAAAGGTATATAGAATCTAGAAATCTGAATGACGGCTTGTTGGGCCTGGCAGAAAATATCGAAGGGGAGAGAGAGTTCAAGATTTTGCATAAATGCATAGTTTAGCTACCACTAGACAAGTACAGTGTTAGGTATGGTCTCATTAAGAGAGGAAAAGGAACCATAGGGAGGTATAAACGTTAGCAATGAAATTAACAATTCTATCAAAATACAACTCACAATCAAGAATCTGATTATTAGGTACGAAAAAGGGGAACTGGTACTGGAATTTAAACTGCTTTGAACCTTGTTAGAGTTTCTAAACTCTTGTTAGAATTACGGTTCCAAGAGGTTCATATACCATACACGATGTCATCCTTTTGCTAGCTATGGAGATTAGTATGTATATAAGGGAGTTGTTATAAGGTAGAGTATTCACTATGATTAAAGTGTCTGATCTACATGCCTTATCAAAAAAGAGAAACCCTTTTTCGCAGATTATTATTTCTTCAGAAAATTATATGCTGAAGTATCGGTAATTGGAAAGAGAGACTACAAAGGCCGAAAGAAACATTTGAAGAATTACGGGCTTCTAAATAAACTAAAGAAAGCTAGCACTGCTGTAATCATCTTTTAAATTGGGATTTCTTGCAACCAGACAAAAGTTGAATTAAGTAAAAATCCTATTTGGATGAAATCATGAGCATGTTTAAGGTGAATGAGTTTGAAGTGAAAAGATTAACTTCACCTGGAGGATATGGAGCTTCATTTCTGGTGTCATACATTGAACACCCACATGGCGCCGCTCCCAGCAAAGTGTACAAAAGCTAAAGAAGCAGTATGAGCATTGGGCATGATCATCTTCATCTTCTATGCAGGGTGTTTTACATCTTGGACAATTCACAATATCAGACATAGACTCAAGTGTTTTTTCTAACATTGAGGATTCCCAACGTTCAAACTCTTCATTGCCAAGCAATCGTTTCAGCAAACCTGGCGGGATCATACTCTTACATTTTACATCAGGACAGTGCAATTTGGTTACGGTACCTTCCCTGACATGCATGCCAGACAAATTCTTCATGCATTTCCAACAGAAGAAATGCTTGCAAGGCAGCCTGATAAACTCAGCACCTAAAAAGATAAATAAAGTAGAGGTAATTAATATATGGACTATCAATTCACTTCTCATGATAGTACATGGAATACAAAGTTACACACACAGGTATGCATGTGAAGAGGTACAAATCTCAAAAACAGTTAGTTCTGTTTTCATTAAACCAACTGAAGACGAGAAGTTCAATAATGGAGGTAAAAGGCTGCAAGAGGGAGATAGGAAGCAAAAAAATACACAACAGTGTTGGCTGTCCACCTTATTACATCTAAAATTAAAACAATGTCTGAGTTTTCTTCCCAAGAGATGAAAATTCGTTTGGTCTGAGTGAATATAAATGTAAACCCCATGCCTTTCATATGGTAAGACAGAAGATAATAATTAAAAACTATTACACAATAGTTACTCAAAAAAGAGTTAAATTTTACGTCATAGTACATTGAGTTAAATTTTATACACAATTCATGAGTCTAGACATTCAAGTGAAATTTTATTTGTTTACCTATGTTCCCAAGAGCTTAAGCTATTGGAAAAGGAGAAAACAAGTGTACCTCATCAATCTCTAGAGGGCTTAAGATTTGGAATATATTGGCAAATAATAAAAAGGTGTGGCATGACTGATATCAAAGGCATAAACTATCAGAGGTTGGTCAACAATAGTTTTACATTCTAACAATGCTGGACATTTAAAAATGAACTGTTCCAAAGCAGTTATTCTAACAATGCTGAAAAATTGAGTTCTTATAATGTCATCCATTACCCCTGTGCACCTAATAATCTATGCATCACTCGAGTTAATCACAGTGAATAAGCTGAGACTGAAGAACTTCCAAACATAACATGCCAACCACCAAAATGCATATACAAAATTAGTGTACTAGATAGTCCATACTCTTGACCGAACTTTTCAGAATGATGTATCTATTCATGATAACATAAGCACTTTGCTCCTTGTAAATCTCCCTCATAGTCTCTTCCCTTTCATACAATTATTATCCAATTTCGGTTTTTCCAAAATTAATTATGGTCAGCTAAACATATCAAAAAGACAGTCGAGTGCAAAGTGTATTCAATGTAGTAAATCAGAACAAAACTAGTCAAACTGGACTAAGTGAATATGTGACAATAATATAAAATAAAAATTAAGACAGGAAAAGGCAGATCACTGGTATATAATATGAGATATTCAAAAGAACATGGTCAAGAAAAGGCTGACATTACCTGCATACACGCTAAAACAGATGCAGCATTCCTGCATACCATTGAGGAAGTTCTCATGGAGTCTTTCTTTATTGTAACTTTGGAGAAAAGGAATATCTGCATCTGGTGATACACTTCCTGTCAGAGCACGTCTATCTCCAACATCTTTAACGCCATAAGGACCAAGCACTATATCCTTATCAAACCCAAGATGAGGGAGGGAAGAACTTTGTAGCCATTCCACCCAATGGTATATAACCTCCTGTCCTTGTTGGTCCATCCATAATGAGTCCAACATGGAACACAAACTGGAAATTTTTATAGAATCCAACCATTGAACAGATAGTGTAAAATAAGGTGGTTGGTGGCTTGGGTATGATTTGGGTAACGAACATGTCAACATAATTGGTGGAAGATGCTGGACTGTGAAAGAGTATGAGAAGTCGCCAGAACTATTTCTTGTGTTGTTATGGTCAGTAGATGAATTCAACTTGGTAGAAACAAAAATTTCACCAGGAGCTTCAATGTGTATATGAATCTGCATTGACACAGATTGACAATTTAAATTATTTTTCACTCAATTAACGGTTAAAGAAAGCTCTAATCCCTGAATTTCCAAACCTGGAAAGATCGAAGGCTTCGTTGTCTTTGAAGGATGAAAACATTGTCTCCAAAAATAGATTCCATAGCAAGCAACTGCCAGAAACTTGAAGGATGAGAAAAGGTTGGAAAGCAGAGGACTCACTACCAAGACAAAAGAGCCTGCTGATGATGATCCTACCTCTGATCCCAATAGTTAATGGTTTGCAAATATAAAAAGAGTCTCATCCCCCACCCCCTAAATAATTGCATTCCTCTCATACCAGAAACTACAGCCTCGCTCGTAATGTAAAATGCTTGCAAGCATTAACAACAGTCATATCACAAGTTCTTGAGTGAAGAGATAAAAAAGACACTTAGACAAGATTAAATCGGCAACAATAATAGCAGCTCTACACTCCCATGATTAATTAAACTTCAAGCCAGACCAATTGAAATTCGGAAACTAACATATCAACTCAAGCAAGCATCCCAACCTTTTATTTACGGAACTTATTTATATCAGCTAGGCAACCAATTTATCATGTTAAAACATTGCTTCATTCTTCTGAATATGCTAAATTCCTAAAGCAATAAATTATCCATATCCAAACAAAACAGCATATATAAGCTTCTTATAAACTTAGAGCTGAATTGAATAAAAATACTACCTCATCTTCCTGAGCCTGATCATTGATCCTCAGCAGCTCTTCTGACAACTCAAGCTCTTCGACACCTCGCTGTAACTCTTCCAATCTCCTCAAAGCCTCATCCCCAGCATTCTCTTCACTACTCACAACAACTCTCTCCTCCTCTCCTTGCTTGACTTGAGTTTCTGTCTCACCAATACTCAAAGACCCCACTTGCTCATTCAAAGGCCCCTCTTGTTGACTGGAAGAAGAACCCACCTCAGATTTCTTGACATAGCGAGGCATGGCTCGATCCCTGGGACTCCTGTGGTGTCTGGGTGCGGAGGCGGTGGTGGGTTCAGGAATCTGAAGCTGAGAAGTGGAAGGAGATTGGAGATCCTTATTGCTGTGAGTTGATGTGACCTCGATTTGGAGAGAAGGGGGGTGGTTGTGATGCTTCCATCCTCCTCTTCTGGTTTTCCTCATCCGAGCCGGAGACTCGTGTGCTTGGTTTTGACCTCCGTTCATAGAGACCACTACCGAACGGAGTTTATAAGAAGGGTCAGGGTTTTTTGTCATATTTGTTTTAACTTTACGTACCAAAAAGTCCGCGTGTATTTATTATGGTAAATATAGATCAAACAGTATGTTTAACTTCTTCCGCAAGTTATATTAAATATTATAACAAATTAACAATACGTAACCAACTTCTATACTCTTTCAGCTTTTTTTATCAAATTTACTGTTTTTTCCTTATTTTATATTGTTTCTCCTATTCTCCTCTCTCGATCTACTCTGTCAATCTCCTCTCTCTCTCTCAACAACCACCTCTCGCCACCACTATCTTGATCAGTACGACACCGTTTCGCTCTCCTCCAACACAGGACCAGTCCAGCCTCGTCGCACCTCACCCGCGGCCTTGTTTCGATCTGGCGTATTCAGCCTCCCTCATCATGCTCTGCCCAACCTCAACATGTTCCGGCCCGTCGTTCTAGCCCTGAACCAACGTTGTTGTAGATCTGCTCAACCTGGAACCCGCACATGCGTCCTTATCCAGTAGCAGATCGGAGCACAACAACAACCCCGACTTGGCTCTTCCCTCGTCGGATCCACACTATCCGGTTCCAGAACCCGACCCAGAAACCTGTCTTCACCTCACTGGTGTTGTGGTAATTGTCACGACCCATCCTGAGTTAAACCTCCTTTAACCCGAAGTAAGTCTTGCGGAGACCACCTCTCAAAGAAGATTTTGCCGAAATTTCGACATAGTCTCCCTTGAAAAGTGGACAACCCTTGACCTGCAATAAACCCAATTGAACACTTCTAAAAAACCATCAACTATCCGAAAACTCTTGGAGCCATCCTGCTCCCAAAACCAACAACCTCTATAAGATACACATCTAATTAGTTTTTAACAGATGTTACAACAACTCCAAATTTAAAACCTACAATAAGTTCCAGATCCCTAGGAGTTCACCAACAAATATAACAACCCGATGTGTATCAGAGCGTCTAAGAAAAGTGAAAGCAGAGAAAAATTACAAGTAGGTTAACCCGGAACCTACTGATGGTTTGGAAAATGGCGGTAACTATGCCTGGCCTCCACGAAGACTAGTCGGATCGAGCACTGCAATCTGGGCATTTAAAACGAAGGGCCAAGGGGAGAAACATTGGAAAATATTAGCGTGAGTAGACAAAAATCAAATATAAAAACTCTATTTTCTTTAATGTCCTCCCTTAGAGTTTTCCAAGAAATACCTTATGCAAGCAATACATAGACAATGAATAAATAAATCATTAAGAAAATCCTTTGGCTCAATTCCATAATTAAATGGGGGTATTAACCTTAACCACGAGAAAACAACCGACCCGCTCTACCACGAGAGGGTCTATTGACCAGCTCATCGGAGAAGGTCCCATGACCCGCTCTACTCGGGAGGGTCCAATCGACTAGCTACCACCGAAGAGGGTCCTGACCTGCTCTATCCGGAAGGGTCCTACTGACCAGCTACCACCGAAGAGGGTTAGACCAGCTACTATCCAGAGAGAGTACCATCTCCATCTGGAGAAGGAAACATCTCCATCTGGAGAGGGTATATGCTAGCATGCAATACATATAATCTTATCCTTGAAAATCCTTTAAAAACCTCGTGGTAAAATAAATCGAAAACCAAGTCAAAACTCTCATGACTTTACCCCAAATACATTGGATTTAAAACGTTTCCAGGAACCCAAAACCGGTTCTCTGACTTTACTTTAAAATCGTTAAATCCAAGAGCCAAGTTTCCCCTTTTAACATCATCCCCTCCATAACCCAAAATGGTGATAACAAATAAAAATCATATTCCGGGAAAATCCTTTAAAATCACGGGAAATGTAGGAACCTCTTTCCTGGCTCACTTATCTTTGAAAAGTATTAAATTCTCATTTTCCCAAAATCACCATAAAACTTAAAATGAAGGAAATTCATAAATAAGGGAGAAACTAAACAGATTCTATTGCATGCATTAAAGTTAAAATAAAAGTCCACTCACAGATGCCGCTAAGTCTACTGGCTACCAGAAGGCTGCTCAGCTCGAGCTCCCCCACGTCATGTTCAAAATACACAATCAGGTCTTAATCTCACAATTAAAGTAAGGGCAACAGCAATAAATCTCTACCCTTAACGTTCATCCTTAACCACCTCTAGAAAAACGTGGGGAGTCGGCCTCAAATACCTCATTAGCGTAAAAACCCTTAATTACACCCTCACGCCTAGTCGGTACTTCCTAAATGACCGGTTGTCATTTAATTAATCAATTAATAAATCCAAATCTTCCAAAAATACTAAACGTATCAAATAAATCTCCAAAAATTAGAAACTGTCATTCAATGGCCTTCTCTTAATTTTTACAATTAACGGGAAAGAAAAACCACCCAAAAAGTGGCGGCGGCGGCCGGCAGTGGATTCCTGCCAAACTCTGGCGACCTCCGATCGCCATCAAATTTTACCAGTAGCTTCGTCTCGTCAATTGGAACCACTTCCTAGTTCAACTCGAAGGCCAATTCGGCCTCTAACTAGGTCAATCGACAAAAAATACCAAGAACCCGAAAAATTTTCAATTCAAACTTCAATCCTTCAATTCTCCCTACACACTTCGAATCAAGCTACCAAATTCTAGGGGATTATAGTACTCAATAAGCCCAACAAAACCATATAAAGAACTCACCGAGAGGTGGCCTGAGGAGGGAGAAATCCGGTGTCGATGAACAGTGTTCTAGTCGCACCTTCTCGCCGGAATTTCTCCCTAACGGCGGCGAGTTAGCTCAGGTCATCACCCCCAACTTCAAGGCGACACAGCAAGCTTCAATTCGACACCAAGCACGCGCCCTAACTCCGCCGGACGGAGGAGAAATCCGGCAAAAAACTGTCGGGTTTCGGGGAATTTTCGACAGTGAACAGTGATTTTTCTACTTTTTGACTTTTCACCGTTTCACCCCAGTAAACCACTATATATATGACTTTTCACCAAATAGTAAATTTTGTTTTTTGACCATAAGTCCTTCATACGAACTCCGATTTAAGCGTACTACGTGTCCACGAACTCGTAACGACGCCCTCTACAACTTTCATGAAGAAAGTTTTTCCAAATTCCCGACTTAACGAAAAGTCAACTTTGTGACCTCTCACGGTAAAACGGTTACTACGAAATGGTTAAAGATGAAAGTAAATTGGGTAGTAACCGACCGTAAATTGTTCTAGAACCGGGATGTGACAGTAATTCTCTCGTCAGATCCACCCGATCTAGACTCTAGTTTCTGGCATCTTTAAGACATGTTTTAGCAGGTGAGATTACTGATTCATGGCACATGTGAATTTTATTTAAGAAATGTCAAAATCTGATCTGCAGCATGATCTGATAGTTTACTTAGACTTTGTATTCTTATACTAGATTTCCATATATTGTTTGTTTTACAATTGGTGGTGCAAAATGAATACTCCTTGTGTGAATTTTTGTTTTTGTTTAATTTGGCTGGGTATCTGGTGATAGAGTACAATTTTTGTGTTGATTACAATTCATATGCAAATTAAGTATATATTATGTGTTGACATTGCAGCATATTTTGCAACTGATCTCTCTCTTTCTCAGAAGTTGTGTATTAATGATTACTAACCCCACAAGTAAGTTTACTAGGAGGAGTAAACTTGGTTTTGGTGTTTTGAGTCACTAGATATGAATGTTGTTGTTTATGATGTGTATTGACTCACTGAATTACTGGATATGAATGTTGTTGTGTTATGATGTGTATTGATGTTTACCAACCCCAGAAGTAAGTTTACTAGTAGTAAACTTGGCTTTGGTGTTTTAAGTCTGGTTTTTGGGAACAGAAGTAAGTTTACTAGGAGTAGTAAAGTTGGTTTTGGTTTTTTGAGTCTGATTTTTGGGAACAGAAGTAAGTTTACTAGAGGTAGTAAACTTGGAATTGAATGTTTACTATGATCGTATTTTTCTTTGTATATCACAGTTTTGAATGTCTTAATGATCACCAAATTATCTGAAATTTTGCAAAGATGATCTACTCATATATATCTAGAAACTGAACAGTTAAGATGATAAAACATGATCTAAAGATTGACCAATTCATTTAATCCGCACCAAAGCTTAGATAAGATCGTACTATATATATGTATATATAAATAAGGGAGTTATTACAAGGTAAAGTATTCACTATGATTAATGTGCCCAATCTACATGCCTCGTCAAAAAAGCAAAATGTTTTTTCGTCGATTAATATTTCTCCACTAATTTATATGTTGGAAAGAAAAATTAAAAAGGCCGAAATTTTTTTTGATGAAATCATAAGCATGTTTCAGGTGAAATAATTTGAAGTATAAAGATTAATTTCACCTGGAGGAGACATGGAACACCCACATGGAGCCCCTCCCAGCAAACTGTACAATAGCTATAGGAGCAGTAGGAGCATTGGGCATGATCATCTTCATCTTCTATGCAGGGTGTTTTACATCTTGGACAATACACAACATCAGACATTGACTCGAGTGTTTTTACTAACATTGAGAGTTCCCAACGTTCAAATGCTTCTTCGCCAAGCAATTGTTTCAGCAAACCTGGTGGGATCACACCCTTACATTTTGCATCAGGAGTTCAGGACATTGCAATTTGGTTACAGTACCTTCCCTGACATGCATGTCTGAAAAACTCCATGCATTTCCGACAGAAGAAATACTTGCTAGGCAGCCTGATAAACTCAGCACCTAAAAGATAAATCAAGTAAAGGTAATTAAGATATATATTAAACTTCTGATTTTACACACACAGGTATGCATGTAAAGAGGTACACATCTCAACTGTGAAATCAAAATGGATTGAGATACCATGTTCGATTTTATTGCTTTACTCCACCAAAGGCATATACTAGGTTGGTCAACAATAGTTTTACATTCTAACAATGCTGGTCATTTTAAAATGAATTGTTCCAAAGTAGTTACTTGGATGTACAATAAGCTTTTAAGTTTATATATATATATATATATATATATATATATATACACACAGTTTTTCTCAACTAAGGACTTCCTTACCATAAGTTGTCCTTAAGTTTGGTGTTATGAATGGTATACACACACAGTTTTTCTCAACTAAGGACTTCCTTACCTTAAGTTTGGTGTTATGAATGGTTTAGTTTATATATATATATATATATATAGTCTTTTCCAGCTAAGGACTTCCTTATTTTAACTTTGGTGTGGATTTTCTTAATTTGACCAACTTTTCGATCAAATTTCTCATCTTAACTTTTCATAATTTAGACATATATCTATAGATCATCTCTACAGAATTTCAGCTGATTTGGTAATCGTTAAGGTCTGGAAATGTATAAATACAATGAACAAACTAAATCTGTTCAACCTGAACCGTTCACGTTCTTCTCTGTAAATCACAGTTTTGAATGCCTTAACAATAACCAAATTAGCTGAAATTTTGTAGAGATGATGTACTCATATATATTTACAAACTGAACGATTAAGATGAGAAAATATGATCTAAAAGTTGGTCAATTCAAGAAATTTGCACCAAACGCAAGGTAAGGACGTCCTTAATTACCTAAGAAACTATATATATAGCCCTTCTAATGAGGAATCTCTTTTTTAGTCATTTCTAGGGATATGCCCACACCATTAGATCTGTTTTTAATGGGTTTGGATGTTTGAGATTAAAACAAAAAACTTAACACTTATGTCAAACCTACACCGTTCAAGATCATTAAAAATAAATCGAAACTTTGGATGTCTTAACGATCACCAAATCATATGAAATTTTATAGAGGTGATCTACTCTTATATCCCAACAAACTGAACGGTGGAGATGCTGAAATTTGATCGGAAAGTTGGTGTAATAACTTATTCCTAGAAATAGTTAAAAAAGGATCTCTCATTGGAAGGGTACTGTATATATATAGGGCCATTCTATTGAGGAATCCCTATTTTGGTTTATTTATAGGGATAGACATTCGACAAACTTTTCGATCACATAACAACATCTTCACCGTTCAATATGTAGATGTATATATATAGATCATTTCTGTAAAATTTCATCACATTTGGTGATAGTTAAGGCTTTGAAATAACTGAAATTATTTAACGGATCAAATCTGCCAAATTTGAACCGTTAATGCCTATAATTTTAATTCACAGTTTTGAACATCTTAACGATCATCGATTTGGATGAAATTTTGCAGAGGTGATCTAGATATTAGGACCTAAGAATTGACCAGTTAAGATTGAAAAATATGATAGAAAAGTTTGTTGAATGTCTATCCCTATAAATAAACTAAAAATAAGGATCCCTTAGTGGAAGGGTCATATATATATATATATATATATATATAGGGCTCTATTCCTTTTTATGACATATATGAGGGATCAAGCATTAGACCAACTTTTCGATCACATATCAACATCTACACTGTTCAATACTTAGATTCATATATGTAAATCCTTTCTGCAAAATTTCATTCAATTTGGTGAGCGTTGAGGCTTTGAACTAACTGAAATCAATTGACGCATCTAATTTGCCAAACATGAATCGTTCATGTTTATAATTTTAATTTGCAATTTTAAGCACCTTATCGATCACCAAATTGGATGAAATTTTGCAGAGATAATCTACATATATAAATTTATATACGGTGGAGTTATGATTTGGTGATCAAAAAGTTGGTGTAATTCTTGATCCCTCATATATGTCAAGAAAATGGATCCATGGGGGCTATATATATAGTTTTTCTTAAGTAAGGATGTCTTTACCTTGAGTTTGATAAGGATTTCTTGAATTGGCCAACTTTTAGATCAAATTTTCCCATCTTAACCGTTCATAATCTAGATATATATGTATACATCATCTCTGCAAAATTTCAGCTCATTTAGTGATCGTTAGGGCATTCAAAACTGTAATTTATAGAGAAGAACACGAACAGTTCCGGTTGAACAGAGTCGGTTCGTTCATTGTATTTGTATGTTTTTAATGTCTTGTCGATTACCAAATCAGCTGAAATTTTGCAGAGATGATCCATATATATATATATATATATATATATATATATATATATCTAGATTATGAATGGTTAAGATGAGAAAATTTGATCGAAAAGTTAGTCAAATTAAGGAAATTCGCACCAAACTTATGGTAAGGACATCCTTAACCAAAAAAGTCTATATATATATATATATATATATATATATATATATATATATATATTGCTGAGCTGGACTAGATACAACTGAGTTCTTATAATGTCATCCAACATCACCCAGTGCTCCCAAAAATCTATGCATCAATCCAGGTAGTCACACCAAAAAAATCCAGATAGTCACAGCAAACAAGCTGAGACTGAAAAACTTCCGAACATAACATACTAACCACCAAAATGCATATAAATTATTAGTGTACTATATAGTCCATATTACTCGTGATAACAAAGGCACTTTTCTCGTAAATTTCTGTCACCTGTTGCTATTGTTTGTATGAATACTTCTTAAAGTAGGAGATAAGGTGTTTCTCAAATCCCCATTTAGTCTCTTCCCTTTTGTACAATTATTATCCAAGTTCAGTTTTTTCCAAAAAATAATTATGGTCAGCTAAACATATCAAAAAGAAGTCGAGTGCAAATTCAATATAGTAACTCGGAAGAAATACTAGTGTAACTGGACTAAGTGAATATGAGACAATAATATAAAATAAAAATTAACACAGGACAAGGCAGATTGCTTGTTTTATAATAATTATATTATCAAAAGAAACAAGGTCAAGAAAAGGTTGGCATTACCTGCATACACACTAAAACTGATGCAGCATTCCTGCAAACCATTCAGGAAGTTCTCATCGATTCTTTCATTATTGTAACTTCGGAGAAAAGGAATAACTGCATCTGGTGATACACTTCCTGTAAGTGCACGTCTATCTCCAACATCTTTAACGCCATAAGGACCAAGCACTATTTCCTTATCATACCCAAGATGAGAGAGGGAAGCACTTTATAGCCATCCAACCATTGGTATATAACCTCATGTCCTTGTTGGTCCATCCATAATGAGTCCAACATGGAACACAAATTGGAAATTTTAACTCTATCCAACCATTGAACAGAAAGTGTGAAATAAGGTGGTTGGTGGCTTGGGTATGATTTGGGTAAGGAACGTGTCAACATAATTGGTGGAAGATGCTAATTTGGGTATTTTTCACATCTAAGTTTATTTTTCTCTGTTTTTAATATGTATAATGGGCTTTGAAAATATTGTTTTGCAAGTTTACTACCTCTGGTAAAGTTTACTACATCTGGTACAAGTTTATTAGGGGTAGTAAACTTATGATGTACTACCAATGCATCAAGTTTGTTCATCTGCTCGAGTTTACTACCCCAGTAAAAGTTTACTAATGGTAGTAAACATTATTTTTCACATCTAAGTTGATTTTTCTCTGTTTTTAATATGTATAATGGGTTTTGAAGATATTGTTTTGCAAGTTTACTACCTTTAGTAAAGTTTATTATAACACCACGTCCCAAAATTCACCATTTTACCGAGATCAGGCGGGTTATAGAGGGTTGTAACCGCACTATTAGCTTTCCTCGATTTAATATTTGAGTATGATATCGAGATATTTTCGGTTTTGGGAAAAATAGATTATATGTCCCGAGGGTATAGAATGTATTAATACGAGTCTTCCGGTATGTCAGGAATATTTTCCAGAGCTACGGGCGGATTAATATGGATTTATTCAGCTTACGGGAATAATAAATGTTATTTATTTTACCGTAAAAATTCGACTTTGCGATAAATCGAGAATTTGGGGAAACTTCCTTCGGGGAAGTTGTAGAGGACGTTAATATGAACTCATGTGTATGTCCTACGAACTAATCGGAGTTTGTATGCAGAATTTATTCGGGATATTGTATAGTTACTGTGTGGTAAACAGTAAATAGCAAAAATATCTACTTACTATTTACGGTAACTTTCTATTAGTTTACCCGGGCCGTTGAATTATGGAGATCAAATCTGGGCCGTTGGATCTCTCCCTCTTTCTCTCTCGCTCGACTGTGTGAGCCAGCCGATCGGAGACCACCACAGCCGAGCCACACTGCCACACGTCTCACCTCATCGCCTTCACCACCGCCCCTCCTGGCCTCTGCCAGTATGTCCAGATCCCTAGCAGCCCAGAGACGCCATGCCAGAAGTTTGGCCAAAGAGGATGTAACGGTCCGGGAGGGAAAACTACAGTGGCCACGAATTTAAGCCAATAAGAAGCCAACACGTCCGAAGGATGTGCCAACAACATATTAACCTAAAGTCGTAGTCTTTTTAGTAAGTAAAATAAAATTAAACTTTAAAACTCGAGTGGCACCACAATAGTTTCTTAAAACACTCATCAGAGTTTTTCCAATTTTACGGTAGGTGGACAAATTAAAGGGGTCAATTAAAAACTTTAGCGACAACAATAAAAATATATAACAGGGTCAACAATTTAGGGAGACACCTCTACTGTTTATGTCAAATACTTTGGTAAATGACTCGAAGGGTAAAACAGGAAATGTGAGTACACCTTGGACCAAACATCGAGTAGGACATGAGGCTCCACACACACAGCTCTCTCTATCTATCCCATCATAGTACACAGTACCTGCAAACAATCTGTTGTAGGGGTGAGCGTCGTACTCGCGTGCTCACATAAAGGCTCACCAATGATAGGTTTGAAAACCATAAAACCATATATATATACATATAGATTTGAGCTCTTAATAAAACCATTAGAAAATCATTGGCACATAAACTCATCATTATATATCTTTCGGGAAAACTGTGCAGTATGCTAAAACAGGGTCAGAGCGCTCAATGAACAATACAGCCTGCAGGGCTTCACGGATTATCGAGCCAGATTAGGAAAAGTAAATTTGAATTTCAGTATTAGGCGCAAATAGGCTTAAAAGTGCGCCTAATATTATTTGAAATTATAAATCGACGATTATCGAGCTTATTAAGGTTTGATCCTTATCGATTAGTTGAAAGGTCATGGTTAACTTGTCAACTAAGAAAGACTTGGTCAACCCTAAAGTTAATCATTTACTTTTTCTGGTCAAACCAGTAAAGATTGGGGTGTTAGACAATTCGATAATCGTTTTGTGTCCTACACATTAATCGTTGGGTTAAGGGAGTGTGTAGGGCCAGTTTTTTCGACACATTAGTGTTGCGTAATGATAGTTGAGAGGATCACGGATGATCATATGATAGAGATGTTGGTTGGGGTTAAAAGAAGAGACGTAAGGTTTCAAAGCCTAAAATTAAACTCAATGAGACATATTTTATTACGGTCAGGAAACCGTATAATAGTAAGTTATTACGGTCGGGGAGCCATATAGGGACATAGGAAACGTTACGGAATATAAGGTAGTTGTTTGAGGACGGTTAAAGTATCGTACCTTGAGCAGGAGACGTTTTGCCATTAGGGTGAGTGGATTTTATTTATTTTATTCCTTTCTGAATTTATTCATGCGGAATTTGGATCATGATTTATGCCATTTATTTATTAATTATTTGTATTTGGCAATTTAGTTTTTGGGGCACTTGCATATTTTGTTTTACGAAAGAGTACACTAATGAAATCGCTAGCTAGCTAGCCAGCCCCGCGTACCAGTCTGCTTTAACGGTGTGGCGCAGCCCCGTTATTGTGTGCCCTTACGCTCACCCATGTGGAGTAGCCCGTTGTTTTAATATTTGTTGTTTTCGGGAGTATGGGTACGTACGCACCCATGTCTGTCTGCTATGATGGGTCACCCATGTAGTGTTTGTCTCGAAGGGTGCGAGTGGCGTATGAGTTTCCCCTACAATGATGGACTGTAGCATTTCCATCCTTTCACGAGGCAGACATTGACACGTTAAGTGTCAAGTGTGGCAGTGGTAAAAGTAGAGCATACGTGTTGACTACGAATTAGCCTATGTGTATGTCTTGGAAAGCTTCCAGATTGTCTTAATTGCCATTTCGAGAATTAACTCGAGAAGAGCTAAGAGGCAAGCCTTGTGGAGTCTATTTGCAACTGAAGTGATGAGACGAGGGTATCGTGCCAAAAATTGTTTCAAAGCGGGCGTGGTTGTGTATCTCGTATCGCGACTACGAGAAGACTTCAGTTTCTAAAGAAATATGTACATGGAGCTGGTGACTCTTATTTGCTTAATATTTCGTCTAGTGGAACTTGACGACGTTCCTTGACGGTTGGACAAATAAACTTTTGGAATGTGGATAATCTCTAAATTAATGTAATTAAGGGGACGACGGTTAGTTTTACGTCCCGTAGTGGAAATTTCGATGACGAAATTTTTATAAGGGGGTAGATTGTAAGACCCCGCCCCAAAATTTTTCCTTTTATCGGGATCATGCAAGTTACAGAGGGTTAGTTTTCTCTGAATTATTATTTGAGTTTTATATCGAGATATTTTTGGTTTTGAGAAAAAATATATTATATGTCTCGAGGGTGTAGAATATAGTAATACGAGTCATCTGGTGTGTTCAGAATATTTTCTGGAGCTACGAGCTATTTAATATGGAATTATTCAACTTACGGGAATAATAAATATTAACTACTTATTGTAAAAATGTGACTTTGTGATAAGTCATGAATTTAGAGAAACTTCCTTCAGAAAAGTTGTAGAGAACGTTAATACAAACTCGTGGGTATGTCCTATGAAATAATCGGAGTTCGTATGCGGAAGTTATTCGAGATAACATGTTGTTTTGGTGCAATAATTAGTAAATGGAAAAATATCTAATTACTGTTCACGGTAACTTTTTCATATTTAATCAGGGTCATCAAATCAATCGGGGAGTGATCTGGGTCGTTGATTTGTGTTTATATATATATATAGGGATCGGGGTGGGGGAGACCGGACGCGCTCTCTCTCTCTGCTTCCTCCTTCAGTGGAGCCACACCGCCGCGAGTGGTGCCTCACCGCCACCACTATCAGCCTCCCCTCGTCCCTGTCAGCCTGCCCAGACCTTCAGCTGCTTGGAGACGCCACGTCGAAGCTCAGTCGAGGAGGAGGAGCACGCCGCCTAACTACTAGAGTGAGTGGGACGGCAAACCCAGGCCGGAGGAGCTCCTGGGAAGCTTCAAGCAGCAGCTGAAGGTGCTGAGTGGCTCGGAGGAGGAGGGAGAGCATTTGAAACGCTTCGTCGAAGAGGATTCGCCGGGAAAGTTCCTGCACAATTTCATCGAGGTACTTCCTCCATTTTTACTCCTTTCTCTCCTCCATTTGTGATGTTTGTTGGTTGTTGTTGTTGTAGGTATGGATTGGGGAAAATTTGGTCAGAAACATGAGGAACTTGGCTGTTGGACCGATCGGAGCAGTTTGGGTAGAAAGGGGTAAATTTCCAAAATTTTTACCTCGGTAGATCCGGATTTCTACTGATTTACTGCGGGTATGAAATGCTAGAATTGTCCTTAGTAGTTCAGATTAATTACAGGGTTGTTATTGGGACTAAAGTCCTAAAAATGCCCTTAGCATATTTGTATTTTTACAAGACTACCACTGAGGTCAAAAAGACATTATTGCCCTCGACAGATTTAGTTAATTACAGGACTTCTCTAGAGGCTGAAATTCTAGAAATACCCCTGACATCTTAGCATATTTACCCAGCTAGCTAAATTGACAATGCTACCCTTGATAGTTTAAGTTATTTATAAGAATGCCATTACGGATAATTTGACTATTATATCCTTGGTGGCTTATTTATTTACTAGGATACCATTATTTTTCTGTGAATTTATGTGTTCAGATGATGTTTATCTGTATGGGATTATATTGGTTTAATCCGTATAAATAGGTGTTTAATGCTACCCTAGCAGAGGGATAGAACTCCTGGTTTACGATACTAATGTTTTAGCGGGTTTATTAATTGGTCTGTTAAATAGAAAAGTGGGAATTAACCGGTTTGACAACTTAAGTAGATAAGAGCTACGTGTGGCTTGATCCCTGAGTACAGGGTACGTAGGCAGCCTGACCGGGATTCGGGTGCAGTCAAAAATACTATTAGAACTCTAGGTCTTCTAAAATAATTAGTATGAAATCCAAATGCGGAAATCAGGATTGCTTCCGGTTGTGAGGTCTTTTCCAGTATCGTTTAGATTGTTGAAAATATATTTGGGAAAAATTGTTATCTCTTCTCAAGAGAGATTTCGAGTAAATCTATCTCTTGTGATGGGTCTCGCATGTCCTATCCCTGGTTTATAGAGGTAAACTTGGGCTGGAGAGTGACAGATTTAACCCATCTCTTTCCTTTTTTTTTTCAGTTTTTGTGTAGGTCTTTATTCATCTTTGGTCTGATTATTTCCTGGAGTGGCGTTACAAACTGCTTAATATTTTAAAACGTACACCAATAGGTCTTAGGTGTCTAGAGATTCAAGCGGCTGCTACGATTTGAGGACTATGTTAGGCTGAAGATGCTTTTATTGTTATTTTTGCTTTAGCAGCGTTTTTTTGCTGTACGTTTTTAGGCTTGTCAATCATACGTTTGCTTGACAATTATTGGTATTTGTATTTTTCTTTTGTAGTTGTTAGCTGTGTTGTATGATCTTCGGACCACTCCTGCTTGATTGTAATAGTCGTGTTGATCATGGATCAATGAAATTTATCTCCTTTAATGTAAAAAAAAGTGAATAAGATGTGTACTGAGTAATACATTGAAAAATATGTGAATAATATAAACAAAGTTATTTTAGAAATTTCAAATTTGAATAGAGGTCTAGATGTCTAGTGAGCAAATGATTGTATTTAAAAATAAAATAGAGGTGCGAAAAGTATGAGAGGTATATTGAACAAATTTGACACTAACACAATAATACCAAGATGTTGGTAGCTGCACTCCAAAACAATAACCGACGGAACCGATGTTTATGAATATTAAGGGTTTTGTAACTTCTTATATTTAATTTACCTTTAGATAGTAAAATAAATTACCTACGAGTGTTGATGCATAATACTGATAATAGTAAAATAAATTACCTACGAGTCATAGTTACCCATAATACTGATTATAGTAGAAAGGTGACCGTCGGGCAATATCATATTGTGAGTTTGAGACTACGGATTTGAATTAGGCTGCTATGATTATCTGATCAAGTTAGATTAAACAGATACAGAATTAGATTTAGGTCGATCCGCTCAAATGTGATACATAGATATGTCTACAGTCTACCAATGGATTGTTTGAATTCCATTCTGCTAAACAGCTGTGAAGGTGAGTCTTCCAAGTAACACTTTGGGTCAGGTTACATTGGATGTGGATTAGTAGGTTTGAATTCCATTCTGCTACACAGTTGTGAAGATGAGTCGATATGTAGCATTCAGTTGCAATTGGATGTTTGGATTACTAGCATTGTTACCGGACTACAATATGTACAAGCAACTTAACATAGCAACAGCAATAGCTGTTTCGGTCATCTTACTTTCATTCAATAGTTTAAGCTGCAAGAACCAGGACCTTAATGGTTCCCTGACTATTAGCTGTTAGCATTGTAGGGCTATCACTCTTCCAACATACAGCACTGATAAAGTAAGACCCTGCATCATCTTCGGCGTCTTCCATATCAGGTGACCCAAATCTATGCCAGGTCACAGGTTTAGAAATTTCCTGCATCATACCACCAAAGTTTTAGTTAATGGCACGGTAACAAGCGCGGAGTTGAGTTGATTTGAATCTCACTAACCTTGTGATACACAAACACTTCATTGGTTTCGCTGCCGCATGCGATGTACTCACTGTTAACTGTAAGACCTACGAAGTTCTTCTCATTTGTATGACTTTTAAAAGTACGAACCTTTGAACATACACAAACAGACGATTCAAGTTACACCCTAAAATCAGGACCCCACACTTTCCCTCAAAAAAGAAGGGAAAAAAACGTCCTGATAGATGAACTAAGTTACTAACATAACATGAACATATCACTTACTGGCATATTGTCCTTCACATTCCATAACCGTAACGTGCTATCAGTAGATGCAGAGGCAAGCTCATAGTTCGATAAGAATTTCACATATGAAACAGCTTTCTTGTGCCCAGTGAACACATGCAGTGGTTGACTCACATTTCTTAAATCATAATAGTGAATGTGATGATCCGCTGAACCAACCTGGAAAAGCAGAGCAAAAGAATGAGAATTCATCATTTGATGGAAAACATTATATGAGGAAAACTAGTATTCATATTTCAAAGTAATCAACTTCTAGACTTCTACGCACAGGTCAAGTTTTGCATAATTTCCATCCCAATATCACTTACGGACATGCTGACATTGTTGTGAATGAACCCCTTTTGATTTTGAAAAATGAAATAGACAAGTAACAAAGTAGTGTAACTTTAGTGACGTGTGTCGACAGGGATATCCAGTAGTGTAACTTTAGTGACGTGTGTCGACAGGGATATCCATGATATCTATGCCTGCTGAAGCCGTTTAATTTGGTGTATCAACCCATTCGAAAAATTTTCTCAGGCATAATGAATAATATGTTCTGTATTAACTGATCAAAGCAACTTTACCACACAAATCACCAGAATACTACTCGATACATAACTTTTATCCGATACTAGGAGCAAAAGAAATATACCGCAATGCAGTTGCTCGATCCAGGATTATACTTCACGCAACATATGTTCGCTTTCATGTCAATGTTAAGAACACTAGCTTCCTGCCTTGTACACCAGACTTTTACCTGCTTATTGTGCAGGTTATAAAGCACAGCTTAGTTAGTTTATAATGATCCATTATTTTAGTCATAAAGCTGATAGGAAAAGGAACCATGAGATATCAAAACAATCTACTCAAACAGATCAGTAGTTAGTTAGCCTAAACCAGGCTACTAAAAAAGCACACGACATAAATATTAGCAATGTTTAAAAATATTGGTAATTTGCATTAAGAACATTGCTACTTGCAAGTGACCGATCATCACATCTTACCGTTTGTGTTTTTCACACACACCTACCCAATTACTCATCTATAAATAAACTGTACAAAAATTGAATGTAAAATAATACTACACTTTTTTAGATCTCTTAAAGGTAAATGCAAGATTGAGCTGAAGAACAACGTGATTGATAAAATAGTCTGAGGTTCAACTCCAAAACCAATTGGCAATAGAGAGAGAGTAGCTCAAACCCTTATAAACCAACAGGTAAGGTCTCATATTCCCGATGTGAGATAGATATATCAACACGTCACCGTACGTGTGGCGAATCTTTAAACCTAACACGTGAACAACAACTAGGGTGGTCGTGGAGTTCGTGTGGTCTTTGGACTTCACACGTGTACGTGGGTAACCCGCTCTGATACCATGATAAAGTAGTCTGGAGTTCAACTCCAAAACCAATTGACAATGGAGAGAGTAGCCCAAACCCATATAAACCAACAGGCAAGGTCTCATATTCCCGATGTAGGATAGATATCTCAACAGTGATTTTGAAAGTACCTTACAATCATCACTTCCAGATACAAGCATCGAGGGTTCTGTGCATGAAAAATCAACACTCCAAGCACGTTTCTCATGCTCTTCATATTCCATGACACTCTGCCAAAAACATTTAAGCACATTCAACAAAATTCGAAGGTGGGAGACTATTCTATTTGAGGAGAAGCCAGCTTGTAATAATCAGCATACATTAGTATCACTACTCGATTAAAAACCATGATGATTTCAAGCATTACCTGCCGAGTATCTACATCCCAAACAGTTACTATTCCCTCATAATCAGTACTAGCTATATGGTTTTTAGTAAACTTGTTCCAGCTCAAGCAACTCAGCTTTGATCGTGTAGGCATCTCCACAACTGCAGTGTGCATATCAGCTGGATCATTCACAACCTGGAAAATAAATCATTAAATCAACATGACCAATCATTTTAAATGCCCAAAAGCAGTAGCAAACAAACAAGGCCCATGATTCATAAATGGCTATATCAAATCTTGTGTAATTAATGGCCACAAAAGTTTAGTCAATTAAAGGCCACGTGCAGCTACAGAACAGCAGATAGCTGGATCTACAATCTAGCCAAGCCATATTGAGTTTGAGGTTATATGAACCGCCTCATAGGTTAATTTTCAAGACTGGCTTTGGTAAAAGTACATACAGATTTGTGTCAATCTCTGAAATATTGCATGACTCAAGTTCTTTGAACTTACTAAACTAAAAGGTACAAAACTGGGAAAACACTGATCTCATTTCACAAGTTGATGCCACCCCAAGTATCTTTTGAAGTACATTTGGATGTTTTCAAGGACATAATACATATTGCAGTTCTGGTTATAAGGTGGATATGTTAATTTTTTTTCTTGTATTGTTAAGATACAATCATTAAAATGAAGAGAAGAAATACAATGGACAAGTGGACAAGAAGTCCCCTGAAAAGTTCAAGAGACCACCAGCTATGAGCTCACAAAGCAAAAAAAATTTAACAAAGCTAAAGTCATTAAACCATTACAATCCGAACATGAGAGATTGTATGGAATAGAATGACCAGTTAAACTTAGAAGATACAATTGCCCACCAAAGGAATTAGTAGGAATGGTCAAACCCATGGTTTGATGCCAAGCAGTGCAAGGCTTAAATAATAACTTTAAACCAAAACAAAATTCCACTATTAGATTATTTGATGCCCACCGCATGGTTAGCAGGACTGGTCAGGTCCACAGTGGTCTGGGTCACTGGGATCCAAATCCCCACCGTACCTACCTAGCAAAATCTCTCTACCCTCTCTTTAGTACACTATAGTGAACACATTTATTTTCTTATAGAAAGCCATTATTATTGAAGGTAATTGTAAAAGACCTTTAAATCAAGATCATACCGAGGAAAAGTCAAAAACTTTTATGCACTTTGAAACTCCAGCAGTGGCGAACAACTCATAATCACGGTCAAATTCAATGCTGCAAGATAAGTTGGAAATTCAGAGGTTCACGATGGAGTAAGCAAATAAATCCGCACATCTCAAGTCTTAGAACATGCAACTGAACGATTGCCTGTTATAGACAGTAACAACGTATTTATATCCAAAAAAGCGATGCTATTTGGTACTATTTTCATGGTCTCTGTGAAAGGAATTCATCAGAATAAACAGCATCACTTGCAATGTTTCTCCAGTATGTGAAATCATTTATGATGTGTCATGATATACAGCTCTGAAAAGTTATACAGGATATGCAATATACTATAATCACCTTGATACGATATTGGCCGAGTGAAATAGATCCTCATGCCTAAGTTCAGCAAAGACCCTCATTCGACTGTTTAATAAGAATATAATAAATTAGAATGCAGATGAAACATGGTGAATAAATCAATTCACAAAGTATATGTAAGTGACGGAAATGTGAATATTAGATGATCATACCTGTAGCGCGTTAATGTGGTAAGCACTGATTGGAAATCGGCAAGACCTGTAGTATATCCTTCTCTGGGTATTTCAGATCTGTCCCGTTCCAGCTGGGAATATGGTTGGTTCATCTGACGTCGCTTTTGCAGGTAACACTCTTGTAGCTCATCGAACTGCACGATAAAAATAAATGAGGATCTGCCTTACGTTCAAATCATTTTTTTTCTACAAAGGAATGTGAAACAACTAAACTCCAATCTGAAGATGCCAAGTTGATAGAAAGGTATCTTTAGTTTTGGTAGAGTAGATAGGTGGTTTTTGTTGAGGAAATAAAATTCTAGATTTTGGATTAGAGTAGGTTTAACATAGGATTAAAACAGACACTTTGCGCAATGCGCATGAAATGAATGTCACGAACCAATGCATGGACTCGCTTTTTCCTGGCAACAGCAAGTCCTGATTGATTCATAAACTGGGAGTCTGATGCGCTTAAAGCATCATTCCTCTGCAAACCTCGTCCCTGAATATTCCAAGACAAAGTTCCTCCTCGCACTCTGAGAGCACTGGTGGTGTTGTCTATAGAGGAAGGCCATGAATTTCTTGCACCATTGGAAGAATTATCTCCTCCAAGTGTTCGCAGCCTGGTAGAGTACCTATCCTTGGCACGGTACAAGTCCATTCTGCGTCTCTCAACTGCACTTATGTCTTCTTTGAGAAATTGAAGATGGGATTGTACCTACAACGGAAAAGGTCGATAAGACAGGTGATTATTCAGTTCAATCATATATAATTATTTTCAATGCATTGAAGATGGGATTGTACCTACAATGGAAAAGGTCAATAAGACAGGTGATTATTCAGTTCAATCATATATATAATTATTTTCAATGCATAACACAGTGAGAAACATAAATAAACCTCATTAAGATCTTGAACTTTCTGCTTCCTTAAGCAATTCAAGAAGTCGAGCAATATTTGCATATTTCTCTCAGCTTCTTCTTGTTCCATTTTCCTCTTCTTTTCTGCAAGGATTGCCAATATGGTGTCTAGCTCCTTGATGGACACTTCACAGCCCTATCAAAGCAAAATACCACAATCAAAATACAACACAAACACCACAGTTTATATTCTGGTTGCATGATTCAGACAGATTCACCTGCTGCAATGCCTGACGAAAATGCTCCACAGGGGATGCGCTTTTTGAAATTTGTTGAGCCGAACTCTTCTTCAGAAGCTACAACATATGTGGTATAACAATAAGCAGCAGTTCCAAGTAACCATATTCATAAATACAGTGTGTGAAACTGATAGGATACCTTGTCCAGTAAGAAATTTGGGAACAATTGGTTCTTGCTTAGGGATTGGGCACAGCAAGGGCAATCACTCTTATTGCTAAGGTGGGTGATGATGCACATATAGCAGAAGCTATGGCCGCATGCTGTGAGGAATGTGTCCTTTACGATCTGCATACAAATTGGACAGAGAAAATCCTTGTCCACCTCTGACATTCCTTTCTCCTCTGTCAAACGACCCAGGTCTCTGCTGCATGGATCCACCGAACCCCCAATGCTTGATAACAATGGTTCCACTTTCACTGCCGGGACTAGAGGCCCGGTTGAACACTCCTCCATTCTTTGTATATATCTCACTCTGTTCCTCTTTCCGATTGAGCCCAATTGATGTACTAAGAACCAAATCACGTTGATGCACGTCCAGATGTAGTAATCTATACAGGGGAGAGAGAAAGATAGAGTATAAATATTTCAAATATTGACAAAAGCAATAATACTAATATAAAATGAAAATCCAAATCAAAATATAAAAAACTAGTGCAAGATATGACAACAAAGCCTGTTGAGACATAAGACCAACAACACACACAAAATCAAACATAATTGACATTCAGTTTTTAACAACTTATATTCAGTAAAAGTTCTTGTGGCAATCATTTTCTTAATTTGAAGCAAATAAAGGTGTACAGGGAGAGCAAAAATAATGTTTTATCAAAGGCAAAAACGCAAGGCAAGGCGGCTTCTTAGTGCCTCACGAGGCATATGCCATGGAGGCGTTGGGACGACCACTTTTCCCGCATATGTTAATGTAGATATGGTTAGCATGTTTCCAACACTTCAATCTTCTTTGCCTTTCTCATGACTAATGTTAGGAATCAAAATGGGATATATTGATTGTATGATAATTACAAGTACCAAGTCTAGACTAAAAAATTATTACAGGAAATCGAGATAAATCAAGAGAAATGATTAAAGAAAAGATTGACATAATTCAATAGGCATTCAATCATGCATGTAGAAATGAATTATGCAACAATTCATTGCTGCTATAAGACTTATGGAAGGAAACAGAAATTTTCTATGTTTTTAATACGCCTGATTTAATTAAAACAACGTCGTTTTGAGGAAAACACCACATCAATGTGCTGAAGCTTCTGCAAGAAGCGACACCTCATCCACTTGAGGGATCGCCTTTCACTAAATCCATTGCACCCGCATTTTACGTTGTTCCAAGGAAAATTTCAGTCGTCTCACGCCAGAGCATGCCCAAGGAGCGCCTCAGTTTCACCTTTGAGAAAATGCAAAAATTCACCAAGTGTATGAGACGTGGTGAGGACTATAAAGGGTGCAAGAAGTTTGCACTCTTCACTTGATCTATCTACCACACATCTTTCCCATGCATTATGTCCTTTGATGAACATGACTTTACTAAATTCAATTGTTTCGTCCCAGTTACTCTCTCTCTCTCTCTCTATCTCTATCTCTCTCTAAACCTCTCATCTACACACAAATACAGACACCTCTGCAGCATATCGGGTGCCCCTTAAAATATTCTAGAATAGAAAGGACTCCCCTTTGCGCCTTAATCCAATCCTATACAATCCGAAATTTGCTTCTCCGCATCAGAAACACAAACTGACCAGTAACATCAACCAGCCAGACTGCTAAACCAACTGTTCAAAGGTAAGAACACTAGTACTCATGACCATCAGATTATGAAATCCCAATAAAACTATCAATAAGACATAATGTGCACCGAAATCTCCACCACACAAAGTAAACCAACATGCAAACCATTCAATTCTACACATGAATTTGAAGCTGCGAAAATTCGAAATAGGAAAGGATATATGATATTAGTACCTCCAGGAAAAAGGACTTTGTTTTCATCCACAGCTGACAACATAAACAACACTCGATCAACCAAAATCTTGAGAACCCATAACAGAAATGGAGAGAAAGATGAAAAGATGGTTACTTTATTTGGTCTGAAATTGAAACAGAGGCAAACAAGGAAAATTGGGAATTGGGTTTCTTTTCTGTTGTGGTGTGAAGAATTTTAGAGATGAGTAGGCCTCCTCAACTGCCGGGCTATGGACGGCCCGATCTTAAAATTTAAGGTCGGCCTCCGTTAAATTTAATAAAATTTAAATCCAGATAGAATAAGATCGTAAGTTAAATATGTAAGCATTAGTTCGTTCTAGCGATCTATTTCGTTAGGACTAATAAGGTCGGGTAGGGCTGGCCTTTTAAATAGAGCTAAATAAGGCCGAGATTAGCTTGTTATTTTTTTCTCACAATTTAGTTTTATAATTATATGTAATAAATCTTATTTTTTATGTTATATTTATCATGCATACACATTATACTTAATTTAGACATCTATCTATAAACTAAGTGGTTATATTCATATATCTCACGAACTAATACTCTAAATTATCAAAATGTAATCATTAATCAACAAACCAAAAGGAAATCAAATGAACAAAGCTAGAAAAATCAACTACAAAAGAGAAGATTAGTTGTATTGTATCTAAAAAAATAAGAAACATATTAAAACAACACAAAAAAATAATAAATTATTAGGGCCTAAAGGGCGGGCTTTTAGGGTCGGGCCGGGTTCAGCCCTAAAGGGCTCATTAGGGTAGAGCCGCCCTAATGGAGGGTTGGGTAAGACTTTGGCCCTAGAGTGTAGGGCGGGTTTTAGAGCGGATTAGGGTCGAATGACAAAATGATAAGGCCTAAGTAGAACCCAAAGCTGAATTGAACGACGAGTCATTTGAGGGGTCCGACTTTCTTCCTCAAACAAAGGAATCCTTACCGTCCATTATCAATCAACCGCCCAGATCTTTTAACTTGAGTTGAGACTTGTGTCTCCTCTATCTCTTCATCAGTCTGAGTCGGTAGTCAAGCTATGACAGTGACCAGCTTCCCCGTTAGGTTTTTACAAAGCCTTAATCTTTCTCTGATTAGGAGGAGAAAGATGAGAACAAGGCTTGTGGATGGTTTCTATTATGAATTGCATGAAACCATTATGATGGTATATATGATGTCTTGAAGCGATGCATTATGGAGTTTCAAGTCTTCCTTCCACAGTCAATTTTAGCTTAGACCAACTTTCATCAGTATTTTAATATGTTGTTGCAAAGAACCATATGAACTATGAGCTCTTCATGTAAAGCAGTTGTCTCAGCAATTATAATAACGGTGTTTGTGCCTAACCTTTTACAAACCACAAATAGCTGCTTCACCATTACAAATGAAACATATGACTGCCCAAAGTTTGATATGGGAGAGGCTAGCCCTAATAAATAAAGTAATGAGGTTGTTTAATTTCATTGTTTCTTGGGTAGAGTTATGATGAAAGACTTTAATTCGAGCAAGGATCCTCTCTCACCTTTTTCACCTCACCTACCTCAGCTAAACGGATGGAAGACACCTAGGCAGGAGAAGGAAGAAGATAAGAAATCAAGGGGTGAGAGAGATGAGGTAGGTGAGGTGAAAAAAAGGTGAGGAGAGGATCCGAATTCTTTTAATTCTCGGTATTGTTTAGTAATACACCAATTGAGGTCATTTGGTGACTATGTTGCCAATAATTTTCTATCCTCTTTTTGTAGGGGTACCTTGTACTATGCATCGACTGGTCACAACCGCTTCATCTGTTTCAACCGTGATTGCAGGCGTCAAGCCAATAATAAAAGATGTGCAGCACCATCAACATCAGGTCAGACCGAGTTGTGACGCGCGTCATCAAGAGCCACATTAGGACATTTCATATAGCGTCCATTCATTTAACATTATTTTATTCAACAAATAAAGACCCTACTAGTTCCACAAGTTGGATTCTATTCAATACGAGGGTGACAAGCATATGCCACCAGAATTCATAATTTGATACTGTTGAAAATGCTACTTTGAACTCTCAAAATGGCTTCTCGTGCTTCTGTAAGTGGGAGTTGCTTTTCGAGTACATGCATCATCTTCCTCGAAAGAATTCTAAAATGCTAGAGTAATTATTTACGTTTTCAGTTCATCATCGAGTAAGTGCAATAGCATCATTTCGAACTATAAATCCATCAAGTGTTGGTTGCTAGTTGCTAGTTGCTTGTTCAATTTGGGCATGTCACTCGACAAAACCCCATGTAGCTTTCATGATGATGAACAGGACTCCAATTTTGAATTATTTTCTTTTTGTCAATACTCAAGAGTAGCATGTAATTACATTTTAAATTACTGATCGAGCTAGTGGTAAGTCAGAATTTAATACCATGGTTCAGTTTCTATGTCTCGTGATTGTATATATGAGTTCCACTAAAAATATAGACATAATGAGATTACCGGTTAAATTGGGTTCACATCTATGAAAATTTTAAATATAACATTTTGTTTAAGTGAAAGTGAATTGCATTATTAATATGAGCATTTTATGTAAGGATTTACATGTCACATATTCGGTCAAATTCATATAGTTATCTTATTACAAACTGAGAACATAAAATTCATATACAACGGCATAGACCTAAGACACACACATGTCAATTATTCTAAAACATTTCCTCTTGTGTCGCCTGTCGTTATACTGAATGATGCTTACAGTATTGTCTCGTTAAAACCTTGCCAATTGAAAAACTAAACTTTGGTCAAAGGACAAAAGAGTACAACGCATCATCTTAATTGACCGAGAGTTCACCATGTGAGGCTCCCCCTGACGAGTGACTTATTCGGAGACACTTGACAATCTTCGCATTTCAATGCTCTTCACATGCTTCTCAAAAATAGACTTAGACAGAGACTTGGTGAATAGATCTGCTACATTTGCTTCTGAACTCACTTGATTTACTTGAATGTTGAGGAATGCTTGTTGTTGTTGATTGTAGAAAAACTTTGGTGAAATATGTTTTGTATTGTCACCCTTGATGTAATCCAACTTCATTTGCTCAATACAGGCTGCATTGTCTTCATAAATGCATATGGGTTTGTCTGTAGTAGATCTCAATCCACTTGTGTCCTCTAATATGTTTAATTACCGATCTCAGCCAAACACATTCACGAACAGCTTCATGTAGGGCAATGAACTCTACATGATTTGAAGATGTTGCCACAAGAGTCTGCTTAGTTGACCTCCATGATATCATCGTATTCCTAATGGTAAACACATAACCAGTTTGAAAACGTCTTTTGTGCAGATCTAACAAGTATCTTGCATCAACGAAACCAACCAACACATTGTTGGGAGTCTCAGCATAACCAAGGGAGGTGGAGCCTAGAGCAGAGGGGGAGTCGTGCTCTTCGGCAATAGTGGCGGCATCTGTGCATAACGCTCAACAAGCATGTGCACAGCACCCTGAAGCTAGTGCACAGTGCTCGGCAGCTAATGCATAGAGCTCGACAGCTAATGCATAGAGCTCGACAGCTAATGCACAACGCTAGGCAACTGACGCACGACGCTCGACGCTCGACGGCCAGTACACAGTAGAGATTCTCAAGATCAACTTACTCAGTTGCGGCCCTTCATGAATCTTTGTAGGGAAAGAACAAACTCATGTCAATGGTCCTTTTAAGGTATGGAAATATATTTTGTATACCAGTCTAATGACGTTGTGTGAACACAGAGTTATATCCTGCTAACAAGTTCACTGAGAAGAGAATGTCGGATCGAGTGCACTGAGCTAAGTACAATAATACGCTGATTGCGCTAAGGGGCAGTACCTCTGCTACAAGTGCTTGTTCCTCGTCCTCTTTAGGACGGAATGGATCCTTATTGATATCTAGACTGTGAACAACCATGGGTGCCTATATGATGCACTTTGTCCATATTAAATCGTCTGAGAATCTTTTAGACATACGATGCTCTAGCTCAAGTCCTAGGCAAAACCAAGTGTTCCCCAGGTCCTTCATTTAGAACTCGGATTTCAAGTGTGTCGCAGTCTCTCTTATCTCATCAAGAGTACCGATAATGTTCATATCATCAACATATACGGCTACAACTGCAAACCCGAAGTTCGATCTCATTATAAACACGTAAAGGTTAGATCATCGTCCTTATATCCTTTCCTAATCAAGTAGTCACTTAGACGAGTATACCACATTCGTTTAGATTGCTTCAATCTATAAAGTAAGTGTTTCACCCTTATAGCATACGCACTCTGTGGTTTAGAGTCGCTTGATTTAGGCAATGGAAACTCATCAGGCAATTTCATGTATATCTCTGAATCTAGATACCCAAAGAGATATCCAGTAACCACATCTATAAGTTGCATGTCTAGTTTTTCTGATACTACCAAATTGACTAAGTAGCGGAAAGTAATGACATCCATAACCGGAGAATATGTCTCCTCATATTCTATTCAAGAGCGTTGTGAGAAACCTTGCGCCACAAGGCAAACTTTGTACCTAAATACCTCGTTCTTCTCATTACGCTTTCTAACAAAGACTCATTTATGTCCCACATGTTTTACACTTGACAGGGTCGGCACCACAGGGCCAAATACCTGTCTCTTTACTAGGGAATCGAATTTCGTCTGGATAGCTTCTTTCCATTTAGGTCAATTCGCTCTACGTTCACATTATTTGATGGAGCGTGTTTCAATGTTATCATGCTCTATGATCTCTTGACCACAAAATATGCAAATACATCATCGACATGCGTGGATGATCGGTCAAGCAATTCAAAAGTGTCTTCATAATACATCAAGATTTCTATGTTCTATAATACCAAAGTGGACCTTAAGGCATCCCATAGTGATACAGACATTGATTCAAGAACATAACTATAATCAGAGACAATCTGGTGAGAAGGATTCTCAATGTCGATAAAGGATTGATTTGTGCCTTTGGTGTTCTCTTCTTCCTAGGACGTGCATCAACTGAACTAAGTGGCCTTCCCTTTTCCTTTGAGGAGCCACGACCTCCACCCCTCCACTGGGGTCGTCAGCGCCCATACCGAGGGCAGCCTTGCTCAGACCCGAGGTGGTCTTGCCAATTTTCAAGACTTCAAGCCTTGCAGGTATATTTGCAGTTGGAATATCTGATCTCATCACCTTTGCAATCTCATAGAATGAGTCAGGCATCGAATCCACCACATTCTGGAGATCGAGTATTCACTTCACTTCTTTTTCCACATGGGAAGTGCAGGGATTGTAATGAGACAGTGTGGGAATCCACCTAGACAATTCACGTCGTTCTCGTTAAACATCCATGTTCATATCTCCTCCTAATGACAAAAAGATGGACTCATTCAACTAATAGTCAGCAAATCTGGCTTTAAATATATCACATGTCAAAGGCTCTAGGTATTAGATGATAGTTGGTGAATCCTATCCAAGTAGATACCTAATCGTTGTTATAGACCCCTTTTAGTACACAGTGGTAGTGTGATCAACACATATACTACACAACCAAAGATGTGTAAGTGTGATATGTTAGACTCATATACAGTAACCAACTGGTATACGCTAAACACTTGGTTAGATGCGGGTCGGAAACGAACAAGTACTGCTGCATGTAATATTGCATAGCACCAAGATGAAATAGGGAGATTGGTACGTGTGACCAATACTCTAGCTATCATTTCAAGCCTCTTTATCATAGCTTCATCAAGACCATTTTACTTATGCATGTGGGGTACAGGATACTCAACCTCAATCACAATCGACATGCAATAATCATCAAACATCTTTGATATAAACTCACTGGCATTATCCATTTGAATAGTCGTAATGGGATGATCCAGGTGGTTAGCCCAAAGCTTAATAATCTATGTCAGGAGTTTCAGAAATGCAGTATTACATGTGACCAAAACGTCGAAGCATCCACCAGAACCATGAAGTAACGAAACGATCCGCATTCTAGATGGATGAGTCCACAGATATCACCTTATATACATTGAAGAAATAGAATATTCTTTGTGTTGGATTTAGCAAAAGAAGGTCTCGACACAAACTTAGCTAAAGTAAAACCTTTACAAAACCAACGATGAGCGTAAGAAAAAGCCATCGTCGCATAATAAGAAGAACCACGCACCGGAGACCTTGAAGTCGGCCGAGGGTTACCCTCCTTGGTGATCATGGCACTGTCACCTTCCTTGGTGAGGCCACGTTCCAAACCTTTTCATATCGATCAGAAGAAATGATGTTCATACGAATTACTTAGAATCCTAATCATCATATCTCTTCCAAGATGACCAAGGCGGCCATGTCATAGCTTGTATGAGTCAGCGTCCCAAAAATCATGTTTGGCGACGACATTGGACTCAATGATCCAAATTGCAGTAAGGTACAAACCACTAGACTGACTCATAAGTTTCTTCAAGGTGTGTTTTCGTCCACAATCCTGAGAAGTTACATAGAGGAACTCACGCCCATTCTCATAATGTGTTTCCAGATGGAAACCATTAGCGCGGATATCCTTGAAACTCAACAAAGTTCAATTTCCTTTCAGGGCATAAAGAGCATCTGCAACATTTATCAAGGTTCCATTGGGCATTAAGAACTGAGCTGTCCCTCGACCTTTAATGTCATGCTCCGACCCAAGTTTACCTTTCTAAACCTGAGTTAGGACGTGCGGGACCCATCCTAAGAGAGATTTACTCGAAATCCCCCTTGAGAAGGGATAACCCTCTTTTTAAATCAAATTCAAACAGTCCAAACAGTACCCTGTCCTCACCGCCGGAGGTTATCCCGATTCTCGCATTTGGATCTCAAACCATTTATTTGGAGGACCTAGGATTTCTAATAATTATTGTGACTACACCTGAATCTCAGTCAGGCTGCCTACGTACCCTGTCCTCAGGGATCAAGCCACACGTAGCTCTTGTTTAAGTAACGCCCTAACCGGGCGAATCCCGCTTTTCTAATTATCGGTCGATCTATTAATACGGATAGCTTAAGCTCATCCTAATCCAGAGGTTAAACTCTCCGCTGAGATATCCACCGTCCAACTACCTATCGGGATTAACTCTAACATTTAACCAAACTCATAAACCGCAAACACACAAATAAATATAACAAACAAGCGTCCACGAAAAATAACCAATCCTTTAGGGGTAGTATTGTCAATTTAGCCTAAAGGGCAGTTTGATAATTATGCTCAGCCACCAGGGGCATTTCTAAAATTTCACCCTCTAAGGGCAGCCCTATAATTAACTAACACTAACATGGGCAATAATGTCTTTTTAACATCAGGGTAGTCCCGTAATTAAACATATTGACTCGATTCGGCTAAATGTCACACTAAACGACAACCAAAACCGACAAATTATTTATCCACGCGCTCGTATCGACGAGTACATGATTCTGAGACAACTCACTGCCCTAGAGGATGTCAGACGAGCCGTCACAGGCGGCTGCACGTGGGCCCCACGTGCCACCACCTTCAAACCGGTTAACTTCACCCAAAAACCACCTACAAGCAACCACAACAACCCTAGGAGGCCTATAGGAGCCCCACGTGCCACCACCTTCAAACCGGTTAACTTCACCCAAAAACCACCTACAAGCAACCACAACAACCCTAGGAGGCCTATAGGAGCAACCAGAACTCCTAAAACTGCCGGACGCGCCCACACGCGCAGCCACAGTCAGCGACGCGTGGGCGTCACGGGTCTCCATCAAAAACACAAAATTTTAAGAAGCTCAAAACATGAAAGTTGTAGATCACAGCAAGTGGAATAACTTTAATACCTGGGGTTTTGATCAACTCGGCCGAGAAGTGGCCTAAAATCGCCTCGAAAGGGTTGTCTCCTTCTCAACCGCTTCTGCCGCCGTGTTGAACTTTGACGCCACCGGAGATCCGCCTAGAACGTCTAGAACCTTTCTGGACTGGTTTCGTGCCTCGCTACCGCCCCACGCCGGAGAACCAGTCGGGTCGAGAACCGGGTCTCGACGCCGTACTATACAAGCTTGGAGGCGTTAATCCAGACTGAACTAGACCATGCCACCACCACAGGGAGGCTCGCACGGAGGAGAGGAAGAGATCCCGACCGGGCTCGACACAAAAGTCAGGTCGGGTCGGCTAGGTTCGGATCGAGTCAGTTCAAATTTTCGGATAGTGTGGGGAACGCGCGCGCGTGTGGAAAGAGAAAGGAAATGGGTTATTTCTCTTTTTGGAAACTCATCCTTTCTATTTATATACTTTCTAAAAACGGAAGTCCAACTTCCGTTGACCATTACTTCTTCACACGATATCCAATTCACACATGCCGCGTGTCCACAGACTCGTATCGTTGAGCACTCCAACTCTCGTGAAGGAAGTTTTCGGAGAAACTCGACATAGTAAAAAGTCAACCCTTGACCCCTCCAAATAAGTCGTTTCCACGCGTCCCTTAACTCCGAACACTTCGGCACTCTTCCCGAAGGAACGAATACATTCTAATACCACTAAAATTTCCAAATTTTACACTCATTAATACTTCGGGGAAATTGACAGCGCAGTTACAACCCTCTGTAACCCCCCTAATCTCGGTAAAAAGGTAAATTTGAGGACAGGGTGTTACATTTAATCATAGGTGATGAACCGATTATCGTTGTTACAGAACTTTGACATGACACAAGTTCCACGAACAATTCCATGTTGCTTAGGATGGTGTGGGTAGTTCCACTGTCTGCAAGACACTCAAGCTCCATACCTATAACATGAGGTAGAGACATAAGTAAATAGTCACACAATGACTATTTTCGAAAGATGTAAAGCAATGTGCAATCAGAAATTTTGTGAAATGTGACCTCTAATGCATTGTTGGTAGCTGAGTTCATGTTGCTCGACAGCTGGGCACATAGGAGTGCACAACACTCAGCAGCTGGTCGCACATATGTGCACAGCGCTCGGCTGCTGTGAGCACGCCCATGCACTGCTCACGATAGCTAGGCTCGCTACACCGACAGTTGGTCACACATAATGATGTGCGCCGATAGCTGGGCATAACACTCGGTAACGAGGCTAACGACGCACACCATTCGGTAGCTGGGCACATGCCAGTGCACAACACTCAGCGACAGCGTGCACGATGCTAGGCAGTAGGGTGCACGATGCTCCGCAGCTGCACGCCTGACAGTGCATAGCGCTTGGTAGCACAGTATCCCTCGACAACGCTCAACATCTACTGCACAACAATGTGCATGACACTTAGTAGCACTTGGTGGCCGTTGGAAACCAGTGCGCAATGATGTGCACAACGCTCGATAACCATCATGTCAGGACCCACCCCGGGTTAAACCCCTTTAACCCGAAGTAAATCCTGCGGGGACCACCTTAAGGGAACTTCTTACCGAAACCCCCTTGAAATGGCCAACCCTTCCTACAAAACTAGCTAAACCGGGTTAGTCAGAGCAATCTACAAAGATGATTACCCCAGAGAATTTCAAGCAGCAACGGAATGATCGACTATGCCTCGACTCTCGTACGCGCTCGACCTCTTCTCAAGAACCCTGCATCACTGGGCATTTAAAAACGAAAGGCCCAGGGGAGAAACATTGAAAAACTGTTAGAGTGAGTGGACGAAAATCAAATATAAAAAAACTCCATTTCCTTTAATGCTCTCCTAAAAATTTAATGATTTAAATAACATTTATGCATGCCCACAATTACTAAATTTCCACAAATGCATGATAAGAATAACAAGTAAAGAATACGGGAAGAGAAATGTTCACAAACATAATAAGTCTGACCTCTCAGACTAGGGTCGGAGCTAAGAGCTCTAGTTGCGCCCTCACGCTATGCTAGCTTATTAAAATAATACGGTCAACCCTTATAATATCAACCTGACCTCTCAGGCTTGTCTGTCCTCTCAGACCAGGGTCGGAGCTAAGAGCTCTAGAATATGTGATAACGGTCAACCCTTGTAATATCAACCTGACCTCTCAGGCTTGTCTGTCCTCTTAGACCAGGGTCGGAGCTAAGAGCTCTAGATAAAGTGGAAATGGTCAACCCTCATAGTGCACTACGTAATTTGCCTGACCTCTCAGGCTAGGGTCGGAGCTAAGAGCTCTAGTAGCGCCCTCACGCTACTCTAGCTAGCATATTTATTGGTCAACCCTTATAATATAAAATTCATAAAATAATTTACTCAAATTCTCTATCCAAATATATATCTCTTCCCAAAACAAATAAGTAAAACAAATCCTTGTCATATATGAATAAATCCAATTCCAAATAAAGTCTCGGGTTCAATTCCGTTCGGATGACGGGCCATCCCCGTCTATACCATTTTCCGAAAGAAATAGAAAATTGGAGTAAAAATGGTAAATACGTTCAATCATCAAAATCAATGCCTCAACATGATAAAAATCATCAACAGAGGTTCCCGCTAAACTTTATCCAGATAAAACATCCAAGAACCCGAGAAAATATAAATCTCGAAAACAATCATAAAAACCATGCAATTAAATCCATAATTAAAGCATGCGTTCATTTAAAATAATATGTCCACTCACAGTACTATTGCGACCTTCCCGCTCGGAAAGCTCCTCGAGCGAAACCCTCAAACTACCCGCGTAGTCGAGCCCGTCTCACGTCCGACCAGAGACTGTACAACAAATCATCATATTAGTCATTTACAGTGGACTTGGTCTTCTCCGAGTTTGACCAGGAAATCCTATTTGACCATGTGTTGACCAAGTTCCTTTCTTTTTAACAGCTTTTCAAACATTACACTTATTCCCGATTATCGACTCTTAACTCAATTTACCAGAAGTCCGACTCAGTTTCCAAACTTTCCTTTATCACTTTAACTTGACGTTAGGGTGTCACGTATTAGTTCGTTGAATTACTATGGACACCCAACGTGTCACATTAATCAGTACATTTAACCTTGAGTCGATTTACCGATTTAACATCTCATAAATGGAAACCTTCCAAAAAGGGAAAGTTTCCCAAAATGGAAAATTCCTACTTACGTCCAATTTTCCGTAATATCCCGATTACGATTCAACTGACACTTCTCGACTCAAAGCTTAATTAGAATTCGATTCCTACCTCTTCGGCATTCTGCCGGTTTACTGTAATCCCGAAGCAGTCACCGGATTCCGGCAACTTGCCGGAATCCTCTGCCGGATTCCGGTCAACTTGCCGGAATTTCGCCATAACCTCCTCGTTTACCAAGTTACGACAACATGCAGGAAAACAACAACATCAGTAGCAGATCAACAACCAAAGACAGCAACTAATCCAACACAGCAACACAAACTCACAATAGCTGAAAACCAGGAATCTGCCTCACCTCTGATCTTCACCAAAACTCCAACTCTGCTCAGCTGCCTCGCCATGCAGCCCTGCCACCTCCCTCTATATCTCTGCTCCACTACCTCGAGCACAGTAGCATCTCCTTGCTCAAACTCACTGCAGGTTTCTCCATAACCTCACCATCCGCCTCCAAGCTCTTCCCAAGCATACACCGGTGTCTACGACTCGCCAGAACACCTAGAATAGGTCGCCGAAGTTGTTAGACTCGAAACCCAGAAAACCCGAAACAGTAACAGTGAGTAATGAGGTTTCTGTTAAGGCTCCGATCGAATGATCAAGACTAAGGAAAAGGAAGAGGAAGAAGAGAGAAGACGAACCATACCTTCCACGCGCCGAACCGCCGCCTGGAACGCCGGAAATCCGGCGTTGACCGTCGAGCCAGTGGGGTTCAATCTCTCCTCTCAGTGGTTGTTTAGGGATTCTAAGGGTAGGGTTAGGTAGAGGAGGAAGAGAGGAGAATTCTGGAGGTGGTCCGCCGGCGCCAGGCGGAGTACAGTGGAGACGAAGGCGGAGCTCGGGGAGCTCGAGAAGAGAGTTGACCGAAGTGGGATTTTTGACTTCGGTCAAAAGTCTCACTTCTATTTATACTAAAACGGACGGCCGAGATTTAATCTGGAAAAGATCCAACGGTCAAGATCAAAAGAAGGTGAAAAGTAAAAGGTAAAAGGTAAACTGATTTACTGGAATGGTAATTTAAAAGTTACCGGAAACTTCGAAAATCCATAGAAAATAAACCGAAGCTCCGAAAAATAATCCGAAAATACCGGGAGACTCGTGACGACACGTACTACAACATCGAGTCATAAATTCAGGTATTTGGAGTACTTTTAAAAACTCGAAAATTAACTCGAGCGATAACTTATCGAATTACCGATCGCAATTAAAAGTCCTCGGTAACTCGTGAATCTCTGTGAAAGGTAACTTTTATTAACTTCAAAAGATTCGGGGTGTGACACATCAACAATTGGTGCACACAGGCGTGCACAATGCATAGTAGGCCAAAAACAATGCAACGCCCGACATCTAATATCTGTTGGAGAGACTTAGAGTGGCATTATTAGGTAATGTTTCTAAGGATCATGTCAATAATATACTTATCGAACATAGGAGACATGAACGTCAAAAAATAAACTTTATTCATGACGCTTGAATGGTTCTATACAAAAGTCTTGAAAAAAATATAAAATTGTTCAAACACAATCAAACTAACCATGAAATTCTCACAATGGCTTATTACAATGCTTGAAAAAAGAATAGAAGATAGAGACAAACACAAGCCTCAACGACATCAAAAGTCAGCGGCATTCAAATCGATTTATGAATCTCGAAAATCAGTAATCATGAAATTGGTGTTTATCCTTGCATCCACATTCTCCGTACAATGACTCTCTATAGACTCGATGTACTTCTTATATGTAGCCACAAAATGTGGAGGGGCTCGGCATTGTTGAATCTAGTGGTCAAAAGATCCACACCTGTGACATTGACTATGTTGAGCACTGACAAGCTTCACGTGTTTCTGAACAGGCTTGGGAGCTTCGCCCCTAAGCTTCGGGACGAGTGCATCAACCTCTCTCTTTCAAACTTTGGAGTGGTCTCTAGTGCCTCTAATCCTTTTTCGGGTGCCACGCCATGAGCTTGCCTCACGTGGACAAGGTTCAGGACAATCTCTTCCCTTGTTATTACGAACTTTCTCACTCTTGGCCATGTTATAGTTATTTTATGGAACCTTAAGTGTCCTAACATGTCTTACATTATTTCGATTCAAGAGCTTATGATCTTTTTCTTAGGTCAGCAGCTGAGTTATAAGGTCACTGAACGTCTTTGTCCTACCATTCTTATAACCAAGACGATAATGCTTCATCAGTAAGCTTGATGATCAAGGGAAAGTAAGCAACATTTTTTCAATGAGATCATCTTCAGACTTATGTACAACCTAAGTTGAGCACGCAGACCCAGCATGTCTTTATGGTACTTCTTCACGGTGGTGTAATCCAACAACCGCATATTATACCATTGTGCTTGTAGCTTCGGTAAAATAGCTACGTGGATATTACCAAACTGATCCATCAAAGTATCCTAGAGCTCATGTGGTTCATCAACTTCCTAATACTATCACCTTAATGTAGGGTTAAAATGTCTACGCATGAACATCAAAGCCTTAGATTTTATCTTTAGGGTAGGCTGAGGTTCATTTTCTGTTGGAGGAACAATGACACTTGTGTAATCTTTGCCAATGAAAGTCTGCTAGACATCCAACACCCACTGATGCTAATATTTACCCTGGGCATCAAAGGATATCAAACTCCACGAGAGCTTTCAATAAGGCTCTGCATATAAAAACAGTCAAGCGGTTAGTTTCAAGACTAGGTGGTTGCGATGCTTAAATATAGGTTAACGTTGATACAACATAACACAGATTGACACAAGAAATCCTTTAATAGCATAAAAATAACCCAACGTTGGATACTACACAAAACGAACCTAAGGAACGGTAACTAATGCACGGAGCTCGGCAGCAGCGCTCGGTGCTCGGCAACTGCGTGGCAGTAGCACCCGTGCACAACGGTGTTGACAGCCATGAGCACACATCGTTCCAGATTTTTCAAAAAAAAAAACAATATGCAAAAACACCGACCCAAGCATAGAAGGGCGATGAAGTAGCTAGGGAGGAAAAGACTTTATCCACCTAGAGGTTATTTGAACAAGTTGAGGGTTTTCAAAACCATACCTGTTGAATTAAGCTTCACAACCTTGTTAAAGAACTCGACAAAAACCGAAAAACCAGCGGCAACAAGGGTGCGTGGTAGCAGGTGTAGCGGCGACATGAGCGGCCAAGAAGAAGAGGTGTTGCCGATTAGGGTTTTTTTTTTATTTGGGGTTTTTGAAAAAAATGGGTTGACTTTCTTAACTCTAGGGTTAGAGTTCGTGCTCTGATAACATGTTTGAGTGAAACTGAATTGTTATGTTCATTCATCAATAAGAGCCCTTTATATAGGAACTTACATGTCACATATTGGACCAAGTTTATATAGTTATCCTATTACAAACTAGGAACATAAAACCTATATATATATATCAGCATAAACCTAAGACACACACATGCCAATTATCCTAAAACATCTTTGCATTTTTAGATTGTCGAATATAAATTTTGTCAATATGTACTAGAAACGAGCACACATATGTGCAAACTTAATTTATTTTAAGTTTAACTACCGGATACAACTTAAAATTAAATTCAACTTAAGTAACAAATTATGATACGAGTCTTTTATTTATTCCTTTAATATTTACATTTGGATTCATCACAGTTAAACCTCTAAGTTGTTTTAAGAAATTTTCTCAGGGAAGGATCACAGTGAGGAGATATCTCCTCGAAAGACTTAAGGAGAGATATTCCAGAAGAATGATCCTAGTGAGGACGGATTTTCCAAGGGTGATTCAAGTGGGAAATGAGCAAGGATAAATACCGTTAATCGAGGTTGACTCAGGTGAAGAGAAATTTCAAGAGGGTGATGATTCTTAAGAAAAATAACGCGCGTACTAAAAACACAAGAACACAAACCCTTTCATTTTTTTGGGGTCGGACAAGATTCCGATTATATATTATTATTATTATTATTGATATTATTTAGGGAATATATCGAGGGGGACATAGAGCCTAAACATCGTGACATAAAACAATCACCTCAACAAGAACATCCAGAATAATATCAGGAGTCTCATCAAGTCAAAACTCATCTAAAAGCGATGATCTAGCAAGGTATGCGAGACGATTCGCAACACCATTTGCTTCACAAACAATAGGCCTAAAGATAGCAACATCAAAATCCTCTAAGTAGTGACGACAGTCAATTAAAATGTTGCTAACCTCAGTCACGTTTCCATCCTCTATAGCTAAAGCTTTCATTAGTACCTCATTGTCACTTTCAATCTCTATTTGTCTCCATCCTTCATGAATTGCAATAAGTAAACCTGCTCGCACAGCTTCAGCCTCCATGTGTAGGGCCGAATTTGCATATGGAATATGCTTGCATAGTGTAGCCATGCATCTCCTAGTCTCATCCCGAACCACCACACCAATACCTCCTGCCATCGAACCATCCACAAAAGCCCCATCTATATTCACCTTAAGTCTCCCTCTTGGGAGGCAACTCCACTTCATTCTCGGTCTCTTTGTTTTCATTCTTGGCCTTGCATAAGCCGTAAGTCTATATTCACCTTAAGTCTCCCTCTTAGGGGGCAACTCCACTTCATTCTCGATCTCTTTGTTTTCATTCTTGGCCTTGCATGAAATTCCTCCAGTAAATGGAGTGCCCAAGCTGAGATGTTTACAGGGTCAACATGACCACCATGCCATATCACTTTATTTCTTTCAAGCCACACCGCCCAAAAGGACATGAAAAATACCTTTAGCTGCTGTGTAGTTAGTTTATCCATAACTAGAAAGACCCAGTCACTCAAATTTGAGCCCGAGAACTCCTAAATCTTCAATCGAAGAGGGTTATGCATCCAGAAAATACACGTTATGGTGCACTCCTTAAACAGGTGCAACCCGCATTCCAATCCATCCCCACAGAAAACACAACTTGTGTATTGGATATAAATCTTACGTGATAAAGCTGCTCGAGTTGGGACTACTTCCCTACACACAACTTCCATACGAAGCTCTTAACTTTTGATGGAACTTTGGTCTTCCACAGTTTGTTCCAGTACAGAGCTAGGCCTCTCCCTGAACTACCAGCTAATGGCTCCCCCTGAAGCACCTTTGCATATGTTCTAGCTACATGATAACCAGACTTGACACTATACCTCCCAAACTTATCAAAGTGCCAAATGATTCTATCCTCCAATCGTCTCATACTCAACGGTATTCTCATAATAATGGATGCTTCTTCAGATGTAAATAACTCCATAATAACATCTTCAATCCACTCCATAGTCTCTTCATCTATTAAATCACACACCCTCCATTATGTAGTACCCTCCATAGGACTTGAGTAAGGCTTGAACTGGTAAGGTAGACAGAGCCAAGGATCACTCCATACCTTCACATGACTTCCATTTCCTATTTGGAACCATATTCCCTTGGTTAGGACCTCATCTCTTCCCACTAATATACTCCTCCAAGCATAAGAAGGATCACCTCCAAGAGAAGCATGCATAAAGTCAGTGTGTGAGAAGTATTTCGCCTTCAACAACTTTGTAACTAAAGCCTCCGGCCGCTAAAGTAATCTCCATCCCTGCATGGTAAGGAGAGCTCTATTAAAGCGAATCATATGCTGGAATCTCATCCCTCCTTCGGACTTCGGCCTACATAACCGATCCCATGAGAGCCAATGGATTTTCCTCTCCTCTCCCTTATCTTCCCACCAGAACCTTGCTAGAGAAGTATGCATGGCATTGCATAGATTCTTTGGTAACTCAAAACAGCTCATTACGTAATTGGGGATGGACTGCAGCACAGCTTTTATTAAAATTTCCTTCCCCACTACGCTAAGCATCTTATCTCTCCAACACTTCTTACGCTTGTCAATCTTGTCCTTTACATAACGAAAGGCTTCATCCTTCGAGTAGCTTATCTCAGTAGGGAGACCAAGATATTTATCATGTTTCACCACTCTTAAAACCCCCAGTTGTGCAGCTAACTCAATCTGCCTGTCAACATGTATATTCCGGCTAAAAGAAACATGACTTTTTTGGAAATTAACTTGTTGGCCTGAGGCAGCCTCACAGGTTTGTAGCAACTTTTTCACAACCCTGCATGCATCCTCATCTGCCTTGAAGAAAATAAATGAGTCATCAGCAAAAACCAAATGGCTGATCGTTGGCGCATTTGTACATATAGTAACACCGTGCAGTAGCTCATCCTCCTCTCCGCCTTCTGTAAAAGTTTTGAGAGAGCTTCTGCACAGATCAAAAATAAATATGGTGATATTGAATCCCCTTGTCTCAATCCACAAGATGGCACTACCCTTCCTCTAGCTTCTTCATTGATAAAAAAGGAGTAAGTGACCGTGCTAATGCAATGCAAGACCATCCGAATCCATATCTGTCCAAACCCCATTCTTCTCATAACCCCCTCAAGAAAGTTTCATTCTACTCTATCATAAGCTTTTGCCATGTCAAGTTTGAGAGCACAAAAACCATCCCCTCCTCCTCTTAATCTCTTTAGATAATGAGAAACCTCAAACGCCATCTGGGAGTTATCCATGATGAGCCTTCCCGGGACAAAGTCACTTTGACAAGGGGAGATTAGGGTGTCAAGTAAAGGCTTTAATCTGTTTGCCAACACTTTAGACCTTATTTTATAGAGGACATTACACAAACTTATCGGTCGCAATTGACTTACCACTTTCGACGTCTTTACTTTCGGTATGAAAGTGACATGAGTAACATTTATCTTCTTCAGATACTCTTCTTCTTTTAGAAACGCCCTCATTATGTTTACCACATCCCTACTAACAACTGACCAGAACTTTTGATAAAAACAAAAGGTAAAACCATCTGGTCCCGATGTTTTTGTAGGTTTCATTTGGTTAAGAGCTCTCCATACCTCCTCCTCTGAAAGATCTCCTTCAAGCAATTCGTTCATCTGCTGAGTGAGTCCTTGAAAAAAGGGCAGAAACCTTTTCCATTGAATGAGGATTGGAGGACGTAAACAAGTCCCTATAATACCGTGAAACAATTTGCTCAATTTCCTCGTCATCCTCCCTCTAAACACCATTTATATCCCTCAAACCCTTGATTGTATTCTTCTTTTTCCTATTCGAAGCACTTTGGTGAAAAAACTGTGTATTCATGTCCCCTTCCGTAAGGCACAACACCCTGGATCTCTACTTCCAGAATACTTCTTCTCTTCTCAGTAACTCCTGTAGCCGAGATTGTAACTCCAATCGAGCAGGACTGGGGGTAGCCGAGAAAGAACGATCGTAAAAGACAGCAAGTTTGGACTGAGTATCTTCTATTTCTTTCTTTAAACTCCCAAACTTAGTTTTACTCAAACCAATCAGGGTCTCTCTTGTATTATCTATTTTCTTGAAAATACTATCAAAAGGATTTGGTACAGTTGCACTCTCCTAACTAGCCTCAATCATTGTTGAACACCACGTCTTTTAACCAAAAAACCTCAAAACGAAAACTTTTTTTTACGTCTTCTCCTTTTCTTCCTATTTTTTCTGAACTTCCAAGAGGATTGGAAGATGATCAAACTCATTTGGGTTGAGATGAATAACCCTGAAACAGGGAGACATTGTACGCCAACTAGAACTCACCACAAAACGATCAAGTCGTTCTTTTACCTCTATACCATGTCTATTTCTCCTTCATGTAAAGCAAGGTCCATGTAAGTGCATGTCTGTTAAAGAACAATCTCACAATGATTCGTTAAAATCAATTTCCCGTCTTGAGGCACCCTCCTTAACACAAACCCTCTCATAACACAACACAAAGTCGATAAATATCTCCTATGAAAATGTTCCAGGAAAAAGTTCTCAAAAGAGCAAAAAGATAAAATTGGCGCAATCGTACTAAGCATGACCACAAATTTATGTTTGTAAAACGCTATTGGTGTGGACTGTTCTATGTTTAATTATTCATCGTAGCATAACAAAGAGAGTGAGAAAGCGAGAGGAGTGACCGAGAAAGAGCATCTAATTCTTTGTGAAAAGACATCCTATTTGTTTTGTTGTCAATTTGATTGTTTTGTTGTCAATTGTGGTCGCAGAAAATTGTGGTCACAGAAAACCCACAACGAGCACACTGACTAACCTCGATTAAGCGATATATATATATATATATATATATATATATATATATATTTGTAAAGAAATTAAAGTAAAGCAGGAATATTTTTCCCAAATGCCATTGTCACACACAGTAAAAAGTATAGAATCTTTGGTGGCTCAGCTTGCACCGTCAAGGGTGAGTCTTTCTCTCACTTTCTCTCTTGAAATGATTGTTTAAAGCTTCTTTTCTACATGGTCAGTTATTCTCTTGTTCCATGTTGCATGCTACTTTTTCTGCACTTCACTTTCCACTTGTGTGTCTGCATCTTTTGTTATTCACTTGCTTAGTGGAGTAGTGTTTCTCTGTCCAGATTGTTCTGCTTTTTTTGTGAGAACGGAAGATGGGTTGAATATGCGGAACTTTGATGGATTTTGCACTGTAGATTGACTATTCTCAAGATTCTGGGTTTTCTGGATTGCTATATGACTGGAGTCTAGAGGTAATTATTTGCATGTTTGATGCAATTTATTATTTTCTTTTTCAGATTTAGTTTCTGGGTAAATCCAAAGTATGTAGTTTGGTATGTTACTGCTGTTTGTTCTAATCAGTGTTTGAGTGTAAGATCTTAGTAGTTGTGTCTGTTTCTTTATTGAAAGAAGAGCTAAAGGACTATCCTAGTGAAGTTTCTTTGTTTCTGAAATTGATCTGCTTTTGTGTGAGTTTATAGACTTGTAGAACAAAATCTTTGTCAGTATAATCTGTGCAACTTAGTGAGTTTATGTTGAGATATCGAGTATTATTGCGTTTATGTGATGTCGTTATAATTAGAAATGGCATTTCTTTGTAGAAGTTGTAGACTGGAGGAATCAACATCATTTTCTTTCAACTCCAAGTAAACAGGAAGTTAGTGATTCGTCATACCAATGGTTTCAAGATCTTATTCCAACTTACTTGACCTCACTTCTGGTGATTCCCTCACTTTTGGCCGTGAGAAGAAGAGGTTCCCACGAGTGGCTACTGTTACAGGAGTTCTGTCTGAGCTGGATGATGATACTGGTAACAATAGTGTAGGCTCTGATGCTCCGTCCATTGCTCAGGACAGGATGATCATAATAGGGAATCAGCTTCCACTTCGTGCACATCGAAGCGATGATGGGGAATGGTGCTTTAGCTGGGATGAGGATTCACTACTCTTGCAGCTCAAAGATGGTCTTGGAGACGATGTTGAAGTTCTCTATATTGGTTGTCTAAAAGAAGAAATCGACCCAAGTGAGCAAGATGATGTAGCCCAAACTTTGCTGGATAGTTTCAGATGTGTCCCTGCATTTCTACCTCCGGACCTTTTCAGTAAATTTTATCATGGTTTCTGTAAGCAGCATTTGTGGCCTTTGTTTCATTACATGCTTCCTCTATCACCAGATCTTGGTGGAAGGTTTGATCGATCTCTCTGGCAAGCTTATGTTTCTGTGAACAAGATATTTGCGGACAAAGTGATGGAAGTGATTAGCCCTGATGAAGATTTTGTCTGGGTTCATGACTACCATCTGATGGTCTTGCCAACATTCTTGAGGAAGAGATTTAATAGGTTGAGGCTTGGTTTCTTTCTCCACAGTCCATTCCCTTCGTCTGAGATATACAGGACACTTCCTGTAAGGGATGAGCTTCTAAGAGCGCTTCTAAATTCTGACCTCATTGGCTTTCATACTTTTGATTATGCCAGGCACTTCCTTTCTTGTTGTAGTAGAATGCTTGGCCTCTCATATCAATCGAAGCGGGGTTACATTGGGCTCGAGTATTATGGCCGCACAGTAAGCATTAAGATTCTTCCTGTTGGGATACATATAGGCCAGCTTCAATCTGTGCTCAATCTTCCAGAGACTGAAACTAAGGTTGTTGAGCTGCGAGATCAATTTAAGGGGAAAACTGTTTTGCTTGGGGTTGATGACATGGACATCTTTAAAGGAATTAGCTTGAAACTTTTGGCTATGGAGCAATTGCTATTACAACATCCTGATAAGAGGGGTAAAGTTGTTCTTATTCAAATTGCTAACCCAGCAAGGGGCCGGGGGAAAGATGTCCTGGAGGTCCAGTTAGAAACTGATGCCACAGTGAAGAGGATCAATGAGACATTTGGGAAGCAAGGATATAGTCCAGTGGTCTTGATCGATACCCCACTTCAGTTTTATGAGAGAATTGCTTATTATGTTATTGCAGAGTGTTGTCTTGTTACAGCAGTGAGGGATGGGATGAATCTTATACCCTATGAGTACATTATATGCCGCCAGGGAAATGAAAAGCTGAATGAGACTTTAGGACTAAACCTAACAACCCCAAAGAAAAGCATGCTTGTTGTTTCTGAGTTTATTGGGTGTTCCCCATCATTAAGTGGAGCAATTCGAGTTAACCCATGGAACATTGATGCTGTAGCTGAAGCTATGGATTCTGCTCTTATAATCCCAGAAGGAGAAAAGCAATTGCGGCACGAGAAGCATTATAGGTATGTTAGTACACATGATGTTGCTTATTGGGCACGTAGCTTCTTGCAGGATCTTGAAAGGGCATGTAAGGATCATATGAGGAGGAGATGCTGGGGAATTGGTTTTGGTTTAGGATTCAGGGTAATTGCTTTGGATCCAAATTTCAGAAAGCTTTCAGTTGAGCATATTGTTTCAGCTTACAAGAGGACAAAATGGCGAGCAATTCTCTTGGATTATGATGGTGCTATGATGCTGCCCGGTTCAATTATTACCACACCTAATACAGAGGTTATTGGAATCTTGAAAAATCTGTGTAATGATCCAAGGAATGTTGTATTTCTTGTTAGTGGGAAAGAGAGGAAAACTTTAACCGAATGGTTTTCATCTTGTGAGAAGCTTGGGATTGCAGCAGAGCATGGTTATTTTGTGAGGTATATGCCTTTTTGTTATTGTGGCTTTTGTTTGTCATTGTCATAACCATCCATTAATCACATTTTTAGAGTTGGAAGGGTTTGATAAAAAAACAGAGATAAACAATATAATATATTTCATTTGTTGATTTAGCTTACATATATGATCCTTTTATTTATGTTCTGGGGTCTTTGGACTCATTGTTAATTTCTGATGCTGTTCCAAACACTTGTGCATGTAATCTTGAGCGGTGTCTCTTTCGTTCTTGGTTTTTCTTTCTTTCTGTTTGTATTTTTTTATCAATGGTAATCAACTGACACAAGGAAGAGAAGAAGAAGGGCATAAGCTATAGACTTTATGCTCTCCATAATTATTACTAATTTAAGAAGATATCTTGTTTTCCCTGTATGAAAGCCCTGGAACTTCCTTTCTTTAAAAAATCATTGAAGATTGTTCTCTTGGATCTGCCCACTTTAGTTTTCAGTAGTGATGGTGAAAGCTTATTCTTTGTAGTAGTATGAATAACAGATGAGCTGTGACAGCTTGTGCTGGCAGTTAAAGATGGACTAATATATAGTAAACAAGAGTCATACATAACATAGAAGGGTGTAAAAGAGCTACAAAATTAGGATATCTGGAACTGGAACAGTCTCCTACCAGGACAATTCAATCTATGTGATATCTGGCAGCCCTTGGAATGAAAACATGAAAAGTCCCAGTAGATGTTATACCGGACAAAACTAGATTTCCCAATGGTACAAAGTCAAGACTATGTAGCCAAATCATACTGATCATGTCACAATGCTAAGTTCGTTTGTTCAGGTTGCCATATTTTCTATTCTCAATTAATGACATTTGTTGCCTTGAATGCTCAAAATGTTCAGTGTTGATATAATGTATTGGTACGCTCCTGAGTGACTAAGTCATAGCTCACACTAAATGGTAGTCCTTGTTGTATCAGTGCTGGTTTGAGGTTGTTAGTTTTTGCTAAACAATATCTAGAGTGGAATGCTGTTTAATGAGGCTTGACACAGAGGATAGACCCAATCACCTTAGTCTTGTTAACTTTTCTCTACTGTGGTACTTTTTATTTGCATTAATAACTTAAGGGAATGAAGAAAGAGGTAGAACTACATTCTCTAGAATTAGTCATTATCAGCTCCACTACTGTAATCAGTGTAAGGTAATATCTAGTTCTAAAAGGGAAACATATCTGAACATTCCATTATTTGTTGGGATTGGCTTCTTTGTACTGACTGTTGAGTTCTGTTCTGTTTTGTTTTTGTTTTTTGGTTTCAGGTCAAATCATAGCACCGATTGGGAAACATGCTTCTCTGTTCCAGATTTTGATTGGAAACAGATTGCTGAACCAGTAATGCAGTTATATACCGAAACAACTGATGGTTCTAACATAGAGGCCAAAGAAAGTGCTCTAGTTTGGAATTACCAGTATGCAGATCCAGATTTTGGCTTCTGTCAGGCTAAGGAGCTTCTGGATCATCTGGAAAGTGTTCTTGCCAATGAGCCAGTTTCTGTCAAAAGTGGCCAGCATATTGTAGAAGTTAAACCTCAGGTTAGTGGCTCTTTTTCTCCTGTCAGTTTACATCGTTCTTGCCATCCATTTTGAAGATGTTGTCTTCTTTAGTATTTAGCATGTTCTAAGTAGTCCACAAATTGGTTGGACTGAAACAATATAAAATATTAAAAGAAGCCATGATTGCTCTCACTTTTAAGGAGGATGAAAATTCTCAAATCAATAGACAATTTTGGAGTATTCTCATCCTAAAGGAATTCCCAAGGCTAGGGGAGATGACTCATGACTGTGTTCTTTTACGGGACCTGCAATAACTGTAAGATTGTGAGAATGAAGAATTTTCTCTAATTATTTTGTCATGATTAATAAATCGAGTAGGTAAACTAATATCCTTGAAATCCGGTTTACAAGGAAAGCCAATATCAATGATGAGTTGATTGCGTTCTACCCATGGATTTAACAAACCAATCAAATTGGTGAGTTGATGAAGTAACCTTAGGCAGTTGAGTTTGTAGATGTCCAGAGGATTCAAATGATAATAACTAATAAACATGGCCTGAAGAAGGTAGGAGTTATATAGCGTTGTATTGGACTGCTGAGGTGGTGGAACACATGCCTGGTCTTTATATTTTTCCGCAAGAGCATCATTTGTCAGTCTCACTGAATTGAATGTTTTGTAAGAGATACTTCTAACATCTATCAGTACAGTTCAAAAAAATTTATTTTATGTATAAAGGAGTTCGTATAACTATCTGTAATCTTGCAGTCACTAGCTATATTTATGTGGAAGCATTAAACAATGATGCAAATTCTTCTTTGTGGTTGAACCATATATATCATTTTGTACACCGAGATGCACACTCCAATTATATAAGATTTGTTTGTTTGTCTGATCCTCAGGGTGTGCACAAGGGCCTTGTGGCAGAACGCCTTCTCTTAACAATGAAACAGAAGGCGATGCTCCCAGACTTCGTTCTCTGCATTGGAGATGACAGGTCCGATGAAGATATGTTTGAAGTGATAATGAGTGCAAGGGACTCTCTCTCTCCTGTGTCTGAAGTGTTTGCATGTACTGTTGGTCGGAAGCCCAGCAAGGCCAAGTACTTCTTGGAGGACACAACCGAGATTGCAAGAATGTTACAGGTCCTTGCCAATGCTTCAGAGCAGGCAGCTAGAAGTGCCGCACAACCTTCTCAGCGAGTGGTAATTGTAGACAGTAAATAGATTATTCATTGTCTCTCCCTCGCTGCAAAAACCTCCAACATGCATTGGGTTCTCAGATAGATATTCATATGGTTGTCAGTTTGGAGTCTTGGGTGGGTTGAGACCGATGGTTTGGAAGTGTTGGTTTTTCTTGCCCATCAGATATAAATAATTCTTGTGCTAAGTTGTTGGAAAGCTTATGGTAATGAGAGTAGCTACATTGTAACGGTTGATGCCGGTATTGACAGGGTATGTGTGTGATTTTCCATTTGTGATTTGGTATTGATGTAGGTTATACATGCTATCAGCTTCTTTACCAATCAAGTGTTCCAAGTAGTTCTTAATTTCATAATCCGTGTCTCTGCAAGGATACTAGAATGGGTTGCAATTTCTGACTTTCTCTTTCAACGCTTTGCGTGTCTTGACAATCCGTGTCTGCCGACGAATAAAACGTCAACCTCCTTCAGGACACTAGTTTGAAATAAGCTGGTCATTTAAGCTGCAAAGGTTGCAAGATTTTATAGCAAGGGAGGTTTGTGATACATCTGAAGTGACTGCTGGAAATGTTAATTTGGACGACATATTGATAAAGTAGTCTGGGTTCAATTCTTAAATCAATTGGTAATGAAGAGAGTAGTCAAAACCCTTATAAGCCCACAGACAATGTCATATTTTCCTGATATGAGATAGATATCACAACAAGTCCCCGCACGTGTGACGACCCTTCAAGTCTAACACATGGACAACATTAGGGATGACGTGGAGTGCGTTTGGCCTGTAACGCTAACACACGTGGATGTGGGTAACCCGCTCTTATATCATGATAAAGTAGTATGAGGTTCAACTCCAAAACCAATTGGCAATAGAGAGAGTAGCCTAAATCCTTATAAGACCACAGACAAGACCCCATTTTCCTGATATGAGATAGATATCTCAACACATATGAAGGAAGATAGTTCTTGGTTATGGTTTTTCTTTAAGGTCTCGCTGAATTGTTCTTCCCAGCCTTTAGTCTTTGATTATCCAAACATTTCCATAATTTCTCTTCAGATTAATTTATTGGCATGAGAGAAGATTAAAAAGTTCCATTGTCTCTAAAAGTTAGTTCGTAGACAGTAGAGGTGAGTTAGGTGGTGACAGAAGCTGTTGATTGGCGGCAGTGGTTCAACATCTTTGCAGTATTGCATGGCAAAGGACATTCATCTTCTCCTTGAAGAATTAAGGTGTTCCTTACAATTCTCCTGTCCCTGCTGCTACTGGATACTTTGGAAATTGGAATTAAAAGGCAGGTATATTCGAGTATCTTCTACTTTACAAAGTAGCAAAACATATGCAGCCGTTTTGCTTAATATTTATGGAGCTTAAGCCCCGAACCTTGATGAGAATTATCAATTGTGATAGAAAAAATTAAAAAAAAAGAGGAAGAACAACAACAAAACGAAATTATAAACTCCATTATCAACTTGAGAATTGATTTGCCTCGGCTGCGTATCAATGCAACCATGTTATGCCAAGCGACATAATGGAGCAACCATCCCTCTAAGGTACATATAATATAAATACATATACACTACATAGTTTTGGAGATTTGACTTATACAAATACATGTGTAAATACTGTATGTAATATTTACAACTTTTACTTTCCAAAAAATTAAGAAGAAAGAAGAATAAGAGAGAGAATGGAAACTAGCTCTGAGGATTATGTATATGAAGAACTTATCAGTACCCCAGCCCGGCTTCATGCACTAGTTATGACAGAGAATGGAACGGCAGGCCTTCAGGGTAATGAAGGTATAGGCAAGAAGGGCTACAGAAACCAAGGAAATGACTTGAACTGGGACAAGTGTGGCCTATGGATCACCATTGTATCGATAGTGTTCCAACTTAACCACCTTTAAGGTGTTGGGTTTTAATCACAAAAGGCCTCGGTACAATTAGATACAATTCATCCACTTATAAGTTATATTTTATTTGTCCCTTTTCTGATATGAGATCTTTCCTCTCTAACACTCTCCCTCACGTGCAACCTAACTTTTTTTTTTAGGTTGACACGTGAAATTCATTCAGTCCAATTCCCACATCGGAAATCGGTACATTCATGCGGTCCAATTCCCATTTTGGAAATTGGGGTATGCGATCCAAGACCCACTGTAGGCACTTGGTATGGTATGGGCCAATCAGAATTTTTCCGACGGCAATTTGATTCGATGAACCCAAATTTGAGCTAATTATGATGGGAGACTTTCCCCCGTTACGTTGGGAGAAGTAATTGAAGAGAGACCCGCTCTGATACCAACTTGAACTGAGACAAGTGTGGCCCATGGATCACCATTGTACCGATATTGTCCCAACTTAACCACCTTTAAGGTGTTGGGTTTTAATCACAAAAGGCCTCGGTACAATTGGATACAATTTATCCACTTATAAGTTATATTTTATTTGTCCCTTTTCTGATGTGGGATCTTTCCTCTCCAACAAAATGAATTCCTATCTCTGATACAGTTTGACTGCATGTATCACACTGTAATATCTCCGGTTGATGCGGATGATCATGCAATTTTAATTCTGTAAACGGAAACATGACAATCTGGTGATGAATCCAATCCCGCTGCAGGAAGTTCTTGTCGTAGTGAGATCGTATACGCTCCCAGTTGGTGATGAATGTCTTAATATGCTGGCAAAGACAACCGCAACCAGGGACGAAAGACAGAAAGGAATCCACCAATATTGACAGGAGAGGTATCTGTGGTTTGAAACAGCCAGAAAAATTATTGCCTGGAAGATTATGTAGTTGCCGACCAGCTTCAACGTTGTGGCTTCAAAATATCTTGTTTTCTCTTGCTTCTTGCCTATAGAGTCCAATTTCTTCTGTGTCATCTCCAAATCCTCTAGGGCAGAACGAGTCATTTCTAGATCTGCTAATTAAATGAAAATTGGAATTCAATTGAAACCTGCTGTCTAAGCTGTTCGAAACGAACATATATTTGGTGTTCATCAAAATATGTCAGAAGTCACTGATCGATAATGTTGTCCAACGTACTTTCTGTGTGTCTTCCAGTGGGAAGCTGCAATGAGCTTTCCAACTTTTGTGTTGTTCGGGCGTGAAAATGGATTTCTCGAACAACCAGTCTTGGAGTGTGACAGTATTTTTTATGGTAGGTACAACCTTGTTTTGTGTGCTTGTTTGCCTTCTGACTTATCCTCAAACGACTGACGTACGGACGCTGGTCAGGCCGGCACTCAAGTTCTTCATAGACCTAGCTGAGGAGCAACTATGATTTTCTCCTCTTCACGTTGGTTAGGCGGCACTCAGGTTCTTCAAAAAATCCCCGGCAACGGCGCAAAAAATTGTTACGGCTAAAATAGTCTCACAATTTAACCTTGCAAAAGATTGTCAATTGTAGTATAATGAAGCAGAGATCATTCGATGCCCCGAATTGTGGGTATTTAATCTTGCACAAAGAAAACAATGTCACAAAAATGTCTGCTGTTCCTATCTAACAGCAGACGAAAACAAACCTAACTACCTAAGCTACATGACTCAGAAAATTATGAAATTTAATAGACCTATACTAGACACACATAAGAATACACACACAAAATTTGAGATTATTTAGAGTTGATTTACTATATTAAATAAATTACGAAAAACAGGAAACAGAAGAAAAGAAAACTAGAATGATTCTAAGTTGAAAAATATAATAAAGATGAGGTTAGGGATTTCGAAAATTCACCACCGAATATGCTACAAAACAATGTATCATAACTAAGATTTCAATTACCAAGTCATGAAAAGGTTCAATCAAGAATAAACAGTGAACGCACTGCGTAAATTCTTATTACTTCCCTTAAATACTTAAAGCAAGATGATGCACCGTTACCAAAGCCTTTAGAATAATAGATCAAGGTATAGGACGTCTATCCTATCAACGTATTATCTTAAGCATTAAGAAGATCTTTGGAAGTTTGATTGAACAAGTATGCAAAACGAGTGTGGAGCGCCTACCTAGCATGCAAGTCTATGTATTTGGTTTCACCTATTGTCCTATAGGTTTTACTACTTTGAACTAAGTCGTATTAACCGTTTAGGAGATTAAACAACCTAATTTTAGCCCCAATTACAAGTTCATAATATTTTATGTTGGCCAAACATGAACATAAACAAGCAAAAGTTCTCTATAAAACAAAACCAAATAGACGAATCATAGCTAAGCAATTATGAAATCAAGGTTGTGAAACAAGGTTTATTGCATAATTCGGGGCTTTAAACTTCCACCCCTAACAAATGAAAACTAGCCACACATAGAAGTCATACAAAACAAATAAAAATCCAAAAGATTACAAGGGAGAAAGAAAGAACTGTGGATGAAGATAGAATTGTTGATGATCTTGGCGGCTTTCTCCTTGATGATCTCTTGTGTTACAATGTCTCTTGGATGATAATATGTAGTAGAAGGCTTAGAGGTCGTTCAAAAGAAGAAGTCGAATTGATGCTACGGTTTAGTTTTTATAGCCTCCAAGTCTTCACAACTTCCTTTTCAGACTATGTTTCCTTCTTTAACTAGGATCAATATTTGAGCTTCTCGTTGGACATGTTCCACAAACCAACTGGGCTTGGGTCTTGGGCACATAATAATACTGATATCACTATTAAAAATAATGCAAGAAACCCCAAGAAATCTTCTTGAAATCTAGCCAAAAACTGCCTCAAACTTGACTGCTGCACAGCTTTTCCAGAATGGCTGATTTTATATCTAACTTTGGAGCTTCATAACTTCTAGATACCTTCCTATTTTTGGATGATTCTTGATTCTAAACTGCAATACTCAATCATATCTTGAACTTTTTTGAAGACAAATTCCAGAGAAAATGTCATCCTAGTGCCTGAAAAATGCCTTGAAAACTGAAGAAAATAAGTAAAATGCAGTTTTCAGCTTTTTGTATTTGCAGCTTCTGTTTTAGTGAAGTGGTTTCATTGAGTTTCTTTGATATTTTAGACCATATGAATGATCAAACTTCATCCTTCACATCTATATTTCATATTGGAAGCCTTGCTTGCATCATTTGAGCTCATATTTGCATTATCTTTCTTCGCGAAGTACCTAAGAAAATAACAAAGTTAAAGCTGACTTTTTAAAGAAAAATAGTCAAGTAAGTGCAAAGGTTAAACTCTAAAATCATCGAATTTTATGCTCATATCAGTTTTCCAACGTACTTTCTCTGTGTCTTCCAGTGGGAAACTACAATGAGCTTTCCAACTTCTGTTTTGTTCGGGCGCGAAATGGATTTCTCGAACAGTCAGTCTTGGAGTGTGCCAGTATCTTTTATGGCAGGTACAACATTGTTCTGTGTGCTTGTTTGCCTTCTGACTTCTCCTCAAACGACTGACATACGGACGCTGGTCAAGCTGACACTCAGGTTCTTCACAGACCTAGCTGAGGAGCAACTAGGATTTTTCTCCTCTTCACGCGAAGCAGGCGTTTCTTACTCAAGCCGGTGTGGTTGAGCAGAGCTATAAATCAAGATTGTGGTATGTTCGCCAAAGGGTTCTCTGACAAACTTAGGATATTTGCTAGAGTTATTCACTCTACCAATGGTTTTATGAGTATTCGCCTACGGATAGGTTTTTATGAAGTGGGGGTGGACTGTTCGCTCACAGATGAGGCTTGGTGAGGTAGAAGCAGAAACTGCCGACTGGTCGGACTTTTGTGATGTAGAAGCGGGGAATGCCTACAGATAGGGTTTTGGTGGAATAAAAATACCCAATGAATCTTTTTGGTAGAGGTGCTCTGAGAGATGATTGTTTTGCAGGATGGAAAGGTTTGTTTGTATGTTGATTGCGGTCTTTGAATCATACACCTTGGCCCCTTAATATATTGAATAACTAGGGTTCATTCCTTGCGGATCAATGCATATCAAATCTCTTGATAAAAATAGGAAGGAATCTTTTCTGGAAGATCACAAAAAATATTCTGAAGCAAACCATGAATCAAGCCACGCATGACCCCAAACAGAAAGAAAATATTTATAATTACTTAGACCGCAATAATCGGTCCAATTGGCTCTTTAATAGTAATTCACCGAAAGATATTAATTTGGCCCAAACAACCTCTCGGATTCCCATTTCCAGGAGTATCTACAGGCCAATTATTAACGCTTCGTATTCTGTCTAGTTGTTTGTACACTTCCTTTCCAGCTGAAAAGAGTAAGAGAACTTGTCTCCGACCGAATTGACCAATGAAATGCCAGCCCCTGATAAAGAGTCAGTGCTGCTACCATCAAAGTATAGGACACGAGGCTATGTATAAACCAGACCGACTTCTGTGTCTTGATGTTCCACGAGTTCTTGAACAAGGTGATGTAAGAAGAAATCAGAAACTGCTTGTCCAGTCCGTGCCTTGAGTGGAGCGTACTGAAGCGAAAACTCAGATAAGGTAAACATCCATTTGCCAACCCTACATCTTAAGAAAGGTCGAGTCAACATATATTTCACGAGGTCATTTTGTGCTATCACTAGTGTATTAAATGATAACATGTAATGCCTTAATTTGCACCCAATGAAGTATAAAGCCAGACATAACTTCTCAATCGGCGAATACTGAGTTTCAACATCTAATAATGTTCTGCTAAGGTACTACACCGCATGCTCGATAACCTTACCATCTTTCTTGGTTTCATCTTGAGCTAACAACCTTGCAATAGAGTAAGAGGATGCTGATATGTATAACTTTAGTTGAATTCCTGAACGTGGTGACTGCAACACAGAAGGACTGGCCAAATATTCCTTTATTCTATCAAACGCTTCTTGGTGTATAGATTACCAAACAAATTTCTCTTCAACATGCAACTTAAGGAGAGGAGAGGAAGGCACAATCTTCCCTGTAGAATTGGAAATGAATCTTCATAAGAAATTAATCCTGCCAATTAAACTTTGCAGCTCTTTTTTGTTCCTTGGGGTAGGAGCTTCGATTACTGCTTTAGCTTTATCACTTGAAACTTCTATGCCGCGTTAATGCACAACAAAACCCATAAAATCTCCTGCATGAACCCCAAAATGCACTTGGTTGGATTCATGCGAAGTCTGTGCTTCCTCATCCTGGTGAACACCATTCGCAGATCCGTAATGTGCTCCTCCCTCTTCTTAGACTTAACCACTACATCATAAATGTAAACCTTTATCTTGGTGCTAAGGATATCATGAAAAATTAGGTTCATTGCTCACTAGTAAGTAGCTCATGCATTTTTAATCCCAAAGGGTATGCCTATATACTCAAAAGCTCCGATGAAGCTAGGACACGAAAGGCTGTCTTATGTCTGTCATCTTCATCCACATGTATATGGTGATAACCGGTTGTTCTGTCCATAAATGACAACATTTCATATCTTGCTACAACATCTACCAACATATCTGCCATGAGAATATGGTACACATCCTTAGGTGTTGTTGTGTTAAGGTTCCGGTAGTCCACACACACTCGTATCTTCCCATTCTTCTTTCGAACTGGAATGATGTTGGATAACCACTGTGCATATTTGGCTAGTCTGATTATCCTTGCTTTTAACATGTTCTGGACCTCAATCTTGACAGCTTCTGTAGTGTCACCGTTCATTTTAGTTGTTCTTATTGCACTGGCCTATAACCATTTGCTATGGGTAATTTATGACAAACCAGCACTGGTGCTAAGGTTTGCATATCTTTATATTTCTCAGCAAAACAATCTTTAAATTCATGCAATAACTCAATTAGTTGTTGTCTTTGTTGTGGTTCCAAGAATTGACTAATGTCAACCTCCATTGGTTCCTCCGGAGAACCCAGGTTAACTTTTTCAACTGGATTATTTACTTTAGGTTGAGTATCATCCAAAGCTGCCAGAGCTGGTTGGAGAATCTCCTCCTCATCATGTTCGCCGTCTACTATGTCATCTTCAATACATTCAACTACAACCACATCATTCTAAGCTTCTTGTTTCTCTCTGAAAATTGACAATCTTTGGTGCAGGTGTGTTAACATTTATGAATATTGGGGTCAGGTACGATGAAGCCAGGTCTGTTGGCATCTACACAAGCCTGGACTAAACTCCATCGTGAAAGCTCTGAAGAGGTAACCCCATATGAATTGTCTTTGCTATCTACTCTAACTACCTCAAGAGGGTGCATATCTCCATAGTAGAACTCTGAATCCAGTATACATGCAGCCACCTGATATGGCCGCTCATCAGCTTTGACCAGCTCTACTTGATCTGTAACTGGGTTCCATATGAGCAGTTCCTGATACATGGAGGATGGAACACAGTACATCAAGTGGATCCAATCCCTACCAATAATAATAATGTAAGGAGCAACGTAATCAATGAGAAAAAGGACTGGAATGAGTCAGATGGACCTATTTTTACTTTGATGATCAAAACCCCAGAGGTTTTGGTCAAGTTGCATGTGAAGCTTCTAACGCTTAAATTGCTACTAATGATCTTCTCATTAGGAATCTTCAATGCTTCCATTATTCGCACTGTTTTGTCAACAACAAAAAATTATTCGCACTATGATAATGCTTACATATGAGAGAATCTTTCTTTATGGATTCTCACAGATTCTCACAGATTCAAGATTCTTGAACTGACAGTTCCTGCCATAGGAGGAGAAACCGACATCAGGTTAATCACTCCAAAAGAAGTAAGTGAGGCATCTCAGAAGAAATATTCCTATATGCATATTGGAGCAGTCTAAGTGGGAATAAAGCTTTTGGCTAGAGATGGTATAGACTGTTCTGTTTTATGTGTCGTAGAAGACGATAGAATAACAGACTTTAAGAAAAATCTGTTAGGAACAATAGAAACTTATTTGTGCAACCAAGTTGCATATTTCAATGTATTTGCAAACTTCACCACACATCTCAGAGATGCAGCACACTGTCTAAGATTGTGAATCAAGACATATGAGATTTCCATGAAGAAAGGCATGATGGAGCTTGCGATAGATTATCGAATCTATTATAAGGTGATAAACTTGAATGTAACCCCAAACACAATAATTGTGAATAATGACAGATGAAATTTCCATGAAGAAAGGAATGATGGAGCTTGCGATAGATTATCGAATCTATTCTAAGCTGATGAGCTCGAATGTAACCCCAAACACCAGATTTCTCAATAGTCTTGAGATTACTACATCAATACTCACTAATCAAAGAAATCATACTGAACAAAAGCATATCACAAAATGACATGAAGTAACATTCCAAAGAGAATGGAATCTGACTCCTCCAGCCAAACATGTAGAAAATACCAATGCTTCTATCTATGAAGATATGAGAGAAAAAATATGCTTACAAATTCATAGGCATTCATTCGCTAGCTTTGAGGAAGCTAGTACTTCTGAAATCGAGCCAACTTCTTGTCTTGAAGAATCTTTCAAGGTAGAAGATGCTAAAAGACATATGATGATGCTAAAGTCAGAAGAATTGAAGAGCTTGTATGAATAAGCGAAAATTTGTGAATCTACAGAAGAGCTTGAAAAGATCATGGAAAAAATTTCATAGGTCCAAATGAGAAAGAACAAAAGGAAGATTCTTCCTTATCAAGCAGCAAAAGAAGAACCAGGCGAATCCTCGACAATGGAAATCAAAAATGTTTCCCAAGGAAGCACTGTAGTTCAAAACATTACGAACTACCCCACTAAGATAATCTGGGAAAATAAGATTAAACTTTCTAAAGGATAGACTCCTACATGGAAACTAGGAGAAAAAAGTTTTCAGAAGTACATCCATAATGAACTCAAATAGGGACAATCAGTATCTGAAATAGGAGTTTATCTTGATTTCGATATGCTAGGAGACAAGAGAAAGTCAATAGACAACTATATAGCTAGCTTAACGCTAACTCAGGCTTTGGTGTTGTCTAAATATGCATACAAGAAAGCTCACGCATATTATGAGTCACCTTAACTGGCATAGTCCAGAAATGGTATCAGTCCTTTAAGTGAAGTTCTCAATGGCCTGATTAAGCAGACAAATTAGCTTAGACAAATAATCCTCTAGATTTCGTACGTCCTATCTGTGTACAATTCTATGGAGACGTTACTAGGCATAGTGAGTAGTCTAAAGAGAAAGCTAAGGAAAATATTCAAAATTTGAGCATTTACAACAGGATGTACTTTAAAGAGTACACTAATGAGTATCAAAAATTACTACTGTATCATTGGAGACCTAGACAATGAAAATCTGGTTAGAACCTTGGAACGATGTTGTGCACAATCTTTGGAGAAAAATCCTTTATCGTTTTTCACAGTGGGAGGAATTGTTGAGTGAGTCAGTGATCTCATGAGAAAGCAATGCTTTGAAAACAGAAAATCTAAAATTGCGAAGAACCAACTCAGAGGAGTTGAAAACATGTGTCCCAAGATATTAGAGACACCAATACAGTGAGGATGTCATATAGAGAAAAAATACAAGAAAATGTTCTCTAGCAACAAGCAGAGAAAGAATTTGCTTCTAAAAAAGTATTAATTCAGAAAAAGCTCCTTCAAAAAGAGCTTTGCAGAGATAGATCTCCTCCTAGAAAGAGATCTTTTAAAGAAAAAGAACTAATTCCTTGAATTCATTTCGAGAAGTGAAGAAGTGCAGATGTTGGAATTGCAAGACAGAAAGACATTATGCAAATGAATGTCCTAAAAAAGACAAGAGATATGCGAAGGTTTTAATTAAAGAATATGGTGCAGCAATAGAATATGCAAACCTGGAGGGTTTTGAGATAGCTTATTCTGATAAAGAAAATGATTCAGTATATTCTCTTGAGTACCCATCAAAAAGTGAAATAGAAAACACTTTAGAGAGTTCTGAAGAAGAAGAAGAATCTCGTCCGATATTTGTCCTAAATGTCCTAAATTGGAAGGAATAAACTACTGATATTATCTGTAACTTCCACCCAAATCCAGAAAGATTTACATGTGATTACTGTAACTGCGATAATAGTAATTCAATTCTCATTTACTGTAAAGGTACAGGTGAAAGTTATCATCCAGAATGCTTCATTGCAGAATTACGAAGAAAAACTAAAGACAGTGAAGCTCACACCATGGTAGAACAAGAATATAAAGAGTTCTATGAAGCTAAGGAGCAACATGCATAGACATAACTTAGAAGAAGATTTGAAGAGAATGAAGTTAATAACATCACAAAGTCAGAACAAGAAATTAAATGAGTCTTTTGATTTCATCAACTATTCGACAATATGGCAGGGAGAAGACCTCATTACAAAACTTGTTATACAACAGGTTAAACCTTTTAATCTCATCAACGAGCTAGACAAAAGAGAAATCAATCCTTTCATTGAAATACCTGGTAAAACAACAGAAGATAGAGAACAAGTGAAGTAGGTTCAGACAAGCAGATTCAACAATTACATTACTATATGATTGAAATTTTCTAAATATAGGAAGTACCATCTACATGTCTTTGTAGATAGTGGGTCAGAGTATACTATTTCCAAAAGATATGACATTCCTAAAGAATATTGGGAAAAAACTCCACGATCAGTTACTGGAATAGCCATGGGAGATAATGAAATAATCATGGATACTATGGCTCGTGATATCAAAGTTCCTTGGGAGGAGAAACTTTTATCATAAAAATTATCTGGTAATGTGAAAGTCAAGGAGCAGATGTACAAGTTGGAAATGACTTCCTTCTTCAGCAAATGATAGTACAGAATCCACAAATGATTGGTTTTGTAAAGAATAACAAATTTTTCAGGGAATCTCGATTTACCAACGCTATAAGCGTTATCGTTCAGAGATTTACAGATCAATATCAAAGATCGTCAGCAAATAATGGTGATTATAAGCCAGTTTTAGAACTTTTTTTTCTATGAAAAGACTATTTGAAGAGTCACAGTGAAATACTGGTAAATGAATGGATGAATTCAGAAGACTCTGAAGACTCAAAGTCAGAGGAAGAGTATAAATCTCATTTAGATGAGTCTGATTTAGACCCTTTAGAGCAAGGAAGTTCAGACGGAGAGAATTTATTGGTGAACATAACCTAAAGGAGTATGCTAACAAAATCGAGCAGAAGAAAGTGCCAACTATTTTAGAAATAGAAAACTTACTGAAGCCAGTAATCAGTGAAGATCATCAGTTGTACTGGGAAAGAGATCTAGTATACTGTCAGCTCAAAATGCATGACACAAATACTATTTATCACGTTAAAGCAATCCCTCATTACAGGGAAAATGATAGAAATGAAATAGAAAGTCAAATTCATGAGTTGTTTGAAAAGAAGTTGATAAGACCTTTCATTAGTTCTCATCATGCTCTGGCCTTCTTGGTAAGAAATCACGCAGAGCAAGTAAGAGGAAAAGGTAGAAGTGTAATTGACTATAGAGATGTAAACAAAAAGACAGTCAAAGACAGTTAGCAGATAGCTCAAGTAAGAGTTCTCATCAATCGTCAAAGCAGCCAAGATATTCTCTAAATTTGATACAAAATCAGGTTTCTGACAAGTCAAGATGTATCCAGACGCAATTGGTTTAACAACATTTGAAACACCTCATTGACATTATGAATGGCTGGTTATGCTATTTGGCCTCAAGCAAGCCCCATATGTTTTCCAAAGAAAAATGGACAATATTTTCAATCCCTACTCAGATATTTGTATAGTTTATATGGATGACATTCTTGTCTTCTTGCGAACTATGAACAAACATCTGAAGCATCTTGAACAAGTATGCAAGTTGATTGTCTAGAAAGAAATCATCCTTGGACAGAAGAAGATTCATCTCATAAAAGGAGAAATTGATTTCCAAGGCATTCATGTTAAAGATGGAGAGATTCGTCTCCAAGATCATATTGTCAAGAAAATCGGTCAGTTCCTAGATCATATTCTTGATGTAAAATCCTTACAGAGATTTTTAGGAGTTGCCAACTTTGTGAGAGATTTTATTCCTCAAGTTAGCGGTCTTACTGCCCTACTCTCTCCAAAAACAAGCTCTAAAAAGAAATGGACATTCACAGAAGATGACAGTAATACTGCCAGAAAGATCAAAGAGCTAACTAAGAACCTTCCTCCTCTACAGTTACCTGAAGAAGGGGATTTGATCATTTTGTAAGCCGATGCAAATGATTATTACTAGGAAGGAGTTATCCTGGTTATTGCCCCAAATACAAATCATGAGAAGATTTGTAAATTTCTCTCATAAAATTTTAACGCAACAGAGTTAAACTATTCTACTGGAGACAAAGAAGTCTTTGCTCTTATTAAGAGTACAAAGGGGGCTGATGCACTTTTAGCAAACAAATTTGTAGTTATGACTGATAATGAAAGAGTAAAATTTTTTAAAAACTACAAATTAACTGATGCTGCAGATAGGGAAGAGTGCTGAGATGACAAATGTTTTTATCTCAGTATGAATATAATGTTGAATTGGTTGCAGGTAACAAGAATTTCCTACCAAACGCCCTTACAAGAGAAATGACGATGTTTCAAAAAGATGAAGGGGATGAAGGTCGCAACCCAAGAAGCAGAAAGCCAAAATCAAAGGAGAAGAATTTTTGAGAAATATACAAGAAAGGTGATAATACTGCAGGTCATCTCCATGATGAACCATGTTAACAATTCATGGTATCTTATGGAGCAGCTGAAACAAGTCAGGCAGCAGGTTATGACAGGCTAAAACCAACTGATTGGGATGAAAGCTCAGAATTTTCCTTACAAAATGAAAGTCAGTTCGGAGTATCTGGAGAAGAAAAAAACCCACTCAGGAGTATTTGTTGTATCCTAAGGGTACAACCTCAACTGATTGGTCTCAGGGTAAAAGACCAGCTAGGCCGTCTCAAACGACATACGGTAAAGGTATATCAAGTCCATTAATGGCTGCTACTTTGCCAAAAAACAGAATAGCCACTTTTAGGGGAAACAGATCGCATGTGGTTACTGGGATGAAAACTATTCATGGCCAGTCTTTAAAGATTTTTAAAGAACTAGTGTTGTATTTTTGGCTCATTGATTCAATCTGAAGTTAGGATTCAGTAGGAAAATCCAAATCTAGAATATGGACAGATGACAACGTTGTGCTTTTTTATAAGTTCTAGGACAGTTAGTCTTTCAAGCTAGATTCTTTTAGGATTTATAATAGACATATGTCTATTAGGTTCAGGAATCGTAAACCATGTTGTATCAACAGCTCCTATTCAGTATAAACAGGAGCCGCAGGTGGTTTTCTAAGGTGAGGACATATTACACAGAAAACCAGGAGTCAATGGTGATAGAGAGATCTAGCAGGGAGTTGGGGAATCAAGTTGTTATTCTTTATAGTGCTAGTGATCTCTCAAGAGAGATCACGTAAGTGGACGTAAGCCATGATTTGGTTGAACCACTATAAAAATTGGTGTGTTGTGTTTCAGTTTTTCAAGTTCATCTATCCTATTGCTTTGCTTAAATCGTATAAAGTCCCAGTAAAGACCAGAAGAGATCATAGAGCCCAAAACCACAATAAGTGGTATCAGAGCTTCGGCTCTGGTACTTTGTGATGGAAGGCAGCAACGACATAGTCAAAGTAGAAGATGTGAGATCATTTATTGAGTCTTTGAGAGGCAAAGACGACTTCACGCTTTGGCAGAGGAGGATGAAGAGTGTCCTGATTCTACAAGATCTGTACGAGGCTGTTCTCGGGTTAGAGAATAAGGTAGTTGATATGGCAGATAAGGTTTAGCATAAGATGGACAAAAAGGCAAGGAGTATAATAGAGTTGCATCTTATAGATCATGTACTGGTCATGTAGTGGCTGATGGAGGTGATAACATGAGCAACAAAGAGACCTGGGATTTTCTTGAGAAGGTTTATGCGAGTAAGTGTCATATTAGTGAGAATATGGACAACAACAAGACATTGGACAACGTTAAGGAGGCTGACACAGACAATGTCAAGGAGGCTGACAAGGATAAACTCTTCTTAAAGAAGAAACTCTTTAGTATTCAGATGGACGAAGACAGGGATCTGCAGGAACATCTGAATAAGTTTCAGAGTTGTGTTGTTTATCAGAGGTGGATGTGCGAGTTGAAGATGAGGACAAAGCAGTTATGTTGCTAACATCTTTACCAGCTTCATATGAGCAGTACATCACCACACTCGTTTCGGGTAAGGATTCTCTCAAGTATGATGAGATTACCGAAGCTATTCAATCTTACATTAAGACGAGTAGCAGGACCGAGAGTACTCAAGGAGACCTTTATGACAAGGGCAAGGAGGCAGGTCAGTTGACGAGTAAGGAGGATAACTCTGGCAGCAAGGGTAAAACAAAATCCAAGAAGAAGTACAAAGAAGGTTGCTTCAGATGTGGTGTTGCAAACCACTTGAAAAGAAACTGCAACAAAGGAAGGAAGGAAGCAAAGGTGACGGCAGGGAGTGCAAGCATAGCCAACATAGTCATCTGCAAAGATGAGGATGATTGTGAACTTCTTGTGGTAACTTCCAACTCCAACACTTCCACAGACTGGATTTTGGATACTGGTTGTACATTTCACATGTGTGCAATCCGAGAATGGTTTGACACATTGGAGGAGAGTAGCATCGGAGAAGTTTCCAGGGGAGATGACTCACCGTGTAGGATCCTAGGTATTGGATCAATGAAAATAAGAATGCATGACGAAGTTGTTAGAAAGCTGGAGAATGTCAGATATATTCCTAAGTTAAGGAAAAACTTGATATCTTTGGGTACTTTGGACAATGTCGGATATAGGTATAGCTCTAAAAAAGGAAGACTCAAGGTTCTCAAGGGATCAGTTGTTGTGATGAAGGGCGACATTCAACCTAACAACGTGTACAAGCTTCAAGGGACTATCATAATAGGTGGAGTTGTAAAATCTGCTGAAGTAAATGATAAGATTGAGCACTGGCAGCAAGACCAAAGGCTCATGAGTCAAATAGGGATGCAGGAACTCTACAGAAAAAACAAGACAGAAGGTGTTGGTGTTTTCTGCAAGGATGGTAGTCATGGGAAGTAGAAGGTGGCATTCAAGTCAGTAAATTGTAAGAATAATAGCAATAGATTGCTGGATTCACTCAAAAGTATGAAGCGCATTACCAGTACGGTGTACGGGAGGCTTCCAGTACTTGGTTCCAGTAGGGTGGCCGTTGCCGGGGAAGTTCTAAAGAACCCTGAAATTTTGTTACTAGATGAGGCGACCAGTGCTCTAGATTTGGAGTCTGAGCGTGTGGTGCAACAAGCTCTTGACAGATTGATGAAGATTCGTACAATAATAATGGTGGCTCATAGGCTGTATTGGCATCTCATAGTCTTCTAGGTGACTCAGTATATATGATCACTCCTTTGTATTTTAAAAAATTGTGGATACAAATACATATATTATCCAGAAATCCATAGAAGAGAGATTATAGAGATGACTTTTGTGCATAACTTTTTTGGCATTGTTACTTAAAAATTTGAAGAACCGGATCGATGCTACTGCTTACAGTATACTAATTCAAATTATTGTTCCAGATGAGTCATTATGAGTTATGAGTTTATGACCTCTTCCTTGTCTACATATCAAATGAGGATATGGCATCCAATAGTAATTGTTGAGGTAAGGATTCACTTTTGCCTAGGTTTTTCCTTTAGTGTGAAACTGGTTGGTCTTATCTTTGTATTTTATGAAACATAGAGATTGAGTTTCCTTACCCAAGATCTCATATCCAGAACCAAACTTGTTTTATAGTTTGTTGTCTTATGCTGTTGAGTCAATCAAAATCATCCACGCAAATACAAATACCCTCTCAAATTTTAAATGTGGAGATTAGTAGTCCCCCTTTCAAAACCAAGGAAAATTTTCTGTAGTTTCTTTGAAATAGAGATTCCCAGCCATTGATGTGTTTCCATTGTCCTGCTCTTAGTTATTGAAAGACCAGACAACTTACGTGGAGTAATCTTAATCACCTAGCTAGAAGCCCTAGGTTTTTTCCGAGGAAACCAAGTTATGAAATAAATCCCACATGGAAAATTGGTGATTCTGATTTGCAGAAGTCAATAAGAAGTTTAACTGTTCCGTTCGACCGTGCCATCTTTTCTTCAGTCACCCAATCTTTTCACTTAGTTAAAGAGTTTCATACGGCCGGATAGGCTTGTGAAGAAAGGCAATGCGGTAAGAAAGGTTGAAATAAGTTCGGTAGTATCTTACTATCCTTTTGTTGCTTCATTGACTACTGAGAAGCAAATATGTCAGTCTCTTTGAAATAATTCAAAGGACCTTGAGCTACCATGCAGGAGTCAAAACCAACTTAGAGCTACCATTTCTTTGGCATCACGTTATGTCCTTTGTGGTTTAGATGGTAAATCATTGATTCATATTTTCATGTCTTGCTCTTATGCATCATTCTTGTGTGGAGGTTGGGTGTCTTGGTTTGAGTTACATATTATGCCATTGACTATTATAGATCTGTTATTCTATGGTTTGAATGGTCGTGACCAACAACTTAGAGAATTGTGACTGCTTTGCTTCACTACTACTTTATGGTTTATTTTAGAAGGCAAGGAACATAACAAAGCACGATGGTTATTTCATTAGTGTGGATGCTCTATGAAGAGTTATTTTGGGGCATATACAAGTTGCTAGTAGATTAGCTACAGGTTGTATATTAAACTCTTTGGAGGAGTTGCGAGTCCTGAAGAATTATGGTATTTCATGTTGTCCACGTAGAGATCCACGCATTATTAAGATTAATTGGCATCCTATAATCGTTGGGTGGGTGAAAATTAATGTTGATGGTGCATGTCAGGAAGAGCTGATTACAGTGGTATTCACTACGTCGATTTTGCCTTTAGACGATGGGTATCTGATCTTTTTTTTTACGTGTCGTCTATCAACCTGTAATTTGATAAGCAATCAGTCGACGGACGAAATCTGTCGTCTGAAAAAGGTCATACGACAGACAAAATGTCGTCTCTTTGAAATCCAAGTTCGTAACGCAAAAAATAAATCTATAGTTAGAAAGAGTTGCAATGATAGCGAACTTTCATTAGAAGACTAATGAATCTACAAATGATTTCATCCGTCTCTCGTCTGAACTGATTCTAATGTCACTTGTCTGTCGTCTGATATAATCTCAGACGACATACACATTCTTTTCTAGGTCATCTCACACCAATTCAAACGTCACTTGTCTGTCGTATAATATCTATGTCAAACGACATACACTATTGTTTTTTTACTTTAGATCGACATATAAATGTCGTCTGAAAGATGTAGAAACATCATAATCTATGGGTCTATCTGTTGCTTGATTTTGATTTGAATATCATCACCAAAAGCATTTGCACAAGCTATATAGAAATCTAATGTCACTCTCATTGCCAAAACCAACATAATTTACAAAAAGATACTTGTTCCAAAGAGACCTATAAGCTACATAAAAGAGACATCAAACAAAATACTAGCAACTACAAGGATAGGTGTACTTTAAGAGTGCATAAATTCTTCTAACTGCAATCGTGTACTTCGATACCTTCATACAAACTCAGTATCCACCACTTAGACTCCTACCAAACTCATTATCAACAAGTTTTTCTTAAAAACACATAAACCAAACCATAGACAATTAACATATTGAATGCATAGCCACAGACACACCAACATGTTGAATAGCCAGAAACATACACTAGTATTTTCAAATTCTTATGTACAAAAACCAATACAAATTTCAGACACTTGCTTATACTGGTACTCTTCAGTTTGTTTTATACTAAAACTACTTTCAGATAGTTGGTAACACAAATTTTAAAGACAGTGGTTGTCATAGACTAATGAAGTCTGATACATAGACTAGAACCATAATGCACAAAACCTACAAAAATTACTTGGCCACTCGATTCAGAGAACCTGTCACATATGTGTATATACAGATACACATAATTTTCATCAAAATTACTTAAAACACACACTCAAATTTACCTTGTGAAATTTCAGAACAGTCTTCGCTTCATATTCACATTCTCTCTTTTTCAAGAACTACAATAAGGAAAAGTGACACCAGAAAGTATCAATATAGTTCCACTTCCACATAAGGGATCTCATAGATAACAACATTATTAATAAAGGAATAAGTTGGCGTCCTACACTATATCTCAGTTGCTGTATACATCATTCTAGTTTAGCACTAAGCAGTAGTTATTAGTTATATGGTCTATAGTCTATAAGAGATCTCATAGACAAGCAACACTATTAATAAAGGATAAGTAGACATCTTACACTTTATCTCAGTTGATATATACATCAATCTAGTTTAGCACTAAGGTTATAAATTTCAATTCACCTACATCACTATAATACTAACATAGTAACTCACCCAAAATGTATTTGTTAAGTATATATGTTCCCCTCTCAAGCGTTGCAAGTCTTATCACTAGGACCTGAAATCCTTGTATAAATTATAGATCATGAGAAGTGGAACTCAGCTTTTGAGCCATAGTTCCTATGTACTTCAATGTAATTAGAAAACAATAAATTATGATTAAGAGTACTTCGAATATAAATTTCTATAACCATTTATAGAAATAATGGCAAAAATAGTGATTAAGAGTTAACCTCTTTTTCGTTTCTTTGTTAGGTTGAAGGAGCCATCAATGGAACTCTCATCATCCCAACACACTCTCTCATTAAACCCTACCAAATCCTGGTGAAGATCATATTAGAATAAGCTACTATGCAAGTAGAATACATAGACATAAAGGGATTTATATATCTATATATAAGTATGAAATCATAAAACAAACAAAAAACAAAAAAAAGTAGAGGACATAAAAGGAAAGAATTATAGACAAACCAACCAAAAATGTGAGTATTAGCTTCACAATTAACAACACCTCAAATGGTAATCTACTCTGCAAGCAGACACATAGTTTCCTTGATCAGAAACCAATGCAATAAACATAATTGATGAAATGAAAAAACATAACTTTCAAACCTGCATATATATCTGTACAGGTGTAAACTCAGAGCAACAGAATAACAATGAAAGAGAGAATGAACTCATATAAACAATCAAAGTCACCTGGTGCACCATCGCCTCCCATGCCAGCAAATTTCTACAAATGCAATTGAGTTAGAACAATTGAAAAGGAAAACTCTTTTAACTCATTGGTCAAATACCAAAGACTAATGTAAACAGAACCGTATCCACAAAAACTAGATACTTGCTAATACAAATTTCAGTCATTTATAGAACAAGGTTAAAATTTCCTTCTCATTTATCCCAACTCTAAGCTAAAAACCCTACAATCAACCTTAAGCTGTCATAGATTGATTTGCTAAACCTCCACTCATTCCCATCCCCAATTATAAAAACCCAGCAAAATTAAATCGAATTTCAAAGGAAAATTTGGAAACTAACAAAATTGGATCTGAGAAAACCCTAAAACCCAAATACGAATCCAATGGAATCCCAAATCGAGTCATAGTGAATCAAAAGGCTTACGTGTTAAACAATACATAACTGTTGGATAACTTACATACCAAGTCTTCCATTCTATCTGTTTGTTTGTTAGCTTTCTGTTTCAATAAATCCTAGTCTCTAGGAATAGATTAGCTGCTTATTTGTTCCTCCTCTAAATCAGCCATGATTATGGCTCCATGATTTTCTCGTTTCAGTTGTAATGGATTTATAAAAGCCAGTGTTTTCTCATCAAATAAATAAGCTTTTACAGCTAAATTGAAGTTCATTCTCAGTAGAATCAAACATTGGTATCAGAGCCCTCACAAGGGCCTGATTTAGAGGAAAAAAGGGAGAGAGGGTTTGAGTGAAACACTGGGAGAAGAGAAAAGTGAGATGGCTGACGGGAACAATTTTCTGAGTATCCCTAAGTTTGATGGGGATTATGATCATTGGTCCATGCTAATAGAAAATCTGCTGCGATCAAAAGAGTACTGGTGTCTAGTGGAGAATGGTTATGACGAACTTGAAAATCTAGAGGCCCTCTCGGGAGCACAGCGTAGAGTACTAGAAGAACAGAAGCTGAAAGACCTACGAGCCAAGAACTTCTTGTTTCAATCCATTGACAAGAACATTCTGAAAACAATCACACACAAGGCAACCGCAAAAGCTCTCTGGGACTCTATGAAAAGGAAGTATCAAGGCAATATTCGGGTTCAGCGAGCTCAACTTCAGAGGCTGAGAAGAGAGTTCGAAATTCTAGAAATGAAAACTGGTGAGTGTGTGAATGATTACTTCTCTAGGGTTCTGATGGTTGCCAATGATATGAGAAGTGCAGGAGACAAAATGGAGGATGCACAGATTGTAGAGAAAATTCTACGGACCCTGTCAGATAACTACAACTACATAGTGTGCTCAATTGAGGAATCCAAGGACATTGACAACATGTCAGTGGATGAGCTGCACAGCTCACTGCTAGTTCATGAGCAGAAGCTTAAAAAAAGAGATATGGAGGAACAAGCTCTTAAGGTTACTGGAGAAGGAGGATCAGGTATGAAAGAAGAAGAAAGATTTGGAGGCAGAGGTAGAGGACGTGGTGGATTTAGAGGAAGAGGAAGAGGCCGAGGGAGAATATTCAATAAAGCTACTGTTGAGTGTTACAGATGTCACAAATTAGGACATTTTCAGTTTGAATGTCCTAATTATGCACACTATGCTGAATACACAGAGCTAGATGAAGGTGAAGAGATGCTGCTTATGTCTTATGTAAAAATGCAAGGAGCTATGCGAGAGGAGGTGTGGTTCCTAGACTCAGGATGTAGCAATCATATGAGTGGAGAGAAGAAGTGGTTTTCAGAGCTTGATCAATCATTCAGGCAGAGTGTGAAATTGGGAAACAACTCAAAGTTGGCTGTCATGGGAAAGGGCAGTGTCAGAATGGAAGTGGAAGGCAAAGTCATTGTCATTACTGAGGTATTCTACATTCCTGATCTCAAAAACAACTTAATCCGTATTGGACAGCTCCAAGAAAGAAATTTGACTATTATAATTCAGCATGGTTATTGTCGCATCTATCATGATAAGAGAGGTCTAATTATGCAAAGTATGATGTCTGCAAATCGTATGTTTGTGTTGTTGGCTTCTACTCCAAGTAATGTCACAAGATCAGTTTGTTTTAAAGCATCCACAGATGATTCTACAAACCTATGGTACCAGAGATTTGGTCATCTCAATATGAAGGGATTACGCACTTTAGCCTACAGAAAGATGGTTAAGGGGTTGCCTATTCTAAAGAACAGCTCGAAGCTGTGCAGTGATTGCATAGTGGGAAAGCAACATCGTGACTCATTTCCAAAGAAGAGCACATGGACAGCATCAAGGCCATTGCAACTAGTTCATTCGGATGTATGTGGTCCAATCACTCCTGAATCCAAATCTCAGAAGAGGTATCTTATTACATTCATTGATGATTATAGTCGAAGAATGTGGATTTACTTTCTACATGCCAAGTCAGAAGCTTTAGATAAATTCAAGATATTCAGAATGTTGGTTGAAAAGGAAATGGGAGCATATGTTAGCTATCTGCGTACTGACAGAGGTGGGGAGTTCACCTCGTCTGAGTTCAATAGTTATTGCAGCTCAAATGGGATTGGTTGTCAACTCTCATCAGCCTACTCCCCACAACAAAATGAAGTTGCAGAGAGAAGAAATCGAACTCTGATGAACATGGTGAGGTGTATGCTCACAACAAAAGATGTACCGAGAGAATATTGGCCAGAAGCAGCTAGTTGGGCTACTCATGTGCTCAATAGATGTCCAACATCCGCCATACAAGACATGACACCTGAGGAAGCATGGAGTGGAACAAAACCCTCAGTGGAGCATTTTAAGGTCTTTGGATGTATAGGACATGTCCACATTTCTGATATCAAGAGGAAGAAGTTAGATGAGAAGAGGTTTAGGTGTGTATTCATGGGAGTAAGTGAGGAGTCCAAAGCTTTTCGAATGTATGATCCAGAGGCAGAAAAGATAGTTATAAGTCGAGATGTAGTATTCGAAGAAAAGGAGAAGTGGAACTGGAAAAAGACAGGAGCAACAGCTTTGAGCAAGGAGTTTTTGTGGAATGAGAATGGAAATGAAGGAAATGAGAATGAAGAAAATGAAGCAGTAGAAGAAGCTGAAGGAGAAGAAGTCAGTGTAACCGAGGATGTGACAAATCCTACTCAAGGGAGGAGAAGAAGAGAACCTGTGTGGATGAGAGATTATGTGTCTGGAGAAGGCCTATCTGAAGTAGAAGAGGGTATGGAAGAGCTTACTATGGAAATGCAGCAACTTGCAATGTTTGTAAGTAATGATCCAAGTACATATGAAGAAGCTGTCAGGAGTCTAGTTTGGAGAAAAGCAATGGACTGTGAAATGCAAGCCATTGAGAATAATGAGACGTGGGAGCTAACTGAGCTTCCAAAGGGAGCAAGAAAGATAGGTGTCAAATGGATCTTCAAAACCAAAGTGAATGAGAGAGGAGAAGTAGACAAGTGTAAAGCTCAACTTGTGGCGAAGGGATACACTCAACAAGCAGGAATTGACTACACTGAAGTTTTTGCACCTGTGGCACGTTGGGATACCATTCGGTTAATTCTTGCTCTAACAGCTAGTCGAGGTTGGAAAGTTTATCAACTTGATGTCAAAAGCGCTTTCCTGCATGGAGAAATTAATGAGGTATTTGTGGAACAGCCGAAAGGATATGAGAAGGGTGAGGAGTGCAAGGTGTACAGGTTGAAGAAGGCACTCTACGGACTCAAGCAAGCTCCTCGTGCATGGTTCAGCAAAATTGAGGCTTACTTTGTAGATGAAGGCTTTGAAAGAAATTTGAGTGATCACACTTTGTTCACAAAGTGTAATGGAGAAGGAGGTACTCTCATAGTAAGTTTGTATGTTGATGATCTAATCTTCACAGGAAATGATGAAAAGCTATTTCTACATTTTAAGAAATCAATGAAGAAAAGGTTTGAAATGACTGACCTAGGTTGCATGAGATATTTTCTGGGTATGGAGGTAACACAAAGCTCAAATGGGATCTTCATTTGTCAAAAGAAGTATGCCAATGAAGTGTTAGAAAGATTTGGAATGCAGCATTGCAAGCCTGTAAAGAATCCTATTGTTCCAGGTAGCAGACTTACCAAAGATACAGAAGGAGTAAAAGTTGATGCTACTGCATACAAGCAAATGGTGGGTAGTCTCATGTACTTGACTGTTACTAGACCAGATCTTATGTATGTGGTGAGCTTGGTGGCTCGTTTCATGGAAGCTCCAACAACAATGCATCAACAAGCAGTAAAAAGGGTACTGCGTTACCTAAAGGGCACTACTGAGCTGGGAATTTTTTATAGAAGGGGAGGAGAAGAGAGCTTGGTAGGTTATTCTGATAGTGATTATGCAGGGGATCTCGATGATCGAAAGAGTACATCTGGTTACATCTTTAAGGTGAACAATGGAATAGTTGCTTGGAGTTCTAAGAAGCAATCAGTGGTGTCACTCTCCACCACAGAAGCTGAATTCATTGATGCTGCAGCCTGTGCATGTCAAAGTATATGGATGTTGCGCATTCTTGGAAAGCTTGGAGTTCAGCAAAGTAAGTGCATCATTCATTGTGATAATAACTCTACTATAAAGCTTTCGAAGAATCCTGTTCTACATGGTAAGAGTAAGCATACACATGTACGATTTCATTTTCTTCGAGAGTTGGCAAATGAAGGAGCAGTTGAGTTGATGTATTGTGGCACAAGGAATCAGCTGGCTGCCATTATGACAAAGCCATTGAAGTTAGAAGTGTTCTTGAAATTAAGGGATGAACTTGGTATGTGCAGTGTCGAAGTGATAAACTGAGCATTCAAACACTGCTCAGTTTAAGGGAGGATTGTTGGATAACTTACATACCAAGTCTTCCATTCTATCTGTTTGTTTGTTAGCTTTTTGTTTCAATAAATCCTAGTCTCTAGGAATAGATTAGCTGCTGATTTGTTCCTCCTCTAAATCAGCCATGATTATGGCTCCATGATTTTCTCGTTTCAGTTGTAATGGCTTTATAAAAGCCAGTGTTTTCTCATCAAATAAATAAGCTTTTACAGCTAAATTGAAGTTCATTCTCAGTAGAATCAAACAATAACTGGTTTGTAGAAACTGATGGAGTCGAAGAAAATAGAGATTTGAGCATCAACACAAACGCGATTGAGATGGGAATGAGGTTCTTTTTTATTTATCGAAGAGTGATGGGGTTGGGGGATGAGGTTCTTTTAGTTAGATGGGCTGAGGCTTTGGGATTTCAGTTTGTGCCAGGAGAAATCTGGTTTGAGGGTGCTGGGTTTTCAATTTCACTTCCATTGAGAATGAGAGAGTTGAGAGAACGAGAGAGTTGTCGGGGAGAGTGGATCAAACTCAAAAGGATAGAATTGGCTCAAGTATTCTCGCCAAAAAAAGTAGTTGGTTTTGTTATGGCAAAAAAACAACAATTATCATGTCGCCGACGACATTAACGACGATGTAGCATGACGAATTCAGAGCTTCTACTATCAGAATTCTATCTGCTCGTCAATTAAGTCTGATCTAGATCCAGATGAGAGAGTGAGAGAGAAAATGAAATATCAATCATCGTCAGGATCGGAGAGAGAAAGCAACATCATCGTTATCGTCGACATTGGAGAAAAAGATGAGAGTAGATCTAGATCTGAGTTTAGAGATAAAAGAGAGGAGGTCACGAGCTGAGAGAGATTAGAGATTATGGATGGGCAATTCGGTCAGTGAGAAAATAGAAAAAGTACGAAATCTGGCGGATGGGAACAACACTCTTAGACATTATTAGGTGAATGAGAAATTTAGATTCTCTTTTTGTTAGTGGGAAAAATATGTATACATATAGTAGTCTACTAATTTTTATCACTATATTGTTAGAAAAAAGAAATTGTTCTATTTGTATTTGATAACCTCAAAAAATAAAAAATAAATGTCTATTCACTACAAAATTTGGCATCCTACTTCCCATTTCAACTTTAAAAAAATATTGACCATTTGAACTTTCAAAAGAGAATTTGTGCTCATTAGGTCTAAACTCTTAAGACATTCTTAAGAACCTATATTATTTTAGTACCATTATACCCCTCACCCCTTAAATATGCTTAGAGAGAGAAAATGCAAAAGAGAGAAGGGTTGACCGAAACCTTATCGACTCTGGTCACCGGTCCCCAGATTTCGGTCACTGGTCGCCGGATTCTGGTCATCGGTCGCTGGATTCCTATCGTCGGACTCCGGTCACTGGTCACCTGTCACCGGATTCTGATCATCGGCTACCGGACTCCGGTGACCGAAATTAATAACTATAATAAACATTTAATTTCAAGTTTACTACCTGTAGTACACTTATTTATGTTCCCAAAAACCAGACTCAAAACACCAAAACCAAGTTTACTAGGAGTAGTAAACTTACTTCTAGGATTAGTAAACATCAATACACATCATAAACAACAACATTCATATTCAGTAATTCAGTGATTCAATACACATCATAAACAGCAACATTCATATCCAGTAATTCAGTGATTCAATACACATCATAACACAACAACATTCATATTCAGTGACTCAGTGACTCAAAACACCAAAACCAAGTTTACTACTTCTAGTAAACTTAGTTCTGGGTTTAGTAATCATCAATACACAACTTCTGAGGAAGAGAGAGCAGTTGCAAAGTATGCTACAATATATGTCAACACATAATATATACTTAATTTACATATGAAATGTGATTTTACTTTTTTAGACCTATTAGGCACTTTTTCTATTTTTGTAGTGAATGGTCATACCCGAATAAAGAAAAAATGCCTATTCATTTGATGAAATATCGAAAATGCCTTTAAAATTTAACGGTGTTTTTGGTCAAGGTATCAAAAAGCTAACGAATAAATGAAACTTAAAGTATGAAAATGTAAATTTTTTATAGTTAGGTATGAAAATAAAAATAGCATCATAATTCGAGTGGTGTTTTATAATTAATCCAAGAAAGAAATACTAAGGAGCGTAGTTTTATTACCTGGTAGTGAGGTCTTGCATGACTCAATATCATTAGAATCGCCTAAAGATGAGGATATATGTAAGGAAAATTCTGCCCTACAGACCTGTTTTTGCAGCACAAAAAGAAAATTAGAAGATGACAAATAGAACCATGCATCATCCTTTTAGACAGTCAAACATTTGAATTCTCAACCATTGAATAATAATTCATCTTCCATGAATAAAACTGAATATATATAGTTTTCAGTAAACAAAATGTAACATAAATAGCTGCATTGTTGCAGCATATAGTTCATCTTCCATAAAAGCTGATGCTGCATAACTTCTACTCGACCATACCTTACTGGTGTGCAACTTGATAGTCATTTGAATAAATGTAAAGGCACATCAACAGTGATCAACTAGTTTAGTACAAGTAAAAGGAAAGAAAGGCAACAGCAGATTACTAGAACGCAATAAATTAAAGTACAGAAAGTTCCCAAGTGAATTTGAATCAAGAACTGCTAGTAGTTGTCTCCAAAACTTGTATATTAATTCATTTGAACTTTGAAGAGTTTGTGATGCACCATGCTCTATGCCTGTGTCCTTCAACTTCATCAACTGTTTCTCAATATATAGTCATATACCTAGGCAGTCTTTTTCTCCTTTAACTAGCATACGAGCAAGTTAAGATTAGAGACTTAAGAGTAAGACAAAATAGTATGGTACTCCTGGGAAATTCCTTATGACAAATCATGGTGACATCAAGGCTCCAACAAGGAAAGAACATGATAAACACTGCCAATCAGTAACATCTGAATCCATATACTTGTTCTCCATTTGGCGAACAAGAGCGAATGACAGCACATCGATCTTCAGCAGTAGCACACAATGCATTCTATGTTACATATTTTGATCTGCTTTTTCATCATATCTATCTCCATTCATCGTGTCGCTTACCGTTTGGTTTCCCTCTGATAGCAAACAAAACCAGTCCAAACCTTAAACCCAACTGGCACCGGCTCATGGTTCAGGGAGTCTTAAACCCAATGGAATCCTGACTGGTGGCTTTAAAGCAATTTACAAACCTCATCAACCACATTAATATAACTGTCAACATTGTACGAATATTACACTACCTAATCTGCTAATCCTTGTATAGATAGCAATTTAATTCAAAATGGTTTCTAACTTTCTAGGCTTCTTCCTGTCAATCGTCATTGCTTGTTTTTTGGAACCAAGTAATATTTATAATGATAGTGAGAAAACGAATGAAATGACATCACAATTTGAAAAACTGCTCCTTACTTGCACCTATAAAACTAGCAAGTCTCAACAATATGTCCAAAGTAATCCTAGAATCCTATTCAACTTCTCATCTCAGATATAGACATCGTTTGTTCCTTACGATAATGGGTAGATCTCCTTGTTGTGATGATCACAGTGGTTTGAAGAAAGGTCCATGGACAACTGAAGAAGATCAGAAGTTGGTTGATTACATTAACAGAAATGGCCATGGAAGTTGGAGAGCTCTCCCCAAGCTTGCAGGCCTCAACAGGTGTGGCAAGAGTTGCAGGTTAAGGTGGACTAATTACCTGAGGCCTGATATCAAGAGAGGGAAATTCTCCGAAGAAGAGGAAAGAGTAATCATCAACCTTCATGCAGTGGTTGGAAACAAGTACGTTTTATTATTCTCTTATTCTTTCTTCCTAATAACTTGTAGTATTTTAGAATGAGGCCTAACTCATGGAGGTGTTGTAACAGGTGGTCTAAGATTGCAACTCATCTTCCAGGGCGAACTGATAATGAAATCAAGAACTATTGGAACACTCACCTGAGAAAGAAGCTGCTACAAATGGGACTTGATCCAAACACCCACAAGCCAAGGAGAGACCTCAATCACCTTCTGAACCTTTCACAGTGGCTTAGCATGGCGAGCGTGGGCAACATGGTGACTAGTAATCCATGGGACAATGCACTAAGGCTACAATCAAGTGCCGCACAGCTAGCTAAAATGCAGTTACTGCAAAATTTATACATGCAGGTTATAAATTCATCAATTGCAACTCCTGATATAGACAACAAGACTACTATTGGTCCTTTTGGTTCTCAGAATATTAGCCTCTTTGGAGGGAACTTCAATGGAGCAAGCAGCATGGTTGACAGAGATCAAGAGTGGAACGGAGATAGCATCCCCGGGGAACCTAATGACTTGATGAACACTGTTTCCAACACAGTGGACGGGTTTGAAGGATTAAACAGCAATATTAACAACAACTTGAGCAACTGCTATGATATGCACAACTTTAAGAACCAGCATCCTGAAATGGTTTCAACGCCATCTCCTGGGAGTTCCACTACCAATAACCTAATCGAAAGCACTAGTACAAGTGATATTCCAGATGCATGTCACTCATCGCCCACTTCCACCTTTGAGGCTTGGGAGAAACTCATGGATGATGACACAAGTGAATCCTACTGGAAAAATATTCTGCAGTAAGTTCACAAATTCAACTCATATCTCTCTTATTTTCCTATGTTCACTAATTTAGTTTATCTTACATAGAAAGTATCACTGTAGCTATATATCCATATCATTATATCATGCATTCTTGTTCTGTTTAATTACTATTTATTTGGTTGATTATTATTCTGTCAGTGATTTCCATCAAAAGTTCTCATCTTTTTACAGATGTTAAAATATATATATTTCTTTCTGTTTTGCAGATCAATGTCATAACCACGTCCAATCTAGCTCCTAGAAGATATGCCTTATTGATTCGAAGAACTTCATTTTCATACAGAAAAATACTGCATTCGTTATTCATCAATAAGGCTTTGGCTATGTGAAAAGATACTTCCACATCCCTAATTGTTTTTTTTTCCTTATCAAAATTTTCTTTGTTTGATGCAGCAATACTTCCACATTCTTGTAATTAGACTTTGTATACAGAAGATGTACTTATAGTATCATTAAGTACATGTATTCATATATTTTACTTCATGAAGAGACTTGTTTCTAGCTCCAAGTCCTCTAATCTTATTATTGATACTATTTCTTTCAGATATAAAAAAATTGGATGATTTCAGTTTAGTTAATAAACTAATTAAGGCTTTGACCATATTATTGCATGTCAAATTCAACTGTCACTGGAATTTCCAACTTCATTAGACACGAAGTAATCGGAAAAACTTAATTAGACAAGAAAGGTTTTTCAAATCAGGATGAACAGTGGCGTAGCTAGAAATGTAATATTGATGAGTCTCCTATAGCAGTAGACGAGTGTAAAATAAAGAAAAAGTTGATACCCTATAACCGAGTCTAAAGCACTTAAAGTCAGAATAGAGGTTACATTGTAAGCCATATTAGGTGAGATTATTTACGTGCAATACAAGCTATTATTGACTGATAGAGAGAGCAATTACCAAGTTCCAACCAAACCACCTAATTGAGTCGAGATCAGCTTCAAAAGTGCAACATAGGGATAACGATTTAGTTAAACATCAAGGACTTGTACATCAGTGAAGATGAACACACAAGCAAACCTACGAAATAGGCAGCAAGTGTAGAAGCAACATCAGTCATATTAAGTTTCTTTAAGCTAAAATGACACCATTTACCACACCCTGTATTCATTCTCTTTATCACTTGACCTATTTCCTAATCCTACCAAATTGTACAAGACGAATGAGCCAATTGACAGCCTTTCACAAGAACCTTAATTTGCGGGGCGATTTCCTTAGACGCCTAAGTTTGGTTCATTGTGCTCCTAAGTTTTAGTCTTAGTAAAAGGGTCAGCTTTATACTAAGCAACGAGTAAAAGTCTAAAATTAAGTCATTGTACCAAGATTTAGTCGCCAATCTCCATGTTTTGATCAGTAAGGTAGGACTGAAGTTAGCTAGGCAGCATCAGTTTTTGGGACTGTTTAGTTGGCCTAACAGTGAACCTGTGTCCCCTTTGGTTTACAATTTCGATTTCAAAAGCTTTCTATTCTTGAGAATTCAATTATTAGTTTTCCGCAAAAACAATGCATAGTTTCTAATACAGCTAATCTTCTAATTCTTTTTCCATTGTTAGCAATGCAATCAAGCATTACAAGAGCTCTAATAAACTTCGTAATCGACTGGAAGTGATCTTCCCACTGTAGTCTAAGATATATAGTCTAGCTAGAGCAAAGCAATTTTCGAGTTTTTCTTTTGTTTCCGATTGATATCAAACTCGCTCCCTAGTCCCCCAAAATGGTACAGTTGTAAGGGACAACTAATCTACCTTTGGCATGGTTTATACTTAAAAGGTGAGGAATCCAAGCATAGCTAAGGAATCCAAGCATAGCTAGGGAATCAGTCCTACACAAATTAATTCAAAACTCACAACCCATGATATCGCATAAATCAAACATAAAAATTGGAGACTGCCAGAGGGGAAAGGGGAAAGGAGACAAGCCTTGAACTCAGAGCCTTGGCTAGCATTCAAAAGTCCTCTACGGAATTTACTCTAGAAGAACAAAGCAAACAAGAAGAAACAGAACTACAGAAAAGAGCTAAGCTATTGGAGACAGATGAGGTTCAGGGAGGTGCCATTGCATCCAAGAGTGAAATTTCTTGCCAGGAGGGAAGCAATTGCGAACTGAGGACAGTGAGCACACCCTCCTTGTAGCTAGCTACGTCCCCCGCAACCTTGGCCTTTCTGATTAAGGTTGCTAGTGAAGAATGTTTGAAGAGAAACTGACTGACCAGTGACAACTGACAATCATGTGAGGATGACTATCTAAGGCTAACTAAGGAGATGTGGAAACATCCAGGGATCCACGAATCATGAACATCAAGTATGATTGATTGTGAGCGGTGGTTCCCAAAACTTGCAAATTCTGTTGCTGCCAACTAAGTTGGCCCGTACTACGTAACTCGGTATCCGGCGGCAGTTTATAAACAGTCACGCCTGCGTACAAAGTTGCCATGACATGTAAAAATAACACCTACAACACCCAAAGGAGAACCTCCAACCAAATCACAAATGTCAGTCATTTGGTTCAGTTCAATGGTTTGTTTTGGAACACTAACAAACTAGAATTGATGGAGCATCAAATTTACCGTGTAATAGATTGGGAGGAAAAAAGAAAACAGAACTGCACAAAAGTGCACCAAATCAATCTAACATTTGAACATCTCAAAGATAAGAGCCAGAAAGAACTAGCAGTATATTCTCCTGTAGAAATCCATATCTGGAGGCTAGTGTGACAGGTATGTGTCCACTGTAAGTTCTTCAGGGTTAAGGTTGCAGGTTTGCCCTGACGATGGTGGTGTAGCGTAACTAAGCTCTCACCTAAACTTTTATGAAACAAAGAAAGAACTAGAAGTATGCAAACAAACCTAAAGAGGACATAACAAGCAACATAAAAACAATAAATACCATTGTAACCCAAAAAATGGTACCCCATTATATACACGGTTTTGTCCCTGGTTAGAAAATAATTACAAAAATATCACTTTACATTTAAAATATGATTTTACCATTGGTTTGTAAATAACTATAAAAATGTCGCTCGATAATATCTTTGTATTGACGTTACTGTCACTACGTCAAAGTTGAAACAATAACAAAACTCGAAGGAGCACTGTATATTCAACCAAGGAAAAAACAATTTTACCTCTATTACCGAATTATTTACTAGATTGTCATCGTTTGCCTGCATTTGCCTATGTTACCCTTAAGTTCTCTTGTTTTTGTCTATTTTTTGTCCAGTTTTGAAAATAGTTTCTATTGTTTTACTTCTTGGATAAACTAGATGTGTCTTCCATTACCAAGAAAGTCTCAAATTCTGTGCATGTAGTTGCCGGATTTCTTTAAAATTGATTTTTCCCCTACCTGATCTATAAATACCTTGCCCTGTATTTGAGTAATTGTGTTGATATCTGTTATAATTTGGATCATAGGAATGAAAATGCAAAATTTTAGCGAATTATAGGTTGATATGTAATAAGTGATAGGGTTATGAATATGATGGAATATTAGACATGGGTTATATAACTTAAATCTGTCAAATATGTCTCTAACGTAAGAGTTTAAAACGTGATTTTTATGAATGTTGTTTGTTTTGTTTTTCCTTTGAATATTGGTTTTGCACCTGTGATCCTTGGGCAAGAAGATTGAGTTAATAAATACAAAGCGTAATTTCAAGATGAAAATGCATGGCTAGAAGATAAATAGGAGTTCTGAAAATACATGATTGTGAATTATATGGTTAAACACTGTTACTCTATCATACAAGCTTAAATTCTGGTTTCAGTTAATTCACGAATGTATAATGACAGTGTCATGACATGTTTTAACATTTGGGTTTCGATTTTGTTGACAGTGTTTGGTTTAAAGGTTTAATAGTGATTTGATTTTGTTATGGATGTCTCTTAATACATACGAGGATTATGTTATGTTTAGAATTTAAGAAAAAAAAAGACCACAACAAAAGCGCAACCGGACATTGTCATCACCCCTCACCAGCACAGGGGGGTCATTGCTAGTTTCAATACAAATGTCCATTTAAACCAAGTTGCAGCTTCAAAGAGCTCCAAAGCCAAAAGGAAAGGCTAATCCAAGATCTTCCCAGTTCCAACACTATCTAATCTATTGCAATAGCATAAATTACTCCCACATATACCATTTCTATCCTAAATCACCAACTTTCCATCCATATCAGTTTTAGTGATCCAAACTCAGAAATATATTTCATAAAAATATCCCAAGCAGCTGTTTCCTCAACAGATTTCCTATGGCCAAGACATAACAAATGCAGAATAACTGAACAGAATGTATATATCAATCCCATAACAGTAACTCAATTCAGTATTTCAGTTTATATCACGAAATTCATTCCAGTACCACTGTTCTTGAAACATGATTAAAGGCAGAACATTTAGAATCACAATCTTTGCCAAAAAACATCCCACAATCAAGAAGACTGGAACCCACATGAAAACTCAGATCGAGTTCGTAGTGGACATACGGTTCAGACTTCAGAATGGGTACCCTGATGGACATCAAAGATTCAAAGTAACCGGAAGCATAAAAGTCTTCAATCCACCCTATGGCAATATTAACCCAAACTTCCATCACAAATTAACAAGCTTATTGCTAGAAGTTTTGCTCAAAACATAAACTAAGGAAAATCATTTGCAATAAGTCGAGTAAAATTATGCAACATGAAAACACTTCAAAACCTCTTTGGCATTTTCTATTCACATATGGCCTTGGGTAAAGTCACCAAGTCAGATTTCTTGATTCGTTCTCTTCTAAGGTAAGGTGGCGTTGACACTGCTACAACAGATATATTTGCAATAAAAGCATGGTGCACTGCACTTAAAATTTTGGGAACATATTCAAATTTTCTAACCTTTTGACAGCTAGCGAACACGTGTTGGAATTCTAAACCTAGAAAGCATGCATACTCGATCCATCACATACACATTAACTACAACATTTAAGGTAGCAAAATAATCAGCACGTAAAGGACTTGCATATGCCAGAGCTACAAGTCATAATAGACAATAATACATCTATAAACCGTTACTAACAACATATCAGAACAATATGGCCATTCATGCAAAGTCAATAAAACAAAATAGATCCAAGACACAATTCTATCGCAAATCCACTTTGGATTCAGGATCTTGCTGACCTATATTGTTTTACCTCAAAACTCATTGCAAATCTATATGACCCAAACATGCAAGCAAAAGTTATATGCAAATGATTTCGCATTCATTTCTCCAAGCCCTCCAAAACCTTCAAAGTGAAATTTTAAACTTCAAAAAGAAACCACCAATCCATGCACAAGCTCCACTCCCCTTTATATGCAAATGATTTCGCATTCATTTCTCCAAGCCCTCCAAAACCTTCAAAGTGAAATTTTAAACTTCAAAAAGAAACCACCAATCCATGCACAAGCTCCACTCCCCTGAATACCAAACACTACTGACACCATGCACAAACCCCACTCCCCTGAATATCAAACACTATTGACTTTTAAAAACAGCTTATGATCAGCAAATGTATTACCAGAATGTAACACAATAAATCAAAGTGGTTTACCATAGAATCACATGTCTCATATGACCAGTGAATAACTTGGTAAAAACCTAAGGAACGTACTGTTACAGAATAAATGGTCCTTCTCATGAAACTAGATAAAGAATTTCATGGAACTTTTCTATTTATGCTTCACTTTTCCTATTAGAATAACCTAGTTTCCAAGACACAATACTACAAAAAAAGGGGGATTCCATCATATCAAATCAATGTAAAAACACTAACTGCTCTCTGAAATATTCTGATAAAGTTCAAAAAAAACTCCAAACCATGCACAAGCCCACTCCCCTGAATACCAAACACTACTGACACCATGCACAAACCCTTATGCTTCACTTTTCCTATTAGAATAACCTAGTTTCCAAGACACAATACTACAAAAAAAGGGGGATTCCATCATATCAAATCAATGTAAAAACACTAACTGCTCTCTGAAATATTCAGATAAAGTTCAAAAAAAACTCCAAACCATGCACAAGCCCACTCCCCTGAATACCAAACACTACTGACACCATGCACAAACCCCACTCCCCTGAATAACAAACACTACTGACCTTTAAAAACAGCTTATGGTCAGCAAATGTGTTACCAGAATGTAACACAACAATCAAAGTAGTTTACCAAAGAATCACATGTGTTATATGACCAGAGAATCACTTGCTAAAAACCTAAGGTGTGTAGTGTTAAAGAATAAATGGTCTGCCTCATGACCCTAGATAAGGAATTTTATGCTTCCCCTTTCCTATTGGAATAACCTAGTTTCCAAGACACAAAACTACCAAAAAAGAGAGATTCCATCATATCAAATCAATGTAAAGCAACTGCATTTAATGTTTCTACGTTTCTTTTTTCGGGTAGAATTTTATCAATAGAATTCCTATCAATCCAAGCAAGTTTTCTCACATCAATCAACTATGAATAATCAAATTAGTTAAAGATCAAGGAACAATGTATCATAAAATTCAATAAATTCAACGAAATTAATACGCAAGAAAATGATTAACAAAACGGCCAAAATTCATTCACTAAAAGGTGCCTATGGCATAGACTAGAACAGTTTCTACGAAAAGAAAGATTTCAAAGCCTCAGATTACAATTTGACTTTCCTAAAAGGCTAAAACTTCAGCAGAGTATTTTGATAAGTACCTTCTGGAGCATTGGTGGGTGGAATATACATGTTCAATACTGAACACCATGTACTCTTGTTGTGAAGAAGTTAAGCTAAAACCAAGAAGCAACCTACCCATTTCAGCACTGTACCCCAAATGCTATCTAAACCTAATGCCCAACTTATTTCCAACCACACAATACCGCCAACCCAACATTGGCCACAGCCACACGACCTTCTAGACTTGAATTGGGTCCTCTTCTATGTTCCGAACAGCACCATCATCCCCATCATTGCTTAAAGTTTTCCTAACTTCCTTGTCACAGCTAAGGGCCTCATAGCTCTCCAAACCACCCTTCTCCACCTCACCTTCCTCTTTCTTTTGCACTATATCGCAAAAGAAATCAGTCAAGATGTTCTCGTAACCAGGCATTTTGGCATAGCCAGGGAAGTAATTGATGTCAATGATCAAATAGCGGTTCCCAAACCTCGTGTCCCTTATGACATCAAAGTTGAAGAGGTTCAATTTCAAGCCCCTCTGTAACCCTCTAGCAATGTCAGTAATGAAGCTCTGCGGAGGCATCTCGGTATCATCCAAATGCATCATCTTGTAATACTTATCATCAGTCCTCTCATTGGTAGAGAGATTCGAAACCTGCGAAAATGACAACAACCCCTCCAGGCTCCCCAATTTCTCATCCTCCGACACATCCGGTAGGGACTTCCTCTTCACACATTTCACATGGCCTCCCACCACATACACCTTGAAAATGACGCCTCCGTGGTTCACAAACTCCTGAAGCACAATCGGCGGCTTAAGGTCGTTGAGCCCCTCGTGGTTGAAAACCAGAGCCATTTTGTGGGACTTTGCGCTGCCGTCAGCCACCAGCGGCTTCGCAATCACCGGAAACTTCAACCCCTCCCAGGCCGGGCGATCAAACAGCGTCTCCTTATCATATATCACAATCTGCTTCGGAATCCCAAACGTGTCGCTCTCGTGCTCGATTTTGAGCTCCGACACCACCTGCAACATCGAAATCCGGTTGTGCAGCCGCTCAATCGCCTCCGGCGAGTCCACGATCACCGCATTAGGGTTCTTAACCCTAAAAGCCTCCAGCTGTCGCCTCCAATCCTGGCCGTAGCGCTTGTGGAGCACGCAATCGAACGGCCCCTGATCCGCCAGCTCCTTCTCGGTGTCGATCCGGATAAGATCGACGCCGCGAGACCTCGCCAGCTCCACCAGCGAGTCCTGGATGAAGCTCCGCTGCTTCTTCGGTGCCAGCGCATAGCCCACTCCGAACCTCCGCTCCTCCGCCATTACCACAACGACGACGAAATCAACAAGATGATAATGCTATACGAAACGCACATTCAGCAAATTTTCAAAATCCCAAACCCTAATTTTGAAATTTTGATCGGAAATCGAGAATTGCAGAGAAGAATGAAAATGAATGGGAGGAGGTGAGAGCCGGAGAGATGTGGATATATATGGCTTTTTTCAGCTAGGGTTAAGTGAGGAGGTGATAACGCCACTGGGGTGAGCACGATGGGGTATACACGTGGCATATACTTCAGGAGGAGATGCGGATTCGAAGCGCGTGTGGTGCACAAACGGTGGAGGACGAGCTACATTGGGAGTCAACGATGTGGACCTTGGCATTCTTTTTCGGAATGCGTAGGGGTGTTTTGGTCAGATCAGGAGCGGTAGTTATGCGAACATTTTGGTATAAATCTGGGGCATTTGGTGATGGTGACGTTCCTCGTGGGCAAACACTGTAGCGTCGGCACTCGTTTTTATGATGGCCGTTGCAAATTTGCAGCAGGGATCAGTACCGGTGTCACACTTGTGTTATGTGCGACGTTTCATTTCTTTTAGATAGTATTCAGACCAAAGTCTACGATAGTTTCTTAACAAAGGCTGACTAATCTCAAGCACACGAATCTGGAGACCCCATAAACCTGCTGGTCACAAAGTCGTGGGAGTTAGGACTCAAACTCTAAACATATGTAACTACTAAGCAGCTTCACTAACTTTACCACACTTCGGGTGGGTACGAAAAAAATGAACTGCCGAACACTCTTTTAGCATTTAAACACAATCATCGGTTCTAGCACATGTACAAGAATCTTAAATTTGCAAGTCCTTTATAAAACATCACATATACAAAGACAACTCCATCCATCATAGTATCTGATTTGTTCTTTGAGCCAATATGGTCTTGAAAGTCATTAGAGACGTGATTCAATATCATTCAAAACAGAGATATTTTTCAATTATTTTCCAAATATGTACGTTTAAGGACACGTTTGCTTACTTGAAATGAAAAATATCATGAATCAGTATCAAGGTGAATCGGTATGAGAATATTTCATTTTATTTAATTATTTACTTTACATAAGGAATCATTATAGGAATCGATATTAAAACTAATTTGATTACTGAAATACCTCTATAAGAAATGAAGCTATAATATTAACAATTTTATTTTTTATTTTTGATGGTGTTCCCAACAATATTAGCAAACTGCATACAATAATGATCATATACATATGATGTCGTAGTTGATATATTTCATGTTGATAATATTATATATTAGTATTTTTAGGATTGAGTATTGATAAATATTAAAATTATGTGAGGGTATTTTAGAAAGAAAAGTTGATTCTATAGGTTTGATTTGATACTCACCTCCCCCTTTGGGTATCGAATTAGATGTTCTATCATGAATCTATTCCTGATGAGTATATGGGACCCACACCTATTAAACGTTAGAATTCTCTCATTCTGAAATCAATTTCACCGCTCTCATTTCCATTTCATGTTAGTAAACAGGCCATAAAGAGGAATCAAAACTTTAGCTTTAGTACCCACAAGTCCACAACATCCTTTACATATGCTAACAGTGTAGTACAAATAATCAAACGTCTAAGAACTTTAGAACCAAGATAAGGAAAAGAAGAATCACCTAATACCATTCGGCAATTTGAGCTGTTACTGTCATCCAAATCGTAATCTTATACTCACTGTCACACAATTTCTATCGCCATTTACTCCATGTATTCTTCTTCTCCAGAGTCAGTGGGTGCTGAGGCCTCTGTGGGTCATTCTATATGACATCAAGCTTTGTATGCTAGCAATCATGGGGTTGTGTATGAGGAACACCTGCCGAAAACTTGTGCACTCAACTTCAGTAAACCTGCTTGACAATCGGACAGTATAGTTTCTGTCTGTGATATCGGAATCTGGTGTCTGAGACAATCAGATCGATGAGCTTATCTTTGGCACTATGGCTTCGTAACATTTTTTTTCAGAATATGATACATTTGTACGTGCATTAGAATCAGATTACTTCAATCACTAATAGGTATGGACCAACAAAAACAAAACCTTCCATCAATTGAGGTCAGAGATATCAACGCATTAATATTTCGAAACATATATCAATTTGTGTTTCTAAACCCTAAACCCTAATTCGCTAGCGTGGCTGGGGCTTGTGCTTGAATAGGGTATGCCGTGGCGTGGCCAATGGGTCGATATGGTGGAGGGTTCTGTGAAGAGTATGTCGTAATTTGCACGTTAAGTCAGATCTGAGAAGCAAACTCGAGGACACATAATACGACTCCTGATATCCAAATGTGCTAAAAACCAAACTCAGATCAGTACGTTTGTTTTTTCTGTTTTTTTCTTCTTCAAGTTTTAATTTGTTTTCCAAAGAATCAGTTACAAGTTTACAACTCCACCAGCGAATAAGCTTGTCTGTATCTCTCTCTCACCCCCCATAAAATAGAGAAGATGAGAGAGAAAACAGAAGCTGCAAGACTCCTCTCCTCTCTAAATTTTCCCCTGCAAGGAAAAATTACAAAACTAGACTGAGAAAGAAGGGAAATTTAGAGAGAGAGAGATGGGGAAGATAGAGACCAACAATGGGGATGTGAAGGGATCGATCAGTAAATTCCCATTGAACTTTTGGGAGGTGACGGTGGCTTCCACGGTGGTGCTGGGTTTTCTGTTCGGCCTTCTGGGTGTTTACCTAACCATGCCTGCATCCGATTACAGCTTTCTCAAGCTCCCCCGGACCCTCCAAGACCTCCAAATCCTCAGGTGACTTTTTTTACCGATTTGGGTTTTGATTCATGTTTAGTTTTCAATGTGTTAAATGGGTTGGTGTTGATATTGCTTGGATTGGTGAATTGGGTTTATAAAGATGAGAGCTTTTGTGAGTGTCTTGAGGAAAAGGAACAACTTTTAAATGCATGCAATCCCAATCTGGGTATTTGGTTTTTCATGGTGTTAGCTGTATCAGAGGGCTGCTGATATTTGTACTAAGTTGTCAAACTTGACTATGGGGGCTGTTTTCTTATAAGTTTAAAGGGTTCTGTAGTGCACCGGGACTTATGATTCGTTGTTGTTTGCTACTGTTTATGTTTTGATCTTTATGACCTTTATGCCGCAAATACCTGGTGTCAAGTGATGCATTAATGCTAAAGATTCATACTTTGAAGTAATGCCTTGTTGTAACCTAGAGCGGGTTAGTTTGTTACCACTGTTTAATTTTTTTTGATCTGCCTACTATTTAACTCCTTGGGATTGATGATTTTGTTGCTAAAACATTCTGTGAAGCATAAATGAAGGGTAAAAGTAATAAAAATTTGAACCTGATGCCTTGTTGCTTATATAGTCCCACTGTTTGATGGCCAACGTATTCTGTTTGCACCCTTGATGTATTGCCTCATTCATAGAGAGATTCAAGAATATGGTTTTGACAGATTTTGTTGTTCTCTTCTTTTCTTTTTGTAGAAATCACCTTGAGGACTACACAAGTGACTACACAGCACAGGTTTTGTTAGGTTACTGTATGGTTTATATATTCATGCAAACATTCATGATTCCTGGAACTGTGTTCATGTCGTTGCTTGCTGGTTCTCTTTTTGGAGTCTTCAGAGGTGTAGCTCTGGTGGTGTTCAATGCCACTGCTGGTGCTTCTTCTTGTTACTTCTTGTCAAAGGTGATAGGGAGGCCTCTTGCCACCTCTCTTTGGCCTGACAAGCTCCTATTTTTCCAAAACCAGGTAAATCCAGATATCCATCTGCATATGTGCACTTCACGAATGCAATTAAATTATTTACTGTATTATCTTTCTTTCATCTAGGTGGCTAAAAGAAGAGCAGGGCTGTTGAACTACATGTTGTTTCTCCGATTAACTCCAACCTTGCCAAACACATTTATTAATGTCGCTTCACCAATTGTTGATGTGCCTTATCATACTTTCTTTCTGGCAACCTCAATTGGTCTGATACCTGCTGCTTTTGTCACTGTCAGGGTATAGATCTCTCCATTCTTTTGAATTTGTGGTACATGATTGAAAATAAAGTGGTTATTCGATAACTAGAAACTATATGGTAGAACAAAATGAAAATCCAGAATTACACCAAAATCAGAATCATTATGCAAGAATGACTTCTTATTTTCATCAGTTAGAACTATCACACCTTTCATCTCATCCCAATCTTGACTCATCCTGATTCATGGGAAGTTGGGAACATGGTTGCTTGTTTCTTTAACTGCAAACGATGTCGGTTTTCTAGTTTTGAAGGAAATAAAGTCATTTTTGCATAACAATTTCATCCTGCGTCATATCACCATAAAACCCAATATCATCTTGTATACACTCCGAGTTAGTGAGCTACAGCAGGTTTGCCAAATGAATGTAAGTTCGTTGGAGCTCAGGTCAATTGCTATGAGCAGGTGGATGTTGGGATAGAACTAGGTTTAATCTAAAGATGACATGAGCAATTATTTTGTTGATTATATCATTTATATGTATGCTCCAGAATTCGCACTTCTAAGCAACTGTCACTATTTTTTTTAGGTGAGCTGATACGCAACTGTCACTAGTTATGCCTGCGTATGTGTCGCTAACTCATGTTATGTGCTCAGGCTGGACTAGCTCTTGGAGAATTGCGATCTCTTGGAGATCTCTACGACTTCAACTCAGCAGCCACCTTGTTCTTCATTGGAGTTGTCTCAGTTGCTCCGACGCTAGTGAGCAAGAACAAATCATAGCATTGTCACTTGCTCACTTTGCTTGGTGTACATTGGCCCCTTGTGCTTGCAGGCAGCCATTTGGGTATAACCTCTTCAGCATTAAATAATCGCTCCAGAAAGCTCTCTGTTCGTTCTGGAAATTACTGCCGCGGTGGAGCTTCACTGAAAGAATATGGGAAGGTGTCCTTGGGTGTTGGGTTTCAAGGGCAATGTGTATGTGTATCAGTATCGTTGGCAACAGAATGTAAAGGCAGTTTCTAGTCAAGTTTCAAGCGTTTCATGTTTTTAGTGTTAAATCATTGATGCTTTCTTTCGTTAAAATGACTACAACAACCAAACTTATAAAGCTTAGAATTTCTCCTGGAATGCTTGCTTGCTCAGTGGATAAGCGTGACATTTGTTGCTTCATGATTGCTTGTTTCCCTAAATTAATCAAGGGAAGTTTGACGTTTGCAAGTAATGATGGCTTCTGAAATTGCCTTGTACGAAAGCCTTGGCCTAAAACGAGTTGCAGAGTCGCATGATGTTGTTCCTCCGCAAGTAACTTGCCTTCTTGTTTGAGCCGTATAAAGTATTCTATACCAAGTAATGAAATTGTTTCAAAGGAACATAGGTGGGATTGCTGGCATTTTCGCTATAGGACATCCTAGAAGATTGTGTCGTGCCGCAAAAGGATCTACAGATTGCAAATTGGTTCGCTACAAATAATGACATGTTGCTTTGTATTTTTTTCTCTTGAGAAGTTGCTTTGTCACAGTTCTTATCAACAATTGGATAATCTATGTCACACTTCTTATCAACAAGTTCATCTATTTCACTCAAAATTGATAGAAGGTTACGCAACTTGGCCACATTAGTTGGGAATAAAACTTGGGATTTCAAGCATCTTCTTAAAGACAGACAAAATGGTTTAAGAGAGATGCTAAAAACGCATGGAGAAGCCACCTTGCCTTCATAATCTAGTAATCTACATTCTACATCGCCTCCATAATATATTAAAACTAGAAGAAGAAAATTTTGTAATTAAGTAAATGAAACAACTAAAAATGCATTTAATTTAACGTCAATGACTTGTACAAGAAAATATTAAAAGCTTCGGACGGGGGTACATTCTCTCACCCTAGAACTGGAGGGCAGAGAGCCTTTCATCAGTATATTGGCCCCTAAGATATGGAACAACTATATAGACCTTCCCTACCTAAATTTCTTGAATTTCTTTTTCTGGTGGGAGCTCTCTGGAGTTCGGCTATCCGTCTTAGCTTCACACCTGCTTCTTTTGAAGCAGCACCACCTTGGAATGCCACCTTTTCTGGCAGCAACAGATGGTGTTTTCTCTGTACGTTCTTTTGGCTGCACTCCACTCTGAGGCCTTGATTCAAACTTGGCTTTTGGACACCATTTTTACCCGCACGTACACCCTGGTAGGATATAGTAGCCTTCAAATTTCCCTTGAACTCTGGAGTCCTTGGACTGACTGTTAGCCTTTTAACTGGGGATTGGGAATTTGATGCAGGCGATGGGTTGCTTCTCTTAGATGGGGTAGCATCTTAGTTTTTGCTCTTAGATGTGACAGATTCTGGTTTTGCATGAGAAAGCCTGAGTTCCCGATTCCAAAGCTTCAGATTTCGTTTCCTCACAACTGCATTCGCGGCTTCCTGGTAGACCTAAACATAAACTCATAAGATATACATCAGTTGCAGCAATATTGGACAAAAGAGAGGGACAAATGGAATATATATAGATTGGATAACATAATTTATAATAATTCCGTTCCTTATGCTGTGGCTTTTCTAAGAAGTTCAGTAATGACCACAGATATACTTCTTCCAATCTTCACATTGACAAAAGGGATGTAAACAACTCCATGTCTCAATTTTTATTTACTGTGTCAAGTAAAGATTGAGGCAGATACTTAGAGGCAAGGATGTCATATTCATTTAAATCAACCATATTCCATTCTAAATAAAGAACAGCAAGGTTGTGATCGGAATAATTCATTACTGCTTCAGCGCAATCTAGGTCTACCAGCATCGATATGAAGACTATTCCAAGAGAGAACAGCACAGTCACATTTGAGTTCATCAAATAATTCTTTCCAGGATAGTTGACAGTAAATGGTTCATTCAGTACTGAAAACAAAATGCCCATACCTTTGTTTTAAACAAATCAAAAGCAATGCCCTTTACTAGACTAACGTTAGAGTCCCTGATTATGCAAATGGCTTCAACTCCGGATTCTTGATTGTTGGTGCCACAAAACAACTGATACACTTCTTCATCCTGAGAAGGAAAATAGGACAAGCACATTACTGATAGCCATGGCATCAGTAGCAAGCAAACTAGGTTGGTTTTCTGAGAGAGAGAAGAAGAAGAAAGCTTTGAGCCTCAGATTAAAATGATCAATCCCTTACAAAAACAGATTGTTAGTTAGCTATATATACAGACCAAGCCTAACAAACAGACAATCAGCTCACAGCTATATTGAGCTGTATTAAATCAACACGTGTCTCTCTCTCAATGGATCTGTTACAAAAAACAAACTTAGTAACAACTTTTTAGAATCTGAACTAGTAATGACTATATCATCCACATATAACAATAATGTTACTAGAAGAATGTCTAATAAACAGGCTGAGATCAGAATGAGAGAAAATAAAACCAAGGCTGGGAAGAAAAAGTTCTCATGCCAAGCCCTTGGTGCCTGCTTTAATCCATAAAGAGACTTCTTAAGCAAGCAAACATGATGAGCAAAGTCAGGATCAACAAAACCTTGTGGTTGAGACATATACACGTCTTCTTTTAAATGGCCATGTAAAAATGCATTTTTAATATCAAGCTGTCTTAATTCCCAATTATGCATAGCAGCAAGAGCCAATATTACTCGAACAGTGATGTGTCTAACCACAAGGCTGAAAATTTCATGATAATCAAGACCCTTGGATTGACTAAAACCTTGAGCAACCAATCTAGCTTTATACATTGAGATATTGCTATCAGGATTCTTTTTGACCCTAAAAATCCACTTACTGCCAACAATATTTCTATTTAAAGGACAAGGAACCAGAGTCTATGTACCTTGTTTGTGAAGAGCTGCAATTTCTTCACTCATAGCTTGATCTCATTCTTTCTTTCCTACAGCACCCCTATAAGTTCTAGGTACAATTATCTCACTGATATCTGTCACGGCAGTAAAGCCATTAAAAAATGGATATTCTGAGTATAGATTCTGTTGAACAATAGCATAATAGCAATAAAAATCCTCAAAAATTTTCTTCTAAACTATTCCATTCTTTGCCCGGGTCAGCATAGAGTGATCATTATAATTTCGATTAACAATAAATGCAAGTTCCTGAGGAATATTTGAAGCCACAGTACTTTCAGACTGAAGAACATTAAGATTGTCAAGACCAAGAGCTGATATATTATTATGCACAATTACTGCACCTGTAACATCTTCAGCTGAATTAGAAGAAACTGGATCTGTATTCAAAATGGGAGTAGAAGCATCCTGAGCTGAGACAGTACTGATATCAGTAGGAGAGAAAAGCTGAGAATCCAACACACTTTGAACATCCAATGGACTAGAATTATGTCAATGATCAATATTAATGGAAGAATCTTCAACAGAATTCTCATTAGAAGAATGGATTACTGGCTCAGAAGGAAGATTAGAATCATTATTATCACATGAAATGTGATGATTTGAGCTTTCAATATCTCCAGAAGATTGTAAAATGGATGTAGAACTTGTACTCTCAGTTGTCTCAGCAATGGTCTTGAAGGGGACAGGTATCTAAGAAGTAGGAAGAACATTGAGAGAGGAAGAAGATGGAAATAAGGTAACAAGATCAATGGGAGACACATCTGAGAATTTAGAATGATGAAAAGAAAAAATTGTTTCATCATGGATAACATGCCTAGACATCCACTATTTATTTTGAGAAATACTATAACAGAAAACCCTTTTGTATCCTAAAGCATAACCTAAGAAGACACACTGAGTTGTTTTAAGATCCAATTTATCATGGTTATAAGGCTTGAGATTGGGATAGCAACATGAGCCAAAAATTTTCATCTGTGTCAAATCAGGAGCATGTTTGAATAACAACTCATATGGTGAAATCATATGTAATGACTTGCTAGGCATTCTATTTATAAGATAGCAAGAATGAGCAATGCTATGAAAACCAAAAGTGTTTTGGAATTTTGGTAACAGACATTAAATATATAGCTGTTTCAACTATATGTATATTCTTTCTCTCAGCAACTCCATTTTGTTGTGGAGTGTGAGAACAAGTAATCTGATGAATAATTCTAGGGGTGAGAATTTAGACCCGAAATCCCGATCCCGAACCCGTCCATCCCGTACCGATACCTAACGGGACGGGACAGAAAGTTCAGATACGACATCCCGATACCGAACCCGATCCTGAATTTCTTAAATGGGCCGGGATCGGTATAGGCTCTATCCGTCCCGAAAAGCCCGTCCCGTCCCGTCCCGAATTTCTTATATCACGTTAGTAGATATGTGATTGTTACTTGATGAGTAGTTGGAGCTGTGCATTTGTGTATGTACTAGTTGTTTGGACTTGATTCAGTTGATTGCAGATTGCTTGTTATTGATTCTGATGAAATTTTGGTTCAAGTTATGGGCCTAAGTTTTAGCTAATGGTCTTGACTCTTGAGGTCTCTTGTTTGTTTCGTGAATGATTGGCATGGTTTGGTTATTAATGGTTTCAAGTCTGGAAGTACTTCTTGAATTTGTTTTGTATTGGTAGTTTGTTTCTTTTATGCATCATTGGTGAAGCTTCTTGTGATATGACTGCACTTGTGCATTTGTGATTACTGGTACTTGTTTAAATCCACAGTTTAATGGTTTCTTTAGTTCTTTGAGTTCTTTCTTTGAATCAATTGCATCATTCTTAATCACTGCTTGGGCATTTGGAGTATGCATGACTATCATTTTACAATTACATGTCAGTATATGCTAGTTTGCTTGGAACAAAGAAAGTTTAAAGTTGTATGGAGATATTGTGGCTGTTTTTTTACTGGATAGGTTAATTTTTCTCCTTTGTTGGGGAGGAAAACTATTAGACTAAGGATTTGGTTTAAAGAGAGTAAAATGAATTAGATGAATACTACTGGTTGATGCAACCTGAGACTGGAAGAGATTATAGAAAAGCTTGTTGGTACTGTCAAATTAATTGAATATTTGTACCTGTCGCACTATAGCTTAAAACAAAAACCAAAAAACTTTGAATCATCTAATTCAATGTTTTGTTTTAGTTTGCTGTTTGAACTTTAAAAGCATATCTGATGCATTTTATCAAAGCCAACAATCAAAACATGAAAGCCAGATCTCTCCCTCTCTCTGGACCTGTGTTATTTGAATGAGTCTTTATCAAAGTAAATAAATTTGTACGGTCTGTGATAGGCAAGGTCTTCATTGTTTTGGGGTTTTGCAGAGGCTGAGCTGAGACTAGAAATTAAGCAGATGCAGGTTTTGGCAGTTTTTCTTTTGGTTCTGTCCTGATTGGTCCCGAACTCGTCCCGAACTATTCGGTATCGGGACGGTTCGGTATCAAATCTCAAAAACACCAATCACGTCCCATACTAATCCCGAAAAAAACATCGAGATCGGTTTTCGGGATGGGGTGAATCCGAACCGTCCCATCCCGATCCCACCCCTAAATAATTCCTTTTGCATTGAGAAAGTTAGCAAAAGCTTTGCTATTATACTCTCCTCCCCCATCTGTCTGAAAAGTTTTAATGGAAGACTAAAACTGATTTTCAGTAAAGGCATGAAATTTGACAAAAGTGGCAAGAGCATCAGATTTATTTATCAGTGGAAAAATCAACACAAATCGTGTACAATCATCAATGAAGGTTACATAGTATTTATGTCCTTCAATTGACAAACATGAAGTAGGTCCCCATACATCAGAATGCACCTTGGCAAAGGGAACTATAGATTGAGTGATAGATTGAGGAAAAGGTAACCGATGCATCTTGCCTTCTAATCAAAAGGAACAAATTGAACTAGAATCTGAACTAGGAATTTTAACATGAGAATCAGACAACATTTTTGACATGATAGGAAAAGAAGGATGACCTAATCTTTGATGCCAAACAGATAAACGAGGAGAAGTGGAGCTGATCAAAGCTAATGGAGAGACTTGAGAGATGAATGAGAGTGAAGGTGTTTGAAAAAGGAATAAGCCTTCCTCACTACTCTTTCCTTTATACAACACACTTTTGGATGCCTTGTCCTGCATAACAATATCAGAATCATCAAAAGTGATATAACAATTGTTATCTCTGCACAGTTTTGTAAAGGAGAGCAAATTCATTGCTAAGTCAAGAACTCGAAGCACTTGACTTAAGTGTAAAATATGTTTATCAGGTTTAATATAACCAGAACCAGTATGAGTTATATTTAAACCTTTACCATCACCAGTGGTGATCTTGTTGGCAGAGTCATATAGTTATGCAATAGTGAGATTTCTCAACTCAGAAGTCATGTGGTGAGTGGCACCAGTCTCCCACCCACACTTCAGTAGAAGGCTAAGAGCTTGAAGCAGCATAAGCACTGTTAGCTGAAGATGAAGCACCAGAATTAGGATGAAATCCTCTAGGAAAGCTAGAACTGGCAGTCCCATGAGTAATCACACATAACTTCCTCTTCCTCAAGAATTATGAACTGTAGACTGACCAATATCAATTGTCTGAGCATATAGAGTTGTAAGTGTTGATGGAGGATCAGATCCTTGAAAAGAAAAGTTACATCTGTGTGAGCAATTTAGAGCAATATGACCCTTACTACCACATATCTGACAGGTTGGAATAGACAAGGAAGGACGACCAGCAAGAACATCAACTCTGTATAAACAATTTGCAGCTGTGTGACCTTTCTTTGAGCAGATTTGATATTCAAGAACTTGTTCATTATTTTGAGCTGATTTAGGATGCTGCAAGATTTCTTGAGACTGCTGTTGAGATTTGTATTCAGGATTCTAATAACATGTACTTGTAAGATGACCATGTTTTCCACAAATCTGACATATGTGAATTCTGAAGTAAGTCTGTATAGTATGACTACTTTTTCCACATTAAGAACATTCTTGAGCACTGACATTTCCACTAAATTTGAGATCCCTTCCTTTTCCTTCATTCTTTGAGTTTGTCCAGTGTTTCTCACCATTGTCCCTTGAATTAAAGCCATTTCTTGCAACCATAGTAGACACATTATTCAAGAGAGAAAAACTGCCTTCAATTCTTCTTTCAATAGAAAGCAACTAAGACCTTAAATATCTGAGTGAAATTGGAGTTTTCCTTCCTTCAATCACAGTTCTCACAGTCGAAAACTCATCAGGTAAACCATTAAGAATCACAATGATAATATCCTTATCCAGAATAGACACTCCAACAGATAAGAGTTGGTCCCTTGCATTTTTCACACGCTATAAATACTTTTCAATTGATTCACTGCCTTTCTTCAGTGTTTGAAGTTCAGTTTTCAACTGCATAACACCAACCATTAAAACAGCAGAGAACCTTTCTTGAAGATCTAACCATGCCTGCCTAGAAGTCCTGCAACCAATTATCACATCCATAATATCTTCCTCAATAGTAGCCATCAATAAACTCAAAGTGCCATATCAGTTTGTTTTCATGATTTATATGTTGTTTCCTCATCAGTAACTTCTCCCTCTGCAGTAAGAATATATCTTGGAGGAGCTACTTATGTTCCATCAAAGAAACCTGAAAGACCATTGTCTCCAAGAGTTGATTTAAACTGAAAACTCCACTTTATAAATTTATTTTCTCTAAGTCTTATTGTACTAATACTCAGCAAAGAATGAACATCTAAGTGAGTAATTGCATGACTCATTGTACCATTCACATTCAAAGGAGCCATTTGCTGCAAGCTATTCTCAACTTTAGTATATCTCAATTGATAAATCACTCAAAAAGATCCTTCAATACATCATCTGACTCATATAACACAAACAATAGCTAGTGTACTTTGACCTGAGATCAACATTCACAACAGTAGCTCTACTTTGCTCAAATTTATCTCAAGAAACATTACAGGTTCTCAAAAATCACTACAATCTCCAAAACTGCTTCAATTTTGATTTATTTTAACTCAAAAATCACTGCAATCTCCAAAACTGCTCCAATTTGCTCAATTTTGACTCAAAAAACACTATAATTTCTAAAACTCTAATTTATTTTCAAGCTACTTAAGATACTCAAGAACTCTTTGACTACAAGAACTCTATGCTTCAATTTTACTCTGATTCGAAGAAATTACTCATAAACCTTCAGAAATAGAAGAGATCACCTGAGAGAGTAAAACCTCAAGATTATACAAGCTTTGAGTACATACAATTCACAAAGCCACAAATCTTTGTTCTGCAACTCGATCTAATCACACAAAACATGAATAGAGATCAGCGATGAGTGTGGAAGCATGGATTTATAGGCCTAGGATTTATGGCTGCTTTGATACCATGATAGCCATGGTATCAGTAGCAAACAAACTAGGTGTTATGAGAGAGAAAGAAGAAGAAATGAACATGAAGAAGAAGAAAGCTTTGAGCCTCAGATTAAAATGATCAATCCCTTACAGAAACATATTGTTAGTTAGCTATATATACAGACCGAGCCTAACAAACAAACAATCAGCTCACAGTTGTATTGAGGTGTATTAATCAACACGTGTCTCTCTCTCAATGGATCTGTTACAAACTATTAAGAAACTCAGTAACAACTTTTTAACAGCCTTAACAATTACAACCGAGGTTGGCAAGAAAAATGTCAATTGGAAGGGCAAAAATTCCCAAAAAGGATAAAAAAATAATAATCAGAAAGTGCTAATCACCTTTACTTCGAAAGGAATGCTGCCCAAAATTACAGTTCTCGTGTGATCATAAGCAGAAGCATTCTCTCCTTTCAGCTTCTTACGAGGTGGGCATGCTCTGTCAACACGGATGCGATGATCTTCAACCAGCGTCAAATGACATAATACGTCAAGGAACAAGACCTTCAACAACTTCAGCTTTAATGCGGTTCTGATCCAAAATGATGAGAACAGCGTACGACAACCATGTTATGGGTCAAAGAAGCCTGTGTAGATTCTTCCGACTTGAAAACGATGTATGCATTCACACTACAACACAAAATGAGATTTCAAATTCAATATGTAGTTCACTTCTCAACTATATACAAGTCATTAAAACCTAACAACATAATTTCTATTTGTGCCAAACTGGATTAAAATAGAAAGGCTAAAACATACACAAACAATCCAAAACCAGAAAATAACTGCAACAAGCACCTTCAAAACAAAAAATACAACTTTGAGACAACAAAATGAATTAATCGGCATCTTACCTGTTAGCTTTCTTATGGAGCTTCTTAGTAAGCACGACTACTTTTCTGGGCGCTTTCGTCTGCACAAACATGATCATATATTGATAGAAGCATAAATATGCGACATTATGTTGGTTATTCTCCTCTTTACTTTGTTAGTTTATTATGTTTTTGGTTTGATTTAGTTATTTTTATGTTTATTAGGTGTTTCGGAGCAAAGAGGGGAATTATAAAGCAACATAGTAGAAATCTAGAAGGAAAAAGATTCCATGTCTTGCAAGAAAAAGATTATGAAGAGCTGCCATAATTTATCATATAACTTTGACAGAATATTGTGATCATCTCACAATGATCCAGGAGATGAATTTTATATCAACGGAAAGCATGAAGAGTCTACTTTACGGAACTTTTTATGGATCATCAATACCCTTTTTCTAGAAAAAGTTATGATTATTTGAGTGCTTGAAGGTCAAGTCTGCCGAAAATATGTTAGTGGACCAAAACATCATTTTGAAGGCCCAAACTATCTTGGCATGCCTGTGGACGAAAATTGACAATTCTATAACCCTAATATCATCTGATACGTAAAAGAGAGAGTGACATAACAGTTTAGAGAAGAAAAAAGAACAAGAGAACACAGACGGCAAGGAGATCGACATCTTCTCAAGATTCGTCCAATTTTGGTATTATTTAATGAATCAATACCACTTCTTGGAATCTTAAAAGGAATCATTAATGAACTTAGAGTTGGAGCATCACTAGGAGATGGTTCTGCATGACTAGCACCACCACCACCACCATAAACAGACATTGAAAAGTATGAACTAATCAATTTTTTTCCGTTTTTAGGTTGTTCATTTGACATATTGTTGTCACCTACAAATTTAGAAATTATAGTTTTAGTAAATAGGAATATATGTAATTTAGCACAATAAAAATATCAACAACTTCAAAAAATAAAAATAAAAACCTGTCTAAGCACAACAACAAGAATCCAAACAATCACTTTTGATTCCCTTGATATTTTGAAATGAACAACCTATTAACAAAAGAACAATAATTTAGCAAAAACATAAAAAACTAATAAGATCTCATCCAATTATCAATTATAAACCCTAACTTTGCCCCAAATCTTCAATTTTAGTTTAATTAATACATAAGATTGAATACTCATAAGATGGAGATGAAGAATCAAAGAATAATTTATCGATGAAGTGGCGAAAGATGGGTTGATGGGTGACAAAGAAATCGAAGAACTCGCTATCAGTTCGCTTTGTTGGCTGTTGAGCAACAGAACTGAAGAAGACGGCGATAGAAAAAAAAAAAGAATATATGAGAGCGACAACTTGTGTTAAAAAAATTAAAAAATAAAAAGTGGGTTAGTTGGGCTTTTAAGACATCAGCTCATCTATTAAGTTAGCCTAAAATATTTTGGGTGGGACTTGGACATAGACATCAGCCTTGCAGTGTATAATTACTATATATATATACATGTAAGAATTTTTTTTAACCCAAATATTTTGGGTGGGACTTGAGTCATACTCTGTTACCCTTTAGGTCCGCCTCTAGATGACTAGTTGATTGATACTGATATTTTTTTGGTTATGTATGTGAGTTTTGGCACTAGAGGAGTTATTGTGGCGATTGGGGTTGAAGCATAGGCTTAGGAGCCGCCTGGGATTACGATTCTATAAGAAGTAGCAACTGGTTTCAAGGTTTGGGAAGTTGGAAGGTGAGCTTTGTGATTTTTAGCTACTTTGGGCGCTTCTATGTTAGTTTGTACTGATTCGATATAATATTTGTCTTGAATATGAGGTTTTGCAAATTTGGAAACTGCTGGGGCTATTTTAGGACAAGGCATAAAGCTGTTGGTTGATTCTCGATTAAGGGAAGTTGTTGGTTGATGGCTAGAATGTGAGGTTTAGGATTTAAGCAATTGTGTTCTTGTTTTTAGTTGGTTTGGTGGCTAAAAACGTTTATTTTTAATGTTGAATGTTGAGAATTTGGTGTTTTATATATTATGGAGAGGCTATGGCAAAATTTTCAGTAAGCCACCCGAATCCGGTGATGGAACAGGTTCGGTAGGAGGCCGAAGAGGTAGCCTTCAACTTATGTTTTTAGAATTTGAGCCTTAGTTTTGAAAATGGAATAGTTTGGGGTGTTACAAGAAAACCTGTCATATTTGAAAAGTTTCTATTTTAGAAAAATTTTCCTTTTTGGAAGTCAAATGGTCAAATTTGGTCAACAATAGGATTTTCTAATCAAACTAGAAAAATATCGGTTTGTTTAAGAGTATATTCTTATTGATCATTTCCATAACTTATTGTCAGACGTGAGGTGTTCTTGAGGATTGAGACATTTTAAAGTAGCGATCGAGGAGTGTTCCGAGCTTCGGAGTATTTAAGTTTATCTTGTGAGTGGACATTTATTTTAAATGAAGTGGGTATATATGGGTTGTAATGGATTATATGCTAACATTCGGGCTTTTCTTTCTCTTCAATTTCAGGGATCAAGCCCTGCCCGACTGTTAATGGGAATGGACCAGACCGGTAGAAGAAAGAAATGAGACCTGGAAAAAAGCCTGGCCCGGTTAGGCCGACCGGTCGAGGTTGGTTTTATTTCCTTATTCAGGTTTTCTGTCCACCCCTAGGTTATTTGGCCTACTAAAATTAAGCTTACCCCTAAGAGATTTTGTTCAGCTTTAGCTGACGTGTACGAGAGTCGAAAAGGATTACCGAATATTAGAAGTGAGATAGATCGTAACACATGTTTCGTCTTTTGTAATTTTTTGTTATAAAGGTTTCGTTTTCTTTTATTTAATTTTGAGAAAAGTATTTAAAATTATTTTATTTTCTTTTATTTTTTTCCCACTCACATCTCATGTTCGGTTTCGAGTGCTTAGAAATCACCGACATCAGGTTCAGAGTGTGACAGAAAGACCAGGAGTTGCCGATCTTAACCTCTCTCATGGTAAAGAGTTTATGGTTGTTGGAGCGTAATTACTCAAGGTAATCAATGTTACCTGATAAGTTGATGGTTGGGCCCTATTTATGGCTTAGTGTGGATTCTGCCTTTACTTGCCAATATATGGGACAAATGTCCCTTCTATTGTTGCGTAGGCGGTTCTCTCGTTGTCTACCTGGTTGGTCCCGACCTTTGTTACAACTGGGCCTGGGCCGAACCTGTCTTGCTCATGGTTGGTTACTGATTGGCATGCTGACTCGGGAGCTAATCCATCTACTACCGACTACATATGGTATATCAAATTGGTTCCATTGCATCAATAACGGAAAGAAGAGTCTTCGAGCATATGTCATGGTAAGCCATAACCCTGATTATTGCTTACCACAGCCTCCTAGGGTAAGGCATAACACGCTTCCTCAAATTTGTTTTGCCGATTGTGAACAGTCCAACTCTATATATAGCATTCTATACAGTAAGGTATACAACTCCAATATTTTATTATTTAATCACTTTAGTCCATCTTTATCCTCATTCCATTTGCATTACGTCTACTTTGTCCTTTTACAATTTTAGTTATAATTTCATTTTCTCATTAACTTGGATATTTTATAAATTTCCTAATAATAAAAATTACACCGAAATCTTTCATTTGAGTCTAATATTGAATACATTTAAGCTTAATTAATTTAACACATAATTAGTTATTATCTCATAAAGGAAAAATGACCATTTACACAAAATAAGAAAAGTCAAACCCTAAACCAATGAATTGAAAAGTCAAATGCTCATTCTAATACAATGTGTACTTACTAATGCCCAAATACACAGATCTTTATTAAATTCATAATAACATAATATTTTTAAGATAATTTTACTCTTGTTTTCTATACACACTTGAAGAAAAAAATGAGAGAGAGAATATTTTGCCGGACCATCTCTGGTCACCAAACTCCAGTCTCTGGTTACCAACCGTTGGACTCCGGTCATCAGACATCGAAAAATTATTGGTAGCCAAAATTTCACAGGTTTTTTTTTACTAGGGACAATAAACTTTTACATAAAGTTTACTAGGGTTACATCTACATCAAATACAAGTCTACTAACCCCAGTATACTCAAAATCTAAGTCTAATAACCCTAGTATACTACAAAACCAAATCTACTAACCCTAGTATACTCTAAAACCAAGTCTACTAATCTCTTGTATACATCAAAATTAAGTTTACTAACCATAGTATACTCTAAAACCAAGTCTACTAACCCCAGTATTTCATCAAATCCAAGTCTACTAACCCTAGTATCGACGTTTCCTAGCACCGGCGTGTAGACGACATGACCAGATCTGGATTTGACGTTGCAGCGACCGGAGAGAACGTGTCTGAGATTAGGTGGAGAAGAGGATGTGCTTGTCGGAGATGGTGGAGGCGAGGATGAGGTCGTCGGAGATGGTGGAGGTGAAAGATATGTAAGTGACAGTTAAAGAAAGAGAAGATCAGAAGAAGAAAAATCAACTTAGATGCAAAAAATGAAGTTTACTACCCTTAGTAATCTTTTACTGAGGTGTAAACTTGAGCAGATGAACAAACTCGATGCATTGGTAGTAAATCATAAGTTTACTACCCCTAATAAACTTGTACCAGAGGTAGTAAACTTGTAAAATAGTATCTTCGAGACCCATTATACACATTAAAAACAGTGAAAATTTAACGTAGATGCAAAAATAAAGTTTACTACCCTTAGTAAACTTTTACTAGGGTATTAAACTCAAGCAAATGAACAAACTAGATGCATTGGTAGTAAATCATAAGTTTACTACCTCTAATAAACTTGTACCAAAGGTAGTAAACTTTACCAGAGGTAGTAAACTTGCAAAACAATATTTCTAAGGCCCATTATACACATTAAAAACAGTGAAAAATCAACTTACATGTGAAAAATAAAGTTTACTACCCTTAGTAAACTTTTACTAGGGTAGTAAACTCGAGCAGATGAACAAACTCCAGCGAAGACGTCAGAATCCAAAGGTGGATGCGGAAATCGACTCGCATCGTCGTCATCTGAAGACCAGATCGATGTTGATCTGCTTCTGAGAACAGATCTGAGATTGTCGGAGGATGTGTTGGAACTCCGAGACAAAGACGAAACTGGTGGCATCCTTGTCGAGTGCCAATAAGTGAGTATTCTTCTGTAATCCGGCCATAGATCTCGGCTTCATCCAACTATGACAATGTAATGGGTATCTTGTCATCTTCTTGAAAGAAGTGTTTGGCAACTATGCATGCTTGGTTAGAGTGACAATAAGTAAGTTGCAGGGAAATAATGTATGTAGATACTAGCATATTTTATATGATATATGACATATTGTAACATCGGTGAATGAATAATGGATCGTAGAGTTAATAAACGAAAGAAGACATAAGAAATAGATACCATTGAGGGACATCAAGCCAATACTCTTAAAAAATTACATATGAAAATAAACAGAACAACTTCAATGATAAACATAATATTGAACATTCTTCATCCAAGTATACCATGTCGGTTCCATTGATGCTCAAGCAACGCATTCCTTAGTGCAATATGAGCTGACTTGTCTTTAATTTTCCTATATTGAGGAATGAACTTTTAGAACCGTGCATCTTTATTACTTACCAACTCAACAGATAATAGACGAGTCCGGTTGTTATATCTAATTGGAGCACTTAGATCATGCTCATCTTCGATTATCATGTTATGCATTATGATGCATGTAGTCATTATAATATGCAAAACATATTTACCCCAAAAACGTGCAAGTCCTTTTCACAATTGCCCAACGTGATTGAAGAACTCTAAATGCTCGCTCAACATCCTTCCTACCTGACTCTTGATTTTTTGCAAAAAAAAGTGTTTTTGTTCGAACCTTGAGGATCATGAATAGTTTACACTAATGTAGACCACTTAGGATATATGTTATCAACTAAATAATAACCGGTGTCATACTTTTTATCTAGAATTGTATAATGAGCAGCAGGAGTTTTACCTGCAGCAAGATTTGCAAATAGGTGAGATGCTTCGAGCATATTGATGTCGTTGTTAGAGCTTGGTAAACCAAAATATGCATGACAAATCCAAAGATCATAATCAGCTACAACCTTGAGAATAATCATTGGTGATCTACTGTGCCTGGAGTACATTCTTGCCCATTGGACAACATTTCTAGCACCAATGCATTTAGTCTAAGTTCCCTAGCATTCCTAGAAAGTGGTGTTCTTCACCTATATGTAGAAGTCTTGTGACATTTTTGGTGTTAGGTGTTCTTAGATAGCGAGCTTTGAAGAACTCTATAACTGTTTAGACAAAACTTTTCAAACATTGAATTGCAATAAACTCACCAATTTTTAAATAATCATCAAGGGCTGGTACCCCAGAAGAAAGGATCCGAAAAGCAGCAGTAAAATTGTGCAGGGTTGATAAATCGAGCTTACCAATATCATCGTATTTTTGCATAAAGAAATTTTCGTGAACTTTGACAACATCTGCAATTTGATGGAATAAATTTCTGCTCATTCAGAATCACCTGCGAAATTTTTCTATGGGAAATCGCGGAACCTCAGTAAAGTAATCAATGTATAGATTGTATGCAACTTCTTTTTGATTACGATCAGTGTTCGAAAAATCGGCCTAGGCGGCCGCCTAGGCGCTGGAAGGTGGCAGGCCAACCCGTTATTGCCCAAAAATGTGAAAAAATCGGAGTTGGCTTTTCATCGGAAAATCGGACGCCTAGGGGGTGCCTAGGCGGGCTGGGCGGGTTTTTAACTTTTTTTAGGTTTAGACAGCGCCTCCAAATTCTCACCAGCGCCTCTCGAATTCTCACCAGCGCCTCTCGACAGCGCCTCCAAATTCTCACCAGCGCCTCTCGAATTCTCTCTCTCGCAAAAACCCACCAGCGCCGCCACCCATCGGCCTAGCCACCTTCAGCGTCGCGTCCCAGCAACCCTGCGAGTCTGCGACGGCGTTTTGACCCACCTGCCTCGCGAGCTTTGGCCTCCACGTGCTCCACCGGCGATTCCTATCGGTAATTCTTCCCATGTATGTTATTCAGACTCTGCCTCAGCTGAATTTCAGAGAAGTTTCTGTTTGAACTTTGAACAACTCTGTTGAAAAACACACGGTATGACATAGAGACCAGTGAAGAAAAAAAGGAAGGAAATCATGATATGATGAAGTATATTCTTACCTCTGCAAGAAGAGACTATAAACGATCGATTCTGAATACACCTTCCTGAGTAGGCATGATCCAAGTATGAGATCATGATATGATGAAGTATATAGTAGAACAAATATAAAACCATAGAACACCGAATTTTTTCATGATTTTCCAGAGAGCTGCCTAACAGCAATTATAGGCAGTGCATTTTCTCCTCTTATTGATTTGTCGAATTGGGTTGGCATTTGGTTATTTTGGTTATGGTTGATTGTCGAATTGGGTTGGCATTTGGTTATTTGTTGTATCGATTATTTGCAATCATTTTTCAGGTCTCTAATGGCTGCGAATGAATCTTCTGGAGCATCTAATTCAATGACATCTTCAGATAATTCATTGAAGCGTAATTCAAGTGATGTGGGGTGGGAGTTTGCGGTATTGGCGGATCCTACTAATCCGGATAACTTAAAGTGTAAGTTTTGCATGAAAGTGGTTAGTGGTGGAATATATAGAATGAAGCAACACATAGCCAATATCAAGGGAAATGTATCCTCATGTTCAATGTGTACAGAGGAGGCTAAAGCCAAATGCAAAGTGGTAATAGAAGAAGCAAAAAGCAAAAAGGAGTCTTGGAGGGCTTTCAAGAAGAGATAGATGCCTAAGTTTTCAATTGCTATGTTTGTTTTTGTTGTAATATATGCTAGACACTTTTATTTTGTGGTACTAGTACTTGATTGTCTTTGCATGGGTTTAGACACTTTTATTTTGTGGTAGTAGTACTTAATTGTCTTAACATGTTTGAGTTTATATGTATGTTTTTATGATAAGTTTTCGTTTTAGAGTTGTTTGGAAGCTCTTGTATTATTATTTGATTGTTGATGTATCTTTATATATTTTTAAAAAAGATAAAACCGCCTAGGCCCCGTCTAGGCGCTCTGGGCGCTAGAAGGTGGCTGACCGCCCGACTAGCGCCTAGCGTTTTTTTGAACACTGATTACGATTGATAACAATATGACTATGAATTGCTCCTCTTTATCTTGATCCGGCTTCATCGCCGTCCACATTGCCATGAAACTCTATCAAGAGATGATTATTATTCGCATATGTGAGAAACAATAAATCTTGTTCTTGATCAAATGAAGTCATTACCCGATAATAATAATTATCAGTCGACACCCAAACTTTTTATCATGTTTTTCTCAAATAAGCTGTTGTCTAGATCTGTAAATATAATGACTTTTAGCCGACGAAATTATTTATTTTGTCAGCTAAACTTTTATAATTTCGTCGGCTATAGTTTACAGACTATAACCGACGAAAAAATTAGTTTAGCCAACAAAACTTTAGCTGACGAAAAAAAATTTCGTCAGCTATTATGTTTATGTTTGTAGTGTTAAGAAAAATAACCGTTGAAAAATAGCTGTTGTGTTTCTAAATGGCTAGAAAGCAAATGAACATAGCCGTTTTTTGTTAAAGCAAAATAATATAGCTGTTGACAAAGTCAACATTTATGAAATATAGCATATGATGAAAACCTAATTTTAATGAATCCATAGCTATAATAGAATATACTTTTATTGTAATGCATAAAGACACGTATGATTTTATATACAAAATATCAATATATACATGTTAAATATTTAAGAAATAAAAAATATAAACAGTACTATAATAATAAAGGATTAAAAATTTATTTTTTAATTGACTTTTGAAGTTGAACAAAAAATACATTTGACAAAAAAACTGAACAACATATATATATATATTTATTGGTGTTTTTTTCTTTTTAAAATACAGGAAAAATATGTACACGCGGATAATTTAGCTAGCTTCAAAAATTCATGAATTTTATCATATCATTAAAACAATTCAGAAAACAAGTATATAGTTCAAAACTAATACATATACGCGTATAATTCACGAATTACGCGAATTAACTAACTACAATCATGTGCTAATTGCTACGACCTATTGTGCATGAATTTAAAACCCTAGTAATTAATCAAAGGGATTAGGAGAGCTCCTTAATTAGCAACACTTGGCTAAAGTAATAATAATCACCTGGACCTTATTTCATGTTTTCAACTTCATTCACACAACTTGCCTTTTCTTTTAGTCGAATCATCCACACAACTACACATCTTTAAAATTTGCGCAGGGGCGTAGCTAGCTAGAAGGTAAGAGGGTCAATTGTCTCCTCTTAATTTTTTAAAATAGTATTTAGTCTTAATCTATATCGGATATTAATAAAATTGAAATATAAATTGATCATTCTTCAGTTTTTTAAGAAATTATTAATTAGTAATAATGTAATGCTATAAAAATTTATATTATTTAAATACTTAATCCAATTAATACAAACCATATCAAGTATTTCTTACCGTACTAATATCCCTACTAATATGTAATTTAATGTTTTAAATTCTATTTACAATTTTTATTTTATTTTATAAATAAGCTTAATAGAAACAACACATTGATGATTACCATACAAATAATACAATGACGTACATTTTGTCTAAAAAATAACATATTTTTCAATACTTATCGTGTATGAAATTTTGAAAATCTAAATTTTATTCGAAATGAATTAATTTTTTTAAGAGTGCATGTTCATTTACGAATTGACATAAAGAACATTGTTAAAATTAAATTTGTATCATTTTTAAGCAAAATCGTGCTGTTGTTAAAGATTGACTGAAGATAATTTAATTTTTTCTTTAATCAAATTTGACCCTTCTAACTGAGATATCCGATTACGTCATTGTTGCGCACCATATTTTGTCTTCCTCTTTTCAGAATACCGAGGGTTTTATTTGAATCTGTTACGAGTACAATCCTATTTTGCAATTTTCCCTCTAGTCAAACAGAAAATCCGACACCTAAATAACTGCTCTATCATATCATTATTATTATGTAAAACTACAAACATATTATTCCAATTATATATATATAGCTGCTGGCTTGCTTATATATTATTTGACATTTTGGATATTGATTGGATTTATTAGGGTTAGGTAGCCAAAAAGAAACGGTCTAGAACCTCCCGTGGCTGCACTACTGTTCCTCCCTTAACACAGTTTCTAGAAGACAGGTTCTAAACGACGACCGTAACGAGTCCATTTCGAGTAAGATCTTTTAAAGGAAACCAAAGCGAGTAGGTCTGCGATCGTGTTCTGCTCTTCGTTGGTGAAACTTTTTAATGGTTACAATTATGAACACATGGTTCCACCGAACTCCAAATCCAGATTGCCTTCTTCTTCTTCCAAGTTTTATAACAACTACCTCCTACCCATCAAACCCTCCACTCTCTTTGAATGCCAGCCACCCGTCCATATCTATCTCCTTTTTTTCTTCTGTTTTTGGGGGGACTAATTCTTAACTTGGGGGTTGTGATGATTTCATGCTTCCTCCAACTCTTTCTTAAATTATTGGGGCAGCTGGATATTAATTCTATTATCGTAACCTCCAACTGTTTTCATAGGACAATTGCTGTCCATAATTCTGGAATGGAATAAGTACTTCTGTATTTTATGTACTGGTCAACGAGCTATGAAGTAGCTGTTTGCATACAATGAACTTGCACCAAAGAAATTGCTTCTGATCAAATGGATAATTCTACGATGACGAATATCAAATATGGTTATCTTTCTAATTAGTAAGTAATCACGTAATTAGAATCAAACTTTTTCGATAATAACTGATCATCTGACTACAAAATTAAGGGTGGTGTGTGTACCGTTTGGTGTCCTGTCCAAAAGAATTCCTGCGTCTTGAATGCAAGTAACGTGTGGGACTAGTTCTTTTTGTTTATATATAAACCTCATCACTCCCCTCTCTACCTGCAACCCTCACTAGTAATGATGCCAGCGATCTCTTCAGAACTTTGAACCCTAAACACAAAGCGAAGCTACCTAGACCTTCTCTCCCCCCTTTCTTTTCTTCAACAGAAATGGCTCCCGCAGCTTCGGATCCTTTCGACGACCTCGACCACACCATGAGCTCCTCCACAGTTTGCGTAATGGATGCGTCGGGCCACCTCGGCTCGACCCTCGTCCGGCGTCTGGTTCAGAGAGGCTACACAGTCCACGCTGCGCTCCAGAGCCATGGTAGGTTCATACCGATGAGTTTTATGGTTCTTGTTATATATGCGCGATGGTTTTGTGTTTCTTATCGGTTTTGTTTGATGAATCAGGGGAATCGAAATTGGGTTCGGTTTCGTTTGAGAACAACAAGAGGCTGAAGATTTTCCATTTAGACCCGTTTGATTACCAGAGCATAGTTGATGCTCTGAAGGGCTGTTCTGGCTTGTTCTACACCTTTGAGCCTCCACAGGACCAGCCCGACTATGATGTATGTTCATTCTACCCGATTCCCATTTTCAGTTACCTTTTCTTTTGCCATTCTCCTGAATCTGATCGTCTCTTCATGATAACTGGATAGAGTAGAATCATGCATTTACGTCAAGTAACTTCATGTCTCTAATTACCAAATTTAATTCGTTTTCTCTGTTTTAGTGATCCTTCTAGCTCTAGATATTTAGTTTGGTTATCATCAATTCCATTGTGCTCTTAGGCTTTGGCTAAATTATCCGAAAAGTATATCTTTTGGGTAGAAATAGTTTCCAATTTGATAAGGAAATATGTCAGTAACTTACGAATTGATTGACTCGTGGTTGTGACTTTATCATGGTTTGTCACAAAACAGTAAACATATAAACGATTTACTTTTTAGTAAATATTTATTAAAATTATTTTGAATACGTGTAGGAATTTATGGCGGATGTAGAGGTAAGAGCGGCACACAACGTTCTAGAAGCATGTGCCCGAACAGAAACTATAGACAAGGTAGTGTTCACGTCCTCAGTTACCGCCGTCGTTTGGAGTAACAACAAATCGGCGACCGCTTCTCCGCCGGAGTTGGACGAACGGCACTGGGCTGACGTCAACTTCTGCCGCAAGTTCAAGGTACACTACTTTCGTTCAACAAGGTCTTCGTAAAAAATGTCAACGTATTTGCTTTTATTATGTGGGTCATGTACTGGCCAGCCTCACATCTGAAATTAAGTAATGCAACTGTTTATAGTGTTGGATAGATAAATTAGATTTCTATCTAAATCTTTCAAATAAAATAATTCTATTTATAAATAACTCTTATATCTAACGGGTGAATGATTATGAATCTCTTAACCAATTATTATGTTGACTGAAATTCTGATCATGAATCTCTTGATCAATTATTATGTTGATTGAAATTAACTGACGCCAGTGAAGGGCTACAGGTCTGTCCTATGCACCACAATCAACTACCCATAAATATGTCATGATTAAAAATGGAATATCTTCAATACATGGCCGTATATGTACACGACACATGTGAACCGGTGAGATTAGAGGATATAATATTGATACATAAGTGGTCAAACACATTAATTATTATGAATGGTTAAGATTGTGTCGTGTACATATACGACCGTGCATACAAGAATTTCCCAATTAAAATGGACATGCTTCAATTTTGAACCATACTAAAAAGTCTTATCACTTGAAATTACATTACTAGCTAGGTACCCCTTCCCCGGCTTTTTGACTGTTTGACTGTGTGTGTACTAATTCTTTGCCCTTCGAGTTACAAACAGCTATGGCATGCCCTATCAAAGACCCTAGCTGAGAAGATGGCGTGGGCAATGGCAATGGACAGGGGCTTGAATATGGTGTCTATGAATGTAGGGCTGATGTTGAACCCGGACTTGTCCATCAGCAACCCTTACTTGAAGGGAGCTGCGGAGATGTATGAAGACGGTGTGCTTGTTACCGTCGATGTTAATTTTGTGGTGGATGCTCATATTTGCGTTTTTGAAGACATAACATCCTACGGTCGGTACTTATGTTTCAACAACATCATTACTCAATCGAACGATGCCGTTAACCTTGCCCGGAAGTTGACGCCTTCTGCCCCGACCGCGTTGCCCCAAAGTAAAGACCAGGATGTGAGAATCATACAAGAGAGAATAAGCAACAAGAAGTTGAATAAGTTGATGGTGGGTTACCAGAGTATATCTCAAGTGTGTTGAAGGATGATTGTTTGTATGGCATGATGGTGGCTATAAAAGAACCGCATGCCACAAAGGGAATAACTAAGTTTATCTACATATACACCATGCACTATTGATAGTTTTCAAGTTGTTGCACTAGTATACATCAGAAGCCAATCAAGGCGCTGCTGATATATTGTAGTATAACAGGAAAAGTCCCAGATCTGTTTGTAAGTTCTGTTCATAGAGTTATAATATGTATGAATTTATAGTTATTGGTTTGGTAATTAAGCAACCTCCCATGAAGCTAGCTAGACAATAAGGTCCAAAAACGACCAAGAGGTTACCAACTTACCATCGACAACGAACAAGAAGTAAGCTTGTATAAAAACACTGTCAAAATGTCACTACCACAGATACCAATTAACGTATCCCCATTCCCCACTACTATTAAGCTAAAGGTGGCAAAATGGTTCTATTATTGCTTCTTCCGCGTTAGGTAGTGGAGGATCACTGTTCTTATATCCCACCAATACTCACAATGGTGTGCATTTAGTTTTGATCTTGCCCCTTTTGATGGGAAACTGGTGTTCGAGGAGCTATGTAGACCGGTGCTCGAAGGAGGATGGGGTTGGTAAGTGGCAAACTATACACGAGGTTAACCTAACCATTAGTTCAAGTCTATGATCGAACTGGATTTTTTGGATTTGGGGTCTCTCAATTTAGGTATTTATTTGCAAACATGCTTGTTTCCACCAAGGTTTACTTTGACAATACAATTCGTGGGAAGCATGCTGGTATGGTTCTTATTTGATCAATTTCTCAAATGCAATAATGCTATGTGGGATAGTCCTAGTGTAATTTCAAATTTGATATTGGTATTGTGTTATTATGATGCGAATCCTACTCAGGAAATGAGAAAGAACATTGTTAGAGATGAAAGACCTTTTATCTGAAAAGTAATAAATAAAATATAAGATATAAGTGTATGAGTCATTCATAATTGTACCGAGGTCGTTTGCAGATAAAACTCAACACCGGTGGTTAAGTTATGACAATATCAGTACATGGATGATCCACAAGTCACGTTTGTCACTATTTGACTTACTATCAGAGTTGGTATCTCTTCAGTTGTGTCTCCAGTCTGCGTGGGTGCACTCTTTCAAAGGTCATGACCTTGGTTTGGTTGTTTAGAGTTTGATCTCGTTATGGTTATCATGAGGCACGGGTTCAGTTTGTTAATCTGTTTCACGTGTAAACCTAAGAGTTATATTGCACGTGAGTGAGAGTGTTAGAGATGAAAGATCTCACATCAGAAAAGTAACAAATAAAATATAAAATATAAGCGAATGAAACATTTCTAATTGTACCGAAACCTTTGTAAATAAAACCCAACACCTTAAAAAAGTGATTAAGTTGAGACAATATCGGTACAAGGAAGATCCACGGGTCACACTTGTCGTTGTTTGATTATCATGACTTCAGTAGGTAAGGACGTAATTACTTTTTTGAGTTATAAAGTTTCAAGAGAATGTATACAGCTCGTTAGACTTCAGTAGGTAGTGAGACTTCAGTAGGTAGTGAGACTGATACTAATTTGACAAATGTGGTTTCAGAGTGTATTGGCATGAGTCTCTTATATATGGAAAATGTTCTTAAGATGACATTTATTCTAAAGTGGGTTCTATATTTTTAAAGATACATATGAGGACTTCACTAACTTTATCCTCTATTTTTTTTGTTACAGAAGAATTTCAAGCTATTTGCACAGTTGCTCATTTTTATTTCATTGTTTTTGAGTTTAGTTGTTTTGGTGAAGTCTCTACTAACAGTTGTCATAGAATTAGTAGATATACATGTAAACAAATCTAGTTTCTGCACTCCTAAGAGTAAGTGATGGGATACTATGACATAAATATTACATAAAAATATATCTAATAGAGTGCACAATGTAAGTTGTTACATGATAATGTAGAATCTCAATTCATTGCATTCCTTTATGATCTTCTTTGCAGGTCTTGTGTGAAAAGTTGAAGTCAACAATTTCAAAGAGGATTTTGGTGATGTCGATCTTCATTGGCGTTAGTATGTTCAGTTTAAGCATCATTCATATAACACTAACTCTCAAAACTCCCAATTAAAACATCCTTAAATAAACACCCTAAGCATGTAACTGCACTAGGGGTAAATTTAAGAATTAGGGAATAAAATTATCGATGTACTTCGCTTCTATCAGGTTCGACAAAATTTATTTTATCACGTTTTCAAAAACAAATTATGTTATCGCTACATGACGCGATTGTGTGAATGATTAATTTTGTCACGTAAGCAATTTATTTAGAGTAAACTACATTTTAGTTACTGACTAAATTTCAGTTAATAAATACATCATTTACATATTATCTTACATTTTTAAGGATAAATATTAATAAATTAGGACAAACTAATATCTACATATCATCTGTCACTACAATTTTTACCAAAATATCATTCACCATATTTCAGTGATACTATCCATTGAAATGTGCTACTGTCTGAGAATGTGCTACTGCCTAAGAATGTGGTACTGTGTTGCTGCCTAGGAATGTGCTACTATGCTACTGCCTATAGGAATGTGCTACTATGCTACTGCCTGAGACAAGTGTGCTACTACTGAGTATTGACGACAAATGTGCTACTGCTGATCCTCTTGCAATTTTTTCCGGCATGTCTCTGATGTCAAATGACACTGCTGCTATCAATATTTAGAATTCTGAGTGCAAAGCTAGTTGCTGCTAGTGTCTAGATCATTGTTGTAGTGATGATATTGCTACTGTTCGTGTAAAATACTATCATCAATCATTTTAATTTTGACACAGTACATCTGCATTACAACACCTTTATTCTCCCATTCAATTAAGCCTACAAGTGCGCAACATCAACTTTTTCCTCTAAAATACTTGTATACAAGGCCCAGGCCACCAACAACACAGTAGCATAAAGCATGTTTACACTAACGATGTCAGATTGCCGAATTGTGGAATTCATAGACTGAGAGAGAGAAGATGTAGGCAGAAGATTGAAACTACTCTAATCGAAACTGCTACTATCAGATCCATCGAGGATAAGAGGGCAGCGGTGGAGACGAATAGGCTCGAGGCGAAGCTTAAAGCAGCTCCTGACAAGGGCTGCGAGGTAGGTGAGCAGGCTGTGTCGAGATTAGGGGACGACAACGAGGGTTTATGGTTGAGCCAGAGTCCTTCCGGCAACGAGGGTTTATCGTCAAGGCAGTAGCAACTACGACAGTGTCCTCTAAGCAGTAGCAATTATGGCGACGTCTTCGTGGCGGTAGCAACAACATCGTCATCCAACACTCATGAACAAGTTACTGGATCTGAGAGAGATGACGTCACCTTCCTTGTAGATCGATTAAGAGAGAAAAGGTTTTAAATCTAGAGTTTTTTTTATAGAAAGAGCGAGAGAGTTTGAGAACCAAATCTATGGGTGCACAGTGGAGTTGTCAGTGGATATTTTTATTATTTTCAATGAACGTGTGGATCAGATCTAGTATTTATTGGTTTTCGTGGCGGTAGCAGCAACATCGTCATCCAACACTCAGAAACAAGTTACTGGATCTGAGAGAGATGACGTCACCTTCCTTGTAGATCGATTAAGAGAGAAAAGGTTTTAAATCTAGAGTTTTTTTTATAGAAAGAGCGAGAGAGTTTGAGAACCAGATCTATGGGTACACAGTGGAGTTGTCAGTGGATATTTTTATTATTTTCAATGAACGTGTGGATCAGATCTAGTATTTATTGGTTTTGAGTCTGGGTTAATGTCATAATCTGTTTAAAAATTATTAAAAGTGGATTTTTTTTATATTTTTAAATTGTGTCGGGTACCAACTTGTAGTTCTCCCTTTATTTTATTGTCACATGACAGTTATGTGATTGATTAATTTTATCATATAAGCTCACCTAATAAGAATCCAACTCAAAATTTGACCAAAATTGGCGCAAGTTCATAATTGGGATAATTCTAGAAAGTTTGTTTTTTTTCGGCAGAAAATGAATTTGGTCGATCTATCCACTAATCCACACATTCATAGATATATGGTTTAACTAATGGAGAGAACCTAACTAAAACTTTGTGAAGAAAGCAAAACAAATACCTACTAGCTCCGACAAAAATGTTCCATTACTAGTTAGAGACTGCTACATTAGAACATCTCTAGTAGAGTTATTAAAATTATTATTAAGTTTAGCAATAGTTTAGATATTTAGCAATTGATATAAGCTATAACTCCAACAGTTATTGCTACCTGTAAGTTAAGTAATATTTTTAACAAATCATAAACTCACACGTTGATTAAAAAGAGGAGAGAAAATATATGTTTCTCTTTAGCAATTCTTCACTAAGTTGATAAATTTATCAATTTTGTTTAACAACTTTAGGATTTAACAATGTATATTCATTCTGTTGGACTTCCTATTTATCTTAAAAGTTAACAAATTTTGTAATAAAACAGTAAAATGCAAATTTGGGTCTATAGGAAAATGCCCCAAACCTTTTTTTTATGTGTCATGACTCTTGAAATAAACTAAGGTCGCCCCAATTCCTAAATTGTTATTGTAACATCTCGTACCTAAAAGTTACCTTTTTACAGAGGTCTACGAGTTACCGAGGACTTTTAATTACGATCGGTAATTTGATAAGTCATCGCTCGAGTTAATTTTTGAATTTTTCTAAACTCTCCGAATACCTGATTTAATGACTCGATGTTGTAGTACGTGTCGACACGAGTCTCCCAGTATTTTCGGAATTTTTTTCGGAGCTTCGGTTTATTTTCTACGAATTTTCGAAGTTTCCGGTAACTTTTAAATATTAATCCAGTAAAAAGGAGATTTACCATTTAACTTCTTTACTTTTCACCTTCTTTAAATCTGGACCGTCAGATCTTTTCAAGATTGAATCTCAACCTTTGATTTGGCTATAAATAAGGGAAGGGAGAGTTGACCCGAGTCAAACCCAACTCGGGCGTTGACCCGAGCCAGTCTCTCTGCCTCTCTGCTCTCGACCCTCAGCTCCGCCACCCCCATCACTCCCGCGTCCGGCCAACCCACGCCGGCGCACCCCACCAAACTGACCCTCTCACTCGCCTCTTCAAAACCCCCTTACCAATTCATTCCAGTTTCCAGTTAGGGAGGAGATCGGAGGGGGAGGAGGAGCGACTGTGTTCGCCGTTTTCCGACGACTCAAGCGGCGATTCAACTGTTGGAGGTGAGTTTCTTGTTTCTTCTCTCCTCTTCTTCATTACCTTGCCAAGGAATCGATGGTTTGGAGTCTCAGTCAATAATTCCCTCTTTTCTGTTTTTCGGGTTTTCTGGGTTTCTCGGGCGGACTACCGGCGGTCGAGCTTTTGGAGTCCTTGACCTCTCCGCCGTGCCCTAGGGAGCCTCACTGAGTTCTGTTTGAGCCCAGTTACGTGTTGGTGGTGTTGGAGCAGTGGCAGCTCGTGGGGGGGGTCGATGCAGCAGCTCCTGCAAGTTAAAGGCAGAGTTGGGGATGGTTGGTGGCCGGGGAGCTGTTGGAGTGGGTCTAGGAGTTGGTAGGCAGCAGGAAAGCTGTTGGGTTGTTGTTAGTTTGAGTTGGAAGCACAGAGGCAGAGGGTAAGGTTTTTCCCCCTCTTTGAACTGTGCAATTCTTAATTGTGTGTTGTTGGTTTTGTTTGATGCTTGGAATTGTTGTTGACTTGCTGTTTTGTGTGTTTTGTCGATAACTTGGTAATGGGAGAAACGAGGAAGCTATGGCGGATTTCCGGTAAGTTGACCGGAATCCGGCAGAGGATTCCGGCAAGTTACCAGAATCCGGTAACGATTCCGACGGCAGTAAATCCGGCTGAAATGCTGAGATAGTCTTCGATCTCTTTAAATGTGTTGTTTCCGTTTAATAGAGTTAAAGTATCGTAAATCGGAATTTACGTAAGGAAATGTGTAAAAACGGAAACTAACCATAATTTGGGAACCTTCCCTTTTAGGAAACCTTCTATGTTGGGAAACTTTCCATTTTGGGGGAAGTTTCCATTAACGGAAAGTTTCCACTTTGGGAAAGTTGCATTTTCAGAAAAATGGTTAAGGAATTGAAGTTCATTGAAGTTTGACACTGTTTGATTAAATTGGTAAAGTGTTAAATTGTTATCGGAAAATGATAACTGGAATTTCTGAAAAAATGTCAAGTTGACCACGTTAAGTAAAGTTGGTGTTTCACGTAAATCGACTCAAGGTTAAATATATTAATTAATATGACACGTTGGGTGTCCATAGTAATTCAACGAATTATTATTTGACACCCTAACGTCAAGTTAAGTGGTAAAGGAAAGTTCGGAAACTAAGTCGGACTTCCGGTAAATTGAATTAAGAGTCGATAACCGGGAAAGAAAGTCAAAAAGGTTAAAGTGCCATAAAAAGGAACTTGGTCAACTTGTGGTCAAATAGGATTTCCTAGTCAAACTAGGAAAAGACCAAGTCAACTTTGGAATGACTAATATATTGGTTTATTTGTACAGTCTCTGGTTGAACGTGAGACGGACTCGATTACGTGGTTAGCTCGAGGTTTCGCTCGAGGAGCTTTCCGAGCAGGAAGGGAGTCGCAATAAGTACTGTGAGTGGACCTTGTTTTTTAAATTAAACTGCATGACATAGACTTTATTTGTTTTCTCTTTTATTTATGTGATTTCCTCCATTTAATGTTTTAAGTGATTTTGGGAAAATGAGGATTTACTATTTTTAAAGATAAACGAGCCGGGAAAGAGGTTCCTACCTTTTCCGGGGTTTTAAAGGATTTTCCCGGATTATGGTTTTAATGGTTTTCACCGTTTTGGGATTGTGGAGGGGGATGTTTTAAAAAGGAGAAATTTGGCTCTTGGATTTAAAGGGTTTTAAAGTAAAGGCAGAGAACCGGTTTTTGGTTCTTGGAAAGGTTTTTAAATCCAATGTATTTGGGGTGAAGTCAGGGAGATTTGACTTGGTTTTCGATTTGTCACACCCCGAATCTTTTGAAGTTAATAAAAGTTACCTTTCACAGAGATTCACGAGTTACCGAGGACTTTTAATTGCGATCGGTAATTCGATAAGTTATCGCTCGAGTTAATTTTCGAGTTTTTAAAAGTACTCCAAATACCTGAATTGATGACTCGATGTTTTAGTACGTGTCGACACGAGTCTCCCGGTATTTTCGGAATATTTTTCGGAGCTTCCGGTTATTTTCTGTGAATTTCAGAAGTTTTTGGTAGCTTTTAATTATCCACCCGGTAAAAAGGAGTTTTACCATTTACCTTTTTACTTTTCACCTCCTTTGAATTCTGGACCGTTGGATCGTTTTCTGGATCAATCTGGGCCGTCCCTTCTCCTATTTAAGGGGGAGGAGAGTTGACTCGGGTCAGAATTTCTCCTCGACCCCGAACCCGAGCTCTCTTCCTTTCCGGCGACCACCACCGTCTGGCCACCACTGGCCGGCGGACCACCGCCGTTCAACTCGCCTCTTTCTCCTCTACTCAGCCCCACCCTTGTAATCTCCAGACATCCACTGAGAAAAGAGATCGAGCGCCACTGCTCTCGACGGTCAACGGCCCGAATCCAGCGATCCAGGCTGCGATCCGGCGTGTGACTGGTATACTCCTTCTCCTTTTCTCTTCCTCTTCCTTCCCTTGCCTCCTGATGTTTGATTAGAGCCCTTAATCAAAACCTCCAAATTCACTGTTGTTACTGTTTCTGGGTTTAGACAGTAGGTTTCTCGACGAGGCTTGCAGCTCCGGCGACGTCACTCTGAGTTGTTGAAGCTCAGTAGATGAAAGGAAGAAGAGATGGTGTGAGGTTGAGGCTCAGATGAGTGGAGAGCAGGAGAAAAGTACTGTGAAGCTGAGAAAGATGTTTGGAGCAGCTACTGTTGCTTTAGGGTAGGTAGTGGCAGTGGTTAGGGGTGGTGGTGGTAGAGGGAGTTTAGGGACTGGTGGTGACCGAGTCAGCACGAGGCAGGCAGCTGAGAGGCTACTGTGGCGTCTCAGGGTGCAAATCTTCGGTGAACAGAGGGTAAGGTTCAGTTAATCTCTTGCCTTGTGACTGTTTCGTGTGTTGAATTTTGTTGTCGAAATGTTGACTTGTTGTTTGGTGTGCTTTGGTCGATAACTTGGTGAATCGAAAGAAACGGGGAGGTTATGGCGAAATTCCGGCAAGTTACCGGAATCCGTCGAAGATCCCGGTGACGTAGTAAACCGGCAGAATGCCGAAGAGGTAGGAATCGAATCTTCGTTTTACTTGTGTCAAAAGTACGGTTAATTCGTAATTGAGACATTTACGGAAAAAATTGGACGTAATTAGGAAGTTTCCATTTTGGGAAACTTCCCAACCTAAGGAACACTTGCCATGTTAGGAAACTTTCCATTTTGGGAACTTTCCCTTTTTGGAAGGTTTCCACTTATGAGAAAAGGTTTAATCGGTAAATCGACTCAAGGTTAAATATATTGATTAATACGTGACACCTTAACGTCAAGTTAAAGTAATAAAGGAAAGTTCGGAAGCTGAGTCGGACTTCCGGTAATTTGAGTTAAGAGTCGATATCCGGGAAAGAAAGTCAAAAATGTTAAAGTGCCATAAAAAGGAACTTGGTCAACACGTGGTCAATAGGAATTCCTGGTCAAACTTGGAAAAGACCAAGTCAACTGTGAACGACTAATATGATGATTTGTTCTACAGTCTCTGGTCGGACGTGAGACGGGCTCGACTACGCGGGTAGTTCGAGAGTTTCGCTCGAGGAGCTTTCCGAGCGAGAAGAAGGTTGCAATAGTACTGTGAGTGGACATATTATTTTTAAATGAATGCATGCCTTAATTATTGATTTTATTGCAGGGTTTTTATGATTGTTTCGAGAATTAAATTTTCCTCGGGTTCTTGAATGTTTTATTTGGATTTATGCCGAGGAATGGTTTTACTTATTTGTTTTGGGAAGAGTATTTGAGTAAAGTATTGTTATGAATTTTTATTAAGGGTTGTCCAATGAATATGCTAGCTAGAGTAGCGTGAGGGCGCTACTAGAGCTCTTAGCTCCGACCCTAGCCTGAGAGGTCAGGCAAACTACGTAGTGCACTATGAGGGTTGTCCACTATCATTTTACCTAGAGCTCTTAGCTCCGACCCTGGTCTGAGAGGACAGACAAGCCTGAGAGGTCAGGTTAATATTATAAGGGTTGTCCATTATCATTCCACCTAGAGCTCTTAGCTCCGACCCTGGTCTGAGAGGACAGACAAGCCTGAGAGGTCAGGTTAATATTATAAGGGTTGTCCATTATCATTCTACCTAGAGCTCTTAGCTCCGACCCTGGTCTGAGAGGACAGACAAACCTGAGAGGTCAGGTTAATATTATAAGGGTTGTCCGTTATTATTTTATATAGCTAGCATAGCGTGAGGGCGCAACTAGAGCTCTTAGCTCCGACCCTAGTCTGAGAGGTCAGACTTATTATTATTTGTGAACATTTTCTCTTCCCATATTCTTTACTTGTTTACCATAGCATGCATTTGTGGGATATTTAGTATTTGTGGGCATGCATAAATGATGTTTAAATCAACACATTTTGGGAGAGCATGAAGTTATTGGTTTTATTGATTGTGGAGAATTTATAGTGTTTCATGGCTTATTTTTGTCCACTCACTCTAACAGTTTTTCAATGTTTCTCCCCTGGGCCCTTCGTTTTCAAATGCCCAGTGGTGCAGGGTTCTAGGGCGGAGGTCGTGCGCGTACAAGAGTCGAGGCATAGTCGATCATTCTGTTGCTGCAGCATTTCCTTAGGGTAATCCTCTTAGTGGACTGCTCTGACTAACCCAGTTTAGCTAATTAAGTAGGTTAGAGAGCAGGATGCTTCCATGAGATAGGGATTGTTGTTAGATACTCATGGAAGTGCTGAGTTGGTTAGTAGGAAGGGTTGGCCATTTCAAGGGGGTTTCGGTAAGAAGTTCCCTTGAGGTGGTCCCCGCAGGATTTACTTCGGGTTAAAGGGATTCAACTCGTGGTGGGTCCTGACACGATTTATTATTCCCACGAGGTTTTACGAGGTTTTACAAGGATTTTAAAGGATAAGGATATATATTGCATGCTAGCATGGAACCTCTCCAGATGGAGCAGGTACCATCTCTGGATAGTAGCTGGTCTGACCCTCTTCGGTGGTAGCTGGTCATTATGACCCTCCCGGATAGAGCAGGGCAGGACCCTCTTCGGTGGTAGCTGGTCAATAGACCCTCCCGAATAGAGCGGGTCATGGGACCCACTCTGATGAGCTGGTCAATGGACCCTCTCGTGGTAGAGCAGGTCGGTTTTCTCGTGGATGAGGTTAACACCCCACATAATTGTTTATGTTTGAGCCAAGACATTATTTATGATTTACTTGCATGCGAATTTTCTTAGGAAAACTTAGAGGGAGAACATTAAAGGAATTAGAGCTTTTATATTTTATTTTTGGCCACTCACCCTGACAGTTTTCAATGTTTCTCCCCTGGGCCTTTCGTTTTCAAATGCCCAGTGGTGCAGGGTTCTCGAGCGGAGGTCATGCGCGTACAAGAGTCGAGGCATAGTCGATCAATCAGTTGCCGCTTGAAATTCTTTAGGGTAATCATCTTTGTAGACTGCTCTGACTAACCCAGTTTAGCTAATTAAGTAGGTTAGGGAGCAGGATGCCTTCATGAGTTAGGGATTGTTGTTAGATACTCATGGAAGTGCTGAGTTGGTACGTAGGAAGGGTTGGCCATTTCAAGGAAGATTCGGTAAGAAGTTCCCTTGAGGTGGTCCCCGCAGGATTTACTTCGAGTTAAAGGAATTTAACTCGAGGTGGGTCCTGACAGTTGGTATCAGAGCATTAGGTTATCGTTTCCTGTTACTACCTCATGTACTTGGTATCACTTAGCGTCTATAGAGGGATGGTCCGACCGCTGCGGATCTATCGGCATTTTATGCTTTGGACGCTTAGTGTTTATTAAGGATATGAGTTAGTACTTCTTGATTGGTTTATGGACCGAGTGGTCCTATAAACATTTGAATCTTCAAGACTATGCCTCAGTACGCCGACCTCACAGAGAGTTCCTGTAAGAAACAATGTAAGCTCGTTACGTATTTATTTTCTATGAGTTCCCCAAGGATTTATTGAGATTTGAGTTGGGGGATCGAGCTGGGAACTCACGCTATTTAACGTGCTTGAGCATTTGTGTAAGTGCTCGGTGGTGAAACAATTATTTCTTGCCTGGAAGGCTATGGTGTTTATTGGCACGAATGTTTTAGAGGCCTGAGGCGAGGCCTTGATGTTCGAGTTACGAGACTCTTAGAAGTGAAGAGTCGTAAGAGTTGATGAAAGGGGTTGCGTCCTGCGTTGGAAAAAGGAGTTGAAGTTGCCTAGCGCGATTATTCAGAGAAGATGAATATTAAGATGTGACCATTGCCAAGATTTTGTCGATGATCGTCTTTAGTGTGGTTCCAGAGAAACTGGCGAATGTGTCAAAGTAGAATGACTCAGGGATTTAAGTGTAGTCATTTTGGGATCAATGGACTTGTTTCTGGTGACGAGTCCATGATGTGACACTACTGGAGAATGTTAAGGAAGTGATGGCTGGTTCGGTCACCTGATGTTTTGGGACAACCACAAAGACTAATAGTTGGGGCTACCCTAGATGCTTGCATTGCTGCTATTAGCTACGAGTAGATTCTTAACACTTCAGCCACCCATGATTGGGGTACTAGAAAGATTTGGATTGTTAGTGAGTCCAAGCATGATTTGAATTGTTGGTGACAATGGTCATTGGGCCATATATCGTGAAGGTAGGAATTAAATCGTGTCACCAGATTTTGGGGCTCATGTCAACAATAAGGTGAGTTATACACCTGTGGTCAAAGTATTTTAATTAGTACACCTGTGGAGAGGTCTCCAGGTTGGCTGTGTTGGAGTTCAGTTACAGATCAAGTGAGCGTTTTGATTTGTAGCTAAAGGTTTATGGTTTTGGAATTTAAAAAACATGTTGGAAGTGGCAACAAGCCACCAGGTCATGGATCAGGAGTGCTTGGGGTACCGAAGTTGGTGATACGAGTCTTGATTGACTTTGTAATATTGTGGTGTAGGAAACCGGTCGTTGTGCAAACGGCACTGCTTCGACGGCTGAAGATGTACATGGGTATACCCCACATGAGCATGTGTACCCTCCTTTGTAGGGAAGTGGTGAATTGAAATATGGGTAGCACATACAGGTAAGGCATGATTATTTTTTGTGCAGTTGTGTATGGTCAAAATGATACATTCATATATTTCAAGAATGTATTGTGAGAGTCCCATATTTTGAAGACAGAGGTGAAGGACGTTTGTCAATAGTTTTGTGCAAAACGTCAATTGAATGGTCTAACCGTTTAAGGTTAGGTCGGAAGTGAGTTATTTGTAGTCGCTTCTACTTTCAAGATGGTTAGTTAAATTGTTAAATGTTGTTAGTAGGTGGTTGATTGTTTTCTGAGATAAATGCACGGAAATGGTGAAGTGACAGCAGTGGGGCAAGGGTTACTGAATCGTTGAATAAGAGTGAGAATGTTTGTTGATGGTCAAGCTTCAACCTGCAACCAAAGTTGTCTGTTATGACACTTGGTTTCCTCGAGGGTGATTAACTGAGCTTGATGGCATGGGAATGTGTGCACTCACTGGCATTGTAACCGAAAGCGTACTTAGTCGTGTTTGGGGTTCATAAGTTACATCCACTGCAGTGACAGGCGATATTCTCAATTTTGATATGGAAATAAGGATTAAGGTTTGGGAGATCAAATTTTGGTGTAGTTTAAGTTAAACCTGAAAGGATTAAAGTATTGTTGGCATTGCTGCGGTCATTTGAGTAGTAGCCTTATTGGTTAGGAATTATTGATCTAGCAGCAAATCTTGGCGCCACGAGTGTAGAGTGGTAGCAAGAAAATCACAATATGTGGTTTTTGGAACTGTCAGCTTTTCGGTGAGTGTGTTACACAGTGAAACTGAGGAAAGGGTTTCTTTGATGACTCAAAAAGTAATATGAGTCAAGGTTTTGGAAACCAATTTATTACAAAGAGCAGTAAGGTATGTTGCTAAGTGGAGCGACATCTTATTAGAAATCGTGGAGTGTTGAAGCCACATTCAGATTAAGTGATGATCTGAGGGGATGTTAACGTGTGGCAGTGGATCTTGTAATCTAGGATCTGAAGTGGTATTGTGATTTCCGGTGCACGCAGTTATTTTTTCTCTTCAATTAGAATGGTAAGTGGTTGTGAATTTTAAATCTTACCAAATAGAGGATGTGGTGGATGGTATTTGATGAATTGTGCCTTGATGACTTGATGCATGGTGATCAATGTGGCTAAGTTCGGTGTGGAATTAATTTCCAATGCTCTGATCAGGGGTTACTTTGGGTGTGCACTAGTGGCACTAAATGTTATGTAGATGTTCGATCTGGTTAAATGTCCGATTGTCGGTTATTGCCAAACGATTTGGTAATGGAGACATCTGGGAATGAAATATCCTTGTTGAGAGGATAAGGCTCTAAAATTCTTTTTTGGTAAGTCTATCCCAGATTGTGTTGCGGATAATGTTAATTAGACGCATAGTTATGGTTGAAGTGCAAGTTCTGCACTATGCGTCATTCCAGGCTAAGGCAATGGATAGAGAGGTCAGTGGCATCTCACCTAAGAGTAGTACGGGTATGTAGTACCAGTTGTAAAGTATGATGTAACCCCACAATGTAATAATCGAGTTGGCGACTCTAATGATCGACTTGTTGGAAAAATCAGGATTTAACCGATCAGGATAGCTTTGTAGGCAGTGTGAAGCCTGACAATTTGTCTACATGTGATAAGCAAGTAATGTTAAAGCTCAATATCTGGAAACTTGTACCTTCCAGATTGAAATGTTGTGGTTTTGGTTTTACGCTAAAATTCATGGCAATTCATGTCCTGTGTGTGCAAGTGGTACGAGTAAGAATAGATTAAGGGAAGACAATTACTCTACAACAGGACAACTTTACATGATAATTTATAGAAAGCGTAAACCAGATCAGGGAGTCTGGTTCAAATGAGGTGATGGTTCGTGTAACACAAGTCGTCATGGTTTCCTGTGGACTTGTTGTCATTATTGTTGACTCCACGTTGTATTGTGTTACCAGAGGATTTAAATCCATTATTGACATCGGACCCTACTCCTCAGGCGTGGTAGTCATTTCCTGCTTAGGGAATGTGTAAGCTGATATCTGAGTTCAACGAAAGAATACGAGTATTCTTGAAGCAATTTCACTCGCAACAAGCGAGAGGTTGTTGAATCAGAATGAGTATTAGCGGTATTGTGACGACGTCATATGCGGTTGGTAGGATATTGGTTGGTGTTTATTTGGCTAAACGAGAAGGGATAGGAGGTTTGTTAGTGGTCGAAGGTGCCGAGTGGTGTAATTGGAATTTCGAGGATGAAATTTCATAAGGTGGGGAGATTGTAACATCCCGTACCTAAAAGTTACCTTTTTACAGAGGTCTACGAGTTACCGAGGACTTTTAATTGCGATCGGTAATTTGATAAGTCATCGCTCGAGTTAATTTTCGAGTTTTTCTAAACTCTCCGAATACCTGATTTAATGACTCGATGTTGTAGTACGTGTCGACACGAGTCTCCCGGTATTTTCAGAATTTTTTTCGGAGCTTCGGTTTATTTTCTACGAATTTTCGAAGTTTCTGGTAACATTTAATTATCAATCCGGTAAAAAAGAGATTTACCATTTAACCTCTTTACTTTTCACCTTCTTTAAATCTGGACCGTCAGATCTTTTCAAGATTGAATCTCAACCGTTGATTTGGCTATAAATAAGGGAAAGGAGAGTTGACCCGAGTCAAACCCAACTCGGGCGTTGACCCGAGCCAGTCTCTCTCCCTCTCTGCTCTCGACCCTCAGCTCCGCCACCCCCATCACTCCCGCGTCCGGCCAACCCACGCCGGCGCACCCCCACCAAACTGACCCTCTCACTCTCCTCTTCAAAACCCCCTTACCAATTCATTCCAGTTTCCAGTTAGGGAGGAGATCGGAGGGGGAGGAGGAGCGACTGTGTTCGCCGTTTTCTGACGACTCAAGCGGCGATTCAACTGTTGGAGGTGAGTTTCTTGTTTCTCCTCTCCTCTTCTTCATTACCTTGCCAAGGAATCGATGGTTTGGAGTCTCAGTCAATAATTCCCTCTTTTCTATTTTTCGGGTTTTCTGGGTTTCTCGGGCGGACTTCCGGCGGTCGAGCTTTTGGAGTCCTTGCCGTCTCCGCCGTGCCCTAGGGAGCCTCACTGAGTTCTGTTTGAGCCCAGTTACGTGTTGGTGGTGTTGGAGCAGTGGCAGCTCGTGGGGGGGTCGATGCAGCAGCTTCTGCAAGTTAAAGGCAGAGTTGGGGATGGTTGGTGGCCGGGGAGCTGTTGGAGTGGGTCTAGGAGTTGGTAGGCAGCAGGAAAGCTGTTGGGTTGTTGTTGGTTTGAGTTGGAAGCACAGAGGCAAAGGGTAAGGTTTTTCCCCCTCTTTGAACTGTGCAATTCTTCATTGTGTGTTGTTGGTTTTGTTTGATGCTTGGAATTGTTGTTGACTTGCTGTTTTGTGTGTTTTGTCGATAACTTGGTAATCGGAGAAACGAGGAAGCTATGGCGGATTTCCGGTAAGTTGACCGGAATCCGGCAGAGGATTCCGGCAAGTTACCGGAATCCGGTAACGATTCCGACGGCAGTAAATCCGGTTGAAATGCTGAGGTAGTCTTCGATCACTTTAAATGTGTTGTTTCCGTTTAATAGAGTTAAAGTATCGTAAATCGGAATTTACGTAAGGAAACGTGTAAAAACGAAAACTAACCGTAATTTGGGAACCTTCCATTTTAGGAAACCTTCTATGTTGGGAAACTTTCCATTTTGGGGGAAGTTTCCATTAACGGAAAGTTTCCACTTTGGGAAAGTTGCATTTTCAGAAAAATGGTTAAGGAATTGAAGTTAATTGAAGTTTGACACTGTTTGATTAAATTGGTAAAGTGTTAAATTGTTATCGGAAAATGATAACTGGAATTTCTGAAAAAATGTTAAGTTGACCACGTTAAGTAAAGTTGGTGTTTCACGTAAATCGACTCAAGGTTAAATATATTAATTAATATGACACGTTGGGTGTCCATAGTAATTCAACGAATTATTATGTGACACCCTAACGTCAAGTTAAGTGGTAAAGGAAAGTTCGGAAACTAAGTCGGACTTCCGGTAAATTGAGTTAAGAGTCGATAACCGGGAAAGAAAGTCAAAAAGGTTAAAGTGTCATAAAAAAGAACTTGGTCAACTTGTGGTCAAATAGGATTTCCTAGTCAAACTAGGAAAAGACCAAGTCAACTTTGGAATGACTAATATATTGGTTTATTTGTACAGTCTGTGGTTGAACGTGAGACGGACTCGACTACGTGGTTAGCTCGAGGTTTCGCTCGAGGAGCTTTCCGAGCAGGAAGGGAGTCGCAATAAGTACTGTGAGTGGACCTTGTTTTTTAAATTAAACTGCATGACATAGACTTTATTTGTTTTCTCCTTTATTTATGTGATTTCCTCCATTTAATGTTTTAAGTGATTTTGGGAAAATGAGGATTTACTATTTTTAAAGATAAACGAGCCGGGAAAGAGGTTCCTACCTTTCCCGGGGTTTTAAAGGATTTTCCCGGATAATGGTTTTAATGGTTTTCACCGTTTTGGGATTGTGGAGGGGGATGTTTTAAAAAGGAGAAATTTGGCTCTTGGATTTAAAGGGTTTTAAAGTAAAGGCAGAGAACCGGTTTTTGGTTCTTGGAAAGGTTTTTAAATCCAATGTATTTGGGGTGAAGTCAGGGAGATTTGACTTGGTTTTCGATTTATTATTCCCACAAGGTTTTACGAGGTTTTACAGGTTTTAAAAGGATTTTAAAGGATGGACCCTCTCTAGATGGAGCTGGTACCATCTCTGGATACTAGCTGGTCTGACCCTCTTCGGTGGTAGCTGGTCATTATGACCCTCCCGGATAGAGCAGGTCAGGACCCTCTTCGGTGGTAGCTGGTCAATAGACCCTCCCGAATAGAGCGGGTCATGGGACCCACTCCGATGAGCTGGTCAATGGACCCTCTCGTGGTAGAGCAGGTCGGTTTTCTCGTGGATGAGGTTAACACCCCACATAATTGTTTATGTTTGAGCCAAGACAATATTTATGATTTACTTGCATGCGAATTTTCTTAAGAAAACTTAGAGGGAGAACATTAAAGGAATTAGAGCTTTTATATTTTATTTTTGTCCACTCACCCTGACAGTTTTCAATGTTTCTCCCCTGGGCCTTTCGTTTTCAAATGCCCAGTGGTGCAGGGTTCTCGAGCGGAGGTCATGCGCGTACAAGAGTCGAGGCATAGTCGATCAATCCGTTGCCACTTGAAATTCTTTAGGGTAATCATCTTTGTAGACTGCTCTAACTAACCCAGTTTAGCTAATTAAGTAGGTTAGGGAGCAGGATGCCTTCATGAGTTAGGGATTGTTGTTAGATACTCATGGAAGTGCTGAGTTGGTACGTAGGAAGGGTTGGCCATTTCAAGGGGGATCTGGTAAGAAGTTCCCTTGAGGTGGTCCCCGCAGGATTTACTTCGAGTTAAAGGAATTTAACTCGGGGTGGGTCCTGACAGTTATTACAACTTTACAAGACATACACATCACTACTACAAATAACAACTTAGGCTACGAACTATAAAAAACGATTTAAGCTACGAAGTTTTTTGTGGCACAAGTTCTTTATTTTAGTAATGCATTTCAATCATCTTCTTTCATGCCAATATTATTTTGGTATATAAAGCTCCTTGATTTGAGACCCAATAAAATTTATGATGAATCACATGATTCATGCCGTCACGAGACTATAAGAGCATCTGCAGCGGTGGAGATTTCAGCACGAGCAAGGAGGGAAATCGGCGAGCCACGCTGGAGATAGCACGAGCAAGGGAGAAACCGGCGTGCAGCGGGGGAGGTTGAGACCGGCGACCGCTCGTTGACGTCGAGCACCAGCGCGAGCACGAGCAAGGAGCAGCACGAGCTGTCCGATCCAAAGTGGCCAATCATTTCGCACCATGTGGCAATACCGAGTCTAAAATCAGATCCAACGGGTAGATTGATCTGGGCCATTTGATTTGATTTGAATTTTAGATCCAACGACCCAGATTTGAAGGCAACGGCTACTGGTTGAATAAAAGGGGCAGATTCCAATTTTTGGGAAAAAATGTTGCAAAAAAATCCGAAAAAATTATAAAAAAAATCCCAAAAATTGCAAATAACACTCTAAAAATTTTCTATAAATACTACATCAACTTCATTCACATCTCACACCAATTTGTGCACAACAAATTTCTTCACTCCTTCCATCTCCTCTCCCATTCCTTTCTATTTTTTCTAGAAAAATGTCCAATTGGCTTGCTTCCGAAGATTTGCAATTGTGCATTTCTTATTGTCGTATTAGCATTTGTCCTATCACCGGCAACATGCAAAAGTCCGATAAATTATAGGAAAAAGTACATACCGATTTTCATAAAAATTGGGAGATTGTGCCTCATGAGTCAAGGCCGGAGCATAGGAGCCAAACCGCGGTTTCTTCTCGTTTTACTAAGTTGAAGCCTACTTTGAAAGCTTGGGGTGCCGCTCTTGCTTATGCACGAATGAATTCACAATCCGGCTCAAATTTGCAAGATGAGGTAAGAGTTTATAATGTTGTCATTTCCCTTAATTTATGTATGTTTACTTAAATAAATGTTGTCATATCTATTTATTAAATATTATTGTGACATATAAATTTGTTATTGTTATTAGATAAGAAAAGCTCATTGATGTTATGTGGCACAAAAGAAGAAAGAGTTTACGCGGTTTGATTGTTAGGAAGTGGTGAAGAATCATCCTTATTTTAGAGAAGTCCAAACTAGTACTCCACCTTCTTCATATGCCAACATAATGCTCTTCAACGTCGATTGGTGGTGACACCTCGCTGGATGACGAATAATTCCCTAACGAGATTGCAAGATGCCGAAGCACCTCTCTACATCTTTACAGTATGCCTCTTGTTTCTTGGAGAACAACTTCTGTGGCAGCTCTTGAGGATTGGAAATGGTTTTGACAAACGAGGAGTACCTCGGATATATTCCATCAGCTAGATAATAAGTGTTGTGGTACGTCATACCGTTGACTTTATACCTCACAAGTGGGGATTGTCCGGCAAGGAGCGAATCAAATCTATCAGATTGGAGGAGCACGTTCACATCATTTTGTGCTCCAGGTACCGCGAAGAAGCTGTGCCATATCCACGTGTCATATGAGGCCACCGCCTCTAAAATAATAGTGGGACGCTTCTTTCGCCCCGAGAATGCCCCTTGCCAAGCTGTGGGGCAGTTTTTCCATTCCCAGTGCATGCAGTCTATGCTTCCGATCATATCAGGAAATCCCCGATGCTTGGCCCTCCTTAGAAGTCGAGTTATGTCTACTGCATTTGGAGTACGGGGGTAAATATCACCATAAACACTTGGATGTACCACTTCTTCATGCATTCTAGTGTTGTTGATTCACCCATCCTTGTGATTTCAGCACACTGATCTTTTGTTATGGAAGAAGTCCGACCTGTCCGGCAGCATCTGGTCTTTGACGCCAAAATTCGTCATGGTTGCAGAGATCCGTCATTATACGGTTGAATAAATTCATGCTCATACGGTACCTCCGACGAAAGACTTGCTCATCGAAGACAGGGCGTTCGATGAAGTAATCTTCCATAAGATTATGTCCCCTCGACTCCCGCAGCATTTCTACATTTTGACGGCGGAGAGGTGGCTCATCATCAACCATTGCATCAACCGTGACAGCTTCAGTGATGAATGCATTAGCAATTTCGGCATTTCGCCGGCATTGTTGTCGTCTCCTCCTGAAAAAATTGTCGAAAGTGAAGAGATTCATCTTATCTAAATTTGAGAATGTTTTCGGATAGAATGACAAGTGATTTGTAGATGGTGTGAGTGAGTATACAAGGAGCCGTATATATACATATAGCTAATTCTGGATCATCTGATGTTTGAAGATAATGACACGTATCGTATACTCATTGGCCGGAAATCTCACCAGGAATCTTATCCAATTTTTTCAACGACAACGACACGTGGAGCCGACACATGTCGACTGGAAATCTTATCCTGAATTTTGACGATAACGACACGTGGAGCCGACACGTGTCTTTTATCGATTGGTCGAAAATCTCACCTGTAGTCCCGCTCAATTATTTAGACGATAACGACACGTGTCGTATACATATTGGTTGAAAATATAGTCATGATTTTTTTTAAAAAAATTTGATGAATAGTAATAGGAGGTGATATTTTTCCTCACCGCTGCACGAAAAAACTGCACTGCACCTCCTATTGCTCAAATAGTAATAGCACTTGCTCAAATAGTGCTTGTTTCTCATCAAAATAGGAGGAGCAAGAGAATAAACCGGTGCATATGCTCTAAAGGCTTAAAGGTATCTGTCGAATCCAGCTTTCAAAAAACTAAGCAGTAAAAATGTTCAAAATGTGAACCAACTATCCATCGTGTAGTTACAGAAAACCTGAAAAATATATAAAAGTGAAAAAACGAAATAGTGAGAATGGATAAAAAATGTACCGAAATTACAGACATCTTTTATAGTGTTTATTTGCTTCTTGCATACATCTGATGCAAAATCCCCGAAACCAAAATCCATCTCTAAATTCTCAGTTTCCTTTTCCCACTCTCCCATTAACTCTTCACCACTTTCCTTTGTACTTTATTTAACCATGTCCCATTTCTGCTTTTGCACTTTCTCATCAACTCTTATGATTTGTAAGGCTTTAGATCCATCCGCAATTCTAATTTGGTAACTGTTTACTTCTCTTTTAGATATATACTATTTTGATCTGTTGTATGTTGTATTTCTTGTTGTTGTAATTCCTTCTTGCAAGTTTCATGGCTAAAGCTTTAGACTGTGTATTGGATGTGTTTCTGGGATACCCATCTCTCTTTTATTGCTCAAATTTCAATAGAATTTGGGTGAATTTAGTTTCTGGGTGTTCATCTGCGTGTTACAGAGAAGTTTAGGCATTTTGTTGTGATTCAAAGGAGTTTATTACTTCCTAGCTGCAATGAGTTATGGTGGTAGAGAAACAAACGTAGTCCAAGTAATCACTGGGAATGGTGGTGGAGGTGATATGTGGTCTGGTGACCAAGCAGTTTGGGCTACTGAGGATGAGTATCAAGTTTGGATTAATGGTGATGCAATGGGGGATACCATGTCCAACTCGAATTATGATCAGAGGCAATCCCAAAGTCGCTCTGGAAGCGAACCTCCCAACAAGAAATCTAGGAACACCCAAGATGTGACGTCATCTAACCGGTCGAAAGCCATTGGGAAGATGTTTTTCAAGACCAAGCTTTGTTGCAAGTTTCGAGCTGGGATGTGCCCATATGTCACCAACTGCAACTTTGCTCATAGCATTGAGGAGCTTCGGCGGCCGCCTCCTAATTGGCAAGAGATAGTGGCTGCTCATGAGGAAGAAAAGGCAGTGTCTTCGGAGCCCAGGGAAGAGTTTCAGATTCCAATTGTGACTACAGGGTATGGTGTGGAGACTCAGAGGTCATATAAAGGGAGGCATTGTAAGAAGTTCTATACTGAGGAAGGGTGCCCTTATGGAGATAATTGCACTTTTCTTCATGATGAGAGTTCGAAGAATCGGGAGAGTGTGGCAATAAGTTTAGGTCCTGGAGGATATGGTGGTGCTGCCGCTGCTGCCGCTGCTGTGGATGGAGCAAATAACAAGCCATCAAATTGGAAAACAAGGATATGTAATAAGTGGGAATTGACAGGGTATTGCCCATTTGGAAGCAAATGCCATTTTGCTCATGGTGTGGCAGGTATGTGTTATTGACTCTTTCTTCATTCCTGTTTATTGAACAGAAAGCACTTGAAGTTTATTTCTTTATATATGCTTTCTTCAGTCTTTGTAGCTAGAAATTGTTAATAAAGATTGATTTGAGTGATATTAGCTCCATCCTTCATAATAGTAACTCATACCCTTATGATGCCATCTTTTCTTCTTAGAATTGACTATCTTGCTTCGGCTCCATCACTGTCTTTTTGAATTTCATTACTTAGGAGTCTACTGTCCTGAACCTATAATTAGTTCTTCACTACTACAGACTTTGTAATAGATAAATTCATGCAACATTGTAGCCCAAATGGATCAACGTTATCTTGATTTTGATGTGGTAATGTGCTTAAGCAAATTAAGTCCTTCCTTTTATATTTAGCTATTGTTTGTTTGTTCTTTTAGTGGATTCTGGGTTTTGCCCCTTGACAAAAAAGAGTTTAAGAAGAAAGCTTGGTTATTTTCCCTCATAAAGAAACATCTTAGTGTGTGTGCTTGTCATTCATGGGTTTTGGCAATCCCAAGTCTGATACTAAAATTGAACTTCTGGGGTGTCTGGCCTAGAATTTTTTTTCCAAACCACCCATCTCATGCTATATATTAGTGGATCCCTAGAGGCACTTCAAGGGACATCTGTGTCAAGAAGAAAATTCTTTCCTACATTGTCAAATTGTTGCCTACCATCCATCCTTGGTTGAGTCGGACAGAGTGTAGGTAACTCTTCCTCTCCCTGTCATTTATGTGAAGCAGGTTGCTGAAGAAGTTGCCTGTGCTGATAGGTGCAGTTGAATGATTTTTTCTGTCCCTTAAAACTTAGGATTTGTATAGTTGAGTAACATTAGTGAATAGGAAGGGAGAGAAGGAAGAAGACCAGCCAAAGAATAACCTTAGGACAGACCGGTCAAATAAGAGGTGACCCTTACTCCAGATCAAACTAGTTTAAGCTTGCTAGATTACACAGAGTCACAGACAACAGACCACCTAGGGTCAGCAAGTCATCCATGGGGTGTGGGTCTGTTCCCCATCCCACTCAAAAGGAAGAAAGGATAGGAGCAAACTAATGTTTAAAGAAGGTTCATATAAACTTGGAAGAAGGGTGCATGTTCCTTTGGAAAATTTGTAAGGAAATGATCTTTAAGTGTAAGCGATGCTCCTAAAACTGCGTATACCCCCTTAATGTTGAATGAAATGCTTGTAGTCGTACACTCATACCCAGTAGGCCAGTATTATGTTTTCTTCCTACAGCTTAATATTTCTTCTTTTAGATACCAAATACGACTGTCAGATCTTCCCTAAGTTGATTAACTATCTAGGTCATAAAAAATTGTGCTCCTATAGTTTCGTTTTGAAACTCCTCAGAACCCTGATGTATATGATTATCCAGTCGTGTTAGACAATATACCTTTAAGGCAACTGTATTGATGTTGATAATACACATCAGCAACCAGCCGTGACTAATCCACTTTGTGGTGATCGTATGCACAGCAGTGGGTTAAATTGTGCCTTCAGTTTAGTGGAAAAGCCTATTTCTTACATGGTCCCACATGGAGTTCACATTCAGTGCATTAAGCTTATGCAAAGTCGGGGGATACAGAATGTTGTTTTATAACTTGTTTCAGTTTGACTACCCAGTGCTGTTATCAGGCCACTGACTTGTTCTGTTCTGTTCTATCTTCACTTTGTTGTCATTAGATGCAAATTTGCTTTTATGTGGAAACACTTGGCATCATCTGTTGGTCATAAATTTTTGTACCACTATCTGAGGATTACTCTTCAGCTACTTTTAAGTGATTTGTCTGTTTTATGCTCTTAGATTGGTGCAATGACTTTATTATAGTGAACTGAATCAACTGACTGATATACTTCTTTTATCATAACTTATTAGAAATGTGAAAAACTGACTTACTGATTTTCTGAGTACAGAATTACACCGATACGGAGGTGGGCTTGTGGATGGAGAAATTAGAGATTCTTCAGTACCTCTTGACAATAAGCAGGGAGGAGTGCATTCGAAAACTCCAGCTGATAATGTGGTAGTATCAGTCCCTATAGTTCCTCATTCTGATTTATATCATGGAGTTCCAATACAAAGATCAACGATTGTAAGTCAGAGGCCAGGGCAGAGAGCCCATCAGAAATGGAAGGGGCCAGACAAAATCAGTAGGATATATGGTGATTGGATAGATGATATGGAATAACATTTGGGGTTAACTACCCTGCAAATGTTAAAGTTGCACAACGGTCATGTGTACCCTCCGTGGAGCTAGTTAGGAAACTCGACATGTAGTCTCTGTAAGAGATTACAGGATCATGTAGTTGTAACTTTTCTGTTGGAAGTAGATTTTGTATGCCTGCTTCAAGTTCAGGTTGATGCAAGGCTTGTTGGAGTCGCAGCCCGTATATTGTTGTTGCAAATGTAACTGAAGCTATTGTATCACTTTCCCAGTACCAAAATCTTTGTTGCCATATATAATTATGAGATGACCCTCATTAGCTCTCTCTCATTCTGGATTGACTCCGGTATTAGTGACGAGAATTGCACAGTAACTTACGGAAATTTTGGAATACCAAGTTTCGAGCTGTTGCTTCCTTTTGCATTGTGTAAAATATATGCTTTTCGCAAGCATCACAGTTTTCAAGGATGTTTGATGATCAAAGCAAGTCCCACTATTCTGCATATATATTAGATGACGCCTGTTCAGCTGCAGGTAGTTTCATTACGAGTATATCCTCCAGAAGTGAAAGAATGAAATTTGGCGTGTGTATATATATATATATGCATGTTAATTATTACTTTGTTATTAATTAATTATTATAGAATGTTAAATGATTTAAAATTTTAATTAATTAATTAGAGTTATACATGTATATTTTGTTATCTTTCAGAATATGAATATGAGTTAGATTTCGCTTCCAAAATAGGATAAAAGATATGGGAAAAGAGTTATTAGTTTTATTGAATATGTGTTGGTTAATGCTAACATGAATACAATTTTCTATTGCCCGTGCACTAAATGTCAGTGTCGCAGCGATATACATCGATTTGCGATTGACAAAGTTTGGCAACACCTGAAGAGTAACGAGTTTTGGAAGAAGTACACATGTTGGATATATCACGATGAAACATCATCAGGGGGTCCGCATGATCATGTGAAATTTTTTGAGACGAGCAGTACATCCAACGATCCAACAACGTCCTTCATTAACGATATGTTTCTTTATGAGAGAGGTGTATACTCTCAAGGACAGTATATGCTTGAGCCGGTTCAGCCATTCCCTAGAGTTGTCAACACTGCTGGTATTGACAAGTACAACAAACTACTTGCTTTCCAATAGACCCCTGTGTACCCCGGTTGTCAAAAGACGGTTCTTGAAAGTGTGATGGACGTTATGAAGATTAAAGTTGAGACAAAATCGACCGTGAAGGATGTTGATGATTATTCTATAATACACTACTTCGATGCTGCCCCACGATCATCGTCTTCCTACCACTCATCATAAAGTCCGATGTATCCCAAAAGATCTTGGGCTTTCCTACATCAAGATCCATGCATGCAGATATGACTGTGTTATCTTTTGGGGTAAAGATCTAGAAAGGAATGACCTTGGTGGCCTTAAAGCATGTTCAGTATGTTAGAGTGACAGGTATAAGCTGACTCTTGCGGCAATAGGAAACTTGTGAACGGTTGTACATGTCATCACACACGGCCAAAGCTATGAGATGACATGCTGATAGGGAATTGCATGACGAAGATACCCTTATACACCCTGGTGACGGGGAGGCTTGGAAGCATATAGACAGGGAGTTTCGTCATTTTGCGTCAGAGGTCTGAAATGTAAGGCTCGGGCTCTCATCCAACGGGTTCAATCATTTTGGTAACATGAGTCTTTAATACAATGTATGGCTGGTGATTTTGGTACCATACAACCTTCCTCCATGGATGTGCATGAAGAAAGAATACTATATATTGAGTTTGTTTATTCCGGGGCCCGATTATCAAAGGAAGTGTCTCGATGTGTATTTGAGACACTTGATTGAAGAGCTTAATTTTTTTAGGACATTAGTCATCCCACTTACGACAAGTATATGCACGAGATGTTCCAGATGCATGTCATGGTTGTTGGTACCATCAGTGATTTTCCTGCCCATGAGATGTTGTCGGGCAACGTTGTTAGGGGATACAAGGCTTGTCCAGAGTGCTTTAACGATGAGAGGAGCAGTAGTCATTGCAACAAGATATGCAGATTGAGTCACCGTACTCTCCTTTCGTATGATCACGCATGGCGGTTCGATGACAATGCATTTGATGGGACTGTAGAAAACGGTGTGCCTCCCAAAAGATGGGCGGGGGAAGAAATTTTAGCAGTTCTTAATGAGTACGAATTTGGGTAGATGAGTTTCTTACACCGTTAAGTCAGACCAGAAGAACGTAATTTTCAGGTGGATGAGTTTTGTGAAGTATCCTTCAGGATATGCAGGAAATATAGCCCGGTGTGTAAACTTTCGGAACAATAAGATGTACGGGTTAAAGAGTCATGACTGTCACATTCTGCTACAACTTCTCATCCCGGTTATAAACTCTGTTAGGAAGTCTGTTTTAATGTGTTCTTCAAATTCATTTTCATGTTCGAATTAATCTTGGTTTCCAATTGTACTTGTTTCTTATTGTATGTCAATATGTTCCTTAGCAAAAGTTGTCATGCAGAAAATGAAGTTTAGCAATTCAACCATCTTTTTTTAAGAATGACTTATAATTTAACAAATTAATAACATATTAATCGGTGATTTTAGTGAAGTGAGAGTAATTTGTTGATGCGATACACTTCTCACAAGGACTCGCTCAAAAGCTATGATTTGTTACCAAGTACCGCAAACAAACAGTTCCACATCACCATCCCAAATTAGCAATCATTTTCTATACTCACAGAAACAACTGATATGCACTAACATGCCTCCTTGTTTCTCTCTCCTTCTAATGGCAACAATCAAACGAAATAATTAATATTGTCAGACCGCAACACAAACACCAAACACATTGTATGTTATGATCATTTCTCTCTGTCATCTTATGTGCTAATTAGTTAATCAATTAGCCAGGCCGGAAGTGCAACTCCATCTCCGGCCACGTAGTACCCCGACGATATTACTTCTTAGTACGTTATGCAGGGAATGCCAGCTACGTCGCATTCCAATAGTTACTCTCCACCGGAAGATATCAGCTCCTCTGAATCTATCACCGTCCTATTGGCCGTCCTTCTTCTCCTCGTGTTCTTCTTTTTTGGCTTCTTTAGTATCTACTTTTCCAAGTGTTTTATGGAAAACGTCCTCACCTCTCTTCAGCGCACACCTTCCGGCCACCTTGTGGGAGTACCTGTTCCTCCCAAAGAAGGCCTAGACCACTCACTAATAGAATCATTTCCGACATTCATCTACGCAAGTGTCAAAGATTTTCACATAGAGAAGTACGGTTTAGAATGCGCAATTTGCTTGGTAGAGTTTGAGGATGAAAGCATGCTACGTCTTTTAACAGCTTGTTGTCATGTCTTCCACCAAGAATGCATCGACCTGTGGCTCGAGTCTCACAAAACATGTCCCTTTTGCCGCGTAAACCTTGAATTGTCCCCAACTATAATGGACACGTCTCCGGTGCTTGCTCATGAGAATGCCATCCATGAAATTAATCAATGTCATGACTCCGCATACGATCAAGATGAAATCAGAATTGACATTGAAGATAAAGAAGGAGAAGAAAGACAAGAAGAAAGCCATAGTCATCATCAACAAAATTTGGCTGAGAATGCTACTTGTACCGTGGAAGTAGATCAACAAATTGATGGACAAAATGAAGAGAATGAAACAGAAAGATTTTCGAGGTCACACTCGACAGGACACTCTATAGTTAGGCCTAGACAAGAGGAGGATAGGTATACGCTCAGATTACTAGAGAATGTAAAGATAAGACTTCTTAGAGGGCACAATCCGACAGGAAGTTCTACTACATTTGGGGAGTTCTCACGACAAAGTTGCAGTTCTAGAGGTGGCTTTGGAGAGGTCTCAGAGTCTAGTTGAGCTGGTGAAGATATCACCAAACTGTAAATTTGTATCTTCATTGTTTCGATCTGTTGTTAAGTTCTTGTGACTTTCCAGAAATGATACATAGCTATAGATATATCAACTTACTAATAGATGATACATAACATGCAATTTGAATTAGTTTGTTAGTTTGTCACACATTTGTCTTTGTTTTATCTTAGGCTCTTGACTACGTGGCGGACGCAGGCAATTTAAGAAGTGGGGAAAAAAGAAGTTAACAACCCCAAGTCCCCAACATACTGAACGACAAAAAAGTCCCCAACATAGTGTTTATTTTTAAAAAAAAAAATTATAACAAACTATCTTTTAGTTACTAATTAAATTTATGTTTACAAATACCCCATTTATTTAATTTTTAATACAATTTAAGACAAAATTTAACATATTAGGACATACTGTTATTATTATGTTATTTGTCATCAATAATTTTACCATAATATACTCAACCACTTAAATGTTGAGTAGCACAGTAACACCTAATGTGCTGCCAAGTAGCACAGTAGCACATGACTGACAAGTGCACAGTAGCACCTGAGAGAAAGTTGCACAGCACCACCACATAGTAGTAACACAGAACATCACTGCTTAGTAGCATCACACAACAAGATGATGCAGCAGCAGCACGCAGCATGCAGATGCAGTAGCAGAACACAAAGCTTACAAACACAATCCATAATAGAATTGAAAGCACATGATGCCACGACGCGTTGCTATTGCGAATCTGCTACCTGCTACTGCCGATCATGATGCCATGGCACTGTTATTGCTGAATGTAATTTATGTTATCGCTCTGCTACTGCTAGTGTTGCTACTATCACAACACTGCTACTGCCACAATGTTGCTACTGCCCGACCCGCCTCTTCTTCCACCCCCCTTCACTGCTCTCTATGAATAACAATGTGTCAGACTTTGACTCTAACCCATACAAAAGCCCCTAAAACTAGTACCTCAAATGGATCTCGGGCATCGCAGCTACGTCAGGCCTTAGATCAAGGGGTGGAACTATTATGTATCAGAATGGAGGGGAACTTGCTTCAATTTAGCAGTCTTCGTCCGATATCGATTTGAGCGTCGCGTCGAGCATCGAGATAGGCCCGATTCGACAGATGTTGTCGTCGATAGTATGTGCGGTGCTGGCTAGACTTCACCTCTTATTGTGCTTGAAGAGAGACAGAGAGAGAGAGAGAATGAAGTATCAAATCGGATAAGGAGGGAGGAAGAAGTGGCTTGATAGCAATTTTTATAATATTTTAAGTCAATAACGACATTTTGGTTATTTATTTTCTGAAATTTCATGTTAGGGTTTAACCCCATGGTTTGGACTTGGGCTATTGTCCTAAATTATATGAAAAATATTTGAAATATTTTTTTTGTGTTTTTAAATTTAGTCATGCAATATTATGTAATTCTACCTATTTTTATGAATGAAATTCATCAACCCAAGAGCAAACCCAAAAAAGACTTGCAAACAGCCTAACAGCCTATAAACAACAATGAAGAAAAGCAATTTTAGCAACAAAAAAACAATGAAGACTCCCTGAGAAATCCAAATCGATCAAAACAAAGAAAGAGAGGTCATTTGCGTAAAAAGGGAGGATCCAAAAGTGACGCCAACTATGCTGAGGGTAAGGCAGATCCTCACATACAAAAGAATTGAAATCCTCACATACAATTTCTATTCCGACCCTTATGCAATATTCATATTTTGATTTCATGTGATAAATAAATAACTCAATAAAATTGAAATCTTTACATATAATTCTATTTCATCTCTCCTATCTTTATTCTCCCTTTTTTATAAAATCTATTCCTAATAAGTAAACGTGCGATAATATAAGGTGTTCACTAACATAAAAATAAGCACGTGTATTTGTAAATCTTTAAAATAATACAGAAATCAGTGTTTACTTCAAGAATAATAATTACATCATAGTTCCACATGATTAGTTTGTATATAATGCCAACAAAGGTGTCAAAATTTATAGTCATAGAAGAGTTGATGTAAAGTGTAACAAAGCAAAAATGAAGCCGTAATAAGCTCGATCAGATTTAAGAAAATAATGAGACGGTTGACGGCTTGACTTATACTCCCCTCCAACAAATAAAAGGCAGACAAATACAGATTAAGCTCCTCAGCTTATAAGCACGGAAGCTTTTTGTGTTTGATAAATTTAAAATTAAGTTACTTTTTCAAAAAGTAGTAGGAGTTTTTTAGAGAAAAGGAGAAGTTGGTCCCCCTCCTCCTTATAAGCAAGGCGCGTGCTGTTTTTCGTGAATTGATGAATTTTTTGAAATCACATTGGGTACCCCTCGGTGTGGTAGCAAATTACACAAATGAACCTGATATATAAACCTATCACACAGCGCCTCGTTAAGCCGATACATATCGCACAACACCTCCATCCTCTCGTGTTCACTTTCAAGCTTCAGGTTTGCAACAACTTTTGAGAAGCTAGGGCTCGGAGGTAAGCCGATTCTTTTCTTCCACTCATTCGTATCTAATTGTTAGCAATACCCTTGTGCCTTTTGTTTTAGTAGTCTGGGATTTGAAGAATCAACCATTCCTTGTTTGTCGATTGATTCATGGGTTTACTTGGCTGCTCTTTGTATAATCATTGTTTTGTTGGAGTATGACTCCAAATGATTGAAATATTAGTTAAACAATGGGTCAGGTGCATGTCAGTAGTGATTTTCAATCTGAAGTGTCAAAATTAATTTCTGAATTTTCAATTTTTATAGTTGGCATGGTTCAGTACTGATGTGTATTTGTTTGTGAGTTTCCTGACTTGAAATTTGGGATTGAACCAAATTTGGGATTTGTATTTGAAAGATGTTTGTGAATCAGAGTGTGGGAACCAAATGAAAGGATATGAATACTACAATATGAATACTATCCCTTTTATCAATCTAATAATTTGATATGGACAAACACATAGGAAGAAAGTTGCTTCTATATAATTATTTAGATCATATAAATTCCTATTGAATCAATGACTATGGATTTGATAGTTTGGTGCTACTATATAGAATACATTGTGGGGAAGAAGCCAAGAGGCTAGGGGTTATTTCATATTGCTTTTGCATTATTCCGGAAGCACGCTATGTGCTGCTTGTGGCTTTTTAAGCAGTTCACATGACTGGAATGGAATTCAATAGCACTTAGTCGATTTTACTCACCAAACTGTTTATGGACATTTAAGAAATTATATTGATTGCTGAACTTTGTGTCATGTTCACATGACACAATAACCAAAAACTATTTTCCTTAGAAGAGGATGGCTTGAGCTCAATGAAGTGATTGTAAGAGTTCCAACAATGGTAGCAAAATCTATCTTCTACAGTTAACAATGTTAGCAAAATCAATAAATGGAAACCAAAGGAGCTATAGGTCGGAGAAATATTGGCTCTCTTTAGAGCTTAACCAGTATATGTTGAAGGAATGAATGGTGTTTGGTTAGTTTGTTTATATGGAATTAGGCGAGCGGTAATAATGATACTACAGTGATGGTTTTTTGAGTGGTCAAGAACGTCAATTGTTGGTGTGTTGACATATTGTTGTACTTGATACCAATAAAATATTTACTCTGATAAGTAATGTGACACAATACTTATATAATTCATTTTAAATTGTTAAATATCTATCATCAAGATTTGTTTTTTTTGAAGCATCAAGTTTATTAGATGGTAAACAATTTTGGCAAAAACAGATTTCATGTCTAAATTGGTCATTCTTCAAATAAAAGCAAAAGTCGATTTTGAGTTTACCAAACATCATGTCACTGCTTTTGTTATGACAGCATTTATAAAAAGTCAGTTTTATCAAACACTCAGCTACTTATTTTTAGAAATAAGTAAAAGTCAGCTTTACTTAAAAGCCACAACTACACCAAATATTTCCCTCCTTTCCCAACAGAACATCACCGACCTCTTCAGATTGGCTCACTCATTCGACCACCATGGATTTGTTTCTCAAGTCTTTCAATCCAAACAAACAACTCAAAGAAGAGTTAGTTCTCCGTCTCTTAATCACTCTTCTTCTTCTTCCCCAGATTTTGTTGATTATTGACCGCAATTTTAATTTTTCCAGATTCGTCAGCAATCTGACCGGAACTTCCATGCTCGAAATCGCCGCCATCACCACAATTATCCCTGTAAATCAATCTCATTCCCTCTTATTTTGTTATCTTTAAGTTTCATGTGTATGTATATATCTGATGCTATCTTTACTCTTGTGATGCTTTCAGCTTCTGTTCGGCGATCATTGGGTTTCATGCAACCTTCTGATGGTAAACTATCAAAAATCTATTTTACAATCAAGTTTGCTCCCTTTCATTCGAATTGTTTGAGATTGTTGACTTGCATATTTTATGAACAATTTGTAATTGCTGCCACATTGACGTTATTTTCAATTTTGTCACTATGAACTTGATCATTGTGTCCTTTCTGGGTAATTGAACAGAATGTTGATTGTGTATTTGTTGTGTTTAGGGATAAACATTGGGGATTTAGGCTATGAGCTAGAAATACATTTAGGCTGTTTGTTGATTTAGCCCCTTGTAATATGCCTAATTGGCTTGTTTAAGGTGTGCGTTTATGGGTATAGTGTTCTTTCTGTAATAGTGTCTCTCAATAAAGACATGATGGTTCAAGGCAGTATGAATAGCCTAGAAGGCAAACAGTTAAGTTATCAATTTTTGGTAATTAAGTTTTTTGAACATTCACTCAACTTTCGTACCGGTACTGATTAACTGCAATGTTTTTAACCTTCACTTTCATGTTAGATTGTAGTAGAGCTTTGGCTGCTAAAGGTTCTGAAACCTCCAATTATCATTCCCCACTTGTTTATTCTTTGCACGGTGTAGGGTGCATCATGTTTTGCTGCTTTTCTATGCCTTTGCATGTGCAGGATAGATCTATACTTGAGGGAGGATTTAGCTTGATATAAATTTCAGCCCCTTTCCTTACAACTTAAGCTTTAAGTGTCTAGTGATTGTCTAACACTAGTTCCCTAAAAGCAAATTGGAAACAAGGTTGTGTGTGGTTCTAGATATGGTTAGCTGAAGTATGTATATTTCATGGATTCTTGAAAGACCCTAATTAAATTAGGTTTTAAAAAACTCTTCATTTGGGCATTATATGCACATGTTAAAATCCTACAGGTGTGTGACACCCATCGCTTAGAAGCGGGAGGGGGCGTTTGCATTCTAGGTATACAGGAAATAGTTGTCAAACTATTCCTTGGGGTTTAAAATATATGAACAACCTATGCCTGAGTATGATCACAGATAAACAAGTCTTTGATGTAGAACAAGAATGAGCCAGATTTAGACACAAAATAATAAAAATAAGGAAACGACGAATAATAAAAAAGAATGATTTGAAGATCGGTAATTCTCGTGTCATGAGGATGCTAGACGTTAGGATACTCATGAAGTTGTTGTTTTGGACTTGAATCTGTTAAATCGGAATTGAAGTATCTTTTGGTCTGATTGCCCGTTTGGGACGCATGATACCTTTCCGAAAAGGGAATTGTGAGAATCTACAAGACTCACTAAAGTGACCCCCTTCGTTCTACATCAGTTTGCCATCATCGTCGAACCTGCCCAAGCTAGGAGCTTACCTGGATCATCGTCGAGATGTTAAATAAATGATCCAGTATTAATCTCGCCTAGCTAAGAGATTTTGAAAATCTTGAATAAAATCAATAGGACTTTATCAGGAGCGCCCTTTGTACAATCTTAAGTATAGTATTTCTAAGTGTGTCATCTCCCCAGATGAATTACAATTTGATTTTGTCTTGTGCGGACGTCTAAGAGTGGTATTTTCACTTGGAAATCAGTGGGTTATTTACAAAAAGCATCTGAAAGTTGCACTTGAATTGAACAGGAAATGGTAGGTTTCTGTGCAACCTTGTATACAAACAGAGGGAGAAACCTAGGCTTGAAAATTGTATTAAATTTTAAGTCCAGTTAGTGAGATCCAAGCCAGATTGTTTGAGCCATTTTTCTAGGAGATAAATAGGGTTGTTTTAGAGTCTTTTGAGGGTAAATCTCAGGGGCCGGATGCCTTCACTATTGTTGACTTCAGGGCTTATCCGTGTTAAAGCTTGGGAAGAAGTGTTTCAGATATGATGGGAAGCTTGTTTGGAGGAGGTGCTGCAGCTTCTAGGGCTTATGTACGAATGGATAGAGAAATCTGTAACAAAACAGTGACTGCATTTGTGTATCTGAAAAAAATGAGATGGGACAACTGAAATTTGTCTCATCCTGAAGACGGTGGAGTCCTGAAATATTGGAGACTATAGGTCCATAAGTGCATGTTTGTTTGGTGGAACTAAATAGGACTGCTAAATAAGGAGTCCAGTTTAGTTAGTTCTGTGTTTGGTGTTATTGGAAAAATAAATGAGCTTACATAGCATCTTGTTTTCATTTTGGCCTCCTTAGATGGTGTAATTGTGGGTACTCAAATACGTTATCCTTAGATAGTACCATCATTCTAAAGCATAAACCAAGCAAACTACCCTCTAATCCCATACAACACCAAACATGAGTTAATATTAGTACAACTTAACACCCCACATGAGTCTAGGACAGTCTTAAAAATAAAGAGGTGTAATGTAGTCCTAAGTACCAATGCACTAAGTTTGGGGTCCAGCCTCAATAAATGAATTGACAAAGTTATGTTTGCAAGGCTGTGAAAGGTTCTTAATGTTCTCATCGATCTTTTCTGTTGCATAGACATATTTTAGATACATTTTGGTGGCAAATGAGTTGGTTGAGAAGTTTGCTTGTTTTGCTTGGTTGTATGCTCTATTTCAGTTGTGCTGTGGTTGTAGAGTGGGCTCCTGGACTACCATTTTCTCATATCGTCTTGTATAGTGCTCTATATATTGTTTTATTTATTTTTGAAAAAAACAAACAAAAAACAAGAAATAGCTATATTCTGGAGATTCAAATTGTTGTTTTACTTCTTGATTTTAGTGATTCCTCAATAGCCAAATATTCCCTAAAGTTGTATAATAAGAACAAACGCTGTGGTGAGGTAATTATGAATATTAAAAATTCTCTTGTGGCAGTCCAGACACCGGAGAAACAAAGATTTAGTTTGGAAGAAATCATTTTGGCAGCTGGGGACTTGGAACTTTCCTACATAGCATGAAATTTTTTTAACATCACTGTAACTCAACTTTAGCTATGTCAAATGCACTACCACTATATTATTTTATTTCGTATTGTTTAACATTGGCTTGGTACATGCTTGGCAATATGACACAATTCTTATGTTTTTATTTTACATTAGCATAAGCTTCTCACTGCCACACTTGTATGTTCTTAATGCAGCTAATATGTTTAATTTTTGTGAATTAATTGGTGTATGCTTCATTTACCATAGTTGTTACATTGAAGAAGGATGATGATGCAAGAGTTGGTGCTAAGAGTTTGCAGGCCTGCATGGTTGCCCCTCCCTTCGTCTTATTTTTCACTGTAAGCTTCGTCTTATTTTTCACTGTAAGTATCTTTTACTCAAGTAATTAAGACCTAAGCATATTTTGTTCGAGTAGTTTTATGTTTCTGTTTCTCAACCATTGGTTGAATTTGGATTTTATATCTTTTCCGCCCTTCATCTTCAAGCTTCTGGAGCCTTTGCTCATGTTCTTGGTGTCTAATTGTATGTTCTTTTGCTTATTTGGATCTCCTGTAGGGAACATAATTTCATCTGTATAAATGTATTGATTTTTTTCATTTTGATTATAACTCATTACAGGTTCTAGCCGATTGGATGTATGTCTGGACAATTTTGCTAACATTGCCCTTTAAATTTGTTGTGTATACCTCTATCATTTTCATTTTACTTTTATTTGACTTTGTCAACTTATATGAAAAGACATAAGAGCTAATCTTTTAGTATACTATTTCTACATTCAATGAAATCCTTTCTATATTTGTGTTCGCTGTCGAAGTAGATTCCCTAAAGATATAAGGTAAAAAATATTTTATTATTGCTAGTGTAAAAAATTGTTTATTATTGCTAGCATAAAAAACCAATCTTGATTTACTATTGCTAAGTGAAATGTATGAACAAACAAGAATACAAGATACTAGAAGTTATTAACCTTGTGTTCTATACAATTATACTGATCTAAGAACTATGACTGGATAAATTTATAGCCAAGAATTTGAGAACCTAAAATGGGAGGGACACCCATCTCAACTCCCTTGTAGACTGGCGCACTATGATTTTTGCCCAAGAAGACCACCTCAAATCCAGCAACCTAGTACACAATACAGAAAACTAAAACGAACATTCCTCCTAAATCAGACATTATTAAGGAACTAATAACTTTCGTTGATCTTTCATTTGTGTTATGTATCAAAATACGTCCACGGATTACTGTTAGCATTGCAAAGTAATCTTCATCCTCTAATAAACCGGAATCACAACCACCATAGCAAAAAGTTTAAGTGTATTTGACTTCATAGAAAAACCTTAATACATATTCGTTATAGCAAAACCTAATCATGTCAAAATAAAATCTCGAGAACATGTGTATTCGACTTCCACGATCATTGGGTTGTGATGGGTCATTCAAATTCTTCTTCTCCTCCTCCTCCTCCAAATCACTATAATCCAATTTTGATTTGTTTTGGTAGAGAAATATGACAACGACATACTAATCAAGGATATATTGGTAAATAAAAAAGATGTTTGCTTAGGTTTTTTAAGATGTAAAAAAGTAAAATATACGTGTAATTAGTATATGATGTATAAACAACAAATTTAGAGGTATAACAAGAAATCCCTCGCTTTAAAATTTTTCATAATATTTATTTATTTTATATAATATATAGATTTGCATTATTTTATTTAGATAGAGAGATATAATGACATTTTATATTCTATTTTTAGGAGAGATAGTGAATATATAGTGAATTTTAAAAGGTAAACAATAAATTTTAAAGATATGTCTATAAAATATACAAATTTTGAGAATTCTACAGATATAGAGGATGTCTTTCTCTCTTCTAAGTTTTTCTATTATAGAGAATACTTTACCTGAGGGGATGGAGCCGAAATTTGATATTTTTTCTATAAAAAGCAACTTTGGTTTATTATCACATATTCTCAAAATAAGTAAAAAGTGTTCTAGGAGAAACTCTATAATGATTAGGAATAGAGAATCAGCTCCTTGTTGTTATTCATTCATATGATAGGAGCCCTTTATATAGGGATTTTACATAGTCATACTAAGAAACTAGTACATGGATCATATCTCTACTAGGGCCCATAAAGCCCACATACATAGCATGGACCAAGGCACACATACATGTCCAATTATCCTTGAACACTCCCCCTTGTGCCGCGCGTCTTCATGCTAAATGATGCATCCGGTGTTGCCTCATCAAAACCTTGCCAAGTAACAAAAACCCTGTGGGAAAAACTAAACCTTGGTCAAAGGACAAAAGAATACAACGCACCAACTGCTTCTTTGAGAATTCCACCATGTGAGGCTCCCCACATTTGATCATGACATGTATATGTTAGACTCTCTCTCAAGTCTGCATCTCCCCCTGATTCTAACACCAATCATAGGAAGCTTCCTGATTCTTAGTAACCACGAAAGTATCTTTGACATATCAATGCTCTTTAACATGTCTCCAAATGTGACATTAGGCAATGACTATATCATGCCGTATTGTCCTCAACATGATCTCTCACTTACACCTGGAGGAGAAGGATGCTCAAGAACTTAAAACACAAGTTCACGCAAAGATTCAGATTCTCGCGCAGCATGACCTTCGAGTACAAAATCAGCTCTAACTTCATGTAGAAAATAGATACGGACAATCCGCAAACGGCTCTGGAAAGTAAACAATCATAGCTTTCCAACTTTGGGTCACTCACCCTCTGGTTCGTCCGGAGCTATCCAGAAAGCTCTATCGAAGTTAGCTGACTGTTTGACAAAAATCAGATTCTCGGACAGATCCTTCATCCTTCATGAGAATGGCCATAACTCACTCAATATGATAGATATGATCACATGGTTGGTGTCTCTGGAAACTAGACACATAGACCTTTCCAATGGTACCAATTTCACCATTTTCCAAGGAGTGAGCATTCATGTAGGTCCTGTCGAAGTCGACCTAACAAACTTGGCAGATTCTGATTTCGCTCTCAATGCATCTTTTACTCATGCATGGCAAGCAAACGCATCGATAGAATCATTCTATCATGCCGTATGCTACTCAGGGACTGAATAAGCCAAATACATTTAAGTAGTCAAGGGATGTCCTTAAGCCATTCCATTGGCACTGTGTGGGCGCAAAGCGACACTTAGCTTTTCAATGAATGAGAGGTCAAGTCTTTCTTTATCATCTATCTTTAGACGACACAGATCACTCTCTCTTTAGAGTAAAGATCTTGACTAATCATGAGAGTATATGTAGGCCTCATAGAGTACCTATGTCGATTGATGGAAAAACATCATCAATACACAATCATCGACTCATTACGATATTGTGTCTTTCCCAAAATAATTTTCATTCTAACATCAGATGTTCAATACATGTCAGCATCTCATTTGCATCAAGACCATGTAAATCCGGAGTCCACACGCAAGGGCATTATTCATCATATCCCTTCCAAATCAAGGAGTTATATAGTAAGCATCTCAATCTCTTGCAAACGCATGCTCCACTTGATTTGGGTGAATGAAGTTTCTTTAAGACCTTCATACATATCTCTAATCCCATAGAGATGTTACTATGACCACATTCATAGGCTGCATGCTCAGTTTTTCAGAAAACTACTAAACTGACAAAATAGTGGAGTGCAATGACATCCATTACGAGAGCGTATCTCATCGTAGTCAATCTCAGTGCGTGACAGGATTTACACTTGCGGTGTCGGCATCACCTGCCCAAGGACCTATCTCATTGTTCTGGATCGAATATTTCCATTAGGCCAATCAACTATGTTCATCAACAAAGTGCGGTTCGATAGACTCATCATTCCACGTCCTCATGTACACTATGTACACTAGTGTAATACTTTGTAGAGTTCAGACTCCATGAGACGGATTTGAGTATCATTGATCAATGGATCAAGTCGTGCCAATCTCGCTTTCTCTCTAGTGCGAGTAGTTATCGAACCTAAGGGCCTCAACCTAACCACTGGGGAGCCACAAGGCCTGTGACACCATGTTTCACCCCACCACAGTGCTCGAAAAACTGATACTCGGCAGCCGAAGCAGTACTCGGAATCAGTCCCAACACTTGGCATGGTGATGGCGTCAAGACCACCTCATTTGGTTGTGCCATGTCCTCTTGATAGGACATCATTCCTTACAGACATATATACAGCATTGATCTCGTCACTTTCCTCTAAGCAATCAAGATGAGACTTAGTGGTGACAAACCACGACAATTCACGTCGTTCCACTTGAACACTGGTGTTCATATCTCCCCCTAACGGCGGGAAGACAGTCTCAAAGTGACAAAGAGATCGTATGTCAAGGAGTAAACATAACCGAACTTTAGGTGGAGACTCATATCCAACCTAAGAATTTATTCATCCCACACAACTCATCATTAGGCACTATGGCGGTGCAATTTGGCACATTGTGGAGCTCAAGGCTTGGAGATCCGTTTCAATCCTTCCAAGCTCAAGGATTACAACTCCATGTCAATCCTTGCACACACTTACAAGTTGTCGTGCAATAACTCAATGATGATAAGTCGTGGACGAATGAGTAATGCTGCATACGGTATAACCTTTATGAATGTATTGGTTCACATCTACTGACCTCAAAACTATTACCGTAGTCGAGTACCGTTGGACCAAATAGGTTATAAAACTTCTCAATGGGTAGTGAGCCCAGAAAAGTATAAGCAGCATTTAGTAGACGACGGTGTAACACGTGACCTGTGTGTTAACACTTCAACCAACACCATAAAAGCATAAGCGGTGTCCGTACGTTGGTTGTGTCTGTCTGCACAATCCCTCTTTGGATTGGTTGTAAGGATGAAATGTCATCTTTTGTGTCATAGCCTAGCTTGTTTGAGTCAATGTTCCAAAATCCATCATAGGATTCGATCATTGAATCATAGTGACATATAGTCCACTAGATTGACTCATGCTTCTCTTTATGATGCCCTCTCATTAGCACTCATGAGAAGTATACAAAAAGTTCACACCATTCTTACCACGTTGGCGTGTATATTCTTAAACATATCAAGGTTCGTTTGCCTCTCAACACATGGAGGGCATATGTGACTTGGATCATGGTGCCATAAGGCATTAACAATTAAGTTCACCCGTGTCACCGGTGATGATCAAATTATCTTATTCACAAGAGATCCCAAGACACAAAATTCGAATTAGGGCCGACCGAATAAGGTGTTGGTTCCTAATCTCATGAAGAAGTCAACTATATGCGTTGCACTCAGTGTCTCTATGAGATGTATCCACCTTAACAAAGTAGATACACAATCAAAGAGTTACCAATAATCTATTTTGGGAAGATGCAAAACTAGATGCAATCCCGAGTGCAATTCAATTTCCGTGCACCATGACCTTTGCGCACTGGAACAGCCATAACTCTCACGTCATGATGGATATGAATGAACCGTGAAAACCGTTGGAAACTAGACTCAGAGAGCTTTCCAGTGATATATGGTTTTCATTCTAGTTCATCCGGATCTGTGCACAATGCTCAGACGAAGTTACTGTCCAGAAAGGGACAGATTTGCTGTGTTCGCAGATTTTGACATGACGAAGCTTCAAACTTCAATATGACGCTGTAGTACTACTCTCAGGCCAAAGGCAACTTATGGAGGCAGCAGTGAGAGTACATCATAAGTCTAAACGTCCATAGGAAGACGACATAGGGGGGAATATGAGCCACAAACACGCGCACTCCTACGTGAGGATGCCATGCCGACGTCTCATGTCTTTGTGAAAAACATAGAGCGGCGTAGTCATGTCAAGCTTTTAAGCGTGGTGTCGAACCATAGTAGACAATGGAAGAATACTTTCAATCCAACATGAAAAATTCTTCGACATTGTGCCAACGATTTCATCGATGTCTCAAATTACATATTGCTTGGAAAGAAGATCAAACGTAGTTCCTCAATGACGTCAATGTCAGAGGCTTCCAGAGTTAGATCCGAAAACGGTGAAGTTCACGATCATTAGGATGACATTCATGTTTGATTTCCCGTACACTCTTTGTACATTCTTTGTATGCATTCACGATTTACGAATTAGCTCGACAATCCTTGAGATCCATAACCGTTTTATTGTTCTAAGCTGGCGTGATTTGTTTTGACCAGTTTGGTGTCTAGGGTTCTAGGCCGGGAACACCACCACTATGGTTGGCTGTGCCTCCCCCTCTCTTCTAGACAATGCCACAAAGTGTATCATTGACAACGTAGTCAAACCAGTGGTAATCAAGCCACAGGACTAATTACACAACAGGACTTTATACCCGTTGGCACATGTCAATGACGTCTCAAACCTCAAATGGGAGCGCGCGAGATGTGAAACCTCGGCATTAAGTATGTCAAAACTCAAATGAGCAGAATGTTACCTTGCTCTTGCATACAAAACCAAGCTGTGATGAGACTCGATAGAGGTCACAAAACAATGCTTTATTGGTTTGTCCTTCGGATTGATACTAACAACCCGTTTGAACGTTGTCCAACAACGCGGGTGCTAACAAGCGACCATTTTAATCAAAATAAACCCTGCGTTGGATACCAGACAACGCGGACCCAGGAACACTCTTAGTTCCGGGATTTTCAAAACCTGCACTCACCAAATACCAAACATAGAAGGAGATGGGAGAAAGGGAGGAACCGATTTTATTCTTCCCGAGGTTATTTAACTTGAAATTACAGAAAACATAAAGCTTACTTGCTAGTCTGTCAAATAGACTGCATTTATATAAGCTGCTCCAAGCTTCCATGCTCAAGTCCATACGGGTTCGGCGATCGTTCGCGCAATGAATTGTCAATGATACTCCGGTTCTGGGGATTTCCTTTTGTCTGAAGGATCCTGACATCCTTGTGCATAACCTCTCCAAATTTCGCTAAAATCGGACTTCCGAAAGTTCCTGAATCGGTTGCTTGAATATTTCGGCCAGTCTGTGGATTCCGGCAGCCGGTTCGGTTCCTTTCCGGCCGGTTCTTGGGGTGAGACCAGCGGCGTTGGAAGCGTATGATCAATATCTTCAACTTCTCTGTTGGTGACGAAAGCCAATTCGGAAATTTTTCTGTCGATATTGGCGTTTGAAACCTGAGGCAGATTTTAGGGTTTATTGGTGCGCATGTGCACAGGGGGTGCGCGTGGTGCCCAGGGGGGTGCGCAGCAGTGCCCAGAAGGTGCCCAGGTGGTGCACGGTGGTGTGCGTAGCGGTGCACAGGAGGTGCGCGCGGTGCACGGTGGTGCGCGGCAGTGCGCGCGCAGTGCACAGGCGGGCGCACGACAAAAAATTTTCGGTGGCCTACTTGCTCTTTTTGGGGTTTAGAGCTACGTGCATGATAACGTGTTCTAGGAGAAACTCTATAATGATTAGGAATAGAGAATCAGCTTCTTGTTGTTATTCATTCATATGATAGGAGCCCTTTATATAAGGACTTTACATAGTCATACTAGGAAACTAGTACATGGATCATATCTCTACTAGGGCTCATAAAGCCCACATATATAACATGGACCAAAACACACATACATGTCCAATACATGTCCAATTATCCTTAAACTTTTAAGTAGTTTTTTTATTGAAACTAGGGCCGTACCAACAGGGCCTTAAACCTAGCTAAGGCTTTAGGCTAACAAATAAACACCACATCTAAAAATACTAAACGATGTCGTTTAGCTTGACCTAAATAAACCCAACGTACGCTGCAATTCGATCACAAACTCGCCGTCGCCCAGACGCCGACGACACTCCCTATCACCACTCTCTCAATCTCCTTTGCATTCAAGTTTCTTTGGCAGCAGTAGCAGGGCGGGTTTGAAAACTCATTCTGTTCCCTAACAGGTATTCTTTTCACGGTTGGCTCTCTTTTCTTTATTCTCTTGGGCTGTTTTCACTTCATGCTTTTTGTTAAGTTTCCGGTATCATCAGAGTGAAACTCAAGATCTTATCAAAATTACATTTTTACTGTGTTGAAGTCCCTCATATTCAAGAGTTTTTCTTCCTACCAGATTAAAGAGATGATAAGGAAAGAATGTTTATAATGATTATGACTGCTCTTTACTGGTTATAGTGATAAAGAAAGAACCTTTACGAAGCTATTATTTGGAATTAATTGGGTTTCAGTTTATATGATAAATACCCATGTCCTTTTGGAACACCAAAACATACATAGTTTTCTGTAATCAAATTTTGTTATTAACATGTGAAGGAGTTTTCTGTAATCAAATTTGCTTATAAACACGTGAAAGAGTAGAACTTGAACTGTATGCTGGGTACTATATTGTAGCTTGATATATACCAACTAGTATTTGGACTCATCCTGATCCAGTGTTTGTGCCTCCTTAAACGTATTGGCTCTTTGCTTCATTGATCAGAAGAACTAAGAAGATGACCAATCCAGCTCATGCTCTTCATGAAGAAGATGAAGAAGATGACCAAGGCGAGGTTTTTCTGGATGAAGCGGACATCGTTGGTGAAATTTCTTTTGACGATGAAGGTCCTCTCTCTGAATTTGTGTGTATATTTCAAAAATTATTATGCATAGAATGTATGATCTGTTTTCTAATTTATTGGCCAACTATTGTTTGATGCAGATCTTCCTGATGCAGCTGATGAAGTTGGTATTACTCTAAACTATATCCCACAGTCGAATAATTTGTTTTGTTAGGATATTGATTCTTTGTTTCCCTTGTGAGTGACTTGGACTGATTGTTGTGATTGTTGATGTTTCATGGTGGTTTCAGATGAGCTCGATGATTCCATACACATATTTACTGGTCATAGTGGTAAGAGTTCATTTCATTTATTTTTAAATGACTTTCATCTGTTTGCTGCTCCACATTGTGTACAATCATACAATGAAATTCTAATACTCAATACCGAGTTCACTATAACTTAATCAAATTTGAATTTATTTTGAGAGAATTTGATTATTATTTTTTGGGTGAATCTGTGGTGATTATTTTATGCCTAATTCATGCAAGTTTTGCTTTTCTCTACTGAGAAACAAAGGATTTTATAAACTGATGTGAATGTTTTGTTGTTCTGTAAGTGATATAAGTATAGGTATATGAAGGGAACAAATCACTCTACTGAAATTACATAAAAGGTCTCAAGACAAGCTTCTATAAATATCCTACAATCTTTCATTGTAATTCAAGGGTCTGTTTGGTAGTGCTGATACCTAGAAGTAGTGTTTATTATTTTGCATAGAGTGCCTGACTTAAGAATCATCCAAATCAAATTAGTGTCCACAAACAACAGAGCCCTATAAGTAATTTGTTGTGTAATTATTTAGCACGATCCATTTCCAACTAAATATTTTTACCGTCTATGGTGTTGTCCTGTCAATTTTATTAAATACTAGGTCCGATGGAACGAAGGAGTCCCCCTACAATTTTTCTAATTTTATGCATATGGCATAAATGTAGTTAGTCTAAAGGGTACTGCATTAGAGGAATTATATCCCATACAAAGAAAATTAAAGGAATTTCAATATTTTACTTAAGTTGATGGTTATAGACACCATTGATACCACATACAAGACCAACAATTTCGTTGTTCTCTATTGCTACTGGTTTTGAAATCATATCCCAATGGAGCATCATTTCCCCCTTTTGACAGTTTATTTTTTATTACGTTAGGAGTGTGACAATATTTTGTCTGTTTTATGAACATGATTGGTTTACTGGTCATGTTATGGAAATGAAAACAGAGTGATATTTATTCTTAAAATTAAGGTTTTGAATTGTCTTTTCTTTTTTGGACAGATGAATTATATGCCGTTATATGCAGCCCGACAGATCCTACTTTAGTTGCAACAGGGGGTAAAGATGACAAAGGATTTCTTTGGAAGATTGGACAAGGAGATTGGGCTTTTGAGCTTCAAGGTAGGTGCATTAGAGAACAGATAATAAGTTTACAGACTTCATTCTGCATTGTTAATTGGCTTTACTTCTGTGCTCTAGTTTCAGTATTAAACTGCATTTATTAGATCCTATCTTCATTTTTCTTCAGTTTAAATGGTTCTATGCTCCTCTGCAGGGCATAAGGATTCTGTTTCAAGTTTAGCATTTAGTACTGATGGACAGTTGCTTGCATCTGGAAGCTTGGATGGAATCATCCAGATTTGGGAGATAGCATCAGGAAATCTGAAATCTACTTTAGAAGGTCCTGGTGGGGGAATTGAGGTAGCCTTGCATAAACTTTTTGTCTGACTGCTATTATACCACAATTTTTGGAAAGTTAATATGGACTTATATACTGTAGTGGATCAAGTGGCATCCTAGAGGTCATGTGGTCCTGGCTGGTTCAGAGGACTCTGCAGTTTGGATGTGGAATGCTGACAAGGGTTCCTATCTTAATTTATTTTCGGGTCATGGTGGTAGGGTGACTTGTGGTGACTTTACTCCTGATGGTGAGCAACTATTCTTCAACTTGATGGTTAACTTACATTCCATTTTTTCAAACTTATTTGAAAAAAGTAGGTAAAACTATTACTATTTGTTTCTCACAATCATCTGAATCTATGTATTCTTTGTCTGTTTGCTGATGCTAAGGAAAAACAATATGCACTGGTTCTGCTGATACAACTCTAAGAATATGGAATCCAAAGGGCGGTGAGAGCATTCATGTGGTGCAAGGTATGTGCTACACATAATTTTCTTTATTGTTAATCCTTACTAATAGGAAGTTACGAGTAGTTAGTTTTGAAGCCAAAAGTTATACTGATAATCCAAATCATGAATTAGTTATCTCTAATATGTGGTAGTCTTTAGCTTTGAAGGCTTTCGTAAACTAAAGATGGTGTACTTGTCATTCGTGTGGCTATTTTAACCCGTCATGTCCTCTAGGTCATCCATACCATACTACAGGATTAACATGCTTGACAATAACTTCTGATTCAAGTTTAGCTGTTACTGGTTCTGAAGATGGTTCTGTTTTTATTGTAAACATAACAACTGGAAAGGTATGATGTACTTCACATTCAGTAAATCTTGAACCCTTTATTAGTTGTAAATTTCCTGGTTTTATTTTTAGAATTAGCAGGCCTTTAATAATTTGCTTTTCTTTTTTTGTCCCGTGAATAGGTTGTCAGTTCCCTGGTTTCACATTTAGATTCAGTTGAATGTATCGGGCTTGCACCAAGGTACAGTCATCTGTGTATGTGTGATACATATATATGTTTAGATATATAGTGGCACTGAGCCTTTAAAGCTACATGAACACTTGTATTTTTCTAACGTAGTGTGTCCGTGACATGAATTTTGGCACACGTGTCAGAATAATTAGATATGTTGATTCAGGCTGTATTTAGACTTGGAGTGCCCTCGAAAGAGGCATCTGTTATAGTTTACAAGCATCATCTACTAGTGTTTGTTGGCTGTGTCAACAACAACTAGGAGGGTATGATTTCATCAACATTTACATGACAATCTGGTTTATTTACCCGGAAAGCAAGTTTAAAAGGTAGTATGTTAATGTTTGACCTAAGTTCTCTGATTATTCTGAAGTTTGTTGATCATTCTATTTTTTGAAACATCTATGGTTGCATCCCAATCTGCAACCTTTTCACTTGATTCTATTCTTGGTCATCTGTCAAACAAATGCACGTGATCCCTTTAATGGTTTGACCGTGAATATATTATCTCAAGATGTAACTGACATTGGTGATTCACGCTATGGTTGTGTTTGTGTATGGATGAAAGTTTATTCATTGGGTGATAATATCTGAAGAGCATGATTAACTTAGGTGACATATAAATAAAATTATGAGACAACGCAATATTGATTTTGGCTATAATATTTTAGTTCATGCAGTATTCTGCTGTAATGCTATATTTCTCATTGCTTAAATTGTGTGACCAGCTCCCCTTGGGCTGCAACAGGAGGTATGGATAAGAAGCTTATTATTTGGGACTTGCAGCATTCATTGCCCCGTTGTACCTGTGAACATGAGGTCTGTTTCACTTCATCCTGCATAAGATATATCTATTATTCGTTTACCAATTTTAGTGGATGATCTGTTGGGAAACCATACTAATGTGTGTATCTGGAACTGGTCTGATGAAGAATTCTTACTTATGGGCAGGATGGAGTAACATGTTTGACATGGCTGGGCGCATCCAGGTATGTAGCAACAGGCTGTATGGATGGGAAGGTTCGGTTATGGGATAGTCTCTCTGGTGATTGTGTAAAAACCTTAAATGGGCACAATGAGCCCATTCAGTCTCTCTCTGTATCTGCCAACCAAGAGTTCCTTGTTTCAGTATCTACTGATGGAACTGCCCGAGCTTTTGAATTGCATGAGTAAGCAAATATAGCATTCATATATTTGTACTTGCGTTTGAGCAATACTAGATGGAACACAATGCATATGATTTACCAGACATCATTTGCAATTATTATTTTCTTTGTCAAGATTATTTTTCTTGTGGAGCGGATTAAGCTAACCAAGTGTACCACCTTTGTTCCCTTTTTTGTTTTTGATAAATTTGTTTATTAGGCACATGATCAATAGAAACCCTATCATCATGAAGAGTGCAGTCATATCACAGGTAGATTAGGTTTCTTTCTCAACGTAGCAGACTTATTATATATAACTAAAGATATTCCAAATCATTCTATTACTCGATTGCCTTAATTAGGTTTCTTTCATACATAATAATTACAAAGATATTCGAAGTCTTTTAGCACCCGATTTCCTTTAGTAAACTTTCTTTCATACATATAAGCTAAACCACCATACAAATATACATTATGATTTGCAATAAGCTAAACCACCATACAGACCTTTTTGATTGTTTCTTGCTTCCGGCCTAGTTTATACATCATGGAGTTTGGCTGCTGCCAAAGAAAACTTTTCTGGTCACGACTAGTTCCATTGTTACTTTTATCTCCCAGAAACTACATCAAAACTGCAGCCAAGAGCGTTGTGAGTTTTACAACCAGGGGCGTAGCTACATGGCGACTAGAGGGGTCAAATGACCCTTCTCATCATCTTTCCATTTGTGTTGTGTTTCTGATTTTTACTTGTATATAAGAGTAATGTAAGCTATGGTTTATTTTACTTCTTGACAAAGTAAAATTTTCTCCCTATATAATTAGCTTGTCTGAATTGCCCTTTCTTCGTATACTTTCTGGTTACGTCACTGTTTACAACACGAGGAAAGGTAAGACTCATAAGCTTAGTCCAGCATTATTAGCTAAAATAAACGATGTGCATTCTTGGCTAATTACTCTATGTGAAGATTTCGGAGTTAGTCTGGTTCATCCTTTTAATCATCATCCCATGGTCAAGCTTCCAAATTTCATGATGGATAAACGTATCAGAGAAGCTTTTTTATCCTATAGGGCAATGTACTTCAGGGTCTTTGAGGTTCCATTTGATAATGGATGAGATTGGTCAGACTTGGGGAACAGAACGTTGTTCTTGGGTTCAAATTTTCATTCTCTGGCGAAGCCTCCAGACTCTGGATACAAGACCAATTGCATATACTTCAATCTACTTTACATGGAAACAGCAACTGCAGTGGTCTAATTTCGTTTCAATCTTGTATAGGCTTGTGTGCAAGAAATTTTCAGTTTGTGTATATATAAAAAAATATACAACGGACAACAAATGGTTATCACTCAAGAGAGCATTTCTAATGAGGACTCTTAGTTGAGGACTTTTCGGCATATTCCATATTTTGATCTTATATTTCATATCTTGACCGTTGAGTTTATAGATATTTATTAGTAGATCATTTTTACAAATTTTCAGCCATATTGAAATCGTTAAGACATTTATAAGTATGATTTACCGATTATGAATTTTAACGATTCATGTTTGACTGATTTGGTTCATCTATTAATTTGATTTAGTTTATTACCTTTACGATCACAAATTTAGTTGAAAATTTGTAAAAATGATCTACTTATATAGATCTAAAAATTGAACAGATAAGATGTCAAAATGTGATCGAGAATTGTGGTATTTTTTATCAAAATTTTTGATCTCTTTTTCTTCATGATTCCACTTCATTTTTCTTCTACACTGTAATTACTGTATGCCTTAATCTTACAGGCATAGTTATAAAGAATCTCCCACTCGAAACTGATGTCTTCTTTGCAACGTGCCTCAGTCTCTTTTATGAGGCTATACGTTCCAACTCCTCCAGGGCAACAGCAACTAATTGTTTTGAAGAACCAGCAAATTAATCTAATCCGACTCTAACTCTGAGCACCCTCCTCAACATGTCATGTCTTCATCTATGTCATCATTCATGCCGACGAATAAACTGCGATTATTCTGACACAAGTTGTCTGGAAACAGATGGACATGAATAAGACATGTATGTAGCTAGAAGGATTCCTAGCTAACTAGATTAATAATGAGGAAACCTAGGACGTTCCTCCTGGAATTAACCGTCAGTCCCGAACTCGAGCAGAGCGCAGAGGACCTCGGAAGATCTGAACACTCGAGCTGTTTTATGAAACCAACATCCTCATCTGAAACCCAACAGAAGTGCCGGGGCAAGTCTTGTCATCTGAAATGGCGTTGTCCACTTCAGGTTGTCGGATTAGCTAGGTGAAGAAGGTTGCAGGAAATAAACAACTTTCAAATTATCTGAATCGTCGGTTTCTTTTTCAAATTTCACAACTGCATCAAACTAATCTCATATGATCCGGTTTGATTTCGGAATCATTTTGGCTGCAAGTCAGCAGCCCAATGGCAAAGACTACAGTTATAAAAATCAAGAGGGACATGAATGTTTACAGAAAACTAAGGTTGGACAAAATCTGAAAAATATAGTTTGGAGCATATCCGCATATGCATATAAAATTTCAGGGAAAATAACATTTCGGAAAGTTTCAGTTTGTGATGTTGAGATTATATCAATACACAGCAAAGAATGGCAATAGCCAGCCCATTTCTGTAATCTCTTTCTCCCATCAAAACTCAGTGGCCAACATAATTTAACAAAAAAATACCTAGAGAACTGTCTACACAGAGTTTGTTCTACATACAAACTCCCCAACAGTCAAATACACATGTTCCCTCAACACCAAACTCACAGCGGGCACATTTTCAATGCAATCAACAGTTATCTGGATAAGAACATGCAATAAGCATGGTTAGGACATTACGTCAACAGAAACTGGTTCGCACAATAGAAACTTCAAAACAAAGTGAAACACACCTTTCCGTTTCCATGTTGAAACTCAGTCTTCAGACTTGAATGATCCCTTGACAACAAGTAAGTTTGCAGACACCTTGCGAATTCCGAGTTTCCTGTTACCATTGAGGACCAATCCATCAGAGGGAATAATACCAGATAAAAATTCATTGACCTCACCAAATTTGAATGTGCAATGTGCATATAATCAGTTCTCTTTTTTGTTTATCAGTATCAATATTATTATTTAATATGGAAAAAATACAAACCTGAATATAAAGCAACAATTGCATCTGCGTTAAAAATTAAGGCAGGCCTGGCTAGTTTGATATCAAATGAAATGCCAGAAATCCCATGGAAACTCTCTTCCCCAACAAGGACCTGCAATGAAATACTTGTTTCAATCTGATGTGACCAAATGTATGAAGCAACTGTTATTCAGCATGAGACAAGAAACCTAGATATATACGCTGCCATAATATTGTATTCCCCCCTTTTGTTTTCCTTATACTCTTGTTAAAATAAACATTGAAATCTAAAGTGTAGAGTTATCAATATGCAAAGAACCCTGATCATGTATTAAAACTAAACAACATAGTTGTTATTTATTCAAATAATACAGAGGAGAAAAGGTTGATGCCTGTTTAACTAAAGTATATAACTATTTCGAGTAAGCTGTTAACTAATGAGCAGTGTTTAAATGAAGCCTCGCTTCTAATTTTACTTGCCAGTTCTGCACAAATGCTCCAGAACCTACCCTTCATCTCTTTTGTGATCGTCCCAGGCTAAACAGGTGTGGGATTCTTTTGATATTCATGCTACTATGTTGGCTACTTTTACCTTAATTTGGGATGATTGGATCTTTGCTAATCTGCTACAATAAGGCTATCATATGGATAATCTATACTGCAATATCTTCTTCATATTCTGCTGTTGGTTTTTATGGAACTAAAGATGCAAGTGTTTTTTTATGTGAACACCCATTATCCTTATAGCCCCCTAGAGTTGTTTTTAGCTATGCTAATGAATGGTCCGAAGCTGCTGCGAAGCCTACTTTTAATTTAGTAGACATGTGGAAATGATTTCTTGGCTAAAACCTGATGCAGGTAATAAAAAACTTAATGTTGATGGCTCAAGAGTCAGTAATGGTGCTACTGAAACAGGTGGTGCAATAAGAGATGACTCTGGATGCTGGTGTGGTGGTTTTGTGATCAATGTAGGTGCTAGTGAGGTATGACAGGTAGTCTATGGGTCTCTTCCATGGAATGCAACTTGCTTGAGTTTAAAAATCACCAAGTTGAGTCTGATTCTCCAATTATTATCAATCATCTCATTCACAATGACTATTGATCTTCATCCTTTCGGGACTCTGAATATGAATTTGAGATAATTCAGAAGCATATACATGGTAGCGCGTAAGAAATGTTGTATTTTTGGCCTGTTGATACAATCTGGAGAGTTAGGATTCAGCAGGAAAATCCAAGTCTAGAATGGAAAGGAGACAGCGCTGTAGCTTTTCTATAAGTTCTAGGAAAGTTAGTTTTTCAAGATTCTATTAGGATTTGTAATAGACTTGTGTCAATTAGGTTTAGGAGTCCTAAACCATATTGTATCAGCAGCCCCTATTCAATATAAATAGGAGCTGCAGGGTGTTTTCTAAGGCGAAGACAGATAGCACAGAAAACCAGGAGCCAAGGGTGATAAAGACATCTAGCAAGGAATGGGGATTAGCATAGGGATTTCAATAAATATTTGTAATCAAATTGTTATTCTCCATAGTGCTAGTGATCTCTCAAGAGAGATCACATAAGTGGACGTAAGCCAGAGTTTTGGCCAAACCACTAAAAATTGGTGTCTGCTGTGTTCTGTTTTCCACTTCATCTTTCTATTTTGCTCAAGTTGTAAGGTACCAGTAAAAGACCAGAAAAGATCCTAGGGCGCTAAACCACTATAAGCGGTATCAGAGCTTTGGCTCTGGTACTTTGCGATGGAAGATAGCAAAGCCATGGTCGAAGCAGAAGATGTGAAATCCTTCATTAAGCCCTTGGCAAAGACGACTTCACACTTTGGCGAAGGAGGATGAAGAATTTCCTGATTCTACAACATCTGTACGAGGCTGTTCTCAGGTTAGAGAATAAAGCAGGTGAAATGGTAGATAAGGTTAGGCAGAAGATGGACAAGAAGGCAAGGAGTACAATAAAGTTACATCTTGCAGATCATGTACAGGTTTGTGTATTGGCTAGTGGAGATTCCAATATGAGCTGCAAAGAGACCTGAGATTATCTTGAGGCTTATGCGGGTAAGGGTCCTATTGGTGAGAATATGGACAGCAGCAAGACATTGGACAATGGCAAGGAGACTGACACAGACCATGTCAAGGAGGTTGACGCAGACAAACTCTCATTGAAAGATGAGCTCTACAGTCTTCGGATGGAAGAAGGCGGGGATTTGCAGGAACATCTAAATAAGTTTCAGATTTGTGTTGCCAGTTTATCAAACGTGGATGTGCAATTTGAAGATGACAAAGAACTTATCTTCACCAGCTTTATACGAGAAGTTCATCACCACACATGTTTCCGGTAAGGATTCTCTCAAGTACGATGAGATTACCAAAGCTATTCAATCTTATATTAAGACAAGTAGCGAGACCGAGAGTTCTTAAGGAGGCCTTCAAGTTAAGGGCAAGGAGGCAGGTCAGTTGACGAGTAAGGAGGATAAATCTGGTCCAAGGAAAAGTCCAAGGAAGGTTGCTTCAAATGTGGTGCTGCAGATCACTTGAAAAGAAACTGCAGAGAAGGAAGCATGGAAGCAGAGGTGACGACAGGAAGTTCAAGTACAAACACAACGTGTAGGATCCTAGGTATTGGATTAGTGAAAATCAGAATGCATGACGAAGTTAGAACGCTGGAGAATGTCAGATATATTCCTAAGTTAAGGAAGAACTTGATATCTTTTGGTACTTTGGACAAGGCTGGATATAGCTATAGCTCTAAAGAAGGAAGACTAAAAGTTATCAAGGGATCACTCGTTGTGATGAAGGGCAACATTCAACCTAACATGTACAAGCTTCAAGGGACTAACGTAATAGGTGGAGTTGCAATATTAGCTGAAATAAATGACAAGACTGAGCATTGGTATCAAGGCCAAAGACACGAGTCAAAGAAGATTGCAGGAACTCTACAAGGAAAACAAGGCAGAAGGTTTGCTGGATCATATTCACTCGAAAGGTTTGCAACTGGACTTCGGTAAGGATGGTACACTTGGAAAGCAAAAGGCGGCATTCAAGTCGGTAGATTCTGAGAATAAAAGCAAAGGTTTGCTGGATCATATTCACTCAAAAGTATGGAGCGCGACACCAGTAAGGTGTACAGGAGGAGGCTTCCAGTACTTTGTTACTTTTCCAGGTGATTTTTCGAGGAAGATTTGGGCTTACTTTATGGAGAAATCTGAGGTTCTCTTCAAGGTCAAGGGAAAAGAAAAGTAGGAAATCTAACAGGCTGAAAAATCAAGTATTTGAGAAGTAACGACAGCAATGAATTTAGAATGAAGAGCTTCTTACAGTTTTACACGGATGGAATCACAAGATGCATCATGGAGAAAGATAATCTCTAGGAAAACGAGGCTGCTAGAAGGATGAAGAAATCTCTTGGAGAGAGAAAGAGGCATGCGGCTGCATGCAGGATTACTGGACATGTTTTTGGAAGGAGTAGTTAACCATGCGTGTTATCTGGTTAATCGGTCACCATCAAAGGTCTTAAACTTCAAGTGTGCAGAAGAGGTACGGTCTAAAGAACCAGCTCGCTATTCTAACTTAAGGATGTTTGGTAGCAGTAAACATGCTCATATTTCAAGCAAAGAGCAAAGGCAAATTTTCTGGCTGTAAGTTATGGAATATTGTCAGCTGGAAGATATGTCATCAGTGATGTGAAGACCAAGCCGTTTAATGACGTAAAGACAAGTGAGGTGAAGAAGAATGATGTTGATGTTGTAGATGAAGCCAGTTCCTCTAATCAAAGGGATCATGGAAGAGACTCCAGCTCAGGTGGAGCAAATTGAGCAAGTGGAGCATGATAAAAGGGTGATTGATGAACAAGTCTAAGAGCAGCAACAACAGTCACAAATACAAGCTCAGGTGGAGCAATTGGCACTGCAAACCAGCGACTCAGTTCGTCGGTCACTTGAGCAAGAGTTACAAAGAAGCATAGCACTGGACAAGTATGCTCTAAGTTTCAGTACAGGAGATCCAACCACGCATCAGGAAGCTATAGCAAAATATGTACGGGAAACTTGGATCGGAGCTATGTTATAACAGATGAAGTCCATACATCAAGAGTTGGTTCAGGAATCAGTTCCTAAGCCCAAAGAAAGAAATCATGTTGGCTGTGAATGGGTTTATTGGAAAAAGGAAGGAATGCATGATAAGGAAGCCATGAGATTCAAAGCTCGGGAATAGGCCAAGAAGTATTCGCATAAAGATGTTGATTATGACCAAATCTCACCAGCAGAGAGATGCGTTTATCATGTGTTCGAAGATAGAATGGTTTTACTATCGGGTGACGTGTAAACTACGTATCAGGATGTATCTAGAATTCTGAAGTTAAACTAGGGAAGGAATTCAAAAAGGATCTAGAGGCTGCACAACAGATCCTAGAAGTGGAGATAAGGAGGGTGTTTCCTAAGGCGAACATAGATAGCACAGAAAACCGGGTGATAGAGAGATCCAGCAGGGAGTTGGGGATTAGCATAGGGATTTCAATAAGTACTTGTAATCAAGTTGTTATTCTCCATAGTGCTAGTTATCCTAGGGCCCTAAACAATGCCCTTCATGACAAAGGTATATGCATTTTGTATGACCCACGTGCTTCGGTCACAAAATATTTGTTGGATGATATTGTTCTTAGCAACCAAAGAGTTGTTGGTCGAGCGGTCAGACAATTGGTTTGCTCCCAAGGTCTGGGGTTCGACCCTCTCCCATGGTACCCACCTAGCAATTGCTAGTGTTTCCAGTTTCCCAAATGTTGTGGGGTCAGGCGGGAAGCCTAGGGATTAGTCAGGTCAAAGATCTGGATACCCTAGTTACAAAAAAAAAAGAAATTGTTCTCAGCAGAAATCTTAGCTAAGAAAATTTGTTGGATGATATTGGTGGGTTTACTAGAGCTTAGATGTTTAAGGCCAAAAATGCTGGTTTTAAAGTCCCATATGTACCCAAAAAATATTATTAATACCCAAAAAAACCTTGAAATCAACTAAAATGAAGATTAGGGAGAAACAAACGTCAGAAGATTTGATCCCTTTATAACTCCTAATATGAGTAGAACTTACAGCATGTGATGGCATCACCCTTGAAGGAAGCAATGGCGAACCAATGGCATCCCTAATGTATTGTTCCTGCAAATTAATATGTGATCAGCACAGATAATTGGGTTTCAAAAATTCAGTACTCTACAAGAAGATTGGAAAACAACATTACCTGTGATTGCAAAACCCGTTCAGAAACTGCTTTATCTTTATCCTCTTTATCCACAGAGTCAAAGTAGACCTCCACCATGTCAGTAGGTTCTAGAGCAGATTTCTTTCTTAACTTCTGGATTCTGTTGATAATCTGATACAGGTGGGGGAAAATCGGTCTATTATTCAGAAATATGTCCACTATCCAACTAACTGTTTATGCTGTTACCTTAGGAAGAGAATGCTGCCTTTAGCATAGAATTAAAAAATGAACACGCAAAATGCTGCCTTTTGACATAGAATTATAAAATGCACTTTCAAACTGCAACTGAAAAAAAAAGTGCAAGTGGCATAGACACAGTGCCAACAGCGAAAGAAAGGTTCAAAACAGCAGTAACGAAAGATGGTAGACGAGCAGTAAAAAGTACAGAATCAAGCCATCTTTCAACAGAATAATTCAAACAGAGAAAAATAACCGACAGAAATCAGTTTCTTTTATGCCTTCTTGGCTTGTAAGTGAAGGTCTAAAAACTTAATCTATAAACTCTGTTAACTATTTTCATCTTATGCTGAATTAAAGTTGCAAAAAGTAAACTGCACCACTATTGTCTGAATACTCAAGGGAGTTGTATAAACTCCATAAAGCCCATAATATATAGCAACATTACCTCTCGAGCAACACCTGCATCAAACAACGACTCATCCAGACGTAAATCCAAAATCACCAAAACATCACCTGAAACAAATAACACAGATAAGACACAAAATTTGCAAGTAATAAAATATCACATCAGGATGTAAAAGATCCTCACCATCTCCTGTTGCATCAACTTCGGTTTCTGCAGTGCCATCAGGACGCTTGAAATCCCTAACAACCTAGAAATGAAAACAAATCAAAACATAATTTTGTAGTGCTAGTTTGCTACAAATGACTATTCCATTGTTCTACACATTGCCAAATGCTTTCTTTAACAAAAAAATTATTAGGATGTTCCATAAGCCAGCTCAAACAAAGATGTTACCCAATATATAATATGGAACTCAATTATAACAAAGCAAAGTTCTTTTTGAAATTATAACCATATATACTATAAATTAAGTTCATTTTAAATGGTTATCTCATGTTGCTATTATTTCAAACAGTTCGCATGATCCAAAATACATCACAGCGATGCGAAAAAAAATAGGAAAACAAAGCCTGGAAAGGAGTGGATATGAAATATTATAGCATGTGCAGTATAGAGAGAAGTACTCTATTAGCAATAAAGCATGAGCACCTTAATATCAGTCAGCTTTAAGCAATGACAAGAAAAAGTAACTTCTCCAGATTTCTCAAATGCTAAAATGCTTTCCTGCGACATTGCCTTGACTTCTTTGGCAACAATTCCCATATGTTTCCCGAGTCGCTTACCCAGAACGCTATGAAATACAAACCAGCAATGTCAATAAACATAAAGTAGGGATAAATTCCCCAATAAACAGGGATCAGGAATACTTCAATTTCATCCCCCCCAACAATATTATCCATACCTGAAATCGGGCTCTGCACGTACTGAGGCATACTTCAATGTATCATTACATGGAACAAGAGATCGCACGTTAAGTTCCTCCAGCACATACTGCGATTCAGAAGGTGGTATTTAATATTCAAATTTGGGAACTGAAGCACAGACTAAACAACTAGTGCTCCACATTACACTACTCAGGCCATAGTTCAATGTATCATTACATGGAACAAGAGATCACACGTTAAGTTCCTCCAGCACATACTGAGATTCAGGTGGTATATAATATTCAAATTTGGGAACTGAAGAACAGACTAAGAAACAACTAGTGCTCCACATTACACTACTCAGGCCATAGTTAAAAAATACTTCATGGGAAACATAAAAAAAAAACATTAAAAAAACAGGTCCCTGAAACATAATGGCATTAACATGCAAATGGATCCACCACAGGAAAACAATATCAATAGTTGATGATTCATAATAACTGCTTAAGAGAGCCTCATACACAATACAAATGAAGCTATTAGTTTCCAATGTAAAACTGTTAGCTTAATTAAACGTACAAAGGTTTAGATAATAGATACTTTCAAGTAAATAGCATCAGTTCATAGCACAAGTGAAGAATGTATGAAAAATAACTTCCACTATGGTTCATGTACCTCTTTTAGCTTTCCAGCAATATCATCAAGAAAGTCCATATCAGGATGAACAATAACCATCTCCCTAAAAGAATAAAAGGAAAATTTTCAGATAGAATCGAGAAAGCAGACAAAGGCTGAGGCTCAAGTAAAACTAGAATAAAACATCGAACAATATGCTAAAAGAACACCTGAGGGGTGTTTTGAGAGGTTTGTTATGTCTCTCACGGATATTACGGGCAAGATCAATTATCGTCGTCATCCTTGCAACACTTTGCTCAATACGTTCATCCCTCTGTAATAACAATGACAGTTGTAAAACCATGTGAAAGCTTAAAGAGGAATACTGAAAGTTACAAAAAAAGCATGAGGATCGACAATTCAAGCTTAAACCCTGAAAGCTTCCCCAGAAGAATAAGTCGACCTCAGTCCAAACTAAACATAACTATAACGACTTTTTGGTCTCGCACAATGTTAAGCTAGAGGCATGAACATGTTGCATTTATTTCAAAATTTCTTCTTAAAGAGCAGAATGAGCAACACCAATACCTTGCCTTCTGCTTCAGGAAAGCTGCAATGATGAATGCTTTCCTCTGCTGTGTTGGAAACTTTCCTCATATTTTGAAAAAGGACCTCAGTGAAAAATGGTGTTAATGGGGCCATTGCTTTACATGATACCAAAAGGACCTAGACACAAAAATCAATAAACAATATACAAATGTTAGACTGAAGATTAACAGAAAATATATCAAGAACTGCATATTTATGAAGCATATTAACAAAAGTGCCAAGGATCACAAAAAAAAACCTGATGAATTCAGGATAAAACGAGGTCTAAATAGCACTGTGATTGAAAGTTATAGCATCAAATTTGGAAAAAGTCTTGGTTAGAAATGTGTAATTGTTACTTTAACAAGTCCTAACGACTTCCTTTTCAGTAGATATCAAGTCCTAGACTTTTAACTGCACTACATTCAAGAGTTCAACTGTGATTGGACTTTAGCTATACTATCATGGACATCTTACACACTTACCAACAAAATATTAAGAAATGTATACAACTACAGAGCCGTATGTATTGATGGGCATTGCCAGATATAGCTCAAGAATGAACAATGAAATCAACATACCAAGAAGTACAATCAACATTGAAGAATAAACTCAAATTGACCATGCATATGCATACATCTGACTCTTAGAACCAGCTACTTGGCACATAAGAAAAAACAACATAAATAGAAGTACCACGATAATATAGAAAGTTAAAACCACCATACATTGTAAAGTGTTGAGAGCGCCACCCTACAATCTTCTTCACCTGTACGACCCTTCAACCTCTTGCGATTGCACCTCACATAGATATTTGTCAAGTTGTTGAGAAACTTCAAAAGATATGGAACCACCTATAAAGTAGACATGTATTGGATACAATAATTAATCAAAAGTGGATGGTTTTAACTGAAATAGATAAATTTTATTCATTAACTATGGACTCAAGTATAGTGTAAAAAACTGAAAAGCCTTAGCAAGAGAACATACAAACCACACAACCAAACTGTGTTTTGCAAGTCAATGTCCCTCAATCATTGATAATTGCACAATTTGTACAACCAATAATATATATATAGAGAGAGAGAGAGAGAGACAATACACATTTGAATAATTAAAATAGAATAATACACCTAAAATAGGATATGTGTAAAAATAAAAAAAATTAACTATTCATAACAAAAATAGTCTGATTCCTCTAGGAATTTTCAATATGGTCATATTCTAGTCTACACATCCCAATTCCTTATTTGGTTGTGATATAATCATCCCAACTGACATGGACTTGGCAAGAATTACAGAATGCTATTGAAAAACTGAAAAGCTTTAGCAAGAGAACATACAAACCACACAACCAAACTGCGTTTTGCAAGTCATGTTCCCCCAATCATTGATAATTGCAGCATTTGTACAACCAATAATACATACATATATATATATATGTATATATACACACAGAGAGAGAGACGGAGGGAGGGAGAGGGAGAGAGAGAGAGAGAGACAATACACATTTGAATAATTAACATAGAATAATACACCTAACATAGGATGTGTAAAAAATAAAAATAAAAAAGAAATAAATTAACTATTAATCATAACAAAACCAGTCTGATTCCTCTAGGAATTTTCAATATGGTCATATTTTAGTCTCCACATCCCAATTCCTTATTTGGTCGTGTGATATAATCATCCCAACTGACATGGACTTGGCAAAAATTACAGAATGTTATCGAAAGGAATAGTTCATAGACAGCTAACCGTATAAAGTCGGTAACCATTCATCTCCTGACGAACAAAATGCACAAGACTCTGTGTGGCCGAGTTAATCCACTGGTCAAGCACATTAGATGACCTTTGTAGAGTGGCTTGATCAATAGGGACAAAAGGAGTAAACCCTTCAACCTCAAGTCTCTTTGCATTCTGGACAAGGAACCTATATGCATTGTACCATGGCAGAAATACATCCTTCACCTGGAAAAAACAAAGATAAAGGTGCCACAGGATCAATTCAATGAACAAAGGTCAACAAATAGCACTCCAACATAAAAAATAATACAGTAACAGATAAATATCACTTACAACACCATAAACTCCTTCCTTCTTGAAACGTAATGGTTCCGCGCGCACGACAGGAGAGTTAATTAGGTATAATCGTACTGCATCCTGCACAACAGAAATTTGATTAGACATGATTTTTGTGACAAAGAAACCAGGTAAAGAACAGGAATTAAACTATAACTTGAACAGTTAGTCATTAAAAACACATACAGCTCCATACTGATCGATAACATCAATTGGTGGAGGATAATTTTTCAGACTTTTACTCATTTTTTTCCCATCCTCAGCAAGTACAAGACCATTACAAATGAGATTCTGAAAGGCAGGTTTCCCAAATAATGCAGTAGATAACACCATAAGAGTGTAGAACCTGCACAATTGGAAGGAAAAAATTTGGTAGCTTAGACATTGGAAACAGGTGCCCAAGTTAGGATAAAAATTGACACAAAGGAATCTAATCATACAATAGGAAGCTGACACCAAGTCCAGTCATTATATGCATTAAAAAAACTAACGAACAGGCAAAAGGGTTTTTTTATTAGTTACCAAAATAAACTCCCTATTATGATTCCAACTGTACTTCATAGTTTTGGAGTCTTCATCTAACACTAGAATCCAAGTGGAAAGAAGTATAATTGCCACACATGTACATATATAATTGCCACACATACATAATCATTAGGAAGTTCTAGACACTGAAAGGAACACTCAAATCTGAAAAACTGGAAACCCCAAATACAATAAACTCACCATCCACGAGTCTGATCCAGCCCTTCAGCCACAAAATTTCCAGGAAAGTTTTTCTCAAAAAGTTCAACATTCTCAAAAGGATAGTGGATATAAGCATAAGGCATGGAACCACTCTCGAACCAACAATCAAACACCTGAAAAGATAATTATACAAGTCAAACATTTATATCATAAGGCAGACATCAGTGCTTGAGAAAATTGTTTCGCTACAGAATACTTTGAAAATCCACAGCATTCACAGTACCTATTCTTTCATTTTTTTTCAACAATCACACAAGTTTCAATATACTTCAAGGGTACAAATAACATGAGACTAGGATGTCAGATCAAAAAAATGTTTCTACGTTAAACTCAGACGAAAGACGATAATGCTCACAATTCCGACATTCCAATTTAAGACCTTTACTTTCTACCACCACGATAAGAAATCCAGAACTAACAAGGTTTCCTTTGAGTTATCAAAAAACAAAAGGTACCACAGTTTAATCCAACTGAAAAAGATTTAAGGAAATTGTCCAATTGAATTAATGGATCTCATGAACATAATTGACATAATAACCAGGATATTGTAGTAATTGAAAGAAATCAGAGTTACCATAACAAAAATAGTAATTGGAATGTACTGCAAGAACATTGGATGCATAGTTGAAAATTAAGAATTTAATACAAGAATGGGTTAAATTCAGTTTACCCTCCTAAGATTTAGGGTTAACTTCGAATATTTACCCCATGAAGTTTCTAATTTTCAAAAATCATGCCTATTTGCTAAGATTTCATCCAATTTAGACATTAAATGCCAACATCTAATCTTAGAAAATGGGCTTTGAAGTGTGATTTTTAATGACTGTCTTAGGACTTCAAGTGAGTGGAATCTTAACAAATAATCAAAGCTGATGAAAATTAGAAAATTTAGGGGGTAAATTAACAGGGAATGAAATGAAGTTGACCCAAAACTTGAGGGTAAACTTAATTTAATTTTATGATCCATTAGAAATGCATACGAGTTGCAGATTATGAATCATTAATGCATGACTAATTTTAATTTAAAAGTATGAAAAAGACCAGACTAATGCATGACTAATTTTAATTTAAAAGTATGAAAAAGACCAGACTAGTGCTAGCCTTGATTCCACAGGCTTACATCATCAACACGTCGAAGAACGCCACCACTTTTAGCTGGAATAGTGATATGATCTATATTGTGCCGGTGAAGATCAAAAACCTGTTGGAATCAGCAGAAATATTAAAAACTTGTATGCAGTAAAAGAAAAATCAAGAGAAAACTACTCTTTTTCCTTTTGTTACCAAAACCAACCCAAATAAGCTAAACACAGTTTACAGATAGTACAAACATCCCTCACCCAATGGCCACAAAAAACTTCAGAAAAGGAGCATAGAAAAAAAACAAGCGAATTTCAGTCTAAAATGACAATGTAGAGATAAGAATGGTGCCCGGCAAAGCAGCCAGAGGTGCAACATCACAGAACATTTCAAGCCCATGCATTAATAACAGCAAAATAACTCTTTTTTAATAGCAAAATACCTCAAATTTAACATAATAATGTTGCCCACATTCCTATTTGTGAATAAACAACAGATAATATGTTTTAACCGCTTTCCTAGCTTGGTGATTAAGACAAAAATGGATAATTCTCCAATCAAAATATTTTCTATCCGGATTTTCTCCATGTCCAGAAGCTCTTATGGTGGTGGTGAGACATGTAGAAGACAAATACAAGCAAATTACTTGGAATGAGAAAATCAAACTGAAATAACTCCTTTATTGAAGTGAATTTTGAACAAAAATGACATCCTAAAAACCCACCAACTACGTTATTATAAACATAGAGAGAAGAAATCAAACCTTGACACCAGAAAGCTTTTCGAGCATCTCAATGGAATCCATAACTATTATTTCCTCACCATCCTCACTAATCCACACAGGAAGAGGAGTGCCCCAGAATCTACTTCGACTAACTGCCCAATCTCTTGCATTTTCCAGCCAATTGTGGAATCGTTTTTCCTGAAACAATGGCAATAAATATCAGGGACTTATGACTACATCAGTCCAAAAAAGGTCATCAACCTGTCCCATCTAATGAGATATGTGCCTTGATTCAATTTGAACAGCATAGGATAGAATTCCATTTGCAGAAAAAAAAAACAATCATAAAGTGCAATAAAACAAATGTAGCAAGCAACACAAACTTTTCACTGAAAAGCATCATATATCGAAGTGCAACTATGAAGAATTCATAAGAAATTAATTACTTCAACAGAAGCACCATACGTGTTCAGCACAGAAAAGTATTAAATTTTATAGTACCACAAGCGCATAATTATATTCAAGCTTATTTTGAGAATAAAGAAAATAGTGAGATCTGGAAAATCATCTTATTGGTCTTCAATCTTGGTGCAAAAAACTGCAAACACAAAGAGTCTCAAAAAGGAAATGTAGTCAAGGTAAACCTTGGAACATATGAACCATATGTGATTTTTATTCCGGTTTCATTAAAACATATGAACATTTTATTGTTTAAAATAATTTTTAACCTTCCTAAGGTTTCCAGATGTGAGTTCTAAGTAGAATTCAAATATGAGCACCTTTGCACCCATATTCAACAGACCGATGTATATTCCTCGAATTTGGAGGTAAGCCCAAACAAGATGTCCAAATAAGAACATTAAGTTAGCCCAAAGTCGGTTGATCTCTAACCAAAAAAGTGGATGCTAGATCATTTAAAAAAAGGAAACAAAACCATAAATGCTAAACTGTAAAAATTAAAAATCAACCTTCACAAAATCAGGAACCCAGTATGTCTGCTTGTTGTTTTCTAACAATTGTTCTTTCAACTGCTCCACCCGGATAAACCTGCAAGTAAACATAACACTTAGGATTAGATTGTATATTGACATTTGAAGTAGAAAAAGGTGGCTCGACTTATAGGCTTAACCATTTAGCTATTGAGCTTGATTTAAGATTTTGAGAAAAAAAGGATATAACTGAAATCAATTGACGTGTGATTGAGTTTGTTATCAGTCTATAAAACTCAACTACGCAACACCTACTTCAATCAGCACTTACCAGCTTGGAACAGCTCTTTGAATAAGCGGGGTTTTAGATCTTGGGCAATGAGGATAAGAATGCATAAAGGTTCCAGACTTTACAAGCCTTCCTTTCCGCTGAGCATATATGAAATGGCATCAGAACAAGGGAGACAAACAACAAACTGACGTAGAATAAGTAAAAATTAGTTGACTAAATAGATTACAATAAGACCAGAAAGATATCCAATCATGAACAAAATTCTGAGTTCTACCCTTTATTTTTTTTCCTGAAATATTAACTTATGACAACATTAGCAAGATAACCAATACTAAATAACAGAAAAACACAAATCTGCATATGTTTGAAAATCAAAACCCATGCTTAGCACACGAAATTTCTAAAAATTTCTGAATTTCTTCTACATTTTCTTTAAGAAATTAGAATGCCATTTTTTTTCCTTTTTTGGTGCTAGTTTAGAGTTGGCATGCATTGATAAGACAATAGTAGATTGTACAAACATCAATGATCATTGCAGAGCATTGAGCGCATGGGTCAACACATGAGGAGTTTCAGAGTTATGTATTGTAAGTAAAAAACGTCTACATGTTGTATATGTATCTAAAGTTGCTTCTACTGTCATACCTTCAATGCTTCAATAATATCTTTATCTGCATTTTTGACATAACACTTGCTGAAGTCCGTAATTTTTTCAGTAAAGCATCCATCCTCATCAACTGCTACAATCAAGGTCTCTCCCTGAATGCCAATGCAAAGCAAACATGACAATATAAATAAAGTGCAACAATATAGATGTTTCTTGATGAACAATTAACATTGTTCGGATATGATATATGAGTATGCATAGCACAACAACCCATAATGGGTTTAAGAGTCAAAAACTCAAAATGCCATGTTGATAATACCAACAACACTATACTGTCTGCCGAAAGTGGAGAAAAACAATAAAACCCAAACGAACTTATATAAGATTAAGTACTGTTAAAATCAAAGAACAGGAAATGATATTTAAGTATCAAATTTTCAAACGGACCTTGTAGTTATTTAAAAGTAAAAGAATTAGCAAAAGAAATCTCCATTTATATAAACACAAACTAGACTTCATAGAAATCAAACCAAAGCCCATAAGCAAATTTTATCAAACAGAGCTCCCACACACATTAAACTCCTGTAAAATTCTTCATACTTCTCTTAACAGATTATATTCTAGTTCAAAACACCCTAAACAGACCAGAAACTTCTATACTGACCTTCAAACAACCCCATCTTCCAACCAATAATAAGATGTCCATATTCTATTTTTGTCATTGTGTGTACACAATTTAAGAAACGCAATTTACTAATACTAACTTTACCGCCTCTATCGACAAGCAGTCCACCACAAAGACCAAAACGAACACTGAGATAATAGACTCCACAAAACTAAGCACAAACGAATCCCCTGCCAATAACTAACCAGCCACATCCTCAAGTTCATAAAGAGGCTAAGACTACTGACACTAACTTGGTAGACAACCAGAAAGAATGCAGCTATAGTAAATGTATCTCCCAACACTTTCTTCACTAGGTATCTCCTATAACTTTGAAGAATGTAACAAGTTGCTTTAACAGAAATATAATCAAGAAAGAAAAGATGCTTTGCATGCAAACAGGATATAAAGCCACCCAATATACAGGAAATGAAAATCTTGCAAGATCATAAATCCCACAATCCATAGTAAGAACAGTTCCTCTGGAATTTTTAACCAAAATGACTGAAGTATGCGTAGACCGGTATATATGATTATAATGCAAGAAAAAAAAATCTGAAGGCAAAATTTGAGAACATGTAATCAAAGTGCCAATGATCACAAATTATATGCAAAATCAGAAATTTGTATCTGAGGCTACAATAAAGAATACATACAATCTCATGTTTGATGCAAGGGATCAAATGATCAAAGGTGACGTCATGCCATTCACTTGCATCTTGATACATACCTTATTGATAACTTTGTTTTCAAGGCAAACACGATAATCGTCTTCACCAAATGCAGGAGCACAGTGGACAATTCCAGTTCCACTATCATCAGTAACATAGTTGTCTGCAACTACTCTAAATGCAACATCAGAGAACTCATTGAAGTAATCAAATGGTGGATCATACCTGCAGGTCACAATATCGTTATATGTGTGATACTTATAAGAAAATTAAACAAAGAAACTACCTTGATCTAAACAAGTAACATGAGGAACAGAATTACTCACTTTGTACCCACTAATGAAGCTCCGGACATTTTCTGCAATACTTCGTATGACGAGTCAACAGCTTCCTTTTTTCCGCCCGAAGATCCCTTGCTTTTTGAATTTGATTTTTTTGAATCAACTGATCCATTTGGTACATTTTCTTTTGGTTTTTCATTAGGAAGAGCTGACAACCGAGATTCAGCAACAATATAAACTTTTTTTGAGTACTTGTTGCGAACCTGAATGTTATTCCACCACAAATTAGTTACTCAAGTATTATTGCATTTAATATGAAGAGAAGCTGATGAATTGACTAATATATCAAGGATCTCATATGACAAATATAACAATTAGAAACAATAGGTTAAGGCATATGGACCCTGAATTGGCAACATATTTTCCAATAAAGTAATGAAATGTACATATCATTTAAAGCAACAGTAGAGATGAACACAATATACTATAATAGCAGAGGCAAATATGTGTACCAACATACAAACTAACACTAGAATAGATTAAAATTAGATATACAGACAGTGATGAAGGAAACATACCTTCAAATAGGTAAAATTTGCATTGACACAAAGTGCTAAATGACTAGGAAGAGTCCACGGAGTAGTTGTCCAGGCCACAAAACTTGCCTCGTCTGAATCACCAAGAATTGGAAAAGCCACCATAACTTCAGGATCAGGAACATCCTGTGTTTCACCAGAGATGTCAAATATGATAGAAAACACTTCAACCACACTATATGTCCCATCATTAATAGGGGAACAAGCAGACAAAAGAATGAGCAGGACAGCCAATTTCCTAGCTTTACCAATTGACTTAACTCGGCACTTCAACATAGATATCCCACAGCAACGCATAAAATTCAATTACAGCAGACAAATAGAGATGAAATAAAAAATCAACTCGGGCAATCGTTTCATAAAATAACAAGAGAAGCAAACCTTGTAATCTTGATTAGCCTCAAAATTGGAGAGCGGTGTCTTGCAACCAGTGCTGTAGGGCATGACCTGCAAAAACCAAAGCAGCGTATGCGAATCAAAAATGCAAATGCACCTAAAATCACATTAGCACAATAATTGATAAACAAAGCAATCAGATAATTCCGTCAAAATAGAATGGAGCTAACCTTGAAGCCCTTATAGACAAGGCCTTTGTTATAAATCTGAGCGAAAACCCACCACAAACTCTCCATAAACTTCAAGTCCATAGTCTTATAATCGTTCCGGAAATCGATCCATCTCCCAGTGCGAGTGATAACCTTCTCCCATTCCTCCACATAGCGAGTAACAATGCTGCGGCACTCCTCGTTGTACTTGCCGATCCCCATCTCCATAACCTGGTCCCGGCGCGTGATGCCGAGCTTCTTATCAATCTCGCTCTCGACAGGGAGGCCGTGGCAGTCCCAGCCGAAGCGGCGGGTGACGTGGTGGCCGGTCATGGACTGGTAGCGCGTGATGATGTCCTTGATGGTGCCGGCGAGTATGTGGCCGTAGTGAGGGAGGCCGGTGGCGAAGGGGGGGCCGTCGTAGAAGACGTACTCGGGGAGGTCCTTGGTGAGAGCCAGTTGAGTCTCGAAGGCTTTGATTTCGGACCAGTAGCGGAGAATCTTCTCCTCTTGCTCTGGGAAGGAGAAGTCCTTCCCCTCGCACACCTCTTCCATGGCGGTCGTCGCAAAGGGAGAGATTAGGGTTTCTCGTGGCCGCCGGAGTCAGGGTTTTACAGTACACAAAAACAAGGGGAAGGAATAAAATTGGGCACTACCACTTTTTATAAAAGAAGGAAATCGGAGTGATTCTTTTTTTATTAAGGAAATTACCGCTTACATTAAACCTGTATTTTACCCGTTTTAGATTAAACCTACATTTTTACACTCTTTTTAAACACACTCATCTATTAATTATGTTAAATTATTAGAAAAAAATATATATATTATATTTAATCTTAAAAATAGAATATATTCAAAAATAAAATTACAAAATTTGTTATTGTTCATACCCAAGTCAATTATACGGGTTTTTTGCTAGCACCCCCTAACCCTAAACCCTATACTCAAATCTCAATTCCTTCATAAACCATAAACCATAAAAGCATATACCCAAAACTCAATTCCTCCATAAATCCTAAATCATATACTCTAACCCCTAACCTAAAATTATATACTCAAAACTCAATTTCTCTATTTGTAACATAACTTAAAGGTAGAAAACAAAATGCATAATTGATATCTATATCATAATTACAAATTAAAATGTAGACAAATATTAACATACATGTGTTTGAGAATGATTAACCACTTTGATAAACCAACACAATTCGACACAATAATATACTAACTATGTAGACAAATATAAGAGTGAAAAATGGAATGACAAACGGCAATGAAAACAAATAAAACTAAATGAAAAATCAAAGTATTCAATAATTATATTAATTTCTAAAATTAAGTTTGTAATTAATGTAGTAACATTAATCTAACAAAAGTCAGCATATATTTTTACAGAATGTATAAATCTACTCAAACAAACAAAATGAACATCATAATGACAAAAAGGTCAGTAGAAAAATTGAGACAAAATTAAATTTTTGAAATAAAATCATAAATTGAATAAAAAATTAAATTGCGATAAACCCATTCACTTTTAAAAAAATACATCAAATGCAATAATTTAAGTCTATGATTGCATGTTCATCGATCTGTCTAGGTTCATACTTTTTGCTTCCAGAAAAAAACATGATTTCTGGTTTTCTCTGCTCATGATGTTTATTTGTTTCCTGCTTTGCAATTGGTGTTCTTAGGTTTTGTTTGGTGCTGTTTTGAAAGCTTTTTCGGTATGTTTTAGTTGTGGTCTTTGTTGGGATATCATGTCATTTTGATTTTGATTAACACGACCAAATTTGATTTTGATCTCAAATCGAGGCCCCTCAAAAGGGAATAATCACGAGCACAATAAGATCACATTGGCAGGAAGGAAAATGGAGAACAAACCTACTTTCCTGTTATTTAAACATAAAGCATTAGTTTTGCTTTGCTAAGATGATCAAACAACTATCTGAATCCATATGGAAAGAATATACATAGCTAAACATGAAGTACATATCTTATCAAAGAACAAAGTGAGACCTAAAGAAAAACCAGGTTAAAGGGTTCATCACAAGTTGAACATATATTATTTTTCCTTCTCCTTTTTACTTATTTTTCCTTTTTGATGTATATTTCTGTATCAGATTATATCACTGGCCTGAAGATAATTTTTATTTATAGGTTCATCATTTCAAGTGTTAATTATTGTTCTGGCAAAGATCAGTAGCAATCAATTTAATTATGATTCACTTGATGAAGTTATTTTCAGTTTTCACTTGGGTTATTGACCTACTCGAGTATGGAATATTCTATTTTTGGGGTGATGGGTAAAAATGTGCACAAAATATAGAATGTCACCCAACGTAATTTCACTCTATCTTATTGATTAAAATAGAGTTTTAATTATGTCTGGTTCAACTCATTCAAGACAGAACGTGTCTCTTAATTATAACTCTTTGTTACAAGAGAACACCCTTTGATTCCACTTATCAAGAAACCGATGTGTGTTTGTTTGTTTTTGCGACTGCACCCGAATGGGTTGCCTACGTACCCCGGAGGGGATCAAGTCATTCGTAGTTCAAGCTTTTGGAATTTAAATGAGTAGATGACCCATTTATTTTGGATTTGTGTTTGAGACATTTTTTTAGGGTTTAAAGCCCGTGAACTTTGTTTCAGTAATTTGACTTGTAGAGCCAGGGATTCAGATTTTGTGAATTTGAATGGCGGAGTCAGGGATTTGATTTGAGATTGACAGTTGCATCTAGTGGGTCGTTAGATTGCCTACATACCCTTTTATAGGGATCAAACCATTGTAGTTCAGAAAAAATTGGGATTTGGAGGTTTCGACAAGGTAGATGACCCGTCGAAAGGTTTGGTATTGTGTTTAAGAAATTGGCTTGGAAAGAACCAGGATTTGGTTTTGACCATGGTTGTATCTACATTTAAATCCAGACTGCCTACATACCCCGTGAAGGGATCAAACCATTGTAATTCGCAATTTAAAGTGGATTTGAGAATTTGATTGAAGTTTTTTGGACTGGCCGATTTTGACTGGTGGTCAGGGATTCTGTTTGGAATGGTGAATTTGACTGATGGAGTCAGGGATTCGATTTTGTGTTTAGGAAATTGGCTTGAAAAGAACTAGGATTTGGTTTTAGCCATGGTTGTATCTAGATTTAAATCCAGACTGCCTACATACCCTGTGAGGGGATCAAACCATTGTAGTTGGTAAGCCATGGTTGCATCTAGATTTAAATCCAGACTACCTACATTACCCTTGAAGAGATCAAACCATTGTAGTTCGTGATTTAGGATATTTAGAATTTCTCAATGTTGTACCGAGTGAAATTTGACTTTGGGTCTTGCATCACTTCTTTCCTTGTACGGGTACTTAGGTTTGGACACCCGCAGCAAGCTCGGAGACAGCAAGAAGTTTGTTGCTGTTTTGGACACCTGATTTTTTTTTCGGAGGCCCAACTGCTTTCTTCTTTCTTTTATTTTTCTTTTCTCCGTTTCCTCTTCTCTTCTCTTCTTTTCTTCCTTTCTTTTCTTTGGCTGTCTTGTTCTTCTGCTGCCATGGCGATCAAAGCCCAGAAGAGGACTTGAAGGTCGAAACTCGATGAGATAAGGATTTTAGTGTGTCAATCAACTTAGAGATGGAATTGCATTTGGGTTTTCGTCGGGACAGATCGAAGCCTGCGATTTGGGATATCTGCACAAATCGGGTGAGGATAGCAATTTTGTTTCACTCCTTTCGCGCATCAGAAACTCCTTTCTTCTTTTAATTTGTGCGCATCAGAAACTCAGAAACTGAACTTCACTCCACTTTTGGCCCTGCTTGCTACTGACACTGGGTTTCCAACACTTTGGTGGCATTAAGACTTGGCCGAGGAGAGCTGGGTAGAGTTTGGGTGAAGGCTTCGTGCATGCATCAATTTCCTTTGAGTTAATGTGCCATTGTTTCTCGGCATGAATCAAATTCCTTCAATCGTAAGATTGTTAATTAAGGCACTTGTAATCATGCATTTCTTAATCAAGCTATCCCATACCACACGGTTTGGAACGCCACCAAATTAATTTTACAATTGATTTATTGATTGAACTTTCATAATTTTGTTCAGTATTGTACCGCCGACCCTTTTTGATTGTCCCATCACCTCTTCAAGCTTTCAAACAAACAAATTTTCTGTTTATTGAACTTTTTTCTTCGACCCTCTTTTGTGTAGGTAAAAGGACATGAGTTGTATATCACAGTGTCATAGTTTTTGTGATTTTGATTTGTGGGTGAGCCTCTGTCATTGTTCTTTTAGTCTCATTGTACATTGGTGCTTGAAACACAATATTTGGGCTCTGGTTGTTTGATAGATGGTTTTAGAAACATGGAATTTGGAGAGGTATTTGGCTATGGTGATCAACAGAATAGAGGTGGCTATTTTTTATGGAAGTTTGAGTATTGGCTCTGTGTTTTGGTTTTGTAGGATCAAAGGCTAGTAACATGAGCAACTAGGTTATCAAAGTTCACGTTGTATCAAAGTAGCCAGAGGACCAGAACCGTATAGTAACCATAGAACCAGAACTTCGAGAGCCATAGTAACCATTAGTAATCAGTACCCATAGCATCTAGAACTCTTCTAGAGTCGTAGTAACCATTAGTAATCAGTAACCATAGTATCCAGAACTCTAGTATCAAGTAGTCAAAGTAACCAGTATCCACCAAGGATTTCAAAGTCTCCGTAGCTTCCAAAGAACCGTAGTGTCGATGTGACCAGTAACCAGGATCCGGGACCAGGTAACATAGAACCATAACAACCAGATCGATCCGCGATGAAGTTGAGTGACTGAGTAGCAAGCACCAGAGAACATAGTCACCGCTAGAGCCATGGTAACCAGATCGATCCGCGAGGGGATTTGAGTAACCAAGTAACCAGAGAACCGTTGCTATAGTAACAAGTAACCAGATCGATCCGCAACAGGATTTGAGTGTCCAGAGTAGCAAGTTGCCAGGAACAATAGTCACCAAGAGCACCAGGGGCCATCCACAAGGATCAATAAGGCAGTGATGGCTCCATCAGCAGAACATAAAGACAATTGCGCAAAAGGAAAGAGAACTCGTCATCCGAACCTTGTAAAGAATGAACCGCTCCTCTGTGATTCTCCTTGCTGCCACCTCCTGTTAGTGTTGTTTTTTTCTACGTTCTCCTCATGTTGGCCTCCTCTCCTTCTCCTCCTGGCGTCCTTCTGCTCCTCTCCTGTGTCTCTCCTTCGTCCTCTTTTTTTTGGCCGTAGTGAGCTCTTTATATAGAGAGAGAGAGAGCTTTGTTTAGAAGGTTGAGTTCCAATACGTTTCTGGTGTCGTACTCATAAGCCGAGTTTTGATTTTATCTAAACACCCTCCTTGTAAGAGTTGTAATCGAACTCAAAAGCTTTGTGCGTGTCACTACCACCAACAGAAGAGAATGACATGAATAAATACCCTTTCATTTATGTTTTTTTTTTAATTTTTTTTGGTATCAACATGGGGTATGTTCCTCGATCAGATAAGAAAATTAAAGTAAAGGGAATTTTAAAATATTGGTTGATCAAACGGTCTGTTGATATGGATCTTTATATGCAAATGTGAAATGCAAGTTCTGCTTTTGCTTTTCCTTTTAATAAAGCTGAAGATGAACAAAAATACTGTGTCACAGAGATACAAATATTACCAGCCAAAGCTAAACAACATCCAAGGACTTCTTTTTCTCTATACTAGCTTCTCACACGCCCTTTGCGCGTGTCGAAGTGCGTCTTGCCAGTTTGATTAATTATTATGAAATTTATGATAATTTGATTAATATTGTGCAACAACTCTTTGAAACTCAAATAAAAATAACACAATTGTTTGAGATAATATTAACCTCGTATTTAAATTAACAACCATGATTTTATTTTTTATAAATTACCCTCATTATTTTTAAACCCTAAATCTTAAACCCTAAATGTGGCTCAACACGATTATTTTGGTTTAGAGCAGACTCGATTTCATTTTGATTATCATTATTCTTATTATTATAATTTTTCATCAACTATTATAAATTCGTGAGTCGAATTCACAACCTTTTACTTATAAAAAGGAGAGGTACTAACTACTGAGTATTATGTTGACTATTATTTTTTCTGAACAAAATGCATGATTATTATAATAATTAATATTTTTATTTTTAAAAATATAATTTTCAGCTCTTGCAATTCAAAAATATTAAAATTCCTCTTATCCAAACAAAAATGAGTTGCAAAACTTAAACTCTTAAGTGGTTTTCATGCAAAAAATACAAAATGAATGATAAGAATTTTATAATAATATTATTATTATTAATTTTAAATACATTATTGAAATAATGAAAAAAAACATAGGATAAAATTGTAATTTAGTAAAAACTGAGGGGTAAAACGGTAAATTCATGGCTGAATGGGTTGGTAAATACTGTAAAAACTGAGGGACAAAGATGGAATGACACTATTCACATGAACAGTACCACCCTCTTTGCTTTATATATGTAAAAACTGAAGGGTAAAACGGTAAACTCATGACTGAATGGGTTGATAAATACTGTAAAGACTGAGGGACAAAGATAGAATGTCACTGTTCACGTAAACAGTGACCATCCCTCTTTACTTTATATGTAGAGATTAGCCTTCATGTCTGTGTGTGGAGGATGGATGGCTAATCTGTATCTGTTTTTGTATGGTTAGGTGTGATTTTGATCTTTTCTTTTTCCTGCTGCTTCTGGTTTTACCTTTTGATTTTTCGTGTGATCTTCTGTCTATGATTGAATGTTCATCATCTATCAAGGTTCATACTTTTTACATCCAGTTTTCAGCTTCAAAACAAGAAGGAAATAACCCCACTGAGAGCCATAGCACCCCATCAGCACAAGTACATAATCAAGGTGCATGTGGCAAGGGTGTGGAGACCAAGACACTACAACAGTGATGCTTATGACGGACTGCACTATGTTTTTATCGATGAAAATGAAAGTTCTTTACAAATTGTAAATAAAATCACAAAGATTTTTGGCATTATATTGGTTTTAGCCATGGTACAGAAAGTAGTAGCTTTTACTATCAGGTGGATATGGAACATACATATATAGAAATAGGTGACATTACAATCTAATGAAAAAAAATCTATAGAACATACATATTAGTTGGATACAGAAAGTATTGGCTGATTAAGTGAAATCACATACATATATAGTAGTAGCTTATACCGCGCTAGCATTTCACTTTCCAATCTAATGAAATCACAATCTCATTTATCGATGAAAATGTAAGTTCTGTGTTCTTTACATTCAGTAATTCTACCCTGTTATCAAATACTTCTAATACATTGTGTAATTTATCACCTAAATGCAAGGAGACTCCATTTATGCTTACATTGATGAAAATCAGCATGACGACATGACTCAGAAGATAGAGCTAGAACAACTATATGGTATCTTCCGTATCTCTACACTGAGTAACTATTCCTGTAAACTCAAAATCATTAACAAAGATGTGGAGCTGAAACTTAGTGTGCTGCTACAAAATAAGAACCCATTTTTCATATTCAACATGTAGGAGACAAACCCTTAAAATCACTTTCTGGGGAAACATTGCCAGATCATTTGATGTGGGAAGCTTGCAGAGATCAACTATATCGGTATTTGATGTGTTCACAAGCTTGAAGCTCGGTGAATGGAACATTAAGTTCTTACCGAAGATCGCACGCCATTATTTGGCAACCACTTATTACACATAATAAACTGCCGCCATATTTTACAGAGCATGGTACAGCAAATTGCACTAACCATATGTGCGTCTTCCTCAACCTGGATCTTCCTGTTATAGAGGAATACAAGATTAAGTGGGTTCTCTAAAATTACATAAAATATTTTAACAAAAAAAATTACATGAAATATTCCTACATCTTCTATGTGGCATTTAAGTATATTTTTACCACGTCATATGCTCAAATAAAAGTATTGTAGAATCTATTTAGATACTTGGTTTTATCTTAGGTTTAGGCTATATTTAAAACAAACCAAAACCAATTCAGGCTTATGAATTTGTCTGTTGCAATTTCTATTTAGATACTTACATCTGCTTATGTTCTGGTTGTTATTCACCTTTTCCTAAGAGTTAAGTCACAATGGATAGCATGTTTGATATGTCAAAATACGTGTGTCTAATTTTTTTCCTCTTTCCTTGTTTGATATTGAATATCCTTTTTTGCAGGATCTCTACATCAGGAGACATGGTACACATAATTGGTGCAACCTCTAACCACCAATCAAATGAAGCATTCAGAGGAAAACATCTAAAAACTGTGTCAGAATTGAATACAATCAATCTAGAAGACTACCAGGTAAGAAATTTAACTTGCAAAATTATAAACTAATGTCACACCATTAATGCATTAGCTAATTGATTATAATTTAACAAAACAGAACTGTTCACTACAATGCTTCAATTCGAAGATTTTCAACACGTAATGGCTGATGGTATAAGAGATGCTCAGGCCCACAATGTTACTGCACAAGGAGGAACACAAGAATAAATATTTTTTTGGACTGCATGGTCTTCAAAAACCCCAGCTAAGGTAACACAGTAGTGTTTCACTGATTTCCTTTATTTTTCTTACAATGACTTTCTCATATACAAAAAATACGAAGTATGTATGTTATTTATAAGTATGTACATCTAAGAAATTTTTAGACATAGTTTTAACTCTGCATGTAACAATATTGGTGTTTGAAATAGGTTTATTTGGCTAAAATAGAGAGTCAGCTCCAGTAATTCACATAACCGAACCATCTTTCAATAGGTACTTGGAAATCTTTTACAAAAACAGAAACATATTTACAGATTTTAAACTTTTGATTAGTTTGTTTATTTTAGTGGAAGGAATATGAAGTTAAATTTATTGTTTAGTTACTTTCATAAGACATATATACACATGTTTTGTTTGATCAAATTGTAAGCCTTTAGGGTCTAAAACCTGGTAACTTGATAAGTGCAACTCTAGAAACATAACGGCAAATACCTATTTTCAAATTATGTTTTAATTACTGCAATTTGTTTGTTTCTTTTTAAAGCGTTAAAATACTGTTTATGTAGGTACTTGGTCTACAAGATCATTGAAGACAAAGAAAGTCAGGCAACATTGACTCTGATGGGAAAAGAAGCTGATCAGCTTTTTAAAAGCAGTTGTGAAGAACTGCTCTACATAAAACATTACCCCATTGAACTATCACTCCTGAAGAAATTGTGCAGCAGGAGGAGCAAACATACCAATTTGAGATCAAAGTGAAGGGCACTATTAACTTTGTTGTCAAAGACATCACTCCAAACACAGTTGCTTCAAAAATAGCTGAAAACATTGAACCAACCAAACCACCCACATTCTGAGAGGAAAAGATCAAGTGAAACAAGTCGCATGGTGCTCTTCCCTTTCGAGTGTGTAAAGAAATAAAAAGGTGAGTCCAAAATACTCCCCTAAATTATAAGATTTTGAAATTACATATGTCAATTTCGACACTTATTCTGGAAAGTTTGAACTGCACTGTTTCATTTGAAGTCTAATATATATATATATATATATATATATAGCAGTTAAAGCAAATTACTTCTTTTGAAATAAAAATAAATGAAGTATGACCAAAAGAAGACCTTTAGTTATCCAAGTTCATAACCAAGTGAATTGACGCATCTATCCTTATTTTGTTTGCCGAGTCTTTACCTTGCAATAGACTTATGTAAATTAGTATATAGAGTACAAGATTAAGTTCCATGTGTGGTGCATTAAATTATCATATACATTTATGACTCTCTATTGTGACTAATTGCACTGCCATATAACATGGAGGTTGAGGATTGTAAGGGTGTTTTTGTGCTTGTTGGGCTTAGAACAGCAAGCCCTCAATGCTTAAGCAAAACCAGACCCAATATCGATCAAAGATAAGATCCAATAAAGACTTTTTTGTGATACGGTTGGTAATAACAACATTTTTGCTTGGTTATAACGGCAACGATTATAACGACAGCAAAAGCTAACAGTAGCAGTTTGCTTGGCTGTAACAGCATCGATTCTATTTTTTACAGAATAACAACAAATCTTATAGATGGATGTGGTAGGGAGCTGGGAGCATGTGAGTTCAGTGAGAGAGCATGGTTTTGGGTTATGTAGGGTTTTGGGAGGTTGGTTGGTGATAAAGGACTAAGGTTTTAGAGATGAAGCATGATCTCTTGCATGAGGGTTTTTTCCTGGGTTGTCGATGATGCCTCCTAGTAGCAATGAGCTACCCCTTTTATAACTGAGATGAAGACAAAAGGTTTGAAAGAAGCCTCTCAGTTTCGGACAAGTGGTTTTCAAGGTTTGGGTGGTGGTTTCTCCCATGGAAGCAAATTGGTAAAGAGATATTTGTTTAGAGACACAAGGATGTCGATGGCTGGTCCAAGACAGTAGCCAGCTGCCGTGAGATTTTTACCTAATTCTTTAGAGATTTGGAGACAGACATGATTTTTTAGGAAACCCAAAAAATCTTGTAACAACAGTAAAAATAATTTTCTAGGTTTAAAACTGAATGGGCTTTGGAAAAGGAAATATTAGGCTTAATGGGTTAAAGATTAGGCTAGACTTGACTTTATTTTCTCTCACTAGCTAATCTTAAGACTGTCCATCATGCATGATTTTTGGTCCCAAGTTCAAAATTATTGATAAACATCATCTTAACGATGTGCCTCACAAGATCTGTTACCTTCCACACCACATCCCCTCTATAAGCCCCGAAGGACGAAGCTTGGGTCTACGTTTATTGACAATGCATGTCATATTTGCATGACGAAACTTATGCCCCACTATATCAGGCTTGCATGAAGACCTAAAAAATATATATTGATTTAAACAAACGGGCTTGTAGAATTTTGGGTATTAACAAGGATAGAGCATCATCATCATCAAGCCCTCAAGAAGAGCAGAAAGAGAAGATTGATTGAACGTCAGTCACACATGTGTTCTTCATTTTGCTAAACTGATATTTTTGGTGTATGTGCAATTACTCTAATTGTTTTTATATTTTTTAGACCGTTGTTGACTGCCTGGAGTTTGTAGGGAGTTTTTTTTGTTGTTTTGGGAAACTTCTGATCATATTCAACTGTGCATTTATGGCAAGAAAAAGCAGTATTTGGAAGCTTTTGCATATGAACATAATCAAAGTGTAATATATTATTAAATTTGAGTTACAATGTAACATACATTTCATGTATTATCACTATTATGTATTATAAATGTGTCATTCTTTCAATTTTATTATTTGCGCTCTAACTATTGTGTGTATTTTATTAGCTCTCTCTCTCTCTATTGTGTAAGCATAGCTGTTATCTTTAACGTAGAACTTTAAAACTATGTTTTCAGTGGAAGCTATGTTGTTTTGGGTGGAATAGTGTAGTGACCTTGATTTTCATAACATTTTTCCTGTATTATTTTTCCGTATTAATAAAGGATTATTTGAGAATTTCTTGCTTGTAATTGTGAAGTTGAGTTTCAGCAATTATTCCGTAAGGGTGTTAAGGTTAAAATGGCCAAAGTTGACTTTCCTTTCCATAAGGTATCTTTGAAAACTCCTTTTATGAAAGTTGTAGTGCCCGACAATACGAATTCGTTGACACGCGGTACGCTTGAAACGGATATCGTATGAGAAAGATATGATCAACTAAAGTTGAGTTTCTATTTTGAGAAGGGGTATAAATAGAAAAAGTTTGGGGGAAGCTAAAATCAGATTTCCTTTTTCTTCCTCCCTTTCTCTCGACATTGCGTACGTCTCTTCTCCCTGACAAAACCAGAACTCTGCTGCTAGGCAATCTTTTTGGTCATAGCCGGTCTCTATAGCTTTGCACAGACCTCGTTGTCAAGACCAAGCTAGTCCCTATCATCGATTAGTGATGCAGGCGGCGCAGCTAGGCTCGAAGACCACAACCACCATCGCCTGACTGGATTCTCCACAGTCAGGCCACCATTCTGATAGTTGCCGGTCTCTTTAAGATCGCACGACCGCCCCCTTTCCGTATGTAGAGGTGCAACGATGTGGGACTAGACTGAGGGAGCTTGTCGATAAGACTAGCGTGGAACTAGGAACTGCTACCAGCGACAATGACGAGGAGCCAGAATAGGTAAGGCTTGAAACTCGTGTCATGTAGTGCTCTTCTGTGCTAGTCTTGTAACTCAATTCGAGTTTTGGACCTCAATTGCAGATTTGGAGCACTGTTTTGACGTGGAGGTTTAGGGCACTTCCTCGTCGATTAAATCTTAGGAGCAGGTATGGAAGAAGCTCATTGTCTCTTGACCCCTGTTTTGTTTACAATAGACTGTCATTAATGGAGGAATTGGGGTTGGTGCGAGGGGCACAAGCGTAGCTGCCTATGGTGGTGTGTGTCCGAGTGTCCAATGATGTGGGTAGGGTAGTGGCCCTATTTAACTTGTGTTTGTAGCTAGGAGTCAATTTGCTTTGACAACTATAGGGAGACCTTGTTTTGCTTAGTAGTTGTAGTTGTTTTCGTTTGTGTGAGGTTGTGAGCGTATGGATTAGGATGAGGACATTGTAGTTAACAATTTTTAATGTTTGTTATGAGTTATCGACGACCTTAGGAGATCATGAGTGAAGGTTGTCCCACTACGGATGAACCTTTGGCTCAAGGGATAGTTTAAGTGTGTGCATTGTTATCATAATGTCTAAGTAGTAATAAGATTAATAAGTGTGTCGTTTAGGTAACTTGTGAAGTTGATGTTGAGCTTGACTCGTGTTTTTGAAGACGCAGTGGGAGTCTTCAATGTGAGTAAATCTCATCGAGGTTCACATTTGAACCAAGATTTAATTTATATTTCATTGTTGTAAAGTATGAAATTATCTTTTTAAAAACGAAGTTTTTGTTTAAAAACATATGAGATTGGTCGACTACGGTCCATAGGGTAAGTAAAATGAGTTTTCTTATAAAAATGTTTTTTTTTTAAGTTATACGAAATGGACAATAAATGGTGTTAGTGTTGATCGTGGTCGAATGACCATTATATGTGTGTTGTACCTTGATTTGTGTGTGGTGTTGGGTGAAAAGTGAAAATGGTCGAGTTATGATTGTTGCTAAGTGAGTAAAATCTCACAAGGTTGCTTGAGAACAAATTTTATTATGTTCACGTAGATGTTTGGCTTATTCTTAAAGAAAATATAATCATCTCGTTTTAAAATAAATGAGCTTGATAGACAATAACTCATCGGTAAGTTAAAATAAATGTTTTCTAACATGTGTGATCATAATAAAGGGCCCCTGAATAGTTATTCACTTGAGAATAACTAGGGACGTATATGTTTATATATACGTTATTGAGATAAGTGTTGTGTAGTGTCCTTGTGTGGGCTTGTAGACCTTCGTGTCAGTCACAGTTGGTGACGTTTTATTGTAGTCCTTCGGCCCAGTCACAGTTGGTGACGTTTATTTTATTTTAGAGCTTCGGGTAGGTCATAGTGGGTGACGTTTTGTTTGGAGCTTCGGGTCGGTCATAGTAGTGACGATTTGACACTATTACCGAGAACCAATGCCTTTGGCCGAGTGATTGGTTACGGTCAATTAGAGCTCTAATCTGTCTGTCGTTGCTTGCCACGAGATTCTTCTTGTTGGGCTCTGGGATGCATGTTTATTTTTAGTGGAGTGGAGTATGACATTATTGTCGTTGCATGTCATGAGACTATTGTTTTAATAGGGCTTAAGGATGCATGTTTATATTTCGGTAGAGTGAAATATGACTTTTATAGTGTGAATGAGTGTTGTTGTTCTCGAAGTCCTTAAGTGACTCGAACTTAATTTCTGCTTTGAAATATTATTGTTGGTAAATTATTTGAGTCATTGCATTATTTACTCACACGAGCTTTTAAAGCTTACCGGGTTTGTTGTTTTACAACCTGGTGCACCATTTCTTGGTGTAGAGGTTGGACCTGCAGGCGTTGATCCTCAGACGTAACTTGGAGATCAGTTCAGGATAGTTTTCGGATAATTATCTATGAGACTTGTATTATATTCTTTTATTTGATTCAAGAGAGATTTGATGTTTTCTCGAATTTCAAGTACTGTGTAACTATATGTAATTATGCAACTCACTTGTTGAGATTGTATTCTATTTATTACTATGGATTATTGTTGTTAGGTTTGTGAGTTTGTAGGTTTTAGGATTGTTAAGTTTTTAGATGTTATCATGCCTAAATTTTGAAAAAAAAAATTACTATTTAAAATTGGGGTCGTAACAAATAGCATCAAACTCTATCACTTCGACGAATCAAGACAAACCTCATTATTTACATCACTTATCAACAAGTATCATTAGATGATTCCGACCCGTGCTGGCGCGGGCACATGACCTAATCTCTACCAATTCACCAAAATGAAGAGGGAAATTTTCAGACTCTGGCCCAACAAACTTATTGGACTTGCTAAATGAGGCTTAAACTGATGTATCTCTAGCCCACCCATTCCTTTAGGCCCAAAAAGCTCACGCCCAACCTCTTCCGTCAATGATCCAAATCCGTAAGTCAAAGTCAACCCAAAAGTAAAATTAGGGTTTCTCCGTCAACGTTCTAATTTCGTCACCTTCGGCTTCAGTGTCACCATCTCACCCATTTTGATGTGCACCTTTCCAATAAGAACCTTCGTACAAGAGCTCTTTGATTCCTATTATGTGGGAGAGGAAACCACAACCATTGCAAACTTCATGACACATTCCTTTACACAGGAAGTTTTCTCTTGCAATGTCGCTATGTCAGGCGGATCCCAACAGCCAAGAGCTCAGCCACAGTTACCAAAACCTCCATGACACTTTTTTTTCAAAAGGATCCACAGCAACGTAATCTGCCAATAGAAGTCCTCCAAACAAAACATGGCGCTTCGTCTCAACATCTCGAAACTGAAAAAACGAGTATCCCCACCCCCTACCCTCCTCGTGGATCAAAACTTGCTCCTTGAGTCACCACACACTAGAAATCATCACCAAGAACGATGATACATTCACCGCTCTTTTGGTGAGCACACGACCACTCAAAGAGTCCTGAATCAAATCCTCCCCTATCATCAAACCTCACTACACCCTCCCGCCATTACAAACAGTAAAACCTAGACGAAACCCTAGCAGGGCAAAAGTCGACAAGTTATTTTCAGCTTGACTATTCTTAAGATTTTGTGGGCCTCTCTTATTCATTCCTTTTAGAAAAAGAAGAATGGTAACCAACAACGAACAACCTTTTGTGTTATAGGGTCTGGGCTTCTTCAGTTCTTCTAGTCATTCCCTTGAAAACAATAAATTCAAAAAAGAAGAATATGACATCCAACAACTACGAACAACAACCCTATTATGATTGGAATATCTTCAATACAAGACCGTATATATACATGACACATGTAAAATATAATATTGATACATGTGTGATCAAACATATGAATTGTTATAAATGATTAAAATTATATCATGTACATACACGACCGTGCATACAAAAATTTTTCTATTAGGATACCACCTTCCAAGAGCAAACAAATGATAATTGAATTTTTCTATTAGGATACCACCTACCAAGAGCAAACAAATGATAATTGAAATGTCAAATGCTTTATTTATTGACGACCATTACCATATCAAATGTTACGTTTCAAACTCACCAACTGCGTCTCTCTCCTCTTTCTGGGCTTTGCGTTCTTCTATTACTATTACACCCATCAATTTTCTTCTTCTCACACCATGGCTGGAGAGACTTCCAAATCTATTTACGAATTCACTGTCAAGGTACCGCTTTTTATTTTTTTCTTCTATATATTATGATCTGCTATATTCTTCTTGCTAGCTGGGAATTTTTGGGGAAAGATTTGAGTTGAATTTTATTGGTTCCAAGAACGCAGAAGTTGTTGGTAAGTTTGATTGGTCCAAGGAAACATATAGAAGTTGGATCAGCTTACTTTGGTGGGTCTTCTCTGTTTTTCCGTGAGGCACTTAAAAAGTTAACTACAGTTTTGTTGCTGTTGTTGCTTTCGGTTTTGTTTGTGCTCTTTTTTAGATAGTTCTTTAGTTAGTGGTGCTACTTGAGGTTGTGGAAGCTTTTGGGGGTAGAAAGAATATGGGTTTTATGTCTCAACTTTCTGGGTACACTTTTGGTTGGCACCTTAACTGTGCACTGTGAAAAATACTCTTGTACATGTTTTGCAATGTAATTTGTGATGTTAACTGAAGTAATTTGTATACCGATGGACTTGGTTGCAGGATATTCAAGGAAATGATGTAAAGCTAAGTGAATTCAGTGGGAAGGTTCTTCTGATTGTGAATGTTGCTTCAAAGTGGTAATTACCTTATGTTGCTCTGCTGTGTATGAGTTTCTTGTTATTTTTGTCTCCTCTCCCATGTTGATTGTTACCGATTCATGCTTGGTTTCTGACAAATTGGTGTTAAATAACTACTAGTTGGGATATTAATGACACAAATTTTCTGGTCCCAAACATTTTTTTTATGGATCTGTTTCGCTGTGTGGATATTATCTATCTGGATTCATATGTCCATCCTGCAAGCTTCAAAGGATTTGAGTGGTACTTGTACACCTTTTCTATGCTAGGATGAACCATACAATGTAGATGTTGCTACTCAAGAAAGTTTTTTTTTATAAATAATTCTAAATTTTCATCCGGTAGTCGAACTCTATATGTATGCTGTTTGTTTTTCTTATTATATTTTACTAGATTCTGTACGCTCTGTTGTCTCTTTATAATTATCTTTTTTCATTGAACTTTTGCAGTGGTTTAACACAATCCAACTACAAGGAACTAAATGTTTTGTATGAAAAGTACAAAAACAAAGGTTTGTGTTAGTTGCATTGAAATCTCATACATTAATTTGATTCGTTTGTTGCGTTCTTATCTGTGAGGCTTCGGTTTTTCTTTTTCTGGTAGGTTTTGAGATCTTGGCATTTCCTTGCAACCAGTTTGGAGGACAAGAGCCAGGAAACAATGAGGAGATTCAGGAAGTTGCTTGCACAAGGTTGAAAGCTGAATTTCCAATTTTTGACAAGGTAATCCTTACAATTTAACTGAGGAACTAAGTAAGGAAAGAAAAGCTCTTGTGCATGAATATCAACCTATCGTTACCATTGTAGATTGAGGTGAATGGGAAGAATGAGGCTCCCCTTTATAAGTTCTTAAAATTGGAGAAAGGTGGGCTCTTTGGAAATGGCATCAAGTGGAACTTTACCAAGTTTTTGGTGAATAAAGAAGGGAAGGTTGTAGAAAGATATGCTCCTGTGACTGCACCTCTCAAAATTGAGGTTGATGGTTTTACTTTGTTTCTTAGCCAATATGGTTCTGATGATAATAGCTCATCTATTTTCTTTTGTCTGTGCAGAAAGACATCCAGAATCTGTTGGAATCTTCTTGAGTATCAAGGTATGACATGTTCCATTCAGAAAATATATGCATTAACTAGTTAGTTGCATTAGTGTGAATTGTTTACTTTGTCTGAAAAACAGTTTTTGGTTCCGCATTGGATCTCAAATCTTGTGTCCACATTAGTACAAGAAATTCAATTGGAAGTCAAGAAATTCAAATCTTGTGTCTGAAAATATTATGTAATGTTTCAACCCTGTCTTAGATATGCTATCCCTGCTGCCCTTAGCAAGCACAAAAATGATCCAGATTTTATATATGAAATGTGTGGTGACATATAGTTCAGACTTTCACTAGTCTTATGATTGTCCAAATTCCCGACTAATATCATCCATATATATAGTTTTCAGATCATCCATATATACATGTCAATAGATTTGTATTATATACAAGTGTATTATGTTTATGATTGTTATTACTTAAAGTATGAGGTTAAATGCTCAATTCTACTGTATTTCCCTAGTGAATAGCATTTAGATTTGTTAAAAGCAAATCCACTCTTTGAAAAGTCCTCAGTTAGAAAGGATTTTTAAGAGGCCAATTACAGTTTAAATTGCATTTATCTTGCTTGCTTGATCTGGAGATGATTTACATTTAATAAACTTTAATCTGACTCTAATCTTTTTCAAATCGATTGATGTTGCAGGATAGAAGTAAGGGTTTGCTATAGCAATTGCAGCAAATAAAATGAGTTTGGGATGAGGAGCAAATTGTGTGTAAAGTTCGAGTATAATGTACTACTAGTTCAGGTTCCTTTATGATGCAGAGTTATGTTATGTGTAAGAGTGAAAAATAACTTGCTTCCTCAATATGACTTGTTATAGGACACGATGAGGGAAACAAATAATTAGACAAGAGGGTGCTGTGCTGTACCCGCATTAATATTTTATCGTAAACACTTGAATGAACAGACTAGTGAGGACATGCCAAGGTGATATGTATGTGACTCAAAATTCAAGTTACATGTTATCTTGTTACTGCCTTCGCAGTTTACATGTGATTTCATGATGTTCAACTAGCTAGCTAGCTAGCAGAAAATTATAGTGAATATATAGAATCATAATACACAGGTTCTAAACTTGTGAAATTCATTTCTAAACTTGTAAGGGCAAGTGAATATGGTTACATTCTACATGTAGATCACATATCCTTTTTTTTCAGAGTGCTGAACTGATTGAATGGCAGGACTTGTACTATTCTTGAGATTGAAAGATTGTGGACGAGGGTATAAGCTTCTTCAAGTTTGAAACAGCAGCACCAATTTCATATGGCACTCTTGCATCTCCGAAGATCAATTATTCAAGATAATCCATACAGTTATGGCAAGTAACTAGATAAAGTTGGGAGAGAGTGAATGACTGGACTAGTTATTACAGTCTAAAAAGAAAAGACACTAGTTCATGTCATTGGGATAATACGTTCACAAAGTTCAATCAAATTAGTCAACTAATTTCACTCATATTTTCACCCTCGGTACCACAAAAATCACATATCAAGTCCTCACCCTCAGGGCAGCCATCCTTGTTACTACAAACTTTACAGACTTCATTCTCAACACAAGCTTCACAATATCCATAATGGGCACCATGGATAGGACATTGTATCTAGCTTCGATATATTATAGTTGAACGGTTAACTGGTCAGATTTATTCCTAGATGTCCTTGTTTCTATTGCCAATCTGATGGTTACAGTGGAGGACTTTGTTGCTTTCGGCCTAGTTTGTAAAGCCTGGAGATTGGCCGCGGAGATCATGAAAAGTACTTTAAGATAATCGGCAGCAAGCATGAAAAGCCTGGAGATTCGCATATACTTCACAAACCCTACAAAAGAGTTTTTCCGTGTAATTTGGTTCAGTTATTCTACACGAGGAATTTACTAGGTGTGGATTCAACCGAGTTTATTAATGTGAAATTTGGATCCATCTCCTTTCTTCTTTTTGTAGCTAGGTTGTGTTTAGATACAGGTGAATTCTTGAAAGTTTAAATAAAAATAGAGATTTTCTCAATTTTAAGGCTCAATTCTCTTGTTTGATATTGTCTAATATGAAATTTGAAATTTTGATGGAACTAAAAACGAAAGAATTCGTTGTTTAAATTCTTTACTTGAAATTCCACCAAAATAAGTGTCATTTACAAATTTCTTTACTTGATCAATTTTTATTTCCAAACCAAGACTTTTTAAAATTTTATTTTTTATGTTTCCTTCAAAATTTTTTAATCTATCACACACTTCAAATCACAATGAAGATTGCAATTAGTGGAATTTCAATTGATGAAAATCTAATTCCCATTATTTTATAATTTATCAAGAATTTAGAAAACTCTTATCCAAACACAACGTAGAGAAAACGTTGAGAAATTTTGAGAAATAACCTCTTTTAGGTGTGTAAATTGATTTTTAACCATGTTTCTGAAAAAAGTTAAAAAATAACCATATATAGAGATTAAAAGTCTCGAATACCGTCATTTGAATTTCTTTTTATTTTACAACCAACATGCTTCATCATTCATTCAATTCAAGAACTTTGTCTATAGAAAAGCATTCAGATCTCTCTCTTCTTCAATCTCATTATTCAATTGTTCACTCATTCTCAAACAAAGAAAAAAAATGTTCATTGAATACCCAGAGTGCAACCACTACCATCATGATGATTCGTTGTGGTCGTCATCTCTCTCTCTTGCCGATCACTCGGTATTTGAGGTCGTCAGAAAACTCATGGCAACCATGATTTTATCTGGCAAGATTTCTCAGTGGCTTTAACTTCCTCAAACCGGCGACCTAGTCAAGTCTTTCATAAATGATACATTGTCTATTAAGTACTCAAATTGCTAACCCGACCCCCTCTCTGTTAAGTTCCTTTGGCTTTGCAGGCTTGTCAACCAAAAACATCCATTTTTCTATGGCTGCCTCCACTACAATTGATTATTGAATCGGTAAGAGAAGTCATTCCGCAGAGAAATTAAGGGTTAGGAAAGTTTGAAGATGAAGTCTCGAGAATTCTAGTCAACGGATTAAACAGAAATAATATCATATAGATGTTTAAAAGCTAGAGTCAAGGACTTACTCTACTCATAGATGGTGAATTTATCATGAAATGATAGAACATGCCGTGGAAAGAACGAGAAATAGACAGTTTAGATCATGAAGGGTAACTATGACATTTCATTCTATTATGTGGTCATTTTTCAACAATTTTAAAAAATACGGTCAAAAATCATCTCGCGTGCTTAAATTTGGTTGTTCTTCTAAATTTCTAGAAAATGTTTGTATAATAAAATCTTTATAAATGAATAAGGACAGAACCGTAGAAAATTATTATTTTAGAGGGGTTATTATATTATCGATAAATGAATAATTTATTCATTTATCGATAAATGAATAATTTATTACTTTATATAGAGTTTATTGTTAAAAACTTTCTTAACTTGCTAAGATCGAGTTTCCTTAATTTTTATATTAATTAAGAAGAAAAAGGAAATGAATATATATGGATAGTATGGGAATATCTAAAATGAGAAAATTTTCTTTTATGTATTTAATCAATTATAATTAATTTTTAAATATTTATCTAATCAATTATTACCAATGTTCCAAAAAACGCTAGGCGGTAATCGGGCGGACAACCGTGCTAGTCGGGCGATTAATCGATTAATCACTTTTAGGCTGAGATTAATCTATTGTATGACAAAAATTAATCGGTTTTAACTAAAACGGTGAAACACCTTCTAGTGCCAAGGCAGAGGATTAATCGGTCTAGACGAGGATTTTTAGAATATTGATTATTACTTTATATATTCATTGGGACCTAAAGGGAGTCTATAAAAATTATTATCTTATGTATTTAGCGAGGTTCCTAGTAATATGAACCGGTCCTGAGTCCGAACTGGAGAAATTTATTATTTAATTGAGGTTATAAATTTATCGAAGTTTTACTGTATCTCAATCCTCTAATTGAGATTATTAATTTATCGAAGTTTTACTGTATCTCAATCCTCTAATTCCATGTCCAGTTATCAATGACAAGAGACTGCTGTTTCAGTTTCTTGCTTGCATGTTTCATAAGAAAATACAAATTCAATCTTATATATAGACTTGTGTGCAATTACTTCTCAATTTTCAAAAAAAATATACTAAGAATTGAAGGATCATGATCACACGAATCAGAGTAATAGACTAATAGCTAACTAGGATCAAAATCTTTGATCTCCTTCACTTCTAGAGTGGAATTAGTGTATGCCTTGCTCTTGAAGGCCTAGTGAGAAACAATCTCCCACTCGAAAATGATCTCTTCATTGCAACATGTCTCATAGGCTCTTTAGTGAGGCTATGATTTTCAGCTCCTCCAGCTACTGATTGTTTTGAAGAACCAGCAACCTCATCTGACTCTGACCAGCCTTCCATATGTTTATCTTCTTCATCATTCATGCGAAGAATATCGGCTACAGAAATGCAGTTATTGTGACACAAATAGTCCATCGAAACCGACCTTCTAACAGTTTGATGAAATGCATCGTCACCTCCGATCTCTATTACAGTATCCCTCTCTTCTGAGTTCCCCAAATCACTAAATGCACGTAATGGTGTCTTAGGAATGACATCTCCATGCACTATCTCCACATTTTGAGAATTACCACTCTCTGAAACTTGTGCCCTCATGATTACTTCTTCATTGCTACTAGTTGGAGGAGGTTCAGTCACAGCAGGAGGCACTTGGTGATGTGTGGGAGCATTCGCCGAAACAACACTGGCACGACATAGGGGACAATTTGAGTGAGACTTGAGCCATGTATCAATACATGGTAGATGAAAAGCATGGTTGCACTTAGGCAGCAGCCTCAGGCTCTCATCTTCTTCAAACTCACTGAGACAGACTGCGCAATCCGTCCCTTCAACCAAGATATCTCCATTCTTGTACTTACAAACTCTCAAGGACTTGATCAGAGCTTCATCCAAGCCAACAGTCACCACATACCACGGTTCATGAATAGAAGGATTTTGGGTGCCTTCCAACTCCTCATTGTGGCCATGATCTTCCCTGATTCTTGATCTTCTTCTGTCCTCGTTACCACAGTACTTGGACATGATAGTGTAGTAGCTCACAAGAAGAAAGGCACTCACCAGAATGCCAATGATTGCAATAACAAGAGGAGAGAAATTTGGAGAAGAAGAGGAATTGTCTTGAGGAAAATCGAAGGATGGAGGAGGGGGTATTATGATGTAGCACCATTGTGGACAGTACAAACTACAAAAGCCTTGAGAACAGTCTCTGCTGTTCATATATGGTATCCAAGTTTTTGGAGGACTACTACTGCCTATAGACCCCATTACTAATCTCTTACCTTACTCACATTCGCAATATCATACTTTGTAATTTACTTTCCAGATAGCAAAATGCAATTGCAGACACTAGAGGAATCTAATACGCAAACTCAGAAGCACCCAGAAAGAAAGTAACGAGTTTGATATTAGAACACAACCATTAGTGTACCTGATACAATCTAAGAACCTGAGTTTTGTAGATTCTCGAAGGTTGTAAAAGCATGCACAGCAAGTAGAAGTAGAGCAATTCCTGCAAGATAAATTCTTTCAAAAAGACAAGATGGGTTCCGAGGCCAAAGAAGCTTAGAAGGAAAGCAAAACAAAGGTTTCAAGATGTGTGTTTCTTTTTCTTTCTCAACTTGTTATTGTTCATGTCTCTTCTTTTTTCTTTACTCCTTTTTTCTGGAGATAATGTTTTGTTGACTAACATGGTGATGTTGGTTGGGAATTCAATAAAGTTATGAATGCCTTTATTATTGTACAAGACACTTGCAGTTGCAAGTGATCAAATTGTATGGTGCTCTACTCGTTTACATTAAATTGGTGAAAGATACCTTGATGAAATATAAAACAAGGAGCTGTCAAGATGGTTGTACCAAACTCACAAGTCCATTTTTTACAAGGGATCTGAGGAATTATTCTTCCTGAATCGGTCTGCATCGACGAGGTAAGAAGGGCAACCAAGCTCTCTATAGTTATATGTGATTTGCTACGACAATAAAGCGATCACGGCCTCCATATTAGGCCAGAACATCTGTAATAGTAATGTTGTATGCTTTATACAAGAAAGCAAACCCAGGAAACATGGCACCCCTTTTTATTTTACTTATATATAAAGAAACGAGAGAGTATATGTTAGGACTAGAGAAAAAAACAATAAGGCACTATAATGTAATGCACCATTTTGTCACCCAAATGCAAAAAAGTGAGATTGTGAATCTCAAAAAACCAGGATTTGGTTTGCTTTTGAGATGAGCATATATTCTCTAAGAGTGTAGGACCAGTAATCTCTTACCAGCAGATAAAGATGAAGCATTATATCTTAAAAAAGGATTGTAATTTAACAATATCTCATTCTCATGATAAGGAATCTGAGTCCCATTAAGAGAACAAATATTGATTTTACAAGTCCTGGAAATCCCAGAATGTTTCTGCAACCAATACCTTTGGAACATTGGTCAAGTAAGGGTGAAGTCAATGACAAGGATATGCCAGTGAAGTAAAACATAGCTTCAGAAAACTGAGAAACAAGAGTTATATCTCATTTCTCCCAAACTTTGGACCACCTTTAGTTTTCCTCTTAAAGATCGCAAGTGTTGAAGTGAACATGGAGTCAAAAACCAAAATCACTAAAGAATGGTATCTTCAGACAACAATCTCTGTTTTCTCACAACTACAATGAAGTAAGAGCGAAGAAATTTTCTCTCTACCATACAAGTCCCTTTAAACTTTGGACCATCCTTTCATTCCTTTGGATTTTCCAGCTCAAAGACACAAGTCACTTCAGATCCTTCTTATCCTGCATAATGATCCTAACCTGCTACATGGTTTTATTTTTCACACAAAATTACTTTGGTCATTTGATATCTGTAATTTCGTCAAACTTCCCCACAGTTGCCTAGCAATGACGATGTATACACAACAGATTTAGACTATTGGTCAAATAAAGGTGTAGTCCAAAATTAAAAAGTAGCTTCATCCTTCAGAATTCAGATACTGTATCTAAGAAGCTGTTTTCTTGAGACAAGTCTTAAGAACTAAGAGTTCTCTGTATCAAACGATTCCCTCAACTTTGGATCACCTTTACTTTTGTTAAAACTGAAAATTTTCCTAGTTAAGATATAGAAAACTAGCATCTCCATATAACACAAATATCATGTCATTGTGCAATCTATGTTTGTCGCAGATAAATGTATTAGCAAGCGCATGTGTATATAGAAAAAAACTGTAGTCATCTGATATCTCACCTCCCAGAAAATGCAATTGGCATAAGCATTGTATAATTATGAGTTTTACATAGTTTTTTTTCTTTCATTCAGTTTAGAGGTTGATTCCCAGGCTTTCATACAAGGGAACCACATCACAGTTAACGAGCCATCTGTTCCTTTCGCCTTTTCCGAAGTATGGAACAGGAAACAATTGTTCTTACTACTAATAATTTCATAAACAAAAGAAGAAACACTCAACTTATTCACAGAAAGATGTTGACGTGAGTCCTAATCCTAGTATGATTAGAAAGTATAATCAAACTAGGATTGTGTAAGTCTTTCTGTGTAATTAGTTTCCTTCTAGGATTACAACTATTCTTATATATAAATAGGACCCTAGAGGCATAGTTTTAGTAAATGTGGTGTGATGTAGATCGTTGAGAGTTCTGATCTTGGGAGCTGGAAGCTATGGTAGATCATAGTAGATCTGTCCTGACTATCTTGACAATCTGAATCTGATTTGTTCGCATGATTGAATTAACCCTGAATTAAAGTATTCTTTTGAACTTGGCATCAGAGCCTAGGTTTAAAACGATCTTGGGCGCCGCACCACCGATACACGCCGCACCATCACCATGAGTTACGTTGACCAAAACACAAGCTCATCAAGAGAGAAGACGGCTCCTCCTATTGTGATACAATCTGAAGGTTCTGGATTCAATGCCGGAATAACCCTGACTGAAACAAACTACGATGTATGGTCTCAGATGATGGAGATGCACATCGCTGGACGTGAGAAGATTCAATACATTCGTGGAAAAAGTAAACAACCAAGAGAAGGAGAAGCAGATTATGACAAGTGGTATGCTGATAACCAAAAGGTCAAAGGATGATTACTTATGTCCATGGTTCCTGAGATCCAGAAGCGCTACCTCAGATTGCGCACTGCCCGTGAAATATGGAGTGCCCTTGAAAAGGCATTCTATGATGGTACTGATGAAGTACAAGTTTTTGCCCTACATCAGAAAGCTTTTTCTGCAAAACAAAACGGAAAAAGCCTTTCTGCCTATTATGGCGAGTTGACGGAAATTTTCCAAGAATTGGATCATTAAGACAAGGTGATCATGAAAGATGCTGATGATATCGAGTTGTACCGGAAGTCCATTGAACGTCAGAGGGTGCATATTTTCCTGGCCGGATTGGATTTCGTGTTCGAGCAGATTCGCGGAGAAATTCTGCGGAAAGATCCGGTCCCAGAGTTAGAAGAAACATTATCCCAGACCTTGTTTTAAACTTGGTACCAGCAACCATCTTGAAACCCTGAATTCCACCACTACCACCATTGAAATCGAACCATCTTGAAACCCTGAATTCCACCACTACCACTATTGAAATCGAACCATCTTGAAACCTTGAATTCCTACAACCCTGACTTGAATTGAAACCCTGAATTGAAATCCTGAATTGAAACTCTGAATTGAAACCCTGAATTGAAATCCTGAATTGAAACCCTGAATTGAAACCCTGAATTGAATTGAAACCCTGAAATCCACCACCACACTGTTTAGGAAGATTGCTGCAGCTTTACCAGGAATGGAAACACTCTCTTTCTTTATGATTGATTGTGTGATCGATCGATCTGAAATGGCGCCTGTGTCAGCTTTGGCGAAGTACAAGCTGGTCTTTCTGGGCGATCATTCTGTCGGCAAAACCAGTATCATCACTCGCTTCATGTATGATAAATTCGACAACACCTATCAGGCTACAATTGGTATTGAGTGAAGAAAAAGAAGATGAAGAAGATGATGATGAAACAAGAGATGAAGATAAAGAAGAGGGAGGGGCTGAATGAATGAATGAATGAACGAACGATATCACCTGAGACCATAGTCATGACACCTGAACTTTATTACTCAGGAGGAGTTTCAGAGTCTTCCCTTCAAGGGGAGAGCAAGTATGTAGGAAATCCTCTTAATGAGAGTGATCCTAACAAAGGAAGAAGTCCCACTGTTGCTTGTAGGGAAGATGGTGCGGACATGATGGCTGATGTCAAACAGATGGTTGCAGCTGCTGCTGCCGCGAGACAAGAGATCTCATCCTTTGATAATCAGTTACGTCCAATAGATCATTATGCAATTCGTTTTCTAGAATTGTGGGACCCAATAGTAGACAAGACAACAACAGAATCTTAAGTTAGGTTTGAGGAGAGAGAGTGGGAATTGGATCGCATAGAAAAATACGAGGAAATGGAAGCTGAGATTGATGAAGATGAAGAACCTCTTGTGTATGAACAAGCCTGAGGGATCTGGTTACAGTTAGACATCCTGTTGTTGAAGTTGCTCTTTGCAAGGCTAACCCTGTGTCCTATATGTACTCCTCAAAGCTTGCTGATATAGTTCTTTCACTAGTAGAACGATTCCAGCAAACAATTGACCTGGTTGAAAGCTTTGTCTTTGCAATCCCTGCTGCACGAGCCCCTGCACCTGTATGTTGGTGCAGTAAATCTGAAGGTTTTGTTTTCCTGCAACCAACGTATAAGCAAAAGTTTTCTGAAGTCCTAGCGCCACTTCTGTGACCATTTAGACATGCAATTGTCCGCAGACAAGTATATTTTCCTGATAGGCGACTAATTCAGTTTGACTGTGGTAAGTTGTAGCAGCTTGCAGTTTTGCTTAGGAAAATGAAGTCGGAAGGTCACAGAGCTTTGATATTCACTCAGATGACAAAGATGCTTGACGTCTTGGAGGCTTTCATCAATCTATATGGTTACACATACATGTGTTTAGATGGATCCACTCCGCCAGAGGAGAGGCAGACGTTAATGCAGCGGTTTAACACAAACCCAAAGTTTTTCCTTTTCATATTGTCAACTCGTAGTGGAGGTGTTGGTATTAATCATATATGCTTTGAGGAATGCTTTGATGATGTCTTCAAACAAAGACAACGGAATGATGTTGAATGGAAGTGAACGGAATGCGATTGTCATTCAACAAGCAAACTACAAATTGTGCAAGAGCTGTATTTTACTCCATGATGAAGTTGGCATTGGAAGCTCCACATGAATCGGCAAGCGAATTGGTACAAGTTGCTTCCAAGGTAATTTCAGAATGAAAACACATACTCAAGTATTACCTATTAGGCATAGATGAGGAGATAGAAGTGATTATGAAGTTTGAAGAAATGTGTTTGGAGTCTACCAAGGCAGTTTCGTCCAAACATTTAGTGACTCACTTGACAAGTTGGGCATTCAAGACTTGTATGCGCCAACTTGAGGAGGAGTGTTGACGTGAGTCCTAATCCTAGTATGATTAGAAAGTATAATCAAACTAGGATTGTGTAAGTCTTTCTGTGTAATTAGTTTCCTTCTAGGATTACAACTATTCTTATATATAAATAGGACCCTAGAGGCATAGTTTTAGTAGATGTGGTGTGATGTAGATCGTTGAGAGTTCTGATCTTGGGAGCTGGAAGCTATGGTAGATCATAGTAGATCTGTCCTGACTATCTTGACAATCTGAATCTGATTTGTTCGCATGATTGAATTAACCCTGAATTAAAGTATTCTTTTAAACAAAAGAACAGTACAGTTATATAAATTTCGCATTAGGCCCTCACTGACGGCCTAGGTCGTACTATACCACAAACCTACAACTACAAGTTCCTCCATTATCATCTTCCAAGTGAAATATCTGACAATTTTTGCCAAATTAACATAATTAACTTCTTAAACGTTGACTACGTCAAGAAATAATTCATTAAGCAATAACAAGAAACCAAGCCAATGGGGAGAGAAGATAAAGGAACAAAATTAGAATACTGACAAAACACTCTCTCACATATATACTAAAGCAAAACAGAGTACTACTGTTCATTCAGTTTGCAAATCAACATAGTACCCCTAATTGAAATTTATTTACCGAACTGCCATTAATAGGTATGAAATGGCTGTCTTGCCCTTATACCTATATTTCCTCACCGCTTTACCCCGTTTGTCCACTTCATTTGCGCAACTCTCTCCATTTTTTTATTTTAATCTCTCTATAGAAGATAATAGCAAAATCGAAAAATGGGCAAGATTTTGAGACCAAAATCAGCTCTAATATGCTAATAAGTGATCTTTAAATTTAGTCGATGATAGATATATATGTTCGGCAGTTTTCATATGATGCCAGCTGAAATTTTCATGGATAGTTTTGTTCTCGATTCAGAAGACAGTTGAAAATAAAGCTTCCAAAATTTTGGTAGCCATGGAGGTGAATGACTCTCTCCCTATTTCCTTTATCAATAATATTTGGGTTGATTAATTTTGTAGACTTTTTGATTTCATGTATTACCAGTTTGTTGATCGGGTTCCTTATTATGCTAAAGCATACGAACCTATTTACAATTTTAGGGAAATTTCTTCTGCAATTTTTATTGGAGTAGTGAGAGTGATTGGTAATCGATTATATGCATAATCTGATGTTGTGTATATATAGAAAGCTAGCAGCTTTTCCTCTTTGCCAAATTTTATGTCCACAAAACTCAAGCTGACCAGGATGTTCTCCTTGCATACTTATGCATTCAAATTATGGAAGCATATTTTAATTGTCAACTGAGCAGAAAGGGGCTTATTAGAACTAAAGTTTTTGGTAGCTATTAAATGTTAGTGGTAGGGTGCAGTGACAATTTTTGGTTGTGGGTAATGTTGAGATTGGGTTTTACATGTTGAGAATCCTAAAATATGCATCCCTCTATTATGTGTTTTTTCTCTACAAGTTTGTGTTCTGTGGTCGTCTTTTGCATACTTTTTGTTTCTAGCAATGATCCTAAGATCAGAGGATACCTCTAATTTGTGATTTTTGCATTTCATGTTTGGTCCATGTAGGATTTTCCAGTTTTATGGCATTTTGATGTGTGGCTGTGTTTGTAGTGTTTGTTGGTATGCTACTAAACAGAAAATTCATTTGTGAGTCGCCGTTGATAGGTGTACCCTGCATTTTCTTTTTTCCAGCTTCATTTGGGGTCCGATGTTGATCATGGGTTTTGAAGTTTTGCATGTCTTCATCTTCTCCAGGTATGCAAGGAAGCGTTTATATAGGGTTTATCAAAACAGAAACCTCTATGGTCTGAGTTATAGTAAGCAAATCCAAGTTCTGAGCTACTGTAAAAAAGTTGGAGAGCATGAGCAGTGCCACATGCTATAAAAAGATTTTAGGACATGCTAGAACAAATTAGAGGGTAAATTGAAGGTTTTTGATAGCGAGTTATGAAAAAAACACCCCGTAAGAAATTGGTATGCAATTGGGTTCCTACTAAGACTTGGTAACAATGTATTTCAAGCTTTCTTGCCTAACTTGCCTGACTTATACATTCCACTAAACAAGGCATTGTTTTTAATTTACTAAATCCTCATGTGTGATGATATATGAATCTTTTATCTGTTTTAATCTCTGATGTTTTTTCATATTTTTTTCCCCATTCCTCTATTATCAAGCAATGATGTACTTTGTACTCAACAAGTTCCATTGCCAAAGGTTGGTCCAAACTGAAAGTGGTTTACTTGATTGTACAAAATATTATTATTCCTCAATTTTAACTCTTCTACGCATACAAATCACTTATCACTCCGCAGTAGCGCGCGAGGCTATTGGCTAGTTAATCTAACAATAATATAGCTTTCCAGGGCCCTTTCAGAGATTTGCCTCAGAGGAAGTTCCCCAAATCAATTGTTTTACACTTTTACTGTATTCATGTTTTGGTACCAAGGGAATTTTAACTGGGTAATATTAAAAGTTCTCCATTTCCTAATAGGAACTGCACAACACTAACAACCAGGATCAATTGCAAAAGATCGTAGGAAGTTTCCTTGTCCTCAGATAATCGGCAGCAAGCATGAAAAGAATTACCCCAAACTAATATGCTTAATGCGATACTGTCATTTTCGTAGTCCCTTCACAAAATTTAGGGGAAGAGGGAAGTAGAAGATAAAAACTACAGCATTTGTTTGTAATGACATAAAAGAAGCTTCCCTTGACTAGTAAGAAATAAGTAATTTTATCTGTGTATTTTATACAATCCTGTATCATCTATGCATGTCAAGATTTTTAGCTAGACAGGAAACAACTATGGTAGTAGAATCGAAAGAACTGCTAAACAAGATGCTAAAGCAAGATGTACATACAACAAAACACATTTAGTCTCTACGTGGATGGTTGAGGTCAAAATTTCTGATTTGCCCAAAGACTGCACTTACATTTGTAAAGAAATGGATCAAGACGGTCAAAGAATGTCTGCGGACTTATGATTCTTCAGGCTGATTCTCCAATTTCTCTTCCTCCACCTTTTCTTCTTGGTTGGGGTCATCCTTTTCCTCTTGGTTTGTAGATTCACTGGGCGCCCCATCAATTCCTGTCAAAAACAGCCATATTTGTGTGTGAGTTGGAAATGGAAGATGAACATTTGAGTTAGAACTTGTTAGTTAAATAGAATGTTAATAATATTGAGTTTGAAATTTTCTTTCATCCGTATTTACTTGTTTCAATTACATATGGTAGACCTGTTGTCTCGTCCAACTAATATTGACTGGTATGCAACCCTCACACTCATGCAGTATCAATACAATTCCAGTTCACATTCATCATATATACGGCGAAAATGTAGTGCTTTTTGGTAAGGTGTGATTGTATGTTCATACTATCTGTTTCTAAGTCTTCCCCTAAAATACATTTCATCTCACTTATGCAGACTTATGGTGATATCCAAATCCCTTTTCTTCAATACACCATTTAGGTGTGGACAGACGCTGCCAAGAAAGCAATATCCACCCAAGACGGTGCCACTTTATTTCATGCATGGAATAAAGACAAAGGCTCATGATCAATTCTCTTAGCTGCCCATTCAAAGCAGCAATTGCCTCCTCCTTTGTAGCAAAAGAAACAAATCCATATCCGACAGATTTCCCCAAAAGGCCCATCAAAGACAACTCGAGCAGAAACTGGAGTTTTAAAATTCAAAGAGACAAAGTCTCTGAGGTGGCTTGATCTTGCTTTCCATGCCAAATTGGTAACGTATAGTTTATAGCGAGTCTCGAACTTTAGGGGTTGAAGGACGTGGAGTTGGTTTCTTAAATTGATAATTCTACCTGATAGCTCCTGAATCAAATAACTTGAAGTGAAAATGTGTTTCCAGATACATTTAATCTTTCCTTACATTTAATCTTCGCGCGTCGACGCTTCTGCTTTCCCATCGAGGTTGTGGCTTCGTTGTTCAGGCGGTGGCGTCGAGGCTCTGGCTTCGTCGTCAAATCGACGACAGATCTGGACCATTCAACGGTGAGAGAGAGACTGAGAGAGATCGGAAGAGAAAAAAGGGTGAAAGTATATCTGAGATGGTAACTTGGTAAGAGGGATATATATTTATATAAGAGTAAAAAAGTAATTATATTACGAAAAATTTAAATGGTAACTGAAACTGTTTTTAGACCTAAACTAGTGGATTTGGATTCTTAGCCGACAGATTGTTCCGTCGGCTAGGAGTCTCTTAGCAGACGAAAATATATTCGTTGGAAATGAGACATATTCCGTCGACTAAGATTATCCTAGCCGACGGAAAATTTTCGTCGACTAAGAGACTCCTAGCCGATGGATAAATTCAGTTGGCATATTTCGTCGGCTAAGATTATCTTAGTCGACAAATCATATTCCGTCTACTAGGATAATCCTAGCCGACGGATAAAACTTCGTCTGCTAGGATATCCTTAATCGACGAACCATTATCCGTCGACTAAGATAAACTTAGTCAACAAAAATGTATTCTTAGCCGACAGAATATTCCGTCGGCTAAGAAGATAAAGTTAAATTATTCTCTGACACCGTGCATAATGAATATTTTCTTAGTCGACGAATTTTTCCCTTAACCGACAGAATATTTCGTCGGCTAAGTGGAATCAATTATATCAACACCGATAAATACAAATGTATGAAGAACTTATTCCTCCATCCATTTCTTTCATGGCGATTCATTCTCCATCCCTCTATTCATTCTCCATAAAAAATCTCGATTCATGAATTGAAGTTCCATCCTCATAGCTCCATCCCTCCATCCATTTTAATCATTGGTACGTATTATTTAATTTTTCTTATTTATTTTTGACTGAATTCGTTTAATTTTCGGGTATGTTTTCTTTTAGATTTGTTTAATTCGTATACTCAACCAGATCATCCCCAAGCCATATATATCCATGCATATATATGATGAATTAATGAATATTATGAGTTGATTAATTGGGTGTATATGTAGGTGCATGTATATATGTATATATATTATTATTTTGTGTGGATTACTGATTATATATATGTATATATAGATGTATATATATAAATTAATGTGTGCATGTGAATTAATAATTATACATACATATATATATATATATTATGTATGTGAATTGAATATATTTTATATATGTTGGATGTTGAAAATAATGATATATATATATATATTTAATTAGAGTTTCAATGTTTATATATATATGTATGTGTATTAAATGTTTTTTAATGTAAATCGTGATGAGTCATTAACAATATAAACATTATAGATGACGAAAAAAAACAGGCTGACGATTTTTTTTTCATTGGCTAAAGTTAAATTTTCGTCGGCTAAACTAGATTTTTAGCTGACGAAATATTTTTTCGTCGGCTAAAATAATTTTTTCGTCAGCTATAGTCTGTAAACTATTGTCGACGAAATTTAAAAAGTTTAGCCTACGAAATATATTATTTCGTCGGCTAAAAGTTCTTATATTTCCAGATCTAGATAGCAACTCATTTGAAAAAAAACGGGAGAAAAGGTTTGGGTGTTGTCGAAATTGTTGGGTGTCGTCGAAATCTGTCTAAAATTTGTTTGTGGAGCTATATATAGGTACATATATGTGTATATATCTTAATTTTGAGTTGATTTAAGAGTTTTATTTGAGTTATATATATTGATTTTGAGTTTTAATTTGAGTTGAATTATTGGATTTTGAGTGTGATTGAGTTGATCGATTTTGATTTGATAATATATATGAAGTTGTTGTTATTAATAAGTAGTAGATATATATATATATATATATATATGTATTAATTTAATTATAATATTGTGTTGATGCATAATATGAATTAATTAATGTGTTGATTATGATTGATGTTAATTGATATATAATATTGTTATATAATTAGTAATTAGTATATATATGCATGTATATATATATATGTATGTGTGTGTTAATTATTAATTTGTTATTGATTAATTGTTGTAGATAGAATACTAAATGATTTGAAAATTTAATTAATTAATTAATTAATTAATTAGAGTTTATACATATATATTTTGTTATCTTTTCAGGATATGGTTAAGAGTTGGATTTCGCTTCCAAAATGAGACAAAAGATATGATAAAGGAGTTATTAGTTTTATTGAATATGTGATGGCTAATGCTAACGAGAATACAGTTTTCTATTGCCCGTGCACTAAATGTTAGTGTCGCAACGATATGCATCGATTTACGATTGATAAAGTTTGACAGCACCTGAAGAGTAATGAGTTTTGGGAGAAGTACACATACTGGATATATCACGGTGAAACATCATCAGGGGATCTGCATGATCATGGGTAATTTTCTGAGATGGGCAGTACATCCAACGATCCAATAACGGCCTTCATCAACGATATGTTTCCTTATGAGAGCGGTGTATGTTCTCAAGGACAGTATATGCCTGAGCAGGTGCATCCCTTCCCTAGAGTTGTCAACACTGGTGGTATTGACAAGTACAACAAATTACTTGCTTTCTAACAGACCCCTGTGTACCCCGGTTGTCAGAAGACGGTTCTTGAAAGTGTGATGGACGTTATAAAGATTAAAGTTGAGACAAAATCGACCGTGAAGGCTGTTGATGATTATCTATAGTACACTGCTTCGATGCTACCCCACGGTCATCGTCTTCCTACCACTCATCATAAGGTCCGATGTATCCTGAAAGATCTTAAGCTTTCATACATCAAGATCCATGCATGCAGATATGACTGTGTTCTCTTCTGGGGTAAAGATCTAGATGGGAATGACCTTGGTGGTCTTGACGCATGTCCAGTATGTCAGTGTGACAGGTATAAGCTGATTCCTGCAGGCAATAGGAAGCTTGTGAAGGTACTTCGGTATGTCCCGTTGATGGATAGGCTGGAGCGGTTGTACATATCATCACACACGGCCAAAGCTATGAGATGACATGCTGATAGGGAATTGCATGACGAAGATACCCGTATACACTCTGCTGACGGGGAGAGTTGGAAGTATATAGACCCTGAGTTTCCTCATTTTGCGTCCGAGGTCCTAAATGTGAGGCTCGGGCTCTCATCCGACGGGTTCAATCCTTTTGGCAACATGAGTCTTCAATACAGTGTCTGACCGGTGATTTTGGTACCATACAACCTTCCCCCATGAATGTGCATGAACAAGGAATACAATATGTTGAGTTTGTTGATTCCGGGGCCCGGTTATCCAGGAAAGTGTCTCGATGTGTATTTGAGAACCTTGATTGAAGAGCTTAAGTTTTTTTAGGACGTTAGTCATCCCACTTTTGACAAGTACATGCACGAGTTGTTCCAGATGCATGTCATAATTGTTGGTACCATCAGTGATTTTCCTGTTCGTGGGATGTTGTCGGGCAACGTTGTTAGGGGATACAAGGCTTGTCCAGAGTACCTTAGCGATGAGGGGAGCAGTAGTCATTACAACAAGATATGCAGATTGGGTCACCGTACTCTCCTTCTGTATGATCACGAATGACAGTTCGATGACAAGACATTTGATAGGACTGTAGAAAATGGTGTGCCTCCTAGAAGATGGATGGAGAAAGAAATTTTAGCAGTGCTTAATGAGTACGATTTTAGACAGCTTAGCAATCATCCCAATATTATGGCGGCAATACCTGACACACCCGATATGTATAAATTTTGGACACATAAGAGCATATTCTGGGAACTCCCATACTGAAGTAAGCTGTTGATCAGACACTACCTAGATGTGATGCACATAGAAAAGAATGTGTGCGACAGTGTAGTGGGAACAATGCTGAACTTGGAGGGGAAGACGAAAGACGGTCCTAAGGCACACATTGATCTTAAAAAAATGGATATACGAAGACATATGTGGTTGAAAAAAGGGAAGAAAAAAAATGCATCAAGCTCCTTACACAGTGAAGCCTAACCAGAAGAACGTAATTTTCAGGTGGATGAGTTCTTTGAAGTATCCTTCAGGCTATGCAAGAAATATAGCCCGGTGTGTGTTTATAGGTGGAACCTAATATTTCACCTTTACCGGGTTACAATTCAAGAAAAAACCTCCAAATGTCTGGTCAATTATTAAATGTGCGTTATTTATTGTGTTTGAAGTATTGTTTACAGGGTGAAAGCCCAGTCAAGCGTGAGAAGCCACTCTGGGTCCTTTGTCAGGGCCCAGTTCGTCGTAAAGATAAGGAACAGCAAGGGAAACTGTTCCCACATTGGAAAAGGACAAGGCATGCTGCCTTTAATGCTACCATAAATACCAGCGTGGGCCTCCCGGTAAGAGGACGCGCTACTTCTTGACTATTCTTGAGTTTTCTGCTTAATTGACAGTATCTGACTTAAGCATGGGGGTGGCTCCCCTCGGTAAACCCGGGGACGCCTCTTTGACGTGTTTGTTCTTCACACAGTAAAACTCGGAATACAAGGAAGTACGCTATTTCTGGAGCCGTGCCACCCATTAAAGGGACCACGAGTTTACCCGAAAACAATTGGTGCTCTCGTTGAGAGTCGAACTCAAGACCTCCCGCTTAATATTTTAGAGAACAATGGCGGGATAGCAGGAGAAAATGATCCAACTAGGAGGCTCAGTTTCTCAGGGGATAATAACCCGGGGGCCTCCGAGACCCAGTTTGGCCAAACTGATTTGGCAGCAGCATTTGAACTCTTGAAAATGGATTTTCTCGCTCAGAAGGAGCAATCTTCTCGAGAACATGCCGAGCTGATGACGCTAAGGGAACAGTTAGCAACCATCCAGGCCGAGCATGGTCTTCTTCAGGCAACCCTAGCTCAGAGGGCGAATGCCAATGAGACGTCAGCCAGACTTGCTCATGTAATAACCCCAGTAGGGAATCCTCCGGGTTATGGAAACCCGCGATTTTTTGACAGTGCATACATCCCACCTGCAACCCTTCCACCCGCAATTCTCCCACCCATTGCCTACCCCACCCCAAATCCCCAAGTTATCCATCTCTCAAATCCGCTGTTTAATCACAATCTTTCGGGACCCCTTCCACCTCCAGAGCCGGTATTAAATCAACCACTTCCCCCATCCGATGCCCAGACCCGGCTTCTCTTACAGTTGACGCAAACCGTGACTCAACTTGAGCAGCGTCTTAACTCGGGGACAAGGCAACTGCAGTACCAACCCCTTGTTACCCGGGCAAGCCCATTCTCCACACGGGTTCAAGCAGATAAAAAGCCCCCGGAAGCTAAGCCATTTAAGATCAAGAAATATGCCGGAACGGGTTACCCATATGCACACCTAGAGTTGTTCCAGTCTCAGTTGGATTCAACCCGGTTCACGGATGCCCAAGCATGCCATGCTTTCTAGGAGACACTCAGTGAGGAGGCATTGAGTTGGTTCCTCAAGTTACCGGCTTTGTCAGTAGAGAGCTATGATCAGTTGACACAGAAGTTCCTTTCCCGGTTTATCTTGCTGTCTAATGCCAACCGAAGCACCACTTCATTGTTCAAAGTGCAGCAAAGGGATGATGAGAGTTTGAAAGTCTTTGTAACCCGTTGGCTATCTACGACTTCCAAATGTGGGCACTTGGATGAGTCAGTGGCATCTGAGGCGTTCTTGCAGGCGCTCAAGCCAACCCGCTTTGTGGTTGAGCTCAGGAAGCAGCGGTTCAGGTGTTATGACGATTTGATTAATGAAGTAACTCGGCAAGCTCAAGCCGAGTATGACACCTTCGGGGAACGCCGGACGAATACCGGGTTCACAGGCCAGCGAGCTGATGGATGGAGAAAGGAAGGGCAAAATAAGAGTGGCCAGGGGTACTACGGCAAAAGTTCAAACAGACCAAGGGAGAAGCCAAGAGAAGCTCCATACCCGAGACCTCCAGCCCAGGAGGCAAAAACCCCTTACATCCCTCGATATGAAGTGTTAACCAATTTGACTGCCTCCTATGAAGAAATTTGGAACCGCCATAGGAATGACATTCCCCCGGCTCCAAAAAGGAAGTTTCCCAAAAAGGCAGGGCCGGACAACGGGCAACATTGTGCCTATCACAACGAGTCCGGCCACACTACCGACCGGTGTTTTTCCCTTCGAAACAGCATTGAATATATGATTCAGAACGGCAAGTTACAGCAGTATAATTCACCCGCTACAGGTGTCAACCTGATTGAAGTATATGGGGAGATAATGACAATTCACGGGGGTGGCACCCAAGGAGTGTCAGGTCACCGGGCCAAAAGACTTTGCCTAAGAGGCCCGGAGTTAGAGATAATGCAACTTCGTCAGGAATGCCGCAAGGAACTGGTTCCCTGGGATACCGTGTCATTTTCTCAGTCTGAAGACACGCTGCAAATGCATCATAATGATCCTTTCATAATTACTCTTCAGATTGACCATTGGCGAACTCGGAGAGTTCTAATATACACGGGAGCCGCTGTCAGTGTCATGTTCAGCAGCTGCTATAAGGGGTTTAAAAGAGGAAGAGATAAGCTCTATAGAAACCACGTGTCATTGATCAGTTTTTCAGGTGAAACAACTCAACCGTTGGGGTCAGATCAGCTAACGGTCACAGTTGGAACCGGGGACCAGTCCACAAGAATTGTAGTTCCCTTCATAATTGTGGACTGCCCATCATCGTACAATGTCATACTTGGGAGAGATGCCCTTTGGGGCTTACAGAGTTTCATAGTAGGTCATATGCTGTTTATGAAGGTGCCTACACCCGGGGGCTGGGTTACAATTCGCGGAGACCAAGAAGCCGCTGTCAGATGCAACGCGATAGCAACAGCTCAGTCCCAGCATGACATGTTCTCAGCCGGTTTTTCCCTATCCCCATTTGACAAACCCGATGACCCCAGGGATGACCCGGATTCCTTGCCCATCAGTAAGACGACACAAAAGAAGAGCCAGAAGTATCCCGCTAAGTTTCCCCGGCCAGCCCCAATTGAAGCAACAGAATGGATTCAGATTTCCGAGGAATACCCGGAGAGGAAGATTTGCATTGGCACAGGCCTTGACCCAGAGGTCAGAACCCGGATAATCGAGCTCCTAACCCAGAAACAGAGGGTGTTTGCATGGTCATATGCAGACATGCCCGGGATCTCTCCAGAGGTTATGACACATTCCCTCAATATTATCCCGGGTATTAAACCGGTAAGACAGAAGCGACGTGCATTTTGTGCAGAGAAATATAAGGCCATTCAAGCAGAAGTCAAACGTCTTAAGGACATCGGGTTCATTGCAGATGCAACATACCCGGATTGGCTGGTCAATGTTGTGATGGTCAAGAAGGCAAACGGAAAATGGAGGATGTGCGTCGACTACACAGATCTGAATAAGGCTTGCCCAAAAGATAGTTTTCCCCTTCCTAAGATTGATCAACTGGTGGATTCAACCGCGGGCCACCCGCAGCTGAGCTTTATAGACGCATACTCGGGGTTTAACCAAGTTCCGATGAACCCCGCCGATCAACAGCATACATCTTTTACAACGGACAAAGGGATGTATTACTACAAGGTGATGCCTTTTGGACTCCGGAATGCAGGAGCCACATTCCAACGACTGGTAGTGGGCATGTTTGCGAACCAACTCGGGGATACTATGGAGATTTATATAGATGATATGTTGGTGAAGAGCCGGGAAACAAGTAAACACCCGGATGACCTGGAGACCGTTATTGACATTGCCTTGAGTAAGGGCATGAGATTAAACCCGGAGAAGTGTGTTTTTGGCGTTTCAGGAGGCAAGTTTCTCGAGTTTATGGTTAGCGCTCGGGGGATTGAGGCAAACCCAGATAAGGTTCAAGCGGTTTTGGCTATGGAACCGCCAAAGACCAGAAATGAAGTCCAGAAGCTCACAGGTAGGCTGGTGGCCTTATCCCGGTTTATATCCAGGTTGACAGATAGGTGTGCCCCCTTCTTCAAAATTCTCAAGAGTCAACACCGGGAGCAGATTACATGGCAAGAGGAGCACAAGCAAGCTTTCGACAAGTTAAAGGAATACTTGGCATCGGTTCCTTCCTTATCCAGACCTAACCAGGGGGAAGTCCTCTATCTATACCTAGCGGCGTCTCAAACAGCTGTGAGTTGTGCCTTAGTGAGAAAGCCGGAGTCTGACGAACTGCCGGTCTGTTACACGGGAAAAGGATTCACTAATCCCGAAACTCGGTATCCAGATATTGATAAACTTGCCTTGGCTTTGGTTGTAGCGGTAAGAAAGCTAAGACCCTACTTTCAGGCACATTCAATCCATGTGCTCACCAACCAACCATTACGGCAGGTTCTGCAAAAGCCTGAGACTTCAGGAAGATTGGTCAAGTGGGCAATTGAGTTGGGGGAGCATGACTTGCACTTTAAACCGCGAACGGCAATCAAAGGGCAGGCAGCAACAGACTTTATTGCCGAGTTAATCCCAGCAGAATCCTCAGTTGCTGCAACTCTAGCTACAAAAGGTGACCCGGAGAGATGGCAGATATTCGTAGATGGATCAGTTAATCAGAGGCAGTGTGGAGCAGGAGTTGCATTGGTGGACCCGGAGGGTAACATGTTTGACTATGCTTTACGTTTCAACTTCAAAGCATCAAACAACACGGCCGAGTACGAAGCCTTAATCAAAGGGCTTCAACTCGCTAAAGACATGGGCGCCCGACATCTCTACATATTAAGTGATTCTCAACTGGTGGTGCAGCAGGTCAACGGCGGATTTCAGACAAAGGACGCACATCTTTCCTCCTATCAAAAGTTAGCGGCTTTCTTGCTTGAGAAATTCGACACCTTTGAGATTACTCAGATACCAAGGCAGCAGAATGTAAGAGCAGATACTCTGGCTAGGATTGCAACAGGGGAAGATCCCGATGCCGAGTTTAAAGCCTACTAGTCGAGACATTGGAGAAACCAAGTATCTCACTCTCCTTTTCTGAGATTTTCGGAGTGGAAGCAAAGCCGCCACCATCTTGGATGAATGAATTTATTAACTTCATCCAACACGGAACCCTACCTGAGGACCCGGTAGCAGCCAAACGACTACGGGTTCGAGCGGCACAGTACAGTATCCGTGATGGGAAACTATATCGACGAGGACATACTTTCCCTGATTTAAAGTGTATTACACCCGAGGAGGGCGACCGGGTTTTGCAGTCACTACATAGCGGGGTGTGTGGAAATCACTTTGGAGCCCGTAACCTGGCTTTCAAAACCCTCAGAATGGGATATTACTGGCCTTCCCTGGAACAGGATGCCAGAGTCGTGGTAGATTCCTGTCTTCAATGTCACCGGTTTGCAGCTTTTCCCCGGGCCCCATCAGTCCCGCTATCGGTAATCATTTCTCCATATCCATTTTGCATGTGGGGGATTGATTTCATTGGACCTCTACCCACAGCCCCGGGACAGCTTAAAACGCCATTGTCTCAGTGGATTATAATACAAAGTGGACAGAAGCTCAACCCCTGGCTCGGATCACAACCACAAATGTTAAGAAATTCCTCTGGAACAATGTCTTTTGCTGGTTTGGAATCCCAGAGACGTTTATCACAGATAACGGGACACAGTTTGACAATGACGAGTTCCGGGAGTTCTTACATTCCAATGGGACAAAGGTGCTATATGCCTCCCCTGCACACCCGCAGACTAATGGACAAACGGAAGCCGTTAACAAGCTAATCAAGCAAGTTCTGAAGAAGAAGCTGGAGGACGCAAAGGGTTTATGGGCTGAGAAACTTCCAGAGGTTTTGTGGGCACTTAGAACAACTCCGACAGAAGCCAATGGGGAGAGCCCATTTTTTATGACTTTTGGTTCTGAGGCAGTAATCCCGGTAGAGATGGAAGTCCCGAGTGACCGGGTACCTGTTCGACAGGGAAACCAATAATGAGGGCATTCGCCTTAACTTGGACCTCCTGGAGGAACGCCGGGAGCGTGCACATCTCCGAAATATCAACAAGAAGCAAAAAGTGGCCAAACATTACAATTCCCGGGTTATCAAGCGCCCACTCAAGCTCGGGGACTGGGTAATGAAGGAAGTTATCCCTTAGCCAACGGGGTTGAAAGCTCCATGGGACGGCCCATATGAAATTGTTGAAGTCATTGGCCCGGCCACGTTTTACATCAGGGGTACAGATGGAGTTACGCTTCCACGGCCATGGAACGCACAACATCTACATCTCTTTCCCAAATAGGTACCGAGTTATCTATGAATGTCCAAATTTGTTATGTTTTGATGTTATATATGAAGCCTTTCAGGCCCACAATGCATAAGACCCTACCGGGTTATCTTTATCAATCAGTTTGTTGAGTGAATGCAGCCTTTAGCGGCCCTACTTGTATATAACCGGCAATCTCCGATAATCTCCGATATTCTCCGATAATCTCCGGCAATCTCCGATAATCTCCGGCAATCTCCATGACGTGAAATATTGCAAGCCTTAACGACCTTATTTCACTGTCAAACCCGACAATCTCCGATAATCTCCAGCAATCTCCATGACGTGAAATATTACAAGCCTTAACGGCCTTATTTCACTGTCGAACCCGGCAATCTCCAATAATCTCCGATAATCTCCGATATTCTCCGATAATCTCCGGCAATCTCCGATAATCTTCGATAATCTCCGGCAATCTCCATGACGTGAAATATTGCAAGCCTTAACGGCCTTATTTCACTGTCAAACCCGGAAATCTCCGATAATCTCCGGCTTGAAATACTGCAAGCCTTTCACGACCTTATTTCAATCAATTGACAGTCCTAATGGACTCGTAAAGCCCTAGCGGCTCTGTTTTTATTTTATAACGTTAACATACCAAACCGGCACTATGTGTATATTTTGTTAACACTAGCATATTTTGCATCACGTTACCGTGTTATTTAGCAGGAAGCCCTTGGAATTCCTAACGGACACGTGAAAGCCCTAGCGGCCCTTGAAAGTCCTCATGGACCCGTAAAGCCTTAGCGGCCCAATTTTTATTCACATACCAAACCGGCACTATGTGTAAATTTTTATTCACATACCAAATTTTATGCATCAGATTAACGTGTTATTTTGCAGAAAGGATTACCGTGTTATAGAATGGCATCCCCCCGTAAAGCCCTAGCGGGCCTTGGAAGTCCTAACGGACCCGTAAAGCCCTAGCGGCACTATTTTTATTTACATGCCAAACCGGCATTATATGTGTAAATTGTGTCAACACTTGTATATTATGCATCAGGTTACCATGTTATTTCACAGGAAGAATTATGCGAAGGAAAACCGTCAAAACTTTCATTCAAAGAGGTCAATTACAAAAGTAGCAAACCGCTACAAAACGCAGACTACACTACAAAAGCAAAGACAAAAATACTCGGAAGATCCAGCTCATGGCGCTGCAGACCCGCTACCCCCGCCAGTGCTCGAGCCGCCACGTCCTCCCCGGGGCCGTATGATAAACTGTCCTCTACGGGGTGGTGGCCGGTTTTGAGGACCCCTGACAATCCCGCCACGGGATGCACCTCTCCGGGCTGCTGAAACAGGAACCGGGGGACTCCGAACCGGGTTTGAAGGAGCTCTAGGCTTTGCAGCCACAGAAGGATTCGACCGGGAGCCGCCTGCAACCTCATCGGGTCTGACATGACCTTGGTGACCATCGTAACCCGCTTTGTCGAGCCAGCCTTGGAGAATCCCAGAGCTAACAATTTCGGCACGAGCCTCAGCCCTTGCCGTCCGCAGCTTCAGGTCAAACTCGGGGCTCTCTAGAAACTCGGAGACAGCAGTGTCCTTGGCTCGGGAAACTGCCTGAACCAACTCTCCTTTCTGCTGCTCCAAAGAAGTCACTTGTTGCTGCAGCGCCTGATTCTGTTGAGTCAGCTGACCAATAGCGGCATCTTGAGAACAACGGTCCTCCCGGTGACCCTCGATGATCCTCTCAAGCTCCGAGTTTTTGGCCACCAACTCTGCCACTTGGTCTTCGGCCTTGGCCAACTCCTTCCACGACGCGACCGCTGATGCGCTGGCCTCTTCCCGGAACCGAGCCAGGCATTCTTCGCTCGCTGTCACCTGGTCCCGAGCCGCCCGGAGGTCATCCCTGAGGACTCTCTCCCTCTCGGGGATACCTTCATTGATTAGACGATCAGTTGCCAAGTATGACATCCTGACCGCCTACAAAATTTTTTTAGCGGGTTAGTATCGAGAAACAGGACAAAACCCAAACACAAGTCACATGCAGAAAAACACTTACTCGCATCAGCTTCTCCTGTGTCCTCCGGGCGGCAATTACCGGGTCTTCGTGCTCCAGGATGCAGGAGTCAGCGGCACAGTTCTTCATGTCCGCCACCATCCTCTGGACGGACACGTCCGCCATCCCTCCGCTCGCCAACTCTTCAATAATTTCGTGGATAGCCCTGTGCTGCTTCCTCTCCTTCCTCTCCCTCCTCTTCTTTCTCCTCTTCTTCCTCTCGGACCTTGCCGAGCTGGATGCCTCCCGGGTGCGTTTGCGAGAGGGAACGGGTTCCACTTCGTGAACTTCGTCGCTCCCGTCACTCCCCTCAAGGTTTTCCTCACTAACCGCCTTTTCAACCTCTTCACCCCCGTCGTCAGCCTCATCTTCAGTCAACTCCTCTTCACCCGGGAGCACAGATGAGGGAACCGCGCTCATCACCGGTTCTTCAATCTCCTCTTCATCTGCTAAGGAGAATTGACTCATCGGTTCTTCGACTGCCGGGTCTTCCGCCACCTCCGCGGGATTCCCATCAATTTTCTCTTCCTCCTGGTACACCTCTGTTCCGAGAACCTCAGCCAGGTACTCGGGGATCTCGTTGTAGTGCAAGGTATCAACGTGGAACTGCTGAAGCTCCCCTTGCTCGGCTTCCGGGGGCAGAAAAGCCGCTTTTGTGGTCAGATTGATGTCATACAGTAGACCATCCGCTGCTTGTGTCCGGATCCCGGCCCATAAAGCTTTATCTTCAAAGCCGTCGTATATCCCCGGGTTCTTCCGCTTGGTAAACTCCATCGGAAGAAGAGCTACAACACAAACACAAAGGCTGCTACACAAAGAGCATGCCATATGACAACAAAAATTTAAAGGACACGGGACACGGGACAAACCTGGTAGCTCCATTAACCGGCACCTGCTGTACACGTACAGCCTACAAAGCCGGTATGAACTCCGGTCATCTTGCCCACGGAAGGCCCATAGCATCCTCCGGATCCTCTTCTCCATCACCGGCTCCTGAGGAATATCAGGGATACCTGCAACGAAAATAATTATAACCCGGGACAGCAAAAAAAAAAAGGGAATCCGGAGAAAGAGGAACTTACTTATCAGTGGTTGGAAATCAACCGGTACTTGAAGCGCGTATCCCGGGTCTTGAAAGTTTCTTATCAAGAAACTTTTCTCCCTCCAGGTCCGGCTCACGGAGGTTGGCAGGTCCTCGACAATCTTCTTAAAGGTCGCTTTGGACTTCAGTTGGATAGTCCCGCTAAAACCCGCCTTCCGGGAGTACTCGGCCCGGTATATGGCGTGCAACTCGTGGTATGTCGGCATCTGCTGCCTCAGTACTTTGTACATAACGCACAACCCGAGTAGCTGCCTCCACGTGTTCGGGCCAATTTGCCCGATAGCGAAGTTGCTGACGGCTAAGAGGCACTGCACCTCTATTTTCAGCGGCAGTGACAGGCCGCATCGCAGCTGGTACTCATGGCACAGCGTCCACCCATCCTCGGGAGCGAAGAATTGGTCCTCGGGTTCCAAAGGGCGTATCTCAACGGACTCGGGGATCTTCCAATTGCTCCTCAATTCCACGATCTCCTCCGCTGTTAGTGAGTACCCGGGAGGATTGAGAGCGGTACCATCGGTGAAGGTTACAAAGTTGGACTCGGGGACGTGAGTGTCCATTGCTTCATTGGCCATCTGCAAAACCAAAAACACGGGGATGTCAACAGAAACCCAGATAACCCGGCGACCACAAGTTAAAAAAACCACCCAGCATAACGCAGAAACCCAGAAAAACCTTCTTGGGAACCCAGAAACAGTACAAAAGTCATCCCAAACCACACTAAAAGAAGGGAAGGAGAAGCCATACCTTACTTACGAAGGTTTGAAGGGGTTTGGAGACAGTTTTGAGTCTGGGAATCAAAGTAAACAGCGACAAGAGAGAGCAAAAGCAAAAAAGGCACGAAAAAAGTTATCGGGTTTGAAGGTGTGACAAAACTGTCACCCTCACCCCCTATTTATACAGTTAAAGGCGTGCACTGAAGGGACGTTTCGGTTTCTCGGGAGGAACGACACGTGTCACGCATGCCGCGTCACAAAACCAAAAAAACTTTTCAGTTTCCCCCCACTACAACCCGGAGATGTCGCTTTAAATTCTCAACGTAAGAAGTGCCTGCGGGTTACGCTTGCGTACGGACTTGGGGGACTGGGTACCCCAGGTTTGATTGCGAACTTTGTAACCCGGTAAAGAAATGGTTTTAAGTCCCCACCCAAGCGTACCCCTTGACTGAGGACTTGGGGGACTTGTTTATAGGTGGAACCTAATATTTCACCTTTACCGGGTTACAATTCAAGAAAGAACCTCCAAATGTCTGGTCAATTATTAAATGTGCGTTATTTATTGTGTTTGAAGTATTGTTTACAGGGTGAAAGCCCAGTCAAGCGTGAGAAGCCACTCTGGGTCCTTTGTCAGAGCCTAGTTCGTCGTAAAGATAAGGAACAGCAAGGGAAACTGTTCCCACATTGGAAAAGGACAAGGCATGCTGCCTTTAATGCTACCATAAATACCAGCGTGGGCCTCCCGGTAAGAGGACGCGCTACTTCTTGACTATTCTTGAGTTTTCTGCTTAATTGACAGTATCTGACTTAAGCATCGGGGTGGCTCCCCTCGGTAAACCCGGGGACGCCTCTTTGACGTGTTTGTTCTTCACACAGGAAAACTCGAAATACAAGGAAGTACGCTATTTCTGGAGCCGTGCCACCCATTAAAGGGACCACGAGTTTACCCGGAAACAGTGTGTAAACTTTCGGGACAATAAGATGTACGGGTTAAAGAGTCATGACTGTCATATTTTGCTACAATGTCTCTTCCATGTTTTCATTCGACCGTTCCTTCCCTGTCTGGTGGTGGAGCCGTTAGTAGCGTTGTCAAGATTCTTCCAGAAGTTATGCACACGGGAAGTGACAAAATCTGACCTCTGGGAAATGCAAGAGGACATTATTTATATTATGTGTAAATTTGAGAGAATATTTCTTTCAAATTGTTTTGACATCATGCCTCACTTGATGATCCATCTTCCCGAGCAATTGTTGCTTACCGGTCCAGTACACTATACTTGGATGTATCCCATGGAAATGTATGTTTTTTACACTTGAATTTTTTATTATACATGTTCAATATATAATCATAACACTTTACAATAATTTATTTATAGGCAACTTGAAGATTACAAAGCTTATGTAGCTAATAAATCTGCGCCTGAAAGATGTATAGCTGAAGCATATATTGCGCACAAGTGCATCACCTACATGAAGTTGTATTTAAGAGTATTGAAGGAAACTCCACAAACCATACCAGTAGATGTACCGAAGTTCAACCTTTCCATAGTCTCTAATGATGTTGAAGTTTATGGAATTTTGTCAGACTCCTACAAGTTGCAACCACATGAGCACTCAGCCTATTGGTGGGTATTGATTAACTGTCCAGAAGTTGAATAGCGGAAAGACATCCATTTATACTGTCCAGACATTCAAGGTGATCTCGACTACCACAACAAGAAGTTCGCAAACTATTTTGGCGGCTGGGTATGTAATTCTTTATTTTTGTTCATGACTCTTTCATTGCATAATTATCTATATTTATAGTACATTGAATATTTGGTTACAGATGAACCATATTCAATTCGATGGTCACCCAAATTGGTCGTATAAACTAAGACTTCTAGCGATGAAGCCGATAATGACAAGAGTTTATCCGATGTGCAAGGTGAATGACGTGCAATTTATATGTGAACAGAGAGACAACGACGAAGAACACAAAATTCTGGGGTGATGGCGCATGGTGGGCGGAATGGAGTTGACTATTACGGTGTTCTCGATTCAGTGGTGGAACTCGTTTAAGGGTAAGGCATGACAGTGCACCTCTTGAAGTGTAGATGGTTTGATACTAGCAGTCCGCATAGCATGAAGATCGATCAGTACAGGATTTTATCGGTGAACACTGGTACAAACTGTTACGAAGATGACCCGTTAGTTTTTGCCACATCGGTAAAACAAGTGTTTTATCTTGATGACCTTGTTAAGGGTGACGCGTGGAAAGTAGTCAACCTTGTGCACCCTCGTAACATTTCAAAGACAAACTATACCAAGTGTTAAGTAAATGTTCCGTTTCAAAGACAAACTATACGTAGAAACTTCAAACGAAAAAAGTCATGAAATAAGATATGACCGGAACGATGAAATATGTCTACAGCTGAAAAATTATGTAATTCCGATAAAGTTTTGGTGTCAATAGTTGTGGTCAAAGCATTTCTTCATTCTTTCTCCCTGGAGGTAGACCTATCTCCGATGGTTATTTTTCATAAATTTTTTATACCACTTGTTGCGTCTCATCGATTTGAAACTATTTACAGTTGAAGGTCTGGGAAAAATACGTAATTTAGATGGTCAAATTACCGTTTCTTTGCGTTTAGGTGTTTGACTTACGGGATTGACCTTCCGGATCGAGTCTTTAACGTTGTCGGATCAAGTTGAAAATTTACCCATACACATATTTCAATATAATGATGATATCTGACGGTCGGATTTTTGTTTCAGAAGATTAAACATATAAATTGGAAATAAATTAGTATAAAAAGTACTATAGCCGACGAATATCTTGAATATTCGTCGGCTATAGTTTAATAAAAAAATAAAATATAATTAAACATAAATTAGAAATAAATTATATCCACTGCTCAGGGGCGCCGATTTATCCACTACCCCGCAGGTGACCTCATCAGCGGTGTACTAGTTCGTACCTTTTGGTACGGATCTTATTTCTGTGAGGGTATCATCATCGGCGACAGAGTTGGAATCCGTCGCGTTCGCCCCAATGACCTCAAGTAATGAAATATAAATAATTTGTTTTCTTATAATTTAATAATAAGAATAATTTATTAATAATCAATTTGTGATAGGCACCGTCGGAGCCAAGTCGACAAGGAAGAAGAGAGACCCCGTCACAGGGAATGCTCTCTAGAAGACCGTGAGTACCTCGGGAATGATCTTCATCGATACTGACGTGATGACAATGTAGTATCGGGCGAGAAGACGAGGATGTACTCCGGCTGCGTGGGAGCGCTCATTAGGGATAGAGTCCCTATGTTGTGGTCAGATTGGGACGAGGTCCCACAGGAGGTTAAGGACATGGTCCATAACACAATGTCGATAAGTTTAAAAAATTCATAATTAATATTATGTATTATATTTTTGATTTATGAAAAACTAAACTAATAAATGTTTTAATGCAGGTGTGGTTTGACTTTTCCAACACCTAAGGAACACCTGGGCGGACATGCATGTGGGAAGTTACATTAGAAAGTTTATGAAAAAATAAAATTACGTCTAATTAATAATATTTATAATTTTTTTGTGGTATCTGTAGATACAAGGAGTGGAAGAACGAGTTATAGACCCACTAGACTACGCATAGGAACGCACGTTCTGGTACCCCTGTTAAGTTCCAGTTCAGGGAGTACGAGTGGCGTTGACTTCTGATATCAGAATTCAATAACCCTCATAAACAGGTAATTAAAAAAATAATTTCTTATATTGTTATTAATTAGTACGTTTTAAAATATTTTACTAATATTTTATTTTTTCCTTTATAGGCCGTTTCCCGGGCAAACACTCATAACCGGCAACGCAACACAAGGAACCATCATGCCGGTTCTAGACCGTTCGCATCTTTGATGGACGAGGCGGCCAGGGAACATCCAGAAGTTAACCGGTACGTCTATACCTACGAGAAGACATATCCTGACGCCCAAGAGGATATTGTAAGTCGTTTTACGTTTTCAAATTTTTAAAATTATATATATATATATATATATATATATATTTCAAAATGTTAATTAATTATTTTTTCCTATCCAATTAGGTGAAGGTGAGGCAGGCGAGTGACGAGGTGATGACTGTTATAGTAAGGGAGACATGACCAGACACGCAGGAGGAAGACATGTCTGAAGCCATGTCTCGGATCGACACTTCGGATCTCAGGGTTGGGGCGAGGATCAAGGACACAACATTCCCACCGCGAGGAAATAACTTCTACTGTCGGGGTCTGATAAGTGCGTTTTACGCTATGTTTTTAATGTGTTTTTACCCTCATTTATACTTGGTTTATTCCTTAGTAAGGTTGTTTTTACTTATATTGAGTCAAAAGGGTTTTTCTGTAGAGTAATGGTTAATATGTGTCTTATACAGAAATTTGTGCTTAAGTGTTGTAAAAACCAATTTTGGATAAGACTTGGTTATTTCTCTTATGATTCACCGTACCTTTACATTGTCATTTTTGATAAATCTGGTTTAATGTGTAGATGACATGTAAATGAGCATATGAGATCAAGAATCATGAAGATTGGACTCATGGAGGACAACAAAAGAAGCCATGAAAAAGAAGAAACTCCGAAACATAAGGTTTTGATCCGAGCAGGAATTTCCAGAAACCATAACTCAACTTCAAAAATTTCCCTAGGACGATCCAGGAGGAACCAGGGAACGTGCCATATATGGATGGAAAGCTGTGGATGTCTAGTTTCTAAATCTTTTTGAATCGCAGCAATCCGAGTTCTGAGAAAGAAGTTATGCCGGAAACAATGGCCGGAGGTCAGCCTCGCGAATGAAACTCTCCCGCGAATGAAATCTTACTCGCGAACAGAAATCTCTCCCGCGAGCAGAAATCCTACATCAACTTCGGAAAATCATATCTAAAGATCCAGGAGGAATCTGAGGACGAGCCATATATCATTGGAAAGCTACGGAAGTCTAGTTTTCAGATCATCTTGAATCACAGCATTTGGAGTTCAGATGAAGGAGTTATGATCAAAACAATGGACGGAGGTCAAGCTGCAAAACTGGGCAGTTTCTGCCTAAGTTGTCACACGAGTTTGGGAGGATGTTTCTTCACCAAAATTCTTCCAAAGTATGTCAAAGGACTTAAGAGAAGCTTAATGAAGTCATGGGAAGCTGCATTGAAGAAGAAGATTCGAAGAATGCATCATGGCAGCCGAAACAACCAAGTATGGAGCTTTTCCGGTCAAACCGGGAAAGTCTGTCCTTGCCGAGTTTGTCCATGATTTCGGCTGCCTATGAGCCCAAGAACTTGTGTATAAGGCCTACATGGATCCAATAACATGTAGAGGAGTCCAAGAAATCAGAAATCCAAGGTCCAAGTCGAAATCTTTGTCCAAAGATAAAAGGAGGAAACCAAGCTCAACAAGGAAGGTGTCTCCTTGAAGCTCCTGAATTCTCTAGGGTTTCTCTTCGAAACTTTCTGTATAAATAGGACCTATGTACATCAAATTTCGTGTCTTTCAATTGCTCTAAGCCTTAGGATAGCCAAACTCTACTTAAAAACCCTCCCTACACAGAAACACCATAGCCTTGCCGCCGCCAACCCCTTGCTGCCGACTGCATAGCTTTGCTGCCACCAATCCATTCTTCAATCCTTGCCGACTCTTAGGGTAGGTTTAGGTATGAATACAATCAAGGTTTATGTGTGTATCTACTGTATGAATGATGGTTATTTATATATATGTTTGTATTGGTTTTTGGTTTTACGTTATAAACATGTTTACTTGTTCTTCTTTGTGATTTTCATGTGATTGTGTTTATAATTGTAACGATTTAGATTGCATGTTAGGATTTTGATTTAGTTTAAGTTGTGTATGTTTGTGTTTAGTAGATGTTGAATTGATTTATTGCTTACCTGATCACGTAATCGAACCTGAAGATAGTCTAGGCCTGGATGTTTCTAAGGGGGGAGTTTAATCTGCCGTAGTATTCTAGGTTGAGTTCACCGGGTCGGGCTCTCAATTTTAGTTGCTGCATAGGGTGGTAGGGTAAGTGATTTACATGCTAATAGGATGAGTGACGACATACCTAGGATCATGTCTCCAACGACTCATGAACGGTAAGTGTATTTTGTGTTAATGTGATGCGGGTCGTAAGCATTAAACAGGATGACACATAAACTTAGGATGATGCGTGTCGTAAGTTCTAAGTTACATGAGAAGTCTAAATAGTTGGAATTAATTTGCATCTATGATAACATAAACGTAATAACTTGATCTTTCATAAAACTTATATGTTCTCTAATAGGTGTTTGCTATATCTTGTGCTTGAGTATTGATTGACCAATGTATGTAAATATTTCTGTTTTATTTTCTTTATGTTTCAAACCAACTCTCAACTCCCATCTATTTCGATGTAAATATGTTTATATTTGTGAATATTATCAGGTGTTTTATACTTGTATAGTTGTGACAGAATTATACTTGTATGTTTATATTATATGTGTGAATATTTCTAACGTCTTCATTTTGCAGAATATAATCCTTCCCTAGTATCCCCGGCTTGAACGATCCCTACTTACTAAAGCTACACGATAGGGTTTTTTAAATTGCATGTCATGTTTTGGCAGGTCAATTTTTGGCGCCGTTGCCGGGGATGCTAAAAAGGATTTATGTGTATATTTTGTGCTAACGTTTTTCTTTTATATTTGTGTGAATAGTATCGATTTGTACATTGTATATTTGTGTTTGTGCCGAATTTGTATATTTTTGTGCCATATGTGTTTTGTTGTAACTATTGTAACTTAGTAAATATTTAGGAGGTTTATTGTTTCATATGTGTTTGGAGTTTATTGTGGTTTTTAAAGTGTAACATGTGGGGAGAAGCCGCATTTGTTAATCTTAGCCTAAACCCTTCATGTTATTTGCGGATTTCATGAGGTTGAGGGCGGCTTTGATTAACACTTGTCGAGTGGTCTAGTGACCCGAGTTTGTTCCTAGCTGAGTAAGGGGCCGTTCTGTCATAGATATGGAATTCAGGTTTGTTCAATTGGATCTCAAGATCATGACTGACCACTCTTCTCGGTGAAGGGGTCGATAGGGGTCCACCTCCTTGATCACAAACGAGTCCTGCCTGGTTCTTGTAGGGGGTTCGCCCCCCGTGACATTGACACTTGCCTTCTGAAATCATGGAATCCGCTCGAACTAGCCAAATGCTTGGGCCGAAGCATCACCACACTTTAAACGCTAGAATTTACTTAGACATATATGACGCCATGAACTTCAAATTTGACTTTAATGTTTGAGGTATATCGGACGAAGCATAACACTACCTTGGGCTGTATCAGTCCATTGCACAGTGGTCTTCCCTGCTCCACGTACCTCGAAAATTAAAGTTTAATAAAATCAAGTAGAAAACATTTTAGGGTGAGAAGTCATCACATTATGTTTTTGTCATGATTTTAGTCTATATGTAACTATGACTGCCGTGTATGTTTCTAACTTATACTTATGCCTTGTTAACAAATGCCATTGTTTGCCGTGTGTATGTGTGAATGCCGAGCTCGAGACATTGTTTGCCGTGTGTGTGTATATGTTTTTGGCCAATATTCATGTTCGTTACAGTTTTGTGTGATGCCATGGTTAGTTTATATGTTATGTGTTTCTGATATGTCATGTTTGTGTGCGTTATTTAAGTATGTTAATTTTATCTTATTCATAATTCTTAGTTAGTGTCGTTTTGTTTTTCGAAACTTCTTATGACTTACTAACTTGGTCTTGGCCAATTGTGCCATCCTGTTTTGTAGGGTGAATGAGCGGTTCTGACACTTGGACACGAGACATCAACAACCGACTTATACGTGTCCGAGAGGAGCTTGCCATCAACATACCATCAACATCTCATCACTCAACACCGAATTCATCACCACCACACTCATTTGAATTAAGAATGACTTCACTTAGGGAAGAAAACGGCCAAGTTAACGGAACAGGGGTCAGGCCAGCAAATGTCACTTATCCTGCTGTGGAAACAGGGAAAACGGCTGACTTCGAACTCAGAGGTGGTTTCTTCCACCAACTGCCGAAATTTCATGGACTGAGTGGAGAGGATCCGAACCGACACTTGCAACAGTTTGAATATTGTTGTGACATTATGTGCCCTAGAGGAGCTGACATGCAACTTGTAAAAATGAAAGCATTTCCGTTTTCATTAGAGGACAAAGCTAGGGAATGGTTCTTTGCAGTGCCAGCTGGACGAATCGTGTCATGGGCCACTATGATGAAAGAGTTTCTCCTCAAGTATTTTCCTTCGTCGAGGGTGACGCAAATTAGAAAGGAGATAACTTCTATCAAGCAAGACATTGATGAGTCTTTCGAAGTGTATTATGAGAGATATAAGGCATTGGTTGCTTCGTGTCCAAACCATGGGATACGTGAGGGACTTTTGCTACAGTACTTTTATGAGGGCCTTCACCCTATGGAAAGACAGTTTCTAAATTCAGCAGCTGGAGGTTCTTTGATGGAGAAAAGTAGAGAAGAGGCCAGTACCTTGTTGGAAATGCGAGCTACAAACAATCAGCAATTTGGTTCGTTTTCATCAAGGCGTGTGAATGAGACAAACATTCATGGGGAGTCTAATACCATTGCCGAGCTAAAAGATGACTTGAGTAAGTTGACTCTCATGGTTTCGAACCTGGCCAAGAATAGAGGGATACAAGTCTGTGGAGTGTGTAGCATGGAAGGACATACATCCGATCAGTGCACTCAAGTAAATCCGAACTTTGAGGATGTCAATGCCGTCGGTTTTCAAGGACAATTCGGCAACTTCCAAGGTCAAGGGGCTCAAACACGTTTTCAGAATTTCAATCCAAGGGCCAACGATCCGAACTTTCGTTGGAACAACAATAGTAACGTGCAGAATCCACAACCAAACGCACAAGGGCAGTAACCAAGTACCTACATGGCACGGCCTCAAGGCAATTTTGTGCCAAGGCCATACCAACCCTACCAACAAGGAGGACAGCCGAGTGGGCAGCAAAATTATGATGAAATCTTCAAGAACATCGCCACTTCGACACAATCTTTGTTGGCCACAACTCAAACCAACACCAAGGACATTGCCTTAATGTCGAAAGACATTATGGAATTAAAGAATCAAATGGGGCAAGTTGTGGACTTCATGGGGAAATTTAATGAACAAGGGAGGTTGCCAGGAGGTGTCATCAAGAATCCCAAGAACGAGCAAGCACAAGTTGTTGTCACAAGAAATGGGAAAACCTTGTTGGCGCCACCTTCAAAGCCTAAAACCACAAAAGGACTTGGAGTGTTGGACATGAGTGATGAAGAAGGAGATGCCGAGCATGGGATGAATGCCGAGCACAATGCCAATGCCGAAACACAGGGACAAGATCAAGGAAAAACCGTGCGAAACAAAGAAGCTGAGCCAAGCAAGGAAGACTTGGAGGCAATGAAAAAGAGGGATCTTGAAAAAGATCCGGCAACTTCAAAGAAGGAAGGTATGATTTCAAACCCTAGTGATTTAGTTAATACTAATCAATCTTCTTCTCTACCTTTTCCTTCTAGGTTCACTCAGAGCAAAAAGGACAAATCCGACGAAGAAGTGTTGGATGTTTTTCGAAAAGTGAACGTCAATCTACCCTTGTTGGAGTGCATTCGACAAATCCCAAAGTATGCTAAGTTCTTGAAGGAGCTTTGCACAACAAGAAGGCACACAAGGGAGAAACAAGTTGTCAAGATGAGTGAGACGGTCTCTGCCGTCATTCAACGAAAGATGCCGCCAAAAATGAAGGATCCAGGGAGTTTTTCTATCCCGTGTGTTATTGGTTCTACTTGTTTTGAGAATGTCATGCTAGATCTAGGAGCTTCAATTAATGTTATGTCACTTAATCTTTATAAGTCCCTAAACCTAGGACCTCTCAAAACTGATAATGTTGTGATCCAATTGGCGGATCATTCTAACAAGTACCCTGAGGGGTATGTTGAAGATGTTCTTGTGCATGTTAATCAACTGATATTTCCTGCGGACTTTTATGTGCTAGAAATGGAGGAGTCATCTACAAACTCGACACAGTTGTTGTTGGGACGACCCTTCATGCGAACAGCAAGAACGAATATCGACGTTGCTGGAGGTAATTTGACAATGGAGTTTGATGGCGAGGTAATCAAGTTCAACATTTTTGATGCCATGAGACATCCAAGTGCCGAAATGGAAGAAACAAACAGCAATGCCGAGCTATGTCAAGAGGGGAATGCCGAAACTTCATGGAGGTTTGGTGGTGTTGCACCATGTGTAATGACCACCCACCAAGCATAGCAATTAGCCATCGAGCAAGGGGCCGGATTTGACAAGTTTGGAGAACGGGATGAGGAGGCTTTGAAAGATTTGGAGCCGTCCATACTTGAAGTTGTGAAGGAGCTTGATTCACAACCACTTTACGATAAGTATTCTCCTTTGTCAATTCCAATTTCTACTAATAAGTTGTTACCATCTGTGAAACAGGCCCCTAAGTTAGAGCTCAAAGCTCTACCCCCACATTTGAAGTACGTTTTTCTTGGAAAAGATGACACTCTACCAGTTATTGTGTCATCAACATTGACAAAGCAACAAGAAGACAAGCTAGTTGCGGTTTTGAAAAGGAACACAGCTGCCATTGGCTGGACTTTGGCAGACATCAAGGGAATTAGCCCGACAAAATGTGTTCATCGAATTCTGCTTGAGGATGGCGCCAAGCCTACAAGGGAGGCTCAAAGACGTTTGCATCCACCAATGATGAAGGTTGTAAAGGACGAGGTGATCAAGTTATTAGATTGTGGTGTCATATACCCAATCTCGGATAGTCAGTGGATTTCACCCGTTCAGGTTGTGCCCAAGAAGAGTGGCGTGACTGTTGTAGAGAATGAGAAGAATGAGCTAGTGCCACAACGGTTGGTGACAGGTTATCGCATGTGTATTGATTACAGAAGGCTAAACGCCACAACCAGAAAGGATCACATGCCTTTGCCATTCATGGACCAAATGTTGGAGAGACTTGCCGGTCATGAGTTCTACTGCTTCTTAGATGGCTACAGCGGTTACAACCAGATCATGATACATCCGGACGATCAAGAAAAGACAACGTTTACATGTCCCTTTGGTACGTTTGCTTATCGCCGAATGCCTTTTGGATTATGCAACGCCCCAGGTACGTTTCAACGTTGTATGTATAATATTTTCTCTGATTACATCGAAAATATCATTGAATTTTTTATGGATGATTTTAGTGTTTATGGCAAAGATTTCGATGCATGTCTTGAGAATTTAGAAAAGATTTTAAACCGGTGTGTAGAAACTAACCTTGTACTCAATTGGGAAAAATGTCATTTCATGGTAAATCAAGGTATAGTTTTAGGCCATATTGTCTCTGCTAAAGGAATAGAAGTTGATAAAGCTAAGATTGATATTATGCATCACTTACCCTCACCTTCAACGGTGAGAGAGGTTCGTTCTTTTCTTGGCCATGCAGGTTTTTATAGGAGGTTCATCAAGGACTTTTCTTTGGTGGCAAAACCACTTACTTCTTTGTTGCAGAAAGATGTGCCATTTTCATGGTCTCAAGAGTGTGAGGATGCATTCGTGCACTTGAAGAATTTGCTTACTTCTGCGCCAATAATGACACCACCAGACTGGAATATGCCATTTGAGTTGATGTGTGACGCTTCAGACTATGCCATGGGAGCTGTGCTCGGCCAACGCAAGGACAAGAGGCCCTGCGTCATTTACTATGCATCACGGACACTCAATGATGCTCAGCTGAATTATACTACCACTGAAAAAGAACTTTTAGCTGTTATTTTTGCTTTAGAAAAATTTCGATCTTATCTGTTGAATTCTAAAGTTGTTGTTTATTCTGATTATGCAGCTTTGAGGTATTTGATGACAAAGAAGGATGCGAAGCCAAGGCTCATTCGATGGATCTTGCTACCAAGAGTTCGACATTGAGATAAAGGATAAGAAAGGATGCGAGAATGTTGTAGCAGACCATCTTAGCCGAATTGTGCATGAGGAGGATGCCATTCCTATGTCGGAATCATTCCCGGATGAACAATTGTTTCGAATAGAAGTAAAGGAGCCTTGGTATGCCGATTTGGTGAACTACATTGTGACAAGGAATTTTCCTTCATCTATGCCGAGTCATACAAGGTTGAAAATCAAGAAGGACGCTCGACAATACATATGGGATGCGCCATATCTGTGGAGACAATGTGGGGACCAAGTCATGCGACGTTGTGTGCCAGAAGAAGAGCATCAATCCATCTTGAATTTTTGCCACAAGGAGGCGTGTGGAGGACACTTTGGACCGAAAAGAACAGCTAGAAAGGTGTTGGAAGCCGGTTTCTATTGGCCAACGTTATTCAAAGACGCTTATACAACATGTGCTTCATGTGATCGTTGCCAAAGAACAGGTAATTTAGGTAAGAGAGATCAAATGCCCTTAACCCCTATTATGGTTGTCGAAATTTTTGATGTTTGGGGCATTGATTTCATGGGTCCTTTTCCTTCATCTAAAGGTTTTCTTTATATTTTATTGGCGGTTGATTATGTGTCGAAATGGGTGGAAGCAAAAGCCACCAGGACTAATGATTCGAAAGTTGTTGCAGAGTTTGTCAAAACTAACATTTTTGCTAGGTTTGGAACGCCAAGAGTTTTGATAAGCGATGGTGGATCACATTTCTGCAATCGAACTATTGAGGCTTTGCTCAAGAAATATGGAGTCACCCACAAAGTATCAACGCCATATCATCCTCAAACAAGTGGCATGGCTGAGACATCTAATAGGGAGGTCAAGCAGATTTTGAAGAAAACTGTAGGACCTACAAGGAAGGATTGGAGTGATAGATTAGACGATGCACTGTGGGCCTACAGGACTGCGTTCAAAACGCCGATAGGAATGTCGCCATTTAGACTTGTTTATGGCAAAGCATGTCATCTTCCAGTGGAGTTGGAGCACAAAGCGTGGTGGGCAGTTAAGAAATTCAATATGACCAAAGACGAGGCTGGATTACATAGGAAGTTACAAATTTGTGAGCTTGAAGAAATAAGGAATGATGCCTATGAATCCGCCATGACATATAAGGCGAAGACGAAGGCGTATCATGATAACATGATACGAGGGAAACACTTTGAAATAGGACAACAAGTCCTTCTGTTCAATGCTAGACTTAGACTTTTCCCAGGTAAGCTTCGTTCCCGTTGGCAAGGACCCTTTATTGTTACTAATGTGTTTCCTTATGGTGCAGTTGAGATTCAAAGAGCTACTTCGGGAAATAAGTTTAAGGTCAATGGTCATTGACTTAAACCTTATTACAGCACATTCAGGGAACACGTAACCGAGGAGATTTGTGTGACGGAGCCACCAACAAATGCAGAATGACGCCATCAAAGCAGGAAGAAGAAGTCTAGGTTGATAGACTATAAACATTATGCGCTGCATGAGAGGCAACTCATTTCAACCGTAGCTGTGGAGGAGCCATCAACGAGAGTTTGCATTTTCTAATCCCTTCACTTTTATGGTTGATATTTTGATTTATTATGTGTTTATTATGTGACTTAGACACATGCTTAGGAAGTTATGACATAATTTTGGGTTTACATTGAGGACAATGTAATTTTCTAAGTGTGGGGTAGAGGTTACATAGTAATGTATTTTGTTTTTCAAATTTTCCGAAAATTTTTCAATTTTTTGTCGAAATTTTTACATTTTTCCGTAATTTTTAGTTTTTAGTTATTTTTGTGTCTTAGGATATACCCTTAAAAGTCTATGATGAACAATATCTTTGAATGCATGATTGACGGTTTAACATTTATCTTAAGAAATTGCGAGTTTCATGGATTTTGTGAAGTGGTATGAACACTTGAGATTTTTGAAGAAAAAGTATGCATGTTTTGATAATTTATGTGAGAATTCGAGCCAACATACTTTCTTTTTGAGTGATAAATACCATAATTTTCGAAATTTCACTATCTTTTAAAACCTCATCATTCTTTGCATATTCAATGACTATGTGCTATAGCTTTTTAATGGACTCTAGAATTTACTAGAACTTGCTTATGTGATTTTCGAAGCTTTATAATCATAACATGTCTTGATTTTGAATATGATTGAATTTAATCTCATTAGGATCACCACCACAGACAAATTAAGCCTGTGCCTATTTTGTGCCCGTCGTGGGACTCCTTAGTTAACCCCCTTTGAGCCTACATTGAGCCTTTTATTTCAATCACCTTTAAACAGAATTCCTTTGCTTAGAATAGCTAAACCTTTACCTTGTTATCAAGACTTGGCAAAGTACTTCTGATGGAGCTGTATTGCGTGATGCTGTGAAGCAAGTGTGGGGTGGATAAGGTAATAAAGAGCAAGTGTGGGGTTAAACACCAATGTTTTGTATTGTATATGTGCCGAAATGTGTATATCCGAAAGAAAAAAAATATTATGAAATGAAAAAAAAATTCCGAAAAAAAAAAGAAAAAAAAAGAAGAAATCGGAAAATAAAAGAATTTCGGATCAAAAGTAAAAGGCACAAAGTTTTGGTGTTTTTTGTAATGTTTTGTGAATTTGGAGTTAGTAATTATTTGAAGGTCTAAAAGTGTTTATATGACCTTTGTCCTGTTCACAATATGGGGAGAAGTCAAGATTGACGTATGGGTCCAACATGAAGAAATTCGACCCTTGAAGTGAAGACATGAGGAGGAGCGAGATTTGCTTAAGCCTTGGTGATTTCTTATAGCACCACTTATCTAAAAATTCCTACCTTATGAAACCAAGCCCCATTACAACCATATTATTGAGATTAATTCATGATTCTTAAGATAGCTAAATTTGATTTGTGGAGATTTTCTCATGAGTCAAGCATATGGTTTTGGTCCATTATTGCACATAGTTGTTATATGAGGTTTTCCATGAATTTCTATTCACAAAGAGCTTTTATTTGTTGAAATATGCAAGTTATTTGTTATCTTATCATCTTTTCCTTTGCATATACGATTGAGTGAATACCATGGATGAGTGAAAAGAAGAGAGTATGCTATTGTGAGGTGAAACGGTTATCATACATGTTTGTGCTATATGATCTCATATCTTATTTGTTCATGCTATGATACATGCTTATGAACCTATGCAATTATGCTTTTCATTCGAATGTTCTAACTTGAAGGTTATGCATGATAAAGATCCTGAGACAAATCATTTAAGGGTATTAGAAGTTTTTAAGTCATTTGTTTTTGTTTTAGTTTTAGAGTCAGTTTGCTAAGGGACTAGCAAAGGGTAAGTGTGGGGTAGTTTGATAAGTGCGTTTTACGCTATGTTTTTAATGTGTTTTTACCCTCATTTATACTTGGTTTATTCCTTAGTAAGATTGTTTTTACTTATATTGAGTCAAAAGGGTTTTTCTGTAGAGTAATGGTTAATATGTGTCTTTATACAAAAATTTGTGCTTAAGTGTTGTAAAAACCAATTTTGGATAAGACTTGGTTATTTCTCTTATGATTCACCGTACCTTTACATTGTCATTTTTGATAAATCTGGTTTAATGTGTAGATGACATGTAAATGAGCATATGAGATCAAGAATCATGAAGATTGGACTCATGGAGGACAACAAAAGAAGCCATGAAAAAGAAGAAACTCCGAAACATAAGGTTTTGATCCGAGCAGGAATTTCCAGAAACCATAACTCAACTTCAAAAATTTCCCTAGGACGATCCAGGAGGAACCAGGGAACGTGCCATATATGGATGGAAATCTGTGGATGTCTAGTTTCTAAATCTTTTTGAATCGCAGCAATCCGAGTTCTGAGGAAGAAGTTATGTCGGAAACAATGGCCGGAGGTCAGCCTCGCGAATGAAACTCTCCCGCGAATGAAATCTTACTCGCGAACAGAAATCTCTCCCGCGAGCAGAAATCCTACATCAACTTCGGAAAATCATATCTAAAGATCCAGGAGGAATCTGAGGACGAGCCATATATCATTGGAAAGCTACGGAAGTCTAGTTTTCAGATCATCTTGAATCACAGAATTTGGAGTTCAGATGAAGGAGTTATGATCAAAACAATGGACGGAGGTCAAGCTGCAAAACTGGGCAGTTTCTGCCTAAGTTGTCACACGAGTTTGGGAGGATGTTTCTTCACCAAAATTCTTCCAAAGTATGTCAAAGGACTTAAGAGAAGCTTAATGAAGTCATGGGAAGCTGCATTGAAGAAGAAGATTCGAAGAATGCATCATGGCAGCCGAAACAACCAAGTATGGAGCTTTTCCGGTCAAACCGGGAAAGTCTGTCCTTGCCGAGTTTGTCCATGATTTCGGCTGCCTATGAGCCCAAGAACTTGTGTATAAGGCCTACATGGATCCAATAACATGTAGAGGAGTCCAAGAAATCAGAAATCCAAGGTCCAAGTCGAAATCTTTGTCCAAAGATAAAAGGAGGAAACCAAGCTCAACAAGGAAGGTGTCTCCTTGAAGCTCCTGAATTCTCTAGGGTTTCTCTTCGAAACTTTCTATATAAATAGGACCTATGTACATCAAATTTCGTGTCTTTCAATTGCTCTAAGCCTTAGGATAGCCAAACTCTACTTAAAAACCCTCCCTACACAGAAACACCATAGCCTTGCTCTTCTTTGTGATTTTCATGTTATAAACATGTTTACTTGTTCTTCTTTGTGATTTTCATGTGATTGTGTTTATAATTGTAACGATTTAGATTGCATGTTAGGATTTTGATTTAGTTTAAGTTGTGTATGTTTGTGTTTAGTAGATGTTGAATTGATTTATTGCTTACCTGATCACGTAATCGAACCTGAAGATAGTCTAGGCCTGGATGTTTCTAAGGGGGGAGTTTAATCTGCCGTAGTATTCTAGGTTGAGTTCACCGGGTCGGGCTCTCAATTTTAGTTGCTGCATAGGGTGGTAGGGTAAGTGATTTACATGCTAATAGGATGAGTGACGACATACCTAGGATCATGTCTCCAACGACTCATGAACGGTAAGTGTATTTTGTGTTAATGTGATGCGGGTCATAAGCATTAAACAGGATGACACATAAACTTAGGATGATGCGTGTCGTAAGTTCTAAGTTACATGAGAAGTCTAAATAGTTGGAATTAATTTGCATCTATGATAACATAAACGTAATAACTTGATCTTTCATAAAACTTATATGTTCTCTAATCGGTGTTTGCTATATCTTGTGCTTGAGTATTGATTGACCAATGTATGTAAATATTTCTGTTTTATTTTCTTTATGTTTCAAACCAACTCTCAACTCCCATCTATTTCGATGTAAATATGTTTATATTTGTGAATATTATCAGGTGTTTTATACTTGTATAGTTGTGACAGAATTATACTTGTATGTTTATATTATATGTGTGAATATTTCTAACGTCTTCATTTTGCAGAATATAATCCTTCCCTAGTATCCCCGGCTTGAACGATCCCTACTTACTAAAGCTACACGATAGGGTTTTTTAAATTGCATGTCATGTTTTGGCAGGTCAGGGTCTAGGAAAGAAAGGCGAGGGGGTACTAAAAACCACTCCCATATTTCAAAAAAGGCAGCCTTGACCAGGAGTAGGACGACTCAGCAAGAGTCGGAAGTTCAGATGCTACGGGAACAACAGCCGCCCAGACAGCCTATACTGCCCCGTTACAAGAGTATAATACGGCAGTATATGCCACCCAACAGGCACAACAGCAGCAAATGTTCCATTACTTGCAAGAGTTTTCAGCTGCCCACCTTCAGGGATTTTCGACTCTGCCCATGCCTACGCCTATTGCCCTACCTCAGCCGCCGCAACATCCACAACAACAACCTCCTCCTAACGTAGATATAGATTTTATATAGTTTATGGGTTTATGAACAATTTAATGAAAAACGTGAAATTGTTTGTGTAATTTGCAGCTTACTTGGATGATAATTTAGAAAATTTGTGTTTTTTATTATAAAAAGTACTATAGCCGACGAAATTTACCATAATTTGTCGGCTTTTTTTATTATTATTTTTTTCAATATTTAGCTGACGAATTATAATAAATTTCGTCGGCTATAGTTATTTTTAATTTTATTTATTAAATACTTTAGCCGACGAATATATTAATATTTTGTCGGCTAAAGTCTCAGGTTAAGGCCGACGATAATTTATTTCGTCGGCTTTAGTCTTACTTTAGCCGACGAAAAATAGAAAAATAAGTCGTCGGCTAAGTGTGAAACTATAGCCGACAACCACTCTTATTTCGTCGGCTAAAGTCATAGCCGACGAGTGTTTGCTGACGGCATCTTAGCCGACGACAACTTTTCAGCTAAGAGCTTAGCTGATGAATTTGGCTAACACTTCGAAGAAAATTTTTCGTCGGCTAAAGTGTTTATCCTTGTAGTGAGTATTAAATGTGTTCGTATTAATTTGTATATATACATATATTGATGTACATATATACATATATTGTATATATAGATGTATATATATATATATGTGAATTATTAATTATGTATGTATATATATTATATATGTTGTTGAAAATATTGGTCTATTTAAGTCATTACTTGTATTAAATTTCATTTATTTTCATAATGACGTTTTCTTGGTAATATATTAAATCAAGAATTATTTTCGTGATAATTTTATAGTTTATGATCGATTATATAAATTTGTGTTTCTAATAATAAGCTGTAACCTCTTTTATTACATGTTACAACATATTATTCGAAAACTCCATATGTAATTCCTGATACTGACGATATTCACGTAAATGACCAGCATGTTCCGGCCATTACAGGTTACATTGAAATGAAAGTGCCTGAAGACGAAGACGAATACAAAGACGAAGAAGAAGAGAAAATAGAGGAATTCGAGGAGGATGATGATCCCGAAGACAAAGATTATGAAGATGAGTATGATTAAATCTTAATTTGGGTCGGGGATCAGATGTACGTACTATATATAGAAAATTTTTGATTCGGTTATTTATCGATCGTCATGAATTTGCATCATTAATTAACTTTCATCGTAGATTGATGAATTAACAAATGTACGTGTTTATTATTATTACTTTTCTTATTACAGAAGATGTCATGAATTAACAGAAGTTGGAAGAAATATTATTTTTCTTAGTAGATGGAAATTGCAGTTTGCGTCGACTAGGGTACTCTTACCCTAATACCCTTTCTTAGTCTAAGAAAAACCCTAAACTAGAATTTGGAAGAAATTTTATTTTTCGTAGTCGACGAAAATAACATTTTCCATCGACTAGGGTACTCTTAGCCGATGGATTCAATATTTTCCGTCGACATAACCCTAAGACCCTAAACTAGAATTTGGAAGAAATTTTATTTTTCTTAGTCAACGAAAATTTTGTTTCCTCGTTCAGTCTCCGCGACCGAGTTTCCTCTTTCGGTCTCCGTGACCGAGTTTCCTCGTTCGGTCGCTGCAACAAAAATCGATATCTTGGTCATCACGACCAAAGTTCCTTGTTCGAACGTCGCGGCCGAAGTCGAGAGCTTGGCCATCACCACCGAAGTCCCTTGATCGGACACCGCAGTCGAAGATGATAGCTTGGTCATCACCATCGAAGACCATCGTTCTGTCATTGCGGCCGAAATCGATAGCTTGGTCATAACGACCAAAGTACGTCATTCAGACGTTGCGGCCAAATCCATAGTTTGGTCATCACGACCAAAGTCCCTCGTCACGGCCGAAATCGATAGCTTGGTCATCAGCACCGAAGTTCCTCCTTCGGTTGTGGCGGCTAAAGTCGGTAACTTGGCTATCACTATCAAAGTCCCTCATTCGGTCTGGCTTGGTCATCACGACCAAATCCCCTCACTCGGTCGTCACTGCGGTCATTTGTTGGCCGTTTTGTGTTATATATGTTAGCACCATTTTAGAATTATACGGTTTCAGCTATGATAAGCGTTTAGTCTTCTTAGTTTGGACAAATTTCAGGTATGTCCACCCCATCATGACGACGTAGTCAACCTAGTTCGCCATTCTAAATGTAAAGTCTCGATAACCAAACGATTCGAGGGCCGATAGTCATGAGACTAGGGGGGCTATGTTTGCATCTAAATTTGGTAATGCATAATGATAGCCAAATTGGTTTGTTAGTTTGGGGCTAGAGGAAATGAGTTGGGTCGTTCGGCAGAAAGCGATATCTCGATCGCTTTCAGCCGAAAGGGATTCTCAACCGTGTCCAGCCGAGGAGGCGGAACATTTTGGCCACGTTCAGCCGATGTTGGTATCTCGGCCGCATCTAGCCGAGGGTGATATCTCAACCGCATCCAGCAAATGGGCATAGTTTGGCACCTTATGGAAGTTTGGCCTTGATATCTCAACAGTGGTTGAGTGATATGGCTGAAATAGCATTTTCGACTTCGTAGCCAAATTGGTTTGTTAGTGTGAGGATAAAAGAAATGAGTTGGGTCGTTCGACAGAGAGTGATATCTCGATTGCGTCCATCCAAGGTGATATTTCAGCAAAGTTCAGCCAAGAGTGGTATCTCGGCCGTGTTCAACCGAAGGTGATATCTCTACCGTATTCAGCCGAGGGGGATATTTTGGCCACGTTTAGACCAAAGTCATAACTAGGTTGTTTTACCTTGGGTTTGTCAAGGCCGGATACTAAAACTATATGCGTTCGGATGAGGAACCTCTAAGCATCTCACATCCAAGAATTCATTTTAAATGTTTCAGTCAGAGTTGTAACTGGGTTGTTTTACTTTTGGTTTGTCTCGGACGAATATTAAAACTATATGAGTTTGGCCGATTCAACAGATGTTTATCAAGTTTGACCAGCAGCGTGATCAAGTTGGATTATTGTGATGAAAGAAAGGATACACCTTTCAACCAAGATGTATCATCCAAACTTCAAACATCTCACCCAAGCTTTCATTTTAATTATTTCGGCTGAAGTGACAACTGGGTTGTGTAAATTTTGGGTTTGTCATGGTCGAGATATTAAAGCAGTGTGTGTTCGGACAAATATAAGTACTGTTGTAGTTTAACCGAGTCAAGGTTTTACTTGAGGTTGTTTAACTTGTTTTCATGGGTACAAATCGAGTTTACAATTTAAGTACTTCAGCCAAGATCCTAATCCGACTCGTATCTATTATATAACTTCGGTCATAATTTAGATTTGCGTTTAATCAAATGTGCAGAGTGTGTCTTAAAGTTTATGTGGCAGGATTAATCAGTTCAAGTCTCAATAACCACACGGCTCGAGAGCCGGTGATCATGAGACTGGGGGGACCTACGTTTGCACCTAAATTTGGTAATGCGTAATCATAGCTAAATTGGTTTGTTAGTCTAAGGCTAAAGGAAATGAGTTGGGTCATTCGACCGAAAGTGATATCTCGGTTGCGTCCAATTGAGGTGATATTTCAGCCACGTTCAACCAAGAGTGATATCGTGGTCGAGTTTAGCCGAAGGTGATATTTCAACCGCATCTAGTAAAGTGTAGAATATTTTGGCAACATTTAGCCAAGAGTGATACTCCGGCCACGATCAACCAAGGTTGGTATTTAGGTCGCATTCAGCCGAGGTTTGTATCTTGGCCACGTCCAGTAGAGAGTGATACTTCGGTTGGGCTTGATATCAATTAATTTGGGCGATTTAGGTGGACTACGGTTGAAGCCGGCCAAATTCGATAATTATTAGTAGTTTGCCAAGCCCATGCGACAATCTCGGCCGTGAATACGTTTAGGAAAGAAATTCTTAACACGGAAAAAATCCAATCAGATCAAGACATTTATGTGTGATTCAACCCAAAAATGAAACAGAATATTGGTGAGATTTCATGACAGAGAACAAGCTAGCTAGGGTTTTTTACTTTATATATATATATATATATATATATATATATATAAACTTATAGCTCATTTGTAAAGGGTCCTGCACCACACACAAAATCAATATACAACTTTTCATACAAACTTATCTCTCTATCGTTAGGTACTCTATCGTTTCTTTCAAATTCCAAACCAATTTTATTTCTTAAGCTTCACTTTGATTTTGTTCTTTACGTTCTTGCACTTTAATCTTATCACTTTTTACTTTACATGCTCTTTACTTATTGCACTTAGGAGTAATTTTAATATAGAATTCTCGTCCATTGATCTCTTTCGGCCAATTCGGATTGGGTTGATGCGATTCGTTGTCCACACACACATCACTTCACAAAGATTCGACAACCGAGTCTGTTTCACCTTCGTGTTCATGGTGATTTGCGAGTATCTTCATCTAATAGATCTCTCACTCGTCACCCGAACGTTCGAATTCACCCACGAAGTTAACGTATTCGAGGATCCCGACGACGCCTAGCCGAAAGTCCTTGCAACACAGGCATCAGAACCATACGGCCAAGAAGGTTCCTTCCTCGGCCTATAATCACTAGAAGAAGTCAGATCAAGCACATTACATCAATCAAAACCTCGCTTGGCCGTTCGTCCGTGAGTTGGCACGCCCGCGCACATTAGAAGGACATTGTAGCCAAAAACCTCGGCCTTGCTTCAGCCGAGACCATTTTTGAGCAAACATATCTAACATAATTTTATTTTATGTTAAAAAAATATGTATTATTTGTGATATGAACACCTATTCGAATAAAATATTAATTCATCTTTATATAGATAAATATTAGTTAAAATTTTAGATATATATATATATATATATATATATATATTCAGACCTAATACACATGAAACCACACAACAAATATTTTTTATGTTTATATATATTGATAAATAGTTCCTAAATGTCTATTTTACCCTTATATTTAATGAAAAAGTAAACAGAAGTACCAAACTGTCTAACTGCGTAAAACATGAGGTATCAAACTGTCATATTTTAAACATCGGATACCTAATTGTCTAGGTGGTCATACATCAGGTACCATAGCAGAACCTATGAGGTATTTACCCATAATAAAATGAGGTGTGTTAATAGCAAAACCTAAAAAAAGAGGAAGATGTATTCAATATTCACGAATTATATATTGATTAGTTCTACTTCTGCTTAATGCAAACAAAAGCCTAGATTTCAATTCAATGGACTTGCTTCGACCAATCCACTAATTAATAAGTACAGAAGGTCTGTGAGAGTAGCGTGCGCCAAGTACACGGTACATCAAATAAATAATAGTTCTTGCTCCGTATTTATACTTAACATCTATTATTAGAGGTGGAAAACGGGCCGCAAAGCACGAGCACGACAAGAGCATGACACGTTTAAAAGCGGACCGGCATGGCACGCACACATTATCTTAATGGGTCGTGCTGGGCCTAGAGAAATGAGCTCGGCGTGAGCACGACAAATTGAGGTCAACGACCCGACCCGCTATAAAACATATATATTTTTCTTTATAATATGAAGATTGTACATTTATAAATAATATAAAATTTGTTTTAAGTGTGAACAATAGTTTATAAATACTAATAATTATTATTTTGGTTCTCTTAGACCTATTAAGAAGTTATTGCTAAAACATTATTAACTATAAACAATGATCCTATGATTCATATATCACATATTTCTTTAGTTTGTTGACGAAGAAAAAAAAGGATCGATAGAAAGTGTGAATTAGTTTTGTCAGGATCCACCCCGGGTTAATCCCTTTAACCCGAAGTAAATCATGCAGGAACCACCTCAAGCCACCTCAAGGGAACTTCTTACCGAAACCCCCTTGAAATGGACAACCCTTCCTACGAACAAACTCAGCATTTCCATGAATAATTTAAATCAACCCCCAACTCCTGGAACCATCATGCTCCCCAAACCACAACTACGCTTCACAAAAAAGTAAACTAAGTTAGGGTAATCAGAGAAAATCTACATAGATGAGATACCTAAATAAAATTACTAGCGTCAGCGGATTAGTTGGCTATGTCTCGTCTTCTGTACGCCCGACCTTCTTTCAGCATCCCTGCAACACTGAGCATTTGAAAACGAAGGACCCATTGAAAAACATTTAAAAACAGGACGTTAGAGTCAGTAGACAAAAAGAATATTCAAGCGTGTGAAAATAATCAATTTATGTTCTCCCTTTGAATTTCCAGAAAATCCATATGCATGCCTCAAGGTGAAAATCAACAAACACCGACTCTAGCTTTGCTAGATAAAATATTGAAAATGTGATCATATACGTAACTAGTTAATACCATGCAGTAAAGTGAGTCTTGCTCAAACACACGACCACACATGTATATCCAAACCGGGCTACGACGCTTGTGCCTCGCGCTTATAATGGCGACAGAAATGGACAACGTCATGATGGCGGAGTATACTCCTGATAAAAATATAATGTATGATCATGATTTGACTCTCTCTATATATATGTTAATATATTTATACTCATACGGGGCTACGACGCTTGCGCCTAGCGCTCACGTCGTGCTCATAATGACGGCCGTTAAATATTTACTATAACATTATGGCGGAATATACTTCCCGTACGAATATAATATATTTTCACCACAACACGTATATAAACAAAATATGCACATGCATGTGACCAAATAATTCTTCCACGAAAATCCCATAATCCTCAAATCAAATGAAATACCGGATAAAAAGGGATGATAAAATAATCCAATAAATTAGAAATCCTCAAAAGAGAAACGATGCATATAAATTTAATTTAAAACAAACGCCCACTCACAGACTTAGACCTTAGCCTGACGAAATCTGAATCGTTTCTCAAGCGAAAACTCCTCATCTCCTGTTCAACGAATGATATTAAATCTTACTTTTGTTGAAGGTCGGGGATTTTTGTTGTTTAAGTTTAAGGGTTTTGGCCGAGGGTATCGTTATTGCCAAAAGAATAATTATTTAATATTGACAATAACGATACCCTCGGCCAAAATCCTTAAACTTAAACAACAAAAATCTCCGACCTTCAACAAAAGCTTAGTAGTCCTTAAAATATTTCTTAAACCATAACCGGTAATAATCGATGGCCGGAATAATATTTTATTATCCGCCGATAATATTAAACTTGAATAATTCCAAAACCTAACCAAAACTCCTCCAAAAATTACTAAATTTAAACCATAGACTCCTCTCATTTTATAGTATTTAATGAGCATGAAAAACTGCCCAAAAAGTGGCGGCACCGCTGCCAGATCCGCCGCCGGCAGAAATTTCGACTAAAATTCTGGCAACCTCTGATCGCCACCAAATTTTAACAGCAGCTTTGCCTCATCGTTTTGAACAACTTTGTTGTTCAACTCAAAGGCCAATTCAGCCTCTAACTAGGTCAATCGAACAAAAATGTAAAAACTCGATTTTTTTTAAACTTCAAATCTTCGATTCTCCCTCCACACTCCAAATCAATTCACCAAACTTTAGGGGTGAGTAGTACTCCTAAAACCCATTCTAGCCATATATAGAACTCATAAATTGGTGGCCTGAGGAGGGAGAAATTCAATCTAGATCTTATACTGTACACTCGGTAATCAACTTGAAATTTCTCCTAAACCATAGAGAAATAGGTCGAAAAGCTTACCTAGAATTGAAGTAGACTCAGAGGCGCTCCTTTTGGGACCAGCCTCACCACCTGAGGTGGCCTGGATCGGCGGGGCGACACCTAGAAGGTCCGGCAGAAAATTTACCCAATTTTCTGGTATTGGGGCTATTTATATGCTCCTAATTTTGGACCCTTATAACTTCTTCATACGAACTCCGATTTGAGCATGCTACCTGTCCATGAACTCGTATCGACTTCCTCTACAACTTTCATGAAGAAAGTTTTCCCAAATTCTCGACTTTACGAAAAGTCAACTTTACGGTCATTATACTGTTAAACAGTTAGTTTAAATGGTTAAAGACCAAAGTAACCAACTGTAAAATAATTTTAGGATCGAGATGTGACAAGTTTTCATTTGATGCAAGCCTAAACACGAACCCGTTAAGACGTTGACACACCTAAACACGACCCGAAACCCGATTAAGTGGATCGGGTCTGCCTGTTTGCCATCTCATGAACATTCAAACAACTTGGGTAGGCAAACCCGTGGGTAGATTCGACAAAAGCTCCGTCAAAATAATGCCCCTCTATTTTTCTCATATATTTTTCTTTTTTATATATCAATAAAAATATATATAAGAAAACGGGGAGTGGGTTCTTAGAACGTGGTGGACCATTTATTGAGGACGAGAATTGTTCTCTAAATTGTCTGTTTTAAGGAATTAATATATTCTGAATCCCTTATTGAATTATCTAAAAAAATGCTTGGTGAAGATGTGGTACGTTGTTGATAATTTTTCTGAGCTCATCCTCAATATATAGGTCAGTTTGTCAGAAACGGACCTGAAAGATAATTGTATACATAGATCACAAGTAATGCATCCACACATATCGAGTTTACTTTTTCCTATATCGATATTTCCACAATGTGATTTTATGACATTAGCCATGCTAGCAACCAACATCTTTTGTCTTTCTTTTCTCCCCTGACCCCATACAAGATTACAAGGTATACCTAGCTTTTTAGAAAGTGATTGGACATAAAGATTTCAAAACGCATTTTACGAATTTTTATAACACATCACACGCGTTTTTAAAAAGGATGTTGAAGTTAAAAATTTTGACATCTTAACCATTGAAGTTATAGATATATAATTAGATTAATCATACAAAATTTCAGCTAAATTAGTGATCGTTAAGAATTAGTTGTAGATCAAATCAATGAACGAACTAAATCTGTTAAACATAAACCGTTCAAATTCATAATTGGTAAATCACACTTATGAATGTGTTAACGATTTTCAATTCAGTTGAAAATTTACAGAAGTGATGTACTCATAAATATTTATAAAATGAACTGTTAAAATGTGAATATAAGATAAAAAAACAGAATAAACCGAAAAATCTTTAACTAGTACTCAACATAAAGATGTTCACTAGAAGCGCTCCTATAACACATCACTTGCTTTATAGCGTGGATCCAACGTAAGGAACATTAAGCCAGCCACACCCTTTGATCATATATTCTTATAGCAAAGAAAACCCACCTAGCTTAGACATTATTTCTTCCATTCCGTTTCTCCGCCCAAAAAATGGCACTTAGCAACAATGTCGTTGGGGCCATCAACTTTGTTGCAATGCTCCTCTCTATCCCAATCATCGGTGCCGGAATCTGGCTTGCCACCGAACCTGACAACTCTTGTGTAAAGATCCTGCAATGGCCTGTCATCATCTTAGGCATCTTGTTCTTGGTTGTGGCCATTGCTGGCTTTGTGGGGGCGTTTTGGAGGATCCCATGGCTCCTTGGCTCTTATCTCATTGCCATGCTCATCCTTATTGTCTTGCTTGCTTGTTTGGTGGTGTTCATCTACATGGTTACCATGAGAGGCTCCGGTCACCTTGAGCCGAGCCGGTCTTACTTGGAGTATCATCTTGATGACTACTCCGGTTGGCTTCGCCGGAGAGTTCGTGCCCCTTTTAAGTGGGATCGCATCAGAGCTTGTCTTAGCTCAACAAACATGTGTGCTGAGTTGAATCAGAGTTATCGCATGGCTCAGGATTTCTTTAACGCACACCTTAACCCCTTGCAGGTAAACAATAGTACACTGCATGTTGTTAACTTCAATCATATATGGTTTTGAATTTTCGATCATTTTCTTCCATCAATAGCTTATGTATGTTCAACTATGAGTTCTACAAAAAATTACATCTGGGTTAAATGGATAATTAGGGTTTAAGCTGTATGAAACTAATGAAGTACGCATAGACTAGATCAACGTGAATGAGCTCTTGTAGTCCAAAGTCCAAACACAAGGATTTGAATAACTACTTATGACGGTTGTGAGTTGTTGGGGTTCTCTTTGGCTTTTGAAAGCAGCTCGTATACAATTTCACTACACTACCATCTGCTTGAAATGTAAAACAAAGATTAAGTTGAGATATATTGCTTGAAACGTAAAACAAAGATTAAGTTGAGATATATTCCTTGCCTCAAACTATTAGTCTTAGAGTAATAACCATCTTCAATGCTACAACTACGTTTCTTAGTTGTTACTATTATATAGAAAAAGCAAACAGCTCATGAAACCCAGACAAACCACTTTGGAGATGCTTCATATAACATCTTTATCTTTCTATTACAGTCAGGATGCTGCAAACCACCTACACAATGTGGTTATACCTTTGTGAATCCGACGTATTGGATTAGCCCCATTAACAACGCGGCGGACATGGATTGCTTGCAGTGGAACAATGACCAGACACAGCTTTGCTTCAACTGCGATTCTTGCAAAGCCGGATTGCTTGCCAATCTGAAGAGCGAATGGAGAAGAACAGACATCATATTGCTCATCACTCTAGTTGCTCTCATTGCGGTTTATTTGATAGGGTGCTGTGCTTTTAGGAATGCCAAAACTGAGGACCTTTTCCGCAAGTACAAACAAGGCTACACCTAATTGCAATAATTCGATGTCATTTGCTCTGTAATTGAGGGTTTCTAGCTAGCTACGGAATATTTCGTTTCTTTTCTCTTGTTAATTTTCGCTTTGTGACTAATTGGAGATTTGGAATTACTTGTTTGATCAGTTGGATAACTTCGATGTATGTGTAAAAGTTGTCCATGGTGAGCATGCATGATTTGCGGAGGGACCGAAAGCTGGTTGCTTTTGAAATACAAGCACTAAGGTGGAGCTTTCTATAAAGACAGTTTCTATCCTTGAAAGACTTTTGGCAACCTATATATATAGCTAAGGTCGATGGAGTCATTTAAATTGGTAATAATGCTTGAAGCATGGAATGTTTTAAAAATGACACATAATACAGATTTTAATAAGGGAATCTGGTGTGCAACGCTGCATGAAATACGGGTGTATTGTATATGAACTTCGTGAAAATTTTAAAAAGCTCATGAAATCTGAAAATCCAAATGTATTTAATATATACTTTTAATAATTTATAAAAATTTGGGTGTATTCAATTAGGATTTTTAAACAAATTCATATGGAATCCATCAAAATCTAGGTGTATTTAATTAGGATTTTTTTAAAAATGAATAGAAGTTTTAATGTATTCAAAATATCATTCATTCTTAGGGAATTATAAAATCAATGAAAAATTGTGAACTTTGTAGTGTCAAGTATAAATACCAAAGTCCAATATTTTGTCAGCCATCAGAACAAAGATTTTGAGCATGGGAAAAGTCTATCAAAGTTCATCCCTCTCCTTTCTTGATTTTTATATGTCTAATATCTCATTTCCCTTACGCACTATCAGAAAAAAGTATTTTAGCCGACGAAAAAAACAGGCCGATAAAGGAAAATTTCGTCGGTTAAAGTTGATTTTAGCCGATGAAAAAAGCCTTTGTCGGCTAATAAAAAAATTCGTTGGCTATAATTGACTTTATAAATTTAGATGATATAGATTTTACATAGTTGAATGATTATATTGTTTTATATGTATATATGAACAATTTTTTAAATTTTTAATGGAAAATGTGTTTTGTCACCATTTTTAGTGTTGTTGGTTATATGCAATTGTTTTGGTATATTTTGTAGGTTACTTGGAATGGTAATTTAGAAATTTATGATTTTTTTACTGTAATGGACTTATAGCCGACGAAACTTACCATAATTCGTCGGCTATAATATTTTGTTTTTATTTTTTTACTTTTACCAACGAAACTTACAATAATTCGTCGGCTATAGTATTATTTTATATTTTTATTTTACTTTAGCCAACGAAACTTACCTAAGTCGTAGGCTATAGTATTTCAATTTTTTTTTAAAAATTATTACAGATTTTATTTATTTTTAAAATTATTATTTAGCCGATGATAACTCGTAGGCTATAGTTATTTTTGTTTATTTTTTAATTAAACACTTTGGTCGAAGATATCTCGTAGATTTCGTCGGCTAAAAGTCTGGGACTGTAGCCGATGACGACTTCCAATTTCGTCGACTAAAGTCATAGGCCTAGTCATGTTTAATTCAAAAAGGGCCCTCACACCATCTTTGAATTTTGTAATGAAGTTTATTACTATAAAAAAAATCATTTATATTTGGCCCCTCAAATATAAGTTTCTAGTTCCGTCACTAAGTATGATTCATAAATTTTTCAGGGATATTCATGTTAAGATCCTTAAGCTTATTGACTTTATTATCCTTCTTCAGTCAGTGATTTCTAACTCCACCAACACCATCATACTTAAGGATGTTAAACTTAATGGACAGTGTAGCTGTCTCAGCTTTTTCAGTATGCTTGAACTTGTCATTAATAAGCTCAAGCATGTCATCGACATAATCCATCTCACGGATGGTTCTAGATATGGTGTCTGACATGGTAGCTCTTATGATGTTCCTACAGGTATTCTTCTTATGCCATGAGTTCTCGTACTCTCATTGTGCTAAGTATTGATCCTTATCCTCAACCTCTATATGTTCCGGTACTCCTTCTAACAAACAAGAATCTAGTCCTTAGTTCACTGAGAAAAGCATGCCTAACTGTCTCCTCCAAGTTTTGCACCAGTTAAAAGCTCAATCTGGATAAGAGTAACAACTTGGACACCTAATGAGCAAACAAAAGAGATTTTCAATTAGTTATTGTTTTTACTGTATTTGTTAAGTGAAAGGGTATTGTAGATGTTTTCTGTGTTTTAGGTAGAATATATCAAGTAAAAAATAAAACTAAAAATCACATAAATATTGTATAACACACAAAATCACATTTTAACATTCTGAAAACATACATATGCACACAATTATCCCATACTGAAAACATGTTTTACAACACCTATATGGCAGAAGATAAAACACACTGAAAATTGAATCTACACACCACAGTAAGTAATCACAAGTTTTATAAGAGAAGCAATTATAACCTAAGGGCAGAAAAGAGCTTCTAAAATAACCAAATATGAGATTTGAAACTATGTATGCAGCTGTTATTAGTTTTAAGCAATACACGAGAAATTTCTATGGAGAACAATATGTGCATGTTTTAAAATTTTAGAACACAAGTTTTCAGCCTTTTTAACTTTATGGTTCTCTAAAAACATGAATAAGTTTTGCTATCTGCAACATGCTAATCCATATCACTAGACAGTGGCGAAACATAGTTAGGGTGGGAGAGGGTCCTGGCCCCGCGGCGCTTTAAAATTTTTTCTTTAATTATAGTTTAATTGCATATATTTATATATTTAGTTCAAGAATTTGGTATATAATAGCCCCTCCGAAAATTTTAGCCCATTCGAGATTTGATCTTAAGTTCCGCCACTGTCACCAGAAAACCAAAGACTAATATTTTTATAAGTATTCATCTTAATCCAAGTTAACAACACCTTGAATAAAAAAATCATTCATTTGCTGCAAATTCATTGTTATGATTAAAACATTGTTTTGGGAGACAATAACAATGACAACGAGATCAAAATTTACAGAGAATCAAGAAAATGAAATACCATTCGGACAACTTCATCTATCCTAACGTATATGCACTCCAGATGTGCTATAGGGTTTTCTAATTGTTCTTAATCTGACCTGAATCGTGAGTGATGGGTCTTAAATCCCAACGAATTCATGAATGAATTCGCACGCTTCCTCCCTCGCTAAAAATCAAAACCCATAAATATTTGTCGTTGTTAACAACGATACTAAAATCCCTTTCTGTTTTGGGGTTTTTGAGAATGCGTCTTAAGCATGGGTCACACTGCTCACATGCCCAACTTTAGTTTCTGAATGGGTCAACAAAATTGTTGGCCCGTTTTACTGAATTTGTTTTTTGTTTTGTTTTTTTCTTAAGCATGGCATATAAACTGTAATTGTTTTTTTGTTGATTTTCTTAATCGATTTAAATGCAAGACTATAAAGCTCTAGATGCCAATTAAAAGATCTGAAGGTGATTAATAGATGAATATAGTCTAAACATGTAAACACGTAAATCAACATCTAAAGGACTTAAGTACATACCAGCGTTGTTCATCGAGATGACCATGTCTACTTGCAGCTTAGGTCTTCTCTTTCACAATGTGCTCCTTGGATGAGATAAAGACTGAACTTGTCTTGTGATGAGAACAAAGACTGATGCTCGTCTATATATAGTGATCAACTAGTGTCTTGCCCATTAAAGAGTCTTAGTTGATCATGTAAGATTTACTTAAAATTACTAGATCATATCAGAAGATATTATGAATTCCTGATTCAATATGTAAACTATATATTATTCACATATCACAAAGATTACATTCCTTATACAACTCGTAACACTTAGATTAGGTTTAATCAATTGCTTGAACTAAAAGTTACATAATATTGTCAAAGTCCAAAATAATCTTTCATAAATTCCTAATGGCTTCAAGTGTACTAACAAGTTTCATTGCCAAATCCACATTACAGCAAAAGTTTACACATACAAAAAAGTTCACTGAATGACATTTCCAAAGGAGGTCAGGTCTATAGCAGAATGTTGTGGGGTAGATACCTCTTCAGAATCTGATTCACCAGGTAGATCCACTGTTGGCATATCTTGTGGACAGAAGAAAGGTTTGGGAGGCATTTGCAAGTCTTCAACTTCACCTTCAAGCATCTCTAAAACTTTGCTCATGGAAGGACGACTGACAGGGGTCAATTGTATGCACCACAGTGCAACCATGATCATCTTCTTGGCTATTTTCTTATCAGACTCGTATACATCCACAATTTCAATGCTTACTCCCCTTTCTAGTTGTTCAAAAATCCAGGAAGGGAAATATATTTGGCTTGAATTTTCTGCATCTGCATCCAAGTTCTTTCTCCGACCTGCCATTTCCAATAACAACATTCCAAAGCTATAAACATCGGCCTTGTCTGACACACTTCCAATAGTCCTGTAGAACAATTCTGGAGCTATGTATCCTATTGTGCCTCCGAGGTTTGTATAACAAGCACTGTTAACATCTTTAGGGTAAAACCTAGCAAGTCCAAAGTCCGATATTTTTGAAGTAAAGTTTGCATCAAGAAGAATGTTGTGGGGTTTAATATCAAAATGTAAAATTTGCATATGACATCCCTGGTGTAGATATTCGATTGCATGAGCCACCCCCAGAGCTATGTCTTGCATCATATCCCAAGTTAGACTAAGAGCTTTCTCTTTCTTTGGAAAAATATAGTTGTCTAGAGATCCTTTAGGCATGAAGTCATACACAAGAGCTCTTTTTGATCCCTCAGAACAAAATCCTATTAGTTGCACCACATTGACATGATGGATTCTTCCTATCGTCGCAACTTCATTAATGAAATCTTGTCCATTACCTTTGGAACCACTCAACATCTTTACAGCAACAAGATGACCATCTGACAGCTCTCCTTTGAAAACAGAACCGAAACCTCCCTGACCAAGTTTATCTTTAAAATCAATTGTCATCTTTTTGATATCCAAATATGAATACCTTCTTGGCATCAGATTCTTGTATGAGTGCAGGAATTCTTCAACTGTATCATCCTTTACGAACATTTTGGAATACAACCTGTAACTCCAAAATCCCAAGAACACAATAATGCCAATTACCGTTCGTACGACCATGATGCATGCTGCAACAAATAGGAATACAAGCATGTATTGGAGGTTCAGTCTGGATTTATTCCCAAATGAATTAGTAGTTTTGTGCAAATGAATTATTCCACTTCTTTTAAATAGTCTTTAACAAGAAAAAAACATTAAAGACAATTGGTTTAATAAAACAAAATGTTTTTAATAAAAGAAAATGTTTTTATTACTCTCTCACAGCACTTTAAGGCAGTCCTTGGTGTTGATCCATATAATTAATGCTAATGCTCCCAATAATGCTAGAATGGTCAGCACAAGATGATTCAACTTGAATATCTCTTATTAATTTACTTCAACAAATAGCATTTTTCTTGAAGAACATAATGCTTAAAAGGAAAAACCGGTCCCTTCTAAAAAAAAGAAGACATACCAGTCAACTCGAAGATGGGAATGAAACCTGTGGGAAAACAGAACCAATGAAGAAAAATTAACAAAGAAATTTTAGTAAATAAATCGCTAAAGAAATAAATAAGATACAAGGAAAGGAGAGATGTCTTAGTAAATAGCTAAAGCATAACAATAGTGGGGCAAATTCGTAGTAATTATGTGCAGTGTTCTAAAACTCAGCCTAGTCGGCCGAGTACTCGCTAGTCGGCGTCCTTCCGAAGCGATTTTAAGAAAAACGGAGTACAAAGTCGGCCGGAAGAAAATCGGCTGAGTAATCTGTCAAACTCGGAAAAAATCGGCCCAACTCGGAAAAAATCAGCCAAACTCGGCATTTTATTGACTATTTTAATTATTCTGGACATTATAATACCTTTTTAAAAAATTATATTTAATTATATATTTTAAAATAAAAATAAATCCAAAAATTAAAAACCGAGTACTCTCCGACTACTCCCCCAACTACTCCTCTACTAGCTAGTCCCCGACCGGCCGACTAGTGACTTTTAAAACCTTGATTATGTGCAACTATAACTTACCACGTTTCAGGTAATCTCGAAAACCTGCAAAGGAGATTAATGTCAATAACAAATTTAAGAAATAGCATTCTATAACCACAAGCTTTAATCTGAGGCCATCAACCAGTCACACATGTTAAAACATAGTTTCCATTTTACTGCCTTCAGATATTTATTACGATGTGTATACATGTACGTATGTATATCATCAATATTAACGGAAAGACATCTTTTATTTTCAGAATCTTAAAATTGAGGAGCATATATAGCATTTAGGTGATTTAGCAACTCTCCGATTTTTTCCATTAATCATAAGAAGCTTCAAGAACATAATGGCTGGTGAAATATACTTACAATAGATGGTTGTAAATGGTGAATAGCAGTTGTCATGGCACTCCCACCGGTCATTTGAAAAGGAACAGAAAGCATCACTTGCCTGGCAATGCTTTTCACAGATATATTTCCCCCATGAAAGATCAAAACCCCTTTTCAATTGACGAGGAGTGAGAGAAACTGAGCGGTTCCCCCAAGGTTGTTGTAGCATAGCAAGACTGGCTGTGACCATATTACAAGACGGTGGAAGATCCCCCGCACTGTATCCAACCATAATATAAGAATATGAAGTTGTAGATGATGAGCTACTGCAATTGAGTTTTGCATAGTCCCGAGACTTCACCGGCAGCAAGCAATCCAAGAAGGCTACAAAATCGTAAACCCCAATTGGCTGGAATGTATCCATATGACTAAAGTTATAACCTGTTAAGAGGTAGAGTGGTCTGAAGGGACATGATTCGCGTAGCAGTCCAGGATCAACAACTTGGATTGTACTGTTGTCGTAGTTGATTGCCCTGACATAGTATGTGCCATTGTAAAGATTCAGAATGGTGCGATTATGATCATCACATGTAAGTTCAGCTGGAGAGCTGAGACAATTCTGATCAGAACTATTGATTTTCAGGCGAAAAGGGTATCTGATGTCATGGAGATCACCACAAGAAGCAGGCTGGCAAAGTACTTTTTCATCGGCTTCATGAGAGATTACAAAGCAAATAGCCATGACACAAGTATTTAACCAGACTCTTCTCAGCATCATGACTTTCTGACCGCTTGGAGCTTGAGACCGTACTCTTTGATCTGAAACACTTCCACACTGATTCTATCTATCTCTAACAACTTATTTTATCAAGAAAAAGATATGGACTGGGTTTCACTTGGTCATATTCATTGGGGAATGAAGATGTGCAGACCCCCCACGCATTTTCCAAGAAAGTACCAAGTAAAATGATGTGTTGACCCACAAAGCTTAGTCAATAGAGCAATGATTTACAAAGTCACAAGCAACAAATAGACGCCAAATTAAGTTACAACAGTTGAAAATCTAAGATGAGAATTATGCAGCTGCTGCTGCTGCCATTGTTTTTCTGCTCCATTGTTCTTGTACCTAGCAAAGCAGTTGATCATGACTGTCCAGTTTCAAAGTGTAGTCCTGATGGTCCGCTAATCAAGTTTCCATTCCGTATAAAGCATCAACCCCTTCACTGTGGCAATCAAGAGTTTGAGGTTTCAGCCATATGACCATGATTCAGCTCTCCTCATCTTCAGGACTCTTCACCATCCAAACAAATGATTATGAAAACCAATACTTCAACATCTACAGTGCAGATGGCTGCCTTCCAAGACGGCTTGTAAACTATACCATCTCCAGCAGCTCACTCTTTCAACCAGCACGTTATTTTGGGATCGATTATTGCAAGATCTCTGGGACATAACATTACTGAATTGTTCTACACAAGTAAACTTCAGCATAGGGAGTTTCAACACGAACTACGTTCCCATCGCATGACTTAGTCGACCAGGGTATCAGGTTGTGGCTACTCTACCCTCAACTTCTATACTTGACTTTCCGGTGACAACTTGCCTTTGATTGGACTAATCTATCTTCCATTACGAAGAGTTGATGGTAATCCAGACAACTGTGAACCGGACAGTGTATTAAATCTGAAGTGGGACTTGGGAGATTTCTCAGAATGTCAAAACTGTAAAGCAAGAAGGTGCCAATTCAATTATAGCAGCAAACAAATGGAGTTCTGTATCAAGCCCTCCACCTCCAAAGCTTATCTTTTAGTATCCTAATAAACTGTGTATCATTTTATCTGAACATAATTTCTATTCTTCCATTTATGTAATCACATCAAGATATCATTGAGGTAAATCACTCAAGGCAACTAAAAAGGTTGCAGTATTGCCAAAAAAATCTAAAACAGGTGCAGAAACAAAACAATACCCTATTTAATTTCAAAACTGAGCTCTTGTGTAAGTTGTGTTCTCCTACACATCAGGTACATCCAGTGTTTTCAAAGGCGTTTCGGGGCAGTGCTGGGGCGCGCCTTGGGGCGGAGTGAGGGAGAAAATCCCCACCTGTTTTTTTGCCGGGACGTCGCTGGAAAGGCGAGTGCTGGAGCGATGAAGCGCTGTGGAAGCGAGGCGGGGCGCTGCAGGCGTTGATTGGGCTGAAGAAGATGACCGAAACGCTGCGTTTCGGTTTTTTTTTTCTATTTTTTCTCTCGTCAAAACGACGCCGTTTTGGTTTTTTTTTTGCGTTGTGATGATGAATTAAATGAGGCTTCTTATATATCTTCTTCTAAAAGAAAAATCTCGGAAAGTTCAAGTAAACAATTCTTTACTCATCTTTGTGTTTTTTATTTATTTTCATGTTATGTTATATAATTTACAATAGATGTATAGATTCAAATTTAATTCTAAGTTCTATATTTAGGTCAAGGAAAAAACAAGCAGAAAATGAAAAGGCTTACTAGATTACTTAGGGATAAAGTGAAGATGAAGATGATGAGATAGAAGATCTTACTTTGCCTCCCCATACTAATGAAATGAACATTGATGATTGTGATGATATTCATGGTGTTAGTGGATATGATGAGGAAGATTGAAGTGTATCTTTTTAATTAAGTTATTATACCTATATTTTAATGTCATTAGAACCTTGTTTTTGAACATTGTGAAGTATTAATTGAGGATGAATTTATGGTTATAATAACAATGTGAGACCCCGCACGTTTTTACCGTGGTTAATAACGAGTTCCAATGTTTGGTCATTCAAATTACCATTTTCTAGAATTAATTTCACCTTTTAATCTTGGCCCTTGATCTCATTTATCATTTTGGACCATTGGATCCATGTATATAACTCAAAAAAAAACACCACTCTTCTCTCATTCTGTCGAGAGGCAGAGAGTGAGCCCGAGAGAGAGAAAGGAGAGCAGACGCGCTGCTCCCTTTGCAGCCGTGCCATCGCCGTCCTCTGGCCACCGGATTCTTGCTCCTCTCTCTCTCCTCTCTCCACCCATCCTAACAATTTCCACCTACACTCACTCACCTCTCTAATTCGAAAAGTTAACCCCTAGCCCCAAATCGGTTCCCTTGCCGATTCATCCCTCTCTGACGACATCATGGCTTCTCCAAGGTAGTTTCTCATCCTTTCCTTTGATTTGAGTCTTCCCTTAAGCTTTGTATCCAAGTTTTGAACCCTAACTTTTTCTCTCTTTCTTTCTTGTCTCTCGGCCTCCTTCCCCACCATGGTTTGAGTTCTTGCGCCGCCGCCAGGAGGAGGAGCCGCGGACGCAACCGAGGCCAGCAGCAGCAAGTTCACAAGAGGGCTTCGTTCTGGGTTCCAACAAAGGAAGGAAGTTTTGGTGAAATCAAGTTGAGGAGGAGATGGAGCTCGGGAGGTGAAGCTACAGCTTTGGAGGTTTCAGGTGAAGCCGGCAGCAGCAGCTGGGAGCCTTGGCGTTAGGTCTGGAGCTGAACTTTGGGAGCTTGTGTTCAAGGCCCCATGTATCGGTAAAGTCCTGCATTAGCAGAAGGACTCTGAGCACAAGAAGCTGAGGAGCGGTTCTTTGTAGAAAAACTTGATGTGGGTGTGAAGAGGAATTTCTTGGGTGTGGAAAGCAGATTTGGGTGCAGCTCATCTCTTTTTTAACAAAAGGTGAATTTCTAGTGCTAAATGGATTGTTTGTGGAGTTGTTTGGAGTTAAGCTAGTATAAATGGTCTTCAGTTTTAGATGATTGTTTGTTGTTATGTTGTTGAATTGGTGATGAGTGGATGTTAACTAAATGTTGTTTTAATTGTTGTTAGAGATTAAATCTGATGTTGTTTTGTTGTTTGTTGTCGATAACTTGGAAGCGAAGAAACGAGGAAAACTTTGTCGAAATTCTGACAAGTTGACCGGAATCCGGTAGAAGATTCCGGTAAGTTGCCGAAATCCGGTGACCGTTCCGGTGAAATAGTGAATCCGGTTGAAACACCGAAGAGGTAGTCTTCGACTCCTTTTTAAAGTGTATTGTTTCCATTAATCGAGTTAATGGCCCTAAATCGGAAAGTTACGTTTTAAGGAAACTTACTAAAATGGAAACTAACCGTAATTTGGGAACCTTCCATTTTGGAAAACTTTCTATTTTTGAAAACCTACTAAGTTGGGAAACTTTCCATTTTGGAAAAGTTTCCACTAAGTGAAAGTTTCCATTTTGGGAAAGTTCCATTTTTCAGAAAAACGGTTTAATACAGAATTGAAGTTTAACGAAGTTTGACACAGTTTGGTAAAATTGGTAAAGTGTTGAATTGTTATCGATAAACGATAACTGGAAATCTCAGAAATGTCAAGTTGACTGTTTTAAGTAAAAATTGGCGTTTCACGTAAATCGATGTTTTGACTCTTGATAAATAAATTGGTTAAAGTGACACGTTGGGTGTCCATAGTAATTCAACAATTATTATGTGACATCCTAACGTCAGTTTAAAATGGTTAAGGAAAGTTCAGAAGTTAAGTCAGACTTACAGCAATTAAGTAAAGAGTCGATAACCGGAAAAGAAAGTCCAAAAATGTTAAAGAGTTAAAAAGGAAATTGGTTGGTCAACTTAGTCATTGTGGTCATTCTTGGTCAAATTAGGAATGCTGAGGTCATTTTGATTGTTATTGTTTCTTGGTTGCTAAGCTACTCTAATTCTGCAGTGATTCATTGGACGAAGTAGCATACGCGGTGACCTCGGTTCATCCGAGGCGGATCCTAGAAGCTTGGAGCTTACGTAAGGAACAGCTATTCCAAGTAGGGAAGCTAAACCCACTAACCCCATTTGTTAGTGGTTTGTATATATATGAAAGTGCATGATTTCGTATGTTCATGGTCGATGCCTCGGGATGTTTTCTTTATATATGTGATAAATAATTTATGATTGGGCCAAGAAAACCCGAGGCTAGACGTAATTATTTTTATATGATGATCTGATATGTTGAGCACCGTTGTCCTAATTTCTGATGCGTGACCTGAGAGTGACGAGACCTAGTATATAGCACTCCCACAGTGTCGATGACCGTGAACCTCAGGAGGGCAATGCCCTGTTTATTTTAATTATCCCACTTCCGCTCGTCTCGTACAGAGTTAAGCGAGATGTAAATGCGGTGTGCTGTTACGAGAGATTTGTTGGTCATTAACAGTAAATGGACACTCTCGCTACTATTCGTCTTCAGACACATAGGTCACAGAGATTCGTGAAGCCCTGCAGACTGTATTGTTCATTGAGCGCTCTGACCCCTGTTTTTAGCATACTGCATAGTTTTCCCCGAAAGATATAAAATGATGTTTTTGTGTGCCAAAGATTTTCGAAATGGTTTTATTTAAGAGCTCAAATCTATATGTATATAAATATGGTTTTATGGTTTTCAAACCTATCATTGGTGGGTCTATTTGTGAGCACGCGAGGACGACGCTCACCCATACAACAGATTTTTTTACAGGTATTGTGTACTGTGACGGGATATATAGAGAGAGCTATGTGTGTGGAGCCTCATTCCTTCCTCGATGTTTGGTCCAAGTTATACTCACTTTTCTTGTTTTACCTTTCGAGTCATTTACCAGAACCTTTGACATATACAATAAATGTGTCACCCTGAATTGTTAACCTTGTGTTATATTTTTATTGTTGTCGCTAAAGTTTTTAATTGACCTCTTTAATTTGACAACTTTCTGCGAAATTAGAAAAACTCTGATGAATGTTTTAAGAATTTCTTGTGGTGCCACTCAAAGTCTAAAGTTTAAATTTTATTTTACTTACTAAAAAGCCTACGACTTTAGGTTAATAAGTTGTTGGCACGTCCTTCTGACGTGTTAGCTTCTTATTGCCTTAAAATAGTGGCCACTGTAGTTTCCGATCCCGGAGCGCTACAAACAATTACATATATTTTGTTATGTATTGAGTTTATATATATATATAATGTATTTATTTAATATTTGTTGGAAAGGCGGTCACCCTGTCCCCTTGAAGCTTTCACCTCGCGGGGTTTCCACAATTCGCCTTCGTTTTCGCCTTTGAAAACATTGGGTACATCTAACTCAATGAGGCCAAGGTATATCATAGGACCGACCATAGCTTGTTTTCTACTCATGTTAGTAGCATTGGTAGCAATTTTTTCCATGTCACACAATCAAATAGGAGAGAGGAAAAGGAGAATCAAATGAATATTGAAAAGTATGTAAATGATCACAAGTCTCATATACCCACCTTAGGAACTTCGGAAACGTGTCCTACAAATCAGATATATATAGTTTCGGGATGTTAGTGCTTGAAATGATATGAGCTAGAAAGGAACCTGCTCTTGGATCTAGTATCAGTGAGGTGTATTTTCCTGAATGGATTTATAATCGATTAATTCAGGGAGGAACACTGGATTTGAAGCTAGATACTGATGAAGATGCTCAAGTTGCAAAGAAGCTGGTTATTGTTGCACAATGGTGCATCCAGTGGTACCCGGTGAAGCGCCGATCCATGAAATCTGTTGTTAGAATGCTAGAAGGAGATACTGAAAGCTTGATAAAGCCACCAAATCCGTTCACCTTCACAAATACTCAGACAGGTTAGCCATACTATTGAGCAAGTGATATTAGAGCAATATACTTCTGCTCAGGTCTGCATAAAAAGGTTGATTATGGTGGTGTTGATATATGGTTGATACTCTTTATCATTGTAAATTTGTTCTTTAATGTGAGTTCCATGAGATTGACTCCTGTAAGCCAACTATTTTGTAGCCTATAGGTACCAGAATCAAATTTAAATGAAACCAAAAAACTTCCAGATATCTTTACAAGCTTGTGTTGTGCATTTTTCTTCTTCACATCTATCTGCTTTCTCTATCATTTCTCCATGTTATCTCTCATACTCCTTACTAGCTTTCTAGCTAAGAGCTAAAAATGAAAGCATTACCAAACAAGTCCTCATTTCCTTGACAAACTTGACGTATTCAATAACAATGAGAGACGCATCAGACCAACACCATTTAAAGTTAGAACAATTTGGCTGCCTGTCGAAAAAATAGGGAATATCAATACCTCTACTTGTTTTTGAGTTAAATTAGCCTGCAGATTCGACAGAAAGCCAAAGAGAAATTTATTTAGGAAAACTCAAGAAAGAAAGCACACATTAATTTGTTCAAGAATCATACAGGAATGGAGATGTGCTGAGTTATGAGGAGAATGCCATAAGGTTAACTTTCTTCACACATGACATGTCTACTGAGAATAAAAATGGCACTGCACTGTCTCACTTTTGAATGAGCAAAAATATGGACAATTGGACCATCAATCTAGCTTTTCCATGCTTTCCACAAGTAATACAGACTAACTTCTGATGCCAATGGCTTGAGAGTTTATAGCTTTCCAGCTTAACCTGTGAGTGCCTTTGTTGTAAGGAGCACATTTAGATATAACATTCTCCAAGAATTGGTCCGTCATAATACTGCAATCTATACTTAAAACTTCTAAATGTTTTAGAGGATTGGCATTCATAGCAAATCCATCCTAAGCCGAAATAACATGAACTTCAAAGCCAACCCTACAAAATCAATTCTCTCAAATCTATCTACACCACAACTGCAGTCATGCAGCTCCCAGCTTCTTGATTCAAACAAGAGTAGAAATTTGAAGATTTTGCAAATGCCGACAGCAGGCAAGTGTCATGTCCTCTGCGAAGGGGCTCCTGAGATTGAATGTTGGATGATGTGCACCGGAATATTGACATTTAATACACTAAATTGAGCAAAGAATGAATCTTTGGTGTATCATCAATGACTTACGGATGATGTGTACCCGAATGTCAACATTGACTAGACTCCACCAAAGGATGAACCTATGTTGTACCATCAGATACTAAAGCAAACAATCAAACCTTAAAAACAATCAATGAGTTGGCAGGTAACACATAGGTATGCAGTAGCCCAAGCTATTCCCGTCAAACTATGAAGGGGTGATCTAGTTCTGTAACATCTTTCTCTATGGCCAACATATCCAATTGTCTGTAAGAGTCATGCAAAATAAATGTCTGATAAATAAACAAAACCACTGCATTCTCCCAGAATTCCAAAGAAATCCATCCAAAAGTTTATGACTCTCAACCCTTCCCTGCATTGTCGACCAGAATCCATCATTAAACCTTTGATCAGGAGATGAAGATCTCACATCCTGCCACCGTTTGGACAAATATACTAGAATGTAATGCACATTGTCCACATTCAGTTGCAATAATCCAATGCTTTGGATAATTTTGTGGCCGCACCTGTAACACCTACATTCATCCAGTTTCTTGCATAAATTTACTCATTTCCACGAAGTTGATGATTAAACTAAATTAGTTGGGGTTTTCTTTGGTTCTGCAACAAACAAACAGCCCAATCCTTCATATTAAACTGAAGAGGATGACTAATAGCAAAATAACGCAGAACATGATCACATAATGTAGACTACAGTCACTGGACAATGGTAATTAAGAAATTGGTGGAATATAGAGTAGTACCTTTTTGGGTTCCCTTCCTATTTTCCTTCCTTTTCTGTGTTTACCTACCACTGGTTCAGTAAAAAAACAAGAACCTTTTCAGTGTAGAATATTCTTAAATATATAGTTTCCTTATAGATAGAGGTTAAATATTCTGTATAGATATAGGAGATATTGTTTTCCTATTAAATCCATGATTGTATCTGTATATATACCTCTATTAGAGAATAATAATATTGTTTGAAAACCATTATCAAACCATTCTTTTCTACTGGCAGAGCCCAGATGAGGTCTGTTTGAGTTGGTTTCGGTAATTCTGTTTGACTGACTGTCTTTGCTGAAAGCATGAAAACGAGCGAGGGAATGTTTCAGTAGGCAACGGAGAACAGAACTTTATTTAAGGGGGTATTCAAGACTCTATTAGGGAGCAAGAGTATCACAGAGAAAACGCAAGAAGAAAACAAAATAGCTTCAACACCGATAAGATCTCCACAGTACAAAGCTAGGGTTCTTATACCCAGTAATAACCCAATCCACGGAAGACACGTGTCCCGGTTAACTAACAGCTAATTAACCAACTAAACCACAATTAACAGTAATTAACTAACTAATTAAGGCTATTCTTCGGTGTTCTCCTGATGAGGACAGGAAAGCTGGATTTTCGGCATAATTCATAACAATCTATCCCCCATTCAAAAAGCTTGACCTCAAGCTTTGTAATTGAAGTCTGGGACGTGCTACAAGACGTCGTTTGCTTCCTCCCAGATTGCTTCTTCTTCAGCTGCTCCAAGCCAATGCACCAACCATTTAGTTACAGCAGCATTTTCCTTTCTGCACATCTGCCTCTGCAAAATTTTTGCAGGATACCACCTTGGATTGTGAGGGTCCAAATTAGGAGGTAAATGTGCAACCATCATAGCAGCATTACCTACTTTCTTCTTCAACAGAGAAACATGAAACACAGGATAAACCTTAGCCGAATCTGACAGCTTCAGCTTATATGCAACCTGCCCCTATCCTTCGCTCCACCTGAAAAGGCCCATAAAATCTGGGTCACAATTTATGAAATCACCTTTTATGCATTGACTGCTGCCTATATGGCTGAAGTTTCAAGTAAACCCAATCACCAACATTGAACTCCCTCTCCACATGGCGCCTGTCAAATAAATGCTTCATCCTGCACTGCGCTACTGTCAAATTTCTTTTCAACAAAGCCAACTGATCATCCCTAGATTGCAACTGCTGATCCACAACTTCAACAACAGTAGCCCTTTTTCATAAGTTCTGATAGCTGGAGGTTCATACCCATATCGTCCTCTAAAGGGGGCCAACCTAATGGCACTGTGGTGAGCAGTGTTATACCAAGACTCTGCCCAAGGCAAGGCTGCAACCCAAGTTTGAGGCTTCTCACCTACACTACTTGGATCAATACCAAATTTGCGGCTAGGATCTTTGTCGACGAGTTGTCGTCAGTTAAGATGTCGTACGCAAAGGTTCGTCGGCTATGACTTTAGCCGACAAAATAAAAGTGCTCGTTGACTATAGTTTCACACTTAGCCGACGATGTGTTTTTGTACTTTTCGTCCGCTAAAGTAAGACTAAAGCTGACGAAATAATTTTTCGTCGACCATAACCTGAGACTTTGGCCGACGAAATGTTTAATATATTCGTCGGCTAAAGTATTTAATAAAAAATTAAAAAATAATATAACCGATGAATTATAGTAAATTTCGTCGATTAAATACTACTATAGCCGACGAAATAGACTATATTTTGTTAGTTAAACGTTGAAAAAAATAAAAAAAAACACTATAACCGACGAATTATGACAAATTTCGTCGGCTATAAGTCCATTCCAGCAAAAAAAACACTGAAATTTCTAAATTACCTTTCCAAACAACCTGCAAATTACACCAAAACAATTTCATATAACTAACAACACCATCAAATGAGCTGTATTTGAATACAACAATTCCAATGAGTTGTATCAACTTGAAGCTTCGCTCTCCAAGTTCAACGCTTCCATTCAGTCCATAGTTGTTGAAGAAAGGAATGTCCTAGCTAGTAGCCATAATCGCGCTGAGCTGGACAAAACCTTTACACAAGAACGAGTCAAACTATCAACCGAGTTCCATGCCGCCGCCACCGAAGCAGACGTCATGATCCACAAACTTGAGCTACAACGGTTAGAAATTGAAGCTCAAATTGTCGCACCTCTTCAATAACCAATACCATTTTTCCTGAAAAGGCGTTGATTAATCCTCTTACCATTTCAAATTCTCCTGAAACCCTTTCAGTTCTATAAAAGGTAACCACAGATGGCTTTCTTCACGTCTCAGCATGGCTTCCCAAACCCTATTTCATCGTTTTAGCATCAAAGTTCATCCCCCATAAAAACTCCTCCAATAACCTTGCTTGAGTCTTACGACCTAACCTCATACATGAGTTGAGTCTTACGACCTAACCTCAGGTTCATCTCGCTTGCCAATGCGAAGTAGTTCATGTAATCACTACATCCATCTTCTTCTTGGCTAAGGTATAGGCGGATCATTGAAAGAATATGATCCATTCTTCCTCTAGGTTTTTCAAGCAAGCCTTAGAATGTTGGATTAAAGCTGCTTTCTGGAATGACCGGCTATTGTAGCTTCAATTAAGTTACAGCGGGACATGCCAGATATTTCTTGGAGATGCGCATTATTTGGGAAATCCACTATCAATGATCCCTATTGACTGACGTCCTTGGAAAAATCTCAATGAATCTTAGAACAGCTTCCTATTATCAGAGCCCATTTGGATCCTTATGTATAAAGTTTTTGACTACAAATCCAAAGAATCAATAGAAATTTTATGTTTGAACACATATTGTTCTCGATGTTGCTTTCTTTCAACTAATATAGAAAAGAGAAAAACAATTTTTAACACCAAATGTGGGTCCAATAAAATTACCAATAAACTATGTCAAAGATACAAATGGTGGTGAAACTCAAGCAATTTCAAAAAATTTCAAAAATTTCCTATTACACCTCTGTATATTGTGTTGCCCTCTAGTTTTATTTGGTAGTGCGGTTGAAAAAATATGTAATGGATGAAGCTGAAACAAGCATAACTACGTAAAACTGAATGTCATGATCCTACCCCCCAAATTTCGAGAACAATAATGAACTATTATTCAAACTGCTGCCCCCAGTTCTTCTATATTGAGAAAGGGTCTTCATATTCCCATTACTGGTATAATATTTCAAATGGCGTCCATTGATATGGTTATGATGTGGTTCTTCATCAATGTCTCTAAGACGATAAGCCCCTTGCCACAAATATAATCAATAGCAAAATAACCTTCCCATGTTGGAGACCATTTACCTCGACAGCGGACTTGTTCTCCAAAAGGCAGAATCATTTTCCACACCAGGTTCCCAACACCAAAGCTGTGTCCTCGTGTGCGTTTGTCATAGGCTTTATCCACTCTTTTCTTTTCACTAATGATATTATCCAATGCTTCATCCGCTGGAGCTCCAAGTTTTGAAGTTCTTGCCACATTGGTTGCACATAGTCTTCCCCAAACAACTGGTGTTGCTCCATGACCCGTAAGGAGTGCACATTGATTTCCAAAGGCAAAACAGCATCATGTCCAAATATCAAAGTATAAGTAGTAGTACATGTAGGGGTGTGTTTGGATGTCATGTATGTCCACAAAGTGTGATTAAGCTCATTATGCCAATCTCTGGGATTGTTAGCAAACATTTTTGTTTTTTTTAAGAAAAGAAAAGATGATCTTGTTACTGTCTCTAGTTGTCCATTAGATTGTGCATAATGTGAAGAAGAATATAGAAAATGAATTTCATAATCCGCCATAAACTCACGAGTTTCTTTTGCCATGAATGTTACCCCCTGTATGCCTACAAACACTCTGGAATGCCTACCTACAAATAATGTTCTGAATGACAAACTGACACACCGTTTTAGCATAAGTTTCTTTTAAGGGCACAACATCCACCTACTTTGTGAAGAAGTCTGTTCTGACCAAAATAAACTTTTGTTGAGCTGAAGAATATGGGTGAATAACACCAACATACTCCAAGGCCCAACCGCGACCTGGCCCAGACTTGATGATAAGATGCATGGGAATATCAGACACATGCTGCACATGACCATGTGCTTGACAATCATAACATCCTTTAGCAAAAGTGATACAATCCTTGAGCATAGTTGGCCAGAAGACACCATGTCAGCGAATAAGCCACCACATGTTAGGTCCAGCATAGTGAGAGCCACATACCTGTAGGTGCACTTCTCTCATGATCCTCTTTGCTTCTTTTTCATAGATGCTCCTTAAGTCAACACCCTCCGTTGCTCTTCGTAGCAACTCTCCACCCTTCAGTACATAGTTGAGAGCAAAATACCTAATCTTATTTTCCACTAGAGTAGATGGATTTGTAAGATAATCAATGATAGGTTGGTGTCAATCAGTGTCAATTGGTTCTAATGTAGTCACATACCAATCATCATTACACTCCATCCGAGTCATGAACAATGGCAACGTTCACTTCTCCACTTTTAAAATACACTCGCGGACACCATCGACCATGCTGATACCGGTAGCAATTTGTGTTAATTCATTCGTTGTAACAACCCGTCCCAAAAATTTACCCTTTTACCGGGACCAGGTGGGTTACAGAAGGTTCTAACTGCGCTGTTAGTTTCCTCGAAGTATTAACAAGTGTAAAATTCGAAAATTTTAGTGGTATTGGTGCGTAATCGTACCTTCGAGATGAGTGCCAAAGTGTTCGAAGTCATGGGAAGGTCGGGAATGACTTATTTAAAGGGGAAAATGTTGACTTTTTGCTACGTCGAGTTTCTCGGAAAACTTCATTCACGAAAGTTGTAGTGCTCGGCAATACGAGTCCGTGGACACGCGGCAGGTGTGAATCGGATACCGTGTGGAGAAGTTATGGTCAACATAAGTTGAGTTTCTATTTTTAGAAATTATATAAATAGAAAGGATGGGTTTCCAAAAATGGAAATAACCAATTTTCTTTCTCCTTCCACACGCGCGCGCGTTCCCCTCACTATCCTAAAATTTGAACTGACCCGACCCGAACCCGGCCGACCTCACCCGACTTTTGGGGTGAGCTCCGGCCACCGGAGACGTCGAGGCTGGTCGGGATCGCTTCCTCTCCTCCATGCGAGCCCCCCTGTAGTGGTGACGTGGTCCAGTTCGGCCTGGAACGACGTATATGAGTTTGAACAGTACGGCGTCGAAACTCGGTTTCCGACCTGATTGGTTCTCCGGCGTAGGCCGGCCGCCAGGCATGAAACCAGCCCAGAAAGGACGCCTAAGGCGTTCTGGGCGGACCTCCGGTGGTGTTGAAGCCCAACACGGTGGGAAGGAGCGGCTGAGGTGGAGGCAACTCTTTCGGGACAGTTTTGGGACACTTCCTGGTTGAGTTGATCAAAATTCCAGGTATTAAAGGTGTTCCCCTTGCTATGATCTACAACTTTCATGTTTTGAGTTTGTTGAAATTCGGTGTTTTGGGTAGAGGCGCGTGACGCCAACGTGCTGCAGGTTATGGCTGCGCGTGTTGGCGCGTCTGGAAGTTTTAAGGGTTTTTGTTTTTCCTATAGGCCTTCTAGGGTTGTTGTGGTTTCATGTAGGTGGTTTTTGGGTGAAGTTGACCGGTTTGAGGGTGTTGGCACGTGGGGCCCACACGCAGCCGCCTGTGGCGGCACGTCTGACATCCTCACGTGCAGTTAGTTGTCCCAGGATCATGTACTCGTCGATACAAGCGCGTGAATATATAATTTTCCGGTTTCGGTTATCGTTTAGTGTGACTTTCAGTCGAATAGAGTCATTTTTACCTTCTTGTGGTAACTAAGGCTGATTATATAATTGTAGGTGTATATCGATCGACCAAGTGTTGAGGATTTACCGTGTGGCGGTAGTTGACGCAGTAAGATTTCAAGGTGAGTAATTTCCACTGAGGGTGCAATCTCGGAAATACCCTAGCGATTTTGTTTATTTACAAAGCTGCCATTAAAGCCGAAATTCCTTAAATGCCTTGACAGTTCAAGTTAACTACTAGGATGCCCATTGGGTGGTTTTACTTATATGCCTGTGGGGAGATTTATATATTTACGTGGTTGTCTTTACATCATATTTATGTGTTTTGATGTTGTTTGTTAGTATGGTTGTTTGTTACGGTTATTTGATAGCTAGTTTTTGTTTACCTCAGCGGAAAGGTTAAACTCCGAAATGGCTTTAGTCGTACGTCATCTATAATAGGTTATCTACCGATAAATAGAAAAACGAGATTCGTCCAGTTAGGGCGTTAATTAATATAAGAGCTACGTGTGGCTTGATCCTTGAGTATATGGTATATAGGCAGCCTGACTGGGATTCGGGTGCAGTCACAAATATTATTAGAACCCTAGGTCCTCTAAATGATTGGTTTGAGATCCAAATGTGGAAATCGGGATAACCTCCGGCTGTGAGGTTTATTCCGGTATCGTTTGGACTGTTTAAAAATGGTTTGGGAAAAAGGGTTATCCCTTCTCAAGGGGGATTACGAGTAAATCTCTCTTGGGATAGGTCCCGCACGTCCTAACCAGGGTTTAGGAAGGTAAACTTAGGCCGGGGCGTGACAACTGGTATCAAAGCCTAGGTTCAAATCTCGGACCAAAGGTTTGGGTAATTAGAATCCTTGGAAATGTTTAAGTGTGTTATCGACTTTCCAAGTGGAACAATTCGTTATACTTGTTAGTATGTGTGGTGACAAGGTGGTCACCTAGGGTTGAAGTTAGTGAAGTTAAACGTAACAGTAAGGTTTGCGATATCAATTGTTTTTAGATGTCGATATAGATTTTTCGTTGGATCAAAAGGTCGAAAGGTTTGTAAGTTTAGTAACGAGCCAGATTTGGAAAAGGTAAATTCGAATTTCAATATTTGGCGCAAATAGGCTTAAAAGTGCGTCTAATATTATTCGAATTTATAAATCGACAATTTTTGAAATTATTAGGGTTCCATCCTTGTCGATTAGTCATAAAGTTTTGGTCAATTTCCTGGTCAACCCAGGAAAGACTTGGTCAACCCTAAAGTTAATCATTGACTTTTCCTGGTCAAACTAGGAAAAATTAGACTGTTAGACTATTTGATAGTTGTCTCGCGTCCTACATTTGATTGATGAGCTAAAAGAGTAGGTATGACTACTTATGTCAATACATTGGTGTTGCGTAATTATATTCGAGGAGGATCAGAGATGATCTGGTGATTAAGGTGCTGGATGAGGTCAAGAGAAACAAATTATGTAAAGTATCATAGTGGCGCAGCGGACTCGTGGTGAGTCTATAAAGCTCGAGGAAGAATATTTTACGACGGTCAAGGAAAGGAACCGCTTTCGGGCAAGAGAGACGTCACCAAGTATGAGTACGTTTAGAGTACCGTACTTGGAGCAGGAGATGTGTGGCCAGTATGATGAGTGGACTTTTGAATTGTTTTAAAGAAATACATGGGATGGTTTATTAATTAAATGGTTTTAAAATGTTTTCAGAACAAATGATTTTTCGGGTTTCTATACATTTTGGATTCCTTTGGTTTTGCGAGCACCTTATTGGATGGTTTTTATTTATTTCTATTTGATTTATGGATTTCAGCTCGCTTATTTTTCGCTTGGGTTTTGAATGGTTTTTGACGAGAGAGTCCCTCCGTACAGATGAGAATCGGACCCGATGTTTTACTAGGATTTCTGTGTTTGGCATTTGCCAGGATTTAAAGTATTTTTGGCAATTGCCTGCATTTTATAAATAGGCTTCGAGCCTGGATTTTATAAATGGGCTTCGGGCCTGGGTTTATGAAAATATCAGGAATTTGTTTTAATTTCACCATAAAGGGTCGTCTGATGATTATACCTAGTGGACGGCGCTCCTCGTTCAGCGGAGTAAAAGCGCGCCTACCTGGCGCTCTTCGTTCGGCGGAGTGGAAGCGCGAGATATGTGTTCTTACGGAGAGTGGATGTTATGCGAGATTTGCGTTCTCACTAGATAGTGGATGAGATGCCAGAGCTCTTAGCTCCGACCCTAGCCTGTGGGGCTCACTGTCATGGAGGGTCGTCAGAGGTATTGTTTGTTATTCGCTAGCAGGCTGCGCTCCTCATTCGGCGGAGTGGAAGCGCGCCACTCGTTGTGCTCCTCTTCCATTGAGGGAGATGACAGTGTTAGCGCGGGATTACGTCCTCACTGAGAGGTACGCTAGAGTTCTTAGCTCTGACACTGTTATGTATGATCGATCATTTGCGAAATTTTTTTCCTGATTTAATTTTATACAGCTGCAGACCATGATTTGATTTTATACGGCTGCTGACCATGATTTGATTTTATACGGCTGCAGGCCACAAATTGATTTATATTTGGCTACGGGTCAGGATTTATTTTATTTTGGCTGCATGCCGGGATTAGATTTATGTTTGGCCGTGGGCTGAGAAATTATTTTTTTTGGCATAAGACCTGGATTGTTTTCGGGAAAATGAAAATGAAATTGAAATTATAATTTTGAACCATTATTATTGGCATTGATTTTTGGTCCACTCACTCTAAAGCTTTCCGCGTTTGAGAAGTTTCAGTCCTAGCCTAGGAGGCTGACATGTCCACGCTGGTTATGGATGGTATATAAGATTTAGGAGTGAGGTACTCCAGGTTTCAAGGGTATTGCTGGAAACGGTTTGGTTTGCTTGTGATCGCGGGCATGAGTGATGTTTGAATTTGGTAAAAAAGATCGGGGTATCTCTTTGAGGAAAACTCACTCATGAGGATGGTGATTTTAAGTTGAACTCTTGTCCTTTAGGCAGGACGTGAGCACTTATGAGTTAGTGTGCAGGTTTGTTAGCACTTATTGTTGTGAAACGCCCTACTATAGACTATTTTCCAAGAGAGTGGAGTAGGATGAGGAAATTTATTGTGACTGAGTATGTGAAGATGACATCCATGTTGGCGTGAACTCGCTTAGCGGATTCATCAGCTCGAGTGGGCAGTTTTGAGATTGCATTGTGGTATGCGCTTTCGTTTGAGCCTCGTGATTGAAAGTTAGGGTACAAGGAACGATAAATGAGAATTTTTGAGTGAAGGAAGTAGAAGATAATACGTCCATGGTTTCAAGGCCTAGTATAGAAAGTGCACGTTTCTGTTGTCTCGAAAGGTGCTAGAGACGTGTGAGTTTCCTCTACGGTGATGGACTGTAGCAGTTTCATCCTTCCACCAGGAAGACATTGGCGTTAAGTGTCAAGTGTGGCAGTTGCAAAAGTAGAGGATTTGTATTTACTACGAGTTGGTCTACGTTTATGTCTCGAAAAACTACCAGCTTGTCTTAAGGCTATTTCGGGAATTAACTCAATAAGAGTTAAGAGGCAAGCCTTGTAGGGTCGATTTAAGACGAAAGTGATGAGACGAGGGTGTCGTGCCTGAGAAAATGTAACCAAGTGGGCGTAGTTGTGTATCTAGTATTGTAACTATGAGAAGACTTTAGTTTCTAAAGGAATTAGTACTTAGAGCTTGTGACTCTTGTTTGCTTAAAGTTCCGTCCAGTGGAACTTGATGATATTCTTTGACGGTTGGACAAATAAAGTCTTGGAATGTAAACCATCTTTAACTGAATGTTGTCATTTAAAATGACAGTTAATTTTACGTCTCGCAGTGGAAATTTTGAGGACGAAATTTTTGTAAGGGGGTAGTTTGTAACACCCCGTCCCAAAAATTTACCCTTTTACCGGGACCAGGCGGGGTACAGAGGGTTGTAACTGCGCTGTTAGTTTCCCCGAAGTATTAACGAGTGTAAAATTTAGAAATTTTAGGGGTATTGATGCGTAATTGTACCTTCGAGATGAGTGCCAAAGTGTTCAGAGTCATGGGACGCTCAGAAATGACTTATTTAAAGGGGCAAAGGTTGACTTTTTGCTACATCAAGTTTCTCAGAAAACTTACTTCACGAAAGTTGTAGCGCTCGACGATACAAGTCCGTGGACATGCGACAGGTGTGAATTGGGTACCGTGTGGAGAAGTTATGGTCAAAAGAAGTTGAGTTTCTATTTTTAGAAAGTATATAAATAGAAATGATGAGTTTCCAAAAATGCAAATAACCCATTTTGTTTCTCCTTCCACACGTGTGCGCGTTCCCCTCACTATTCAAAAATTCGAACTGACCCGACCCAAACCCGGCCGACCTGACACGACTTTTGGGGCGAGTTCCGGCCACCGGAGACTTCGAGGACGGTCGGGATCGCTTCCTCTTCTCCGTGCGAGCCTCTCTGTTGTGGTGACGTTGTCTAGTTCGGACTGGAATGAGGCATCTAAGTTTGAACAGTACGGCGTCGAAACCCGGTTTCCGACCCAACTGGTTCTCCGGCGTGGAGCGGCGGCGAGGCATGAAACCAGCTCAGAAAGGGCGTCCAACAATTGTTTAAGAATGATTATATAATGATAAGCAAACCCTAGGGTAACTAACGCCAATCCTAAAAACTCAAAACATAAAAACCAAATCCAAAATAAACTATAAAACGAAAAAAACTAAATCCCGAATTGGATTTTTAGAACTATAATATCTAGCTTAAATATGTCAGGGCTCACTAGTGAGTTGTAGATCTCGTTGATCCTTTTTCGAAAATATGTAATGCATCCTAAATGAACGTTTTGCTCAAAACTGCGTCATACATCAGATCACTTCTGTTTAGGGTTTAGGTTTGTGTTTAGCTGAGTATCTGAGAGTGAAGAGAGTATACGGCCACACCTAAAAGCCTTTATATATCTCCCTTGCCCCTTGGTATTTCTCTTGGTAAATAACTAAATATCCCCTAGTTAATTTTTTAAAAACATAATAAATAAATAATAATCAACAACAAAAATATCTTTTTAACTGTGAAGCTATCATACACAAGGATTACAAAATATTGAAGAAATAAAAGTGGCCAAGATGCGAGGGAACTCTGAATATTGTGAGATATATTGCACTCCTGATTTTGATATGTCCTTTTCATTTTTTTTCGTGTGAGGGATTACGTTCCACATCAAATTAACTACTTGGTATAGTAAAGTTTGTTGAGCTCCTTAATATGCAAATTTCATGTCTAGAGTTCGAGCCCTAACTCTCATCACTTTGCAAGTGTCCAGCAAGTTTGAGGATCTCCCAAGTTGTGTGCTTACGGTAGGATATTAATTAGTCAGGTTTTTGGGAAAACTCTCGTTGATCTCGGTCTAAATACTAACTAGCTAGCTGTTTTACTTGCTAACATGAAAAGGGGGCTTGCTATTGCACTAATCCTAACATAAAAAGTTCCATTTCAAATTTTCAATAGGTTTTTGGTGGGGGTCTCCTTTTAATTGTCTTAAACCAAGGACAACAATTTTGAGGAGAATCATAAAAAAACAAAAACTTTTGTTAGCCTCCATTATTTATGTACTCACTTTTGTTTTTGAAGGTCTTAGGGGGTGAATAGGCGCTTAAAAAATTTTTTCGTGTAAGTTCGTTCTGAGTGATAGCAAGGGTTGCGGATATCCTGAATAACAAATGCGCGATATTAATATAAGAAAGTTGTTGTAAAACAACAATGAACCCATATGATAATTTTTACTCGCATAAACTCTAAACTCAGGGAGAAAACTGTGTGACCCTAACTCTTGAGGGACAAAATTTTTCACTATGTAAAACTTGCTTATTACAAGATTATAATCTAGGAAAACAACGACTTACTATCCTACCTAAACTACCTACTAGTCTAGATCTATACTACCTTTCTTGCTTATGAATACCTCACTCCTTATAAGATTATAGTATACGGATACAACAACGACTTGTTATCCAACCTAGTCTCAAACTAGTCTAGATCTACCTCACTTGTCTCTAAGCGACTACACATGAAGGTATAAGAACTTTCAACTCAAAACTTATCTATCACTTAACTAATTCTTCTTGAAAAATTCTCAAAAGTTTCACTTTAAGAAACTCAACTATCTTTATCCTAAACTAATTTTTCAGAACCCAGCTACCTCAACATGATAAATTTGAACTCAGCTATCCTCAGACCTTAGCTGATTCTTTCATGAACACTTCCAGGGTTGCTACACTACCAACTGATCTCATGGTTGATTTAAAAGCAAAAGACAAAGGCTAAGAAAAAGACAAAGAAAGCTTTCTTAAACAAATTTGATTTAAAAGCAAAAAACAAAGGCATTGTCAACTTTTTCCCAAAAGCATGATACCACATTGGTTTGACCAACAAGGACAGCTGCAAATACTGGTTTGTGTATCACAAACATAGCTATACGTAGCTAGCCTTGAAACTAATCATGGGTCACAAGTTGACACACAAAAGATCTCAACCCTAGACTAATTTGAGCACTAAGGCAAGACTTTTATTTTAGTTGTCAATTTGAAATTCAAATGATGATCTCACTCAGGCATAAGACTTATCATCAAGGGTAAAGAAACATACACCTAATACAAAAGAAACAAAAGACCGAAAAGCTAAAAACTCGTATTTTTCAGGATAGCAAGTAGTGATGAGTTTACCTGAGTTTCATGAGATCATATTGGTTCTTTTACTTCTTCAACTTGTTATTCAGATGTGCAACACCAATCTCACAATTGTTTTAGGCTTAATATATTGTATTTTGTTTCATATAAGGATTGTCAACCATCTTAAACCTTTTGATTTTGCTTAGTTACATAAAGATATCAAAAGGCTTATCTATCATTGAAAGTTTGAATCCCATGTATAATCCCACCGAAAGTATAGTACGTAGTTGGAGAACCAAAATGCAAACGGTTTCCTCGAATTTGGTACGCACGTACGTAGTTAGTACATTCTTTCAAGTTTCCATAAGCACAAATCGCATATATGCTTGGACTAATTATATGAGCAATGATTGCAATGACGACTACGTCAAAAACAGGAAGATTGCATTTATATGGGCAAATACCGATCGAGACCATAGATCATAAACAGGCACACAGCTCCACCGAAACTAATGGTACTAGCTAGTTGAAGAATGAAAATGCATGAATGTTGGTTCCTCCAAATCGGGACGTACATACGTATAGATGGTGCTTAATTTCCATAACCATAAGTGACATGATCCTCACACACATTATGCATACTTTGAATTAAACAATGGTGACCCCATCAGCAAGCAATTGAACGGGTATGCATGGCATGGGCCGTGTAGGGTTAACAATGGGGTGAATCACTCATCCTAACTGCATTCTTTCGCTCCTCCCAAAAGACACTTAACGTCACAGTGCAGTATGTATTGTTAGCTAGTTCTTATCCTCTTTGCTTTTCTCTCGATCGATCCGTTTCTTCAGTCCAACGGGGTCCCTTGTGCTCCATTACATATAATCTAATGGTTGTTCTTCTTGGCCCGTCGATTGTCTGCACAACCATTATCTCTGCTGGTTTCAATCTGTAGTTGAATCTCCAGCTTCCATTATTTCTATAGTATTTATATATAGTACTGTTGGTTTTTGTCAAATACGTCCAGTATTTTTAGCATATTTCATATGTATATATGTGGATATGAAAATTTGTATAAATGATTATGTCATATAAATTTAGATGCTGATCGACTGAGCCAAATAAAAATATTTACACTTTAATTTTAAACTTAAGTTTCGTTCTTTATATATAGTATGTTTGGAATTAGGATTTGAGGCAATTCATTTTTCATATCTATTGGACGGCACTCCCTATTGAAAACCTAGTCATCATAATAAGTTTAAACCTTTGATCGACAGAGAAGATATTTTGGAGTTCGATCGCCATCGTTGTTCAACACCAAAGATTTTAGGTTTTTCTTATTCTACTCTTGTAGAACTATTAAGTTCATAGAAAAAGAAAGTAAACAACAACTAAGTTGTTGTTATTGTGAAAATGAAGGGATGGCGTGGTTTCTGAAAATATCAGCTGCTTCTTCCGTTTTCTTGGCCTGCACTAAACAACAACTAAGTTTCTTCAAAACTTGTAACTAGCTTATTTAATTTTTAAACATGTTGACATAGAAAACTCATTTCTAATGCCGCAAACATTTTGACATCTGAGGAAAACGGAAAACTGGTTAGGTTGGTGACCTGATACAAAGATCAACGAATCAAAACTCAGCATTGGGAAGCCGAGGTCACATAATTAATCAAAGATATTCGTTAGCATGGTACTTCTGGCATGATCGAGGCCTTACTTGATCTTTCATCAGATTATTAAGTTGATCTTTCATCAGATTATTAAGTTGATCTGAGCTGGTAAACTAATGACATCAGGGCTTAGGCAACTTGATAATTATCAGTAGGACATAGTTTTACATATAGAACACCAATTTGTAAGGGAGAGGATACATGAACATCTGGCTTTAATCCATATAGCGCATGGCACTTATGCAATAATAGACTAGCGCACTAGATCACAAAAGGCTTCACACTACAGTTATTCACTGTCGTCTTATAGTTTAGAAATCTATAGTGTAAGCGACTGCCATCTCAATGCAACTCAAACGACAGGTAAAAGTCGTAGACTATTATGTACTAAGACGACATATGAATTTAAACACTCTGTTGTCTGAGTTTCTTAAGATTGAAAAATTTGATATATCATGTCGGCTGTCATAGAATTATACTATAGAATAATGTTGTCCATGCAACATTGTAACTAAATACTTTTGTACTTAAAATGTGCAAACACTACATATATGAGTTGTTGAATGCTAAATAGGAACTACAGAGATATGAAACTATATGTAGTTTAAAGTTGGTTTTAATGACAGAATTGTGTTGTCTGTTTTAACATCAAACTATAGATTTTTGCATTATATTTAGTCTGCAGTTGCTTTCAACGATAAAAATTTGTCCTCTATTTTAGAATCCAACTACAGATTGTAGCCTTTAATAGAATTGTATGTAATCTGAAATTGTTTTCAACAAGAAAATTACGTAATCTTAAAACATTTTACTCAACCTATATTATGTGGCTTGTTATTTCTGGATATTTGATTGATTGATGTCGTGTTTAATAATCAGTACCATTAGATTGATTGATTTAACAACCATTGAGAAAACACCATAATCAAAAGTAAATGATTACTATATATATCATGAAAATCAAAAGGCTTGAAGCGAACCTACAATACAATGCAAACCTACGCTACTGCTAACCAAAAATTAACAATCACAAACTAATGCTACTTTAAGGAATGAGATTACTTTCTGTCTTATCCCATGTTAGCTTTCCTCTGCTTGCAGAACTGATTTCATATCAACTCTTGCTAGAGCTGCTTGAAATGGTATCGAGACAGATGAAATTAGTAGAGGCAGTCAAGCAGGGCTATGTATGACTCCAGAACTATAAAATGACACTGCATTTTACATAAGGATGATTGGAAACAGAATTGTAACTATAGATAATTCACTCATTAATAAAGCATCCATCACATACACCAATAAGGAGTACATAATTCACTCCTCAACTTTATAGTTTATACCTATGAATTGCCGGTTATTAAATAAAATATCTAAACAAAATATCAAATATTTCAAAAAAAAATGAGACGGCTTTAGAGTACATAATTTCGTCCGCTTTCAACACAACAATAAGGAGCTTCTCTCACCATTTCGTGTTCTTTCTAGTAGCTGAGCTATGGATCTCGTTCACCACACTAATCAAACCTACAAGCAAGTACAACCAAATAAAACATATTAGATACAAATATAACTGCTGTCTACACAATGCTAAACAAAGTAGAATCACTCACTCACTATCATAACTAAAGTAGAGCGATAACTAATAATAAGCCGTCATCAACATAAGGCCACATAATATATTCCCATTTCCATAACAGAAAGAAGCCCAAGTTAAACTTGTGATCCTGCATTCATTGTTCAACTAGAAATCTTAATAAAATACAGATAGCAACACATTACTTGAACTCTCATGGGTATATCAGAGAAATTCACAAAGGCAAATCATACAACAACACTACCACCATGTGCAAGCTGTTCAAACAAAATCAAGTAATTAGTACTGATGAAGGACAAGATTACAAGTGGTACACAACCATGTTTTTTTTAACAGAGAACCAAATTAAGATCAACAAAAAAACCAAAAACCAAAACAGGGAGGCCAAAAACTTCCAAATAAACAAAAAGGGCGTCAAAGAGGAGAATACGCATTAGGAAGGGGGATCAGAGAACCGATCCACATGACACACCCTGCGCAGCACAAGAGAAGTCACCCAATCAGCAGCCTCATTTGCCTTCCTACTGGCCCAAAGCCAGTTAACCTTTGAAACTGGAAAGATTTTCTTGAATCCAAGCTACCGTACGAGGAGCAGTCCAATCAACAGAAGATAACAAATGTAAAAGAGTTGAAATGAGGACTAATGAGTCTGATTCCAACTGAAAAGAAGAAAGAGAGAGAGAAGAGGCTAGACCGAGACCTAGCTTAATAACTAAACCCTCAGCAATCATTATAGAATTAGTAGAGCGATGGAGATGGACTCCAACAACATTCCCCAAGGAGTTACAAGCCACAGCTGCAAGGCCACAGTCAGCCGATTTCTTGTCCCAAGCAGCATCAGTATTGATCTTCACCGTTCCCACCTTCGGATTGACCCAGTAACGAGGAGCATTGTCCTGAACCAAATTCAAGGGGTTCAAAGGTTTGAACAACTTCTGAGGGATCAACAAAAATACTTGTGCCAATCGGAAAGCAATAGAGACGGTTTGAAGAGGATCGAAAGCAGTCTTCTTAAAGACCATGTTACATCTTGCCTTCCAGATATTCCACAAGAGGAAGGACACATTTATTTCGAAGTCAACTTCAAAATCACAAAGGTCATTCTTAGCCAAGAACACACCTTTAATCCATCTATCAAGAGATGTAATCGCCCGAGCATCAACAATATAAGAGAGAGGGTGGGCACATCAGACTTGTCTAACAAGGGGACACAACAGTAGACTATGCTCTATAGTTTCTAATTCATCATCACAGAGAGGGCAAGTATGATTATTGGCCAAGTGTATTAGAAATCTCTTATCATTTGTTGCCAAGATGTTTGACATTGCTCTCCAAAGAAAGTGTCTAATTTTTGGTAACGTCTTAACTTTCCAGATCCAAGACCAGACTTTCCTAGGGACAACGTGAGATTGATTTGGATTTTGAACTTGTAGTTAACCTGATCGATGCAATTTGAGAAGCATAACCCGATTTGACCGAGTACTCATCCGAGGGAGTGTTAGCTCATAATTGCCTATATGTATCTGAATCCAAGCCAAACTGAGTAGTGATGACAGCATGCCAAGCCTCTAAATGAATGGAGGGAGAAATTGCAGCAAAGGTCCAAGAATCAGAAGCTCTATTGATAATTGTCGCCACCAAAGTAAAGCAATTTGGATTCAAGTCACATTGGCATAGGTTTATCGAAGGGAAGTTAGATATCCAATTGTTTTTCCACATGTCCACTTTATCTCCTGAACCTATATTCCAAATTAACCCTTTTTGGAGAAGATTGTGCAACTAAACCAAGCCCAAATATTATTTACCAAACTGCCATTAAGGCCAAAAAGATAATATTGTCCCTGACAGCTTAACTTATTTACCAAGAGAGCCTTACCCGCAAACCAGCAGCTCCAAGGCTCTCTTAGCCCTCTTACCCGCAGCTCCGGAAAGTATTACGGACATACCGATGGACTCGTATTAACATAATCTATCACCTCGGGACATTAATTCTATCTTCCTCCAGAATCGAGATTATTTCGATATTAAACTCGAACAGTAGTTCGGAGAAGACTAACAACGTGGTCCCTGCCAGCAAGGCGACGTGTCACTTCTCTCAGCTCACTTTGCCCTGCCTCGTCCCCAAACCATGAAAATATCGTACCGGAAAAGCTGGTCACCACCACCTTGTCTTTTCGTCGACACCACCCGGCCATTTTACTGTTTTGGCCCTCGTCTAGGGTTTCTGGGGAACATTACAGAAGCAAAGTGGGAAGAAAAGTACGTCCAAATAAAAGAACAGGTCAAGGGTATGGGCTGAAGATGTGGTCGGGATTTGATTAGCAAACAAAATCTGGTTTGTTAAAGTTAATGAATAAAACAGGTCAGGTTTAGTTACCATCTGGATATATTTAAGGTTGACATTAAAATTTATGGGTAGAGATGAAATACGTATTAGGTATTAATTTTGGGTACATGGGTAATACATAGTCATACACTAGTAATAGGTGAGTGCGAGTATTATTAAATAGTAAATTATATTTTAGTTACTTACTACATTTTAGTTCATAAATAAGTTTAATAAAGATGTTTATGACTTTATGCACATATTAGGAAAAAAATTTATAAATAAAGACTAGTTGTTATGTTGTTGACATATGTCACTTACATAATTACAATTATACATTTTATTAAAATAAAACAGTCAACTAATTGATTAAGCTTTTACTATCGACTTTTACAACCAATCTACGTTCCAATGTCGACTTTATACTACCAATTTATCTGTCACTACCAACTTCTACTACTAATTGGCTACTACTGTCTACATTTAAGAGTCATCCCACTCTGCTACTATCAACTTATGCTACCAATCTGTTGTTACCGCGGACTTATATTATCAATCTGCTTCTATTACCGACTTCTATTACAAATTTGTGTCGACTTCCATTACAAATATGTCTGCGCCTATGTTTACTACTCAACCCACTGTTACTGTCTCAACAAGTCTCCTCAAATTTCAATGCATTACCTTAACCTAATCGATCATATAGCTCCATTTTCAATTCATTATCTTCGTCTGACCTAAACCTCTCGTTGTTACTCAGATGCTCAACCCAATCATATACCCAATCCTAAACCCCAAAAATTCATCGACAATTGAATTGAAATTCTTTAAATAAGAATCGACTTATCTTCCTCTTTGATGGTGTCGTCGGTAGCTTTAGCAGCAGATTGGATTTTCATGGCAGTGGAGGTGAAGGAATATGTAAATTGAGATTGAAAGGGATGGGTGGATCTGTCGTCGGGGCAAGGCGGAGCCGTAGTCGAGCCTTGGGTTGAGAGAGATATGATCTGAGAGGTGTATCGAACAATGCCTCGGCGTCATCGTTGTCGAGGAGTCAACATCAGCAAAGTTGTCTTCGAGGCTTTGTAGTCGTCGTCATCGAGGCTTCGGCTTCGTCGTCATCTCGGTGTCACCTACGTGATCGCCGTCGAGTCTTGGGAGTCGCTGCAGTTGAGGCTTCAATCTTCTAGCTTTTCAGCGAACAGAGCAAGTCAAACAGCATTCATTCCATTCAAATACTTAGAGAGATCTGAAATGGAAATTGAGCGAGTGATTGACGTCAGAGCGGTGGGTTCGTCTCCGCCGATATCAGAAGCCGGAGGAGAATGAGCATGGGTCGGAGACTCGGAGAGAGTTTGAGGACGGGGACGGGGCCGGGGCCGATACTTGGGAGAGGATCCTTTATTAATGGACATGCAGAGCCAGCCACACCTGCACGTAGATCTTCTATGACTCAGACGAAGCCTCCTTTCTCCTTTATTGTGGGGTTGGTTAATTAAAGCACATGAGGAAAGTACTGAACAAATTGTGAGGAAAGTGTGTCGTCCGAATTGGGATCTGAAGGGCAACCGTGCGGGATTCTAAGTTAGGTAAATGGGTGGATATGAGTATTTGCCTGTTAAAAATGGATGAGTATTTCCTCACCGTTACATAATATGCATTATTTATGAGTATTTACCTAATAAAATATTGAGGATGGTATTACCCAACGGTTAACACCCACCGGTAGGAATGCCAACCTTAAATATATTAGGAAAAAGGACGTACTATTTAGAGGCATGAGAGTGGCTGTTCAGGAATTTGAAGGTAGCCAAAATCAAAATGTCACAAAATTTTATATTTATATTTATTTTCATCTTAGATTTTGGCTAAGCAATGTCACAAAATTATCTCGCAACAATATTTTCTTTGTTAAAGAATTATAAATGCATAATGTGTCATACAAGTAACTAGATTTTGTTCAAACAGCAAATCAACATTTACCAAAGTTGAGTCGTGTTGGTCTATTAGAAGTATGCCACATCTCAAATGGGGCAAATGATGTGGACTTGTTTCTGATAATGGAAGGTCTCTTGTTCAAATCTGCTTGTGAAATGTGAACAATGTCTCATTTTTGGACAGCCTTATATCTACTTTGCTCATGTCAAAATGATAGCTCACTAATCTACCATTTAATATATGCTAGAAATTTAATAAAAAATAAACATGACGGTTAAGACCGAACCTAATGGTTAAGTTGAGTGTGCGACCTTATAATAATCGTAGAAACTTCATTTTTCCTTTTCTTTTTTTTCTTTTTTCCCTCGTTGGCTTGCAGAAAGCAAATTCTAGAAGGAAATAATGATTTCACCCAAATTGACTCGAAATTTCTTTCTAAAAACAAAGAAATTGACTAAAACTGAACTTATTCAGCCAAGCAAAACCAGTCACTATCCAAGTGTCCCCACCACAATCGACCACTAGTTACACATCAAACCACAAATCGCCGTGCACGCTCATTCGACGGCCAGATTTAATTGCAGTACTGGCCCCACCATAAGAAACGTAAACCAATTTATTTCCGAATCTCCCACCCAATTAAATATCCGAAGTTTTAAAATAACGGAGGGCGGCCGAAGACCTCACGCCCCTTTTTATGATACCGAGAATAAAGACCGCCATCCTTTCCCACCACCAATCCAGGCCTGACACGTATCCGTCTGTGACTGACAGTCAGTCACCAACACCACCCAACCGGCACCACGTACAAATTTCACATCAATTATCAAGATTAAAAACAAACAAAGCATATTCTCAAAAAAAAAACCAACAAAGCATACGAATACAAATTATAAGGTCTATTATATCATTTTCCATATATATAGACATTCCCCCTTGGCCAAGGAGTACATTGACTTTGCCCTAGTTCTGTAGCAAAAGAGAGACCCAGTATTTACATTTCTGAAACCCAAAACTTATGTATAATCTAGCAACCCACCCTAAATATTTTTCAAGAACACTACGCACCGTAATTTTTTTTGTTTTTCCTTCTTGGTCATCATCCTCCCCACCCTGCACTTGTCTTATTCTCTAAACTTTACCCAACACTTGCACTTCCCATATTGGCTTCTATGTACACAATACCAGAAAGCTAAGTGGACACTACTAACTTAACTTGCTTCAAACACGGCCTTTTAGATGAAAAGCTCCAGTGTTGGAAGGGGCATTACTGCAGCGAGGAGGGCATTAGGGGGCTGTCTTAGTATTCTATGATTAGTCCTCCCATTGGTGCCCTGTGCGGAATGCCCTTCCTCCTCTTGGCCGTCCGGTAATTGGCAGAAGTCCGGGGTGGCGTTGATGGCGAAAAGCTCTGGACTTTGTTGTTGGAGAACCTTCCATGGCTGCTGCTGCTGTATGAGTCCTCGTCTGAACCCACTAGCCTGGCTCTCATTCTCTTCAGTGGATTCTGGGAAGTTCCCACTATCTGAAATTGATGACATTTGACAATTAGACAACATTCAATGGTCCAGAAGAGCAAAGTATTAACATTGTGCGACTGTTTGCTTGTTGGGAAATTGGGGGTGATTTTTCAATGAATTGCTATTGCAAAAGTCAAACTCAACACTATACTAATCAAGCAAAGGAATGAAGACAATTACTATGACTCCATTGGTTTGATTGCTTGATGACAAAAACAAAGGGTGCTAAACTATTCTTTTTCCTTCGCTCATTGATTTCTCAATGGAGGCAACCAAACTGTGGAAACAAATTTGAGGAAAAATGTGAAGAGATAGAGACATTGTTGTAATACCTTGCAGCCAAGAGAGCAGAATCTGAATGAGTCAAGGAGGCTGCGCTCACAGACTTCACAGGTATTAGTGACACCTTTTCCGGGCCTAGGCTGAGGCCTCTCATTCAGGAAAACGACTCTGGCACTGTTGATAATGTAGGTCTGTACTCCGGTGATGTCCAGATGCCTCTGAATCTCATTTACCCTGATCACATCATGGTATGAAGACCTCCTTATCTGTCATTCAAGAACAACACTCCATCAGAGATCGGGGACAAATAATTAAGACATAAATTAAATGGCAATGATTTTTCAAAAATTTTTTAGTAAAACCAAATGTGTTTTCTTCATCAGAAGAGAAATTCCTTTTTTGCTCAACTTTCCCAAAGACAGAATGGTAAGGTGGGATTTTCACAATTACAGAAAAGAGAAAAAAGAAAGAGTCAAAGGCTGAAACAGAACAATAATCAAACAATGGGCTTGAAGTTCAAAATCAATACCTGAATGGCACGGTGATCCTTGTGGTAGGAAAGGCAGAGAGAGCAGAGAGGACCATTCATACAATCCAAGCAGTACATATTGCATTCACTCTTATGAGAATCGGCATGAAACATGCAATGACCAAAGAAGCTCTCTCTGAGCAGAGGCTTCAGCCATGGCGGCCACCTAGTGTCTTCCTCATCAGGACCTCCAGCACCCTATTCAAAGTCAACAAACAAACCAAGACTGTCAGAACAAACCAATCCCACAAAGAACATGACTGAAATTCAAGCTTAAAACAGAGCATTGGTGCCCCAATTTGAATGCAAGAATGCCAAACCAGAATGTCAAAAACCACAAGACAGTGTCACAACTCATAACAAACAAAACCCACAAATAAAAGATTCAAACTTTCTCAAGAACCAGAGCCAAAATCCCATATCCCATTGCATAGAAGAGAGAACCAAACAAGAAACAGAGCATTTGTACCCAACACCCCAAAATGCAAGAAAAACAGAAACCCAAAAAAGTAAATAAAGAACCATTGCAGCTTCATACCATGATTCTCCTACTCTTGGGCTTGATTTCTCTGACACCACTGTCCTGGTTCTCGATCGCCAGCTTGCACAACCGAAAAGAAACACACTACTACTCAATGTCGAAACACAACTAAACCAGAAAAAGGCATAGGCTTTGAGGTTTAGAGAGAGATGGTTTTTTACGTTGATAGAAGGGAAGTAGGAAGAGAAAGAGTGGAGGCGGTCTGGAAGGGAATGGGGTTCTTGTAGAGAGAGTTGCGTTAGAGAGAAGAGAAGATGGGTCGTTCTTATCTTCACCACCAAGTCCACAACCGAAGCTGCGTCCGAGCCCGAAGCTGGGTCCCGAGCCCGAAGCTGTGTGGAGTTGCGTTGGGTGTAAGGAACCCACCTCCTTTCCTTTATATTTCCCGTTCGTTTTCTTGCTCCTTTTGTCTTATCATTTCTCGTATTAATTATTCTTTTTTTGTTTTGATTATTTCATTTTTTCTTTATTATTTAAGTCGTTAATTGTCATTCATTATTAGTGTTGTATTGTTGTTTTGGGCAAATGTGTCAATTACATTTTTTGTTGGTGGGTTTTATTTATTTATGTGTCGTGAAAGATATATTATTTTTTAAAAAAATTTAATCACGTATTTTGAGGTATTTATACTCTTGTGTTCTAAATGCATCTCTAATAAATTATGTAAAATTTTTTGTCAAATTTGAATCTGAAGAAGTAAATAGGGTAGAGAGAGAAAATATAACAAAGAAAATCATCTTATTCATTGATAATGGCCTCTTTATATAGAGAAATACAGAATATCATTCCGGTATAGATGAGAAAATATAATCTTATTCTATCTAGTAAACCAAGTTACATAAGGTCAAGACATACATGGCAGAATATTCTAGAACACTCTCTCTTGTGTTGCACGCCTTCATTTCTGTGATGTTTCGATGTTGCCTAGTCAAAAAATGATAATACACACTCGAAGTGTTGTGTATTATAACAAAATCCGTGTAGAAGAAACTGAGCCTTGATCGTAGGAGAAAAAAGTGCAATGCATCAACTATTTCATTCAGAACACGATCATTCATGAACAACTTCTTGTTGATCAATAATCTCTACAAAAGACAAGCGGTGCATGCGATATTGTCTCGTTAAAAACCTTGCCAAGCAAAAACCCGATAGACAAAAGTCTTGGTCTAAGGGAAAAAGAGCACAACTGCACCCTTCACATTTGATAGCGATATGTATGTGCTAGACTTCCCCTGAAGTCTGCATCTCCCCATGATGTTTAGATCATTCATAGGAGTTTGAATTATTCAGCATATCAATGCGTTTTAACATGTCTTCAAATGTGGCATCGGTCAATGATTAACTAGATCATACCGGATTGTCCTCATAGATGATCTCGTACACTTAGATCTTAAGGAGAAGGTTGTTTGGGAACTCAAACCATATGTTAGCGTTGAAAGTCAAATTTTCGCACAACACGACCTTTGGATATTAGAACAGCCGTAACTTTTTCTAGAAAATACATATGAATGAATCGTAAAAGGTTTTGAAAATTAGACTCATGTAGCTTTCCAACCGTATATTATACATATTTTGGTTCATTCGTAGATATTCACAAAGCTCTGTTGAAGTTGACTGTTATTTGTAAAATCAGACTCTCAAACAGATTCTTCCTACTTTACGAGAATCGTCATAACTCACTCAATATGATAGCTAGGATGAAATGGTTGGTGTACCTGGAAAGTATACATATAGACCTTTCCAATAGTATCAATTTCAGTTTTTTGGATGATCGAACAGTCCTGTAGGTATCGTAGAAGTTGACCTACAAAACTTGGTAGATTATGATTTCGCTTTTGATGTCTTTTTTATGTGGGGATGAAATTGCCCAATTCTTTATACCAAAAGGATGTCCATATGTCATTTCAATGGCATTGCATTAGTGCAGAGCTGTACTTAGCTTTATAACTTTTCATAGCTAATGAGAGGTTAAGTCTTTCGTATCATATTAAGTACATTCATGCATCTTAACGTACTTGGATGAGAGTTTTATCTCTAAACACATCTCAGTCGTTCTTTAGATAGAACAATGAATCTCTATTTAGACTTTGACTAATCATGGGAGCATATGTAGGCATCACCTTTAGAGTACCTAAGCCGATAGATGGGATAATCACCATCAACACAATCATTGAGTTCATAACGAGACCGTGTCTTTCCCAGGATCTTTTTCATTCTAACTTCGGATGTTTGATACACGTTGGCATCTCTTGATCTGTCAAAAGTCCATGTAAATCCGGAATAAACACGCAAGGTCACAATTCATCATATATTTTTCATGGTGTTTGAATCGGTCAAACCAAAGGCTATATGAGTCAGTGTCCAAAAATCAAGTATAATTGGTGATAACATAGGATTCGATTGACTTATGAACTTCTCTAAGATGCACTTCAATCTGCATTCATGAGAAGTTATACACAAAAGAACTCTTGGTCATTTTTAACCAGTAGCACAACTCTTGGTCACAAATGATTTACATAGCACAAAATCCAACGATAGTTGTCGGTTCCTTAGACTATTATGGATAATTTCACTATCTGCAAGGCACTTAATGTCTCCATAAGACTTATCTACAAACAAGAGGTAGATATATGAGTAAATAGTTTGATTTAAAACCATTTAGAGAGATTGAAAATGTGCTACAAAAATCAACCCCGAGAGTGCATAAATACTTCCATGCAGAATGACTTTTGCGCAGTAAAACGGTTATAACTTCTTTGTTAAAATAGATATCAACAAACGGCCAACTGTTCTGCAAAATAGACTCGGATGAGTTCACAATGCTCATCTGAAGTTTCTGTCTAGTAAGGGAAAGATTGTTGTTTTTGCAAATTTGATACGTGTAAAGCATTCTAAGCTTGCAAACTGGCGTGGAGGCTTTAAGCCTTAGCCGAGGGATGTGTGTGCTCATCTTTGTTGAGTCCGAGAGAGTCTTCAACGTCTTATAAAATGTGATAATTAGTTAAATAGATTAGGGCAAACCAAAATCAAAGTCGTTCGGTAACTCCGAGTCAATATGACCAGTCATGTACGTGGAGGGTCGGTAGTGCGAGGCACACTTAAAACCACTATCTCTTTAATTTCGTACGATCCTAGACATAATATTGAGCTCGGATGAGCCTACTTATAATTTGATGATGGTAAATCCGTTATGTATAGAAGACTTAACCAGAAAACACGTCGCAATCCTCATTAAGGATAGCCGCGTGTCTCCTGCCTTTAAGAGAAACGAAATTCGGCATAATCCACTCTTTTGGATTACAAATCGTGCTATAGTCTAAAGACGATGTAAATTATACATCTTTGTTGTAAATCAATACAACCATGGAGACAAAGGAATAATTTCGTGAACGAAATTACATTAATAAAGCACTATACATCGATGTCTCGAAACTTTAAAAAAGTAAACACTAATCATGACACTCATATAATGTCGTATTAGATAGCTTGGAAAGGAGAGAGCAATCTCAATCTGTACAATTGATATCCAATGATACTTTTGTACATTTTTGTATGCTGTCACGATTGTAGAATTAGCTTGACATCTTGAACCGGTGAATGATTGATCAACAATGGTTACATTGTCATGAGCTGACGTGATTAGATTTGACAGTTTGGTGTCTAGATTAGGAATGCAGTCACTAAAAGCCCGAGGCCCCTCCCCCTCTTTTCTAGACATTAACACGGCTTCTTTTGCCGTTGTCATGACCCACATTGCCTTCAAAACACTAGGGGAAAATCTCATATGTGCAGGCTAATACGTTTATCTTATTAACGTATATTATAATCATTTCACCAAAGATTTGTGGAACAAGATGCCATGAAATATTATTGACGATATGTAGTCAAAATAAGTGGTGAACAATCCACTTGACTAAGAACTTAACGAGTAGATCAGAATTATATGTACGTTTCAATAAACACTTCATGAGTGCATCCACAGTACTTTGTGGTCATTACTTTTTACACATATTGCCATCAAGAGCATTTGTCAATATAGCTCGTCAAAAATTTGAGCGAAGAGATTATAAATCTCGTCATCTAGGCTTAATAGCCTCAGGGTCAATATTTGTGGTGAAGTCTTTTATAATGAAAGGTTCCACATCTAAGTCAAATTCATGTGAGCAGAATGTTGCATTGCTCTTGCATACAAAACCAAGCCATATGTTTAGTTTCAAGACTATACAAGCAATTAACAACTACAATACAAATATCAACAACCGTCAAAACAATCATATTATTGATTAACAAAAAAAGATGCAGCAAAAAAACGTTGCGAAAGTAAAAAAACAGTAATAGTAATGGTATCTGAAGACAACATAGTCTCGAAATTGCCGCTGCAACTTAAATCTCTAGACGACTAAGACCACCATTGATGTACGTTTTGATACATCAAACAGCTCATAGTACCACTCTTAGGAATAATCAGACAGAAGATGCATGAAGATTACCCAATAACCCAGTCTAGACCAACCCAAAAAAGGGAGAAAAGAAGATGATGGCCCAAGAAGCCCACTATCATGAGCCCAATAGACCCACAATCATGCACCCTCGGCCTAACCTCTCCTCCTCTCACCCCTCCCATGCCATTCAGGACAGAGCTATCGGAACCCTTCCGCTGTCAATCGGGCGGTCACCCTCTTGCGTCCGCCATGAGAGGTCACTAACTAGCCGATAGCCGTGCTGCCTCCGACCAAGCAAAAGTTAGGTCACCGCCGCACCCACATGCAAATCACGTCCACCAAAATCCCGCTCAAGCCGCCTCTGCCATCAGGCCTTCCTACCCCTAACCGGAATGAGGATGTCGCCGCTGTTGCGATCAGGCCCTCCCACCCCAACCAGAGTGAAGACGCCTCCGCCGAATCCCTAAAGCTTCTCTACTCTGAAAGGATTGGGTACCAGAGAGCTCCAAGGGTAGCTAATGAAGATCTCTAGTAACGTGTCTCTCTTAATGACATCCTTGAGTGGGATAAATCCCACCTCTAACCGAACATTACGCATGAAGAGATTTTCGGCTTTCTAACCAAGAAGCGATGCTTCGATGATAAATATGGGATACTAACCTTTATTTTTTTGTTATGTAGAGCAACACATAATGTCCATACTTTTTTTAGGAAATGAATTAAATTCATTGATCAATGATCATTACAATCTGCAGAGAGCAACCTTCTCATAATACGGGAATGATCAGTACTTCAGTAGTAAAGACTAATTGAGCAGACGAACTAGCAACTTCCTTTGCTAAAGCATGAGCTACACTATTTGCGGATCTTCTCACAAACCGTTCTGATGTGTTAATCATTGCCAAGCTGACGTGCAAATCTTCAATCAGAAAACCAAGTTCTGAGTCATTAAGAGACCCATTTGAGAAAGAGCTTGAACTAAAACCGTACAATCTATCTCAATATTAATAAGATTGAAGTTCTAATGAATAGCTAACTGCACACCTGTTAGTAATGTCATTAACTCACCATGGCGCACAGAATGTGCCGTAAGGTCTTGCAAAAACACTACCCTCATGATCACGGAAAACTCCTCCCACTCCCGCATTCGTTGATATGCTATTAAAAGCAGTGTCCACATTCAGTTTGATGTAACCCGGTGATGGGGAGATCCATCTATCTCTAGGTGAAATCCCACGGTTTCTGTTGTTCACTATACTAGATTTTGTTGAATTATAGAATTTTGTTTGTATAGAAGATCTTTTAGAATCCTTGTTTGTATAGAAGATCTTTTAGAATCCTTGTTTGTATAGAAAATCTTTTGTAGATATCTATTCCTATAAGTACAGCTCTTGTAAAGTTATATATTAACCCATAATTAGGATGAATTAGAATGTGAAGTTCTCCTGAAACCTTTCTTCTTGGTATCAGAGCCGAAAAACCCTGAATTGAAACCCAGAAATCCACCACCACCACCACCGAAATCGTTTCCGCTGCACCCGAAATCCAAAACTTGATATCTGAAATCTGCAAGTCATGGGAGATATGATTTCAAACCCTAACAATGGAGAAGAAGCCGCACCTATCCACAACCACTACTACAACACGATTCAAGATCATTCGGCGTTTCCGATCGGTATGCTCTTGACTGAATCCAACTATTCCAATTGGGCTCCTCTCATGAAGATGCGTATTGGAGGACGTAGCAAGCTCGAAATTATTACTGAAGCTGCATTTGCAATTTCTTCTCCAGCATATCGTGCATGGGCCACTGACAATGAAAAAGTGAAGTGCTGGCTCATCGATAACATGTCCCCATCTTTGATGAACAAGTATCTTTGATTGCCAACTGCCAAAGCTATCTGGGATGCTCTATACAAGACCTATTATGATGATTCAAATGAATCCCGACTCTTTGAACTTCATCGCCTGTGTTTTTAGACGAAGCAGAATGGACGACCTCTTTCTGCCTACTATAATAAACTTGTAGGATGGTTGGAAGAGATGCATCAACGTCTTGCATCTCATTCCACTACAATAGATGGTGTTGTGTATGAAGCATCGTATAAGGCCCAATTGAGAGTTCACATGTTATTAAGCGGATTGGATCCTGAATTTGATCAAGTTCAGGAAGAGATTCTAAGAAAGGATTTGAAGCTGGATTTGGAGCAAAGTTATGCATACATTCGCAGAGTCCACAACAATCAAATGTTGCACCTGAGGCCATAGTCATGGCCACTGCAACATTCCCATCTCCTGCACCAGTAGCCGGTGTTGCAGACTCCCAGCGCCGATCTGGTCCTTCTCCAGGTTTTGCTGGTCTACCAAGGTTTGGTGCTTCTACATTAAAAAATGGAGGGAAGTCTCTGGTCAAGTTTTCGAATCTTACTTGTACTCATTGTGAGGATGTTGGTCATACCAAGGAGCGTTGTTATGAGATTATTAGATATCCTGAATGGTGGGATTTCACCAAGAAGCCGTGCAAAAACATAAAAAAAAACAGTTGCAGCTGCTATGAAGTCGTCTGAACAGTCCTCTGCACTTGTAGCTAAATCAGGTATGAGGGGTAAGGCATCTTCTCTTTCTACATTATCTACGAATGGAACTTGGATAATAGACACTGGTGCATTCGATCATATGACAAATAACCCTTGTTTTGTAGACTCCATTAAGCTATCTTCTCATCATGTTGTTTCTACTACTAATGGTTCACCTTCTCCTGTTATTGGTGAAGGATCTGCGAAAATTTATGATGGATTAACCCTTGATTCTGTACTTGTTGTTCCCTCTCTTGCAAATAACCTTTTATCTGTGGGACAAATTATTATGGCCCTTTCGTGCATTGTAACCTTTTATCCCGATTTCTGTATTTTTCAAGACATTCTGACAATGCGGATTCTTGGTTATGGTGTTAGAAGGGAGAAATTGTATTACCTGGATCTGACGAGCAGTGGGCAACAACAGTTGAGTTCGTTGAGTCAAGCAAACAACACCAATAGTCTGAATAAGGCCAGAGAGGCAGTGTGGCTATGGCACCGCCGCTTAGGTCACTTATTTTTTGGATATCTTCAAAAGTTACAGCCACAATTATTTTCTATTGTTGAAGAGTCTGATTTTAAGTATGAAATTTATGAACTGGCCAAGAGCCACCATATTACCTATTCTTCAAGTTTAATTAAATGTTCAGTTCCTTTTATGAAAATATATTCTGATGTTTGGGGTCCTGCCAAATTCTCAACACATTCCGGCTTTCGTTACTTTGTGACTTTCATCGATGAATGTACTATGATGACTTGGGTATCCTTGATGAAGCACAAGAATGAAGTGTATTCCAGGTTTACTGAATTCCATAAGATGGTGGCGACTCAGTATCAACAACAAATTCGGGTACTTCAATCAATAATGGTGGTGAATATGTGAATGGTTCAATGTCTGCATTCACCAAACTTTATGGAATTCGACACCAAACTTCAATTGCATATGCTCCTCAACAAAATGGATTGGCTGAAAGGAAGAATAGACAATTGTTAGAAGCTGTTTGTGCCTCCCTCTTTGGTATGAATGCGGATCGAAAGCTGTAGTGAGAAGTTGTGTGTTCTGCTGTATACTTGAACAATCACACACCTTCCCGTGTCATTGAGTTTTAGAACCCATATCAGAAGTTACATCAGTTGCTCCATGTACCATCTTTACCTAATTTGGAGCCTAGAGTTTTTAGATGTACGGTGTATGTCCATATCAATAAACAATTAAGAGGCAAACTTGATCCATGTGCAGTGAAGTGTGTTTGTAAGGTATGCTGAGTTCTAGAAGGGTACCGGTGCTATGACCTGGTTCTTAATAAGATGCACGTTTCCTTGGATGTTTCATTCTGTAAGTCTGAACCTTATTACTCAGGGGGAGTTTCAGAGTCTTCCCTTCAGGGGGAGAGCAAGTATGTAGGAAATCCTCTGAATATGGACGAATTTGAAGAGTTGGAGAACCTGGAAAGTCAATTTGGCCAAGTAGAAGAAACTGCAAGCACACCAGTGGATCTGTCAACCGGACGAGTCGACTCGTCAACTACAAAAGAGCTTAAGGTTGATGACTCTGGCGACTCATCAATTCCTCCCAGAACAGAGCTAGTCGACCTGCCAACTAATACGGTTGACTTGACTATCAGACCAGAATGTGAACTTCCTCCAACTGAAGAAATTGTGTCTGAAGACCCCCCTTCTACTCCATCAACTGAAGGACCCGTCCAGAATGTCCTCCAGAGGTATGTAATAATTACATTAAATTGGGTAGTGTGGAAACTTTTGTACCTAGAAGATCTCTATGGGTAACAAAAGGGGTTCTAAAGAAACAATATGAGCCTAGCATAGAAGCCAAAGTCAAGAATCATATTTCTAACTTTATATCCCACCATAGGTTGTCTGGATCACATGCACTTGTTGTTAACCAATTATCCACAATATCTATTCTTAGTAATGTGCAGGATGCCCTGGCAGATCCAAAGTGGAAGCATGCTATGAATGAAGAACTAGAAGCCCTATAGAAGAATGAAACATGGGATGTTGTTCCTATGCCTCCTGGTAAGAAGACAGTCGGGTGTCGCTGGGTGTTTGTAGTGAAGTTGAAAGCTGATGGGAGCATTGACAAATATAAAGCTCGCTTGGTTACTAAAGGATACACTCAACGATATGACATTGACTATCGCATTGGCTGCTCATTATGATTGGCCACTACGTCAGTTTGATGTGAAGAATGCTTTCTTGAATGGAACTCTGGAAGAAGAAGAGTACATGGATACACCGCCTGGTATCAGCGGCACACCATGTGATGTTCAAAAAGTATGTCGACTGAAGAAATCTTTGTATGGATTGAAGCAATCGCCTAGAGCTTGGTTTGGGAGGTTCTCCAAAGCCATGAAGACATTCGAATATCAACAAAGTAACTCTGATCATAACTTGTTCATTAAACGTAAGAATGGTAAGATTACTGCTTTGATTGTGTATGTGGATGACATGGTTGTTACAGGTGACGATCCAGTTGAGATGGTAAATTTATAAAAGCGTTTGTCCCAATAATTTGAAATGAAAGATTTGGGTGAATTGAAGTATTTTTTAGGGATTGAAGTTGCAAGGTCCAAGCATGAGATCGCTTTATCACAAAGAAAGTATGTGCTTGATCTTCTTGCTGAAACAAGAATGCTGGATTGCAAACCGGTTGACACCCCGATTGAGATGAATCATAAGTTGGCACTATATCCAGATAAAATTCCAACAAACATGAGCAGGTATCAGCAGTTAGTTGGAAGGTTGATTTACTTATCTCTTACTAGACCTGATCTTGCATATGCTGTTAGTGTTTTTAGTCAGTTCATGCATAATCCAAGTGGGGAGCATATGGATGTTGTAATGTGCATTCTTAAATATTTGAAGTCTGCACCTGGTAGAGGTCTACTGTTTAAAAAGTATGGCGAATTTGTAGTTACAGGGTATATAGATGCCGATTGGGTTGGTGATAACACTAATCGCAGGTCTAGTTCTGGATACTTCACTTTTATTGGAGGTAGTCTCATCACCTGGAGTAGTAAGAAGCAAAAAGTGGTTGCGCGTTCTAGCGCTGAAGCAGAATATCGTTGTATGGCTCATGGGGTGTGCGAACTATTATGAATTCATAATGTATTGAAGGAGTTGGGTGTCAAGCTTCAGAAACCAATGGACTTGCATTGTGACAATACTGTAGCAATTGAGATTGCTCATAATCTAGTTCAGCATGACAGAACCAAACATGTGGAGGTTGATCGTCATTTTATCAAAGAAAAACTAGATAGGAAGATTATCAGGTTTTCCTTTGTATCTTCTGAAGAGCAGTTGGCGGATGCACTTACTAAGGAAGTGTCACACAAAGAATATGGAGACTCAATTGGCAAGTTGGGCATGATTGACATCTATGCACCAACTTGAGGAGAAGTGTTGAATTATACAATCCTTGTTTGTATAGAAGATCTTTTGTAGATATCTATTCCAATAAGGAGACCTCTTGTAAATGTATATATTAACCCATAATTGGGATGAATAAGAATGTGAAGTTCTCCTGAATACCTTTCTTCAGATTTGAACTCCTCCCACTAACACAAAGTGAGTGGTACAACTTCAGTCGCTTGTTTGACATTATTGCTCCACACCTGATCATTTCTATTGCGGCAAATTGACCATATAATCTATTAGAAAAATGAGGTAAATATATTTTTTATATACTAGTAAAATGAAATAAAGAGAATTAATTCTAATTAATCAAATTGCATGAACATGAACAAAACCATAAATTGACATATTGAGGATTTGAGAAGAAAAAGAATTCAACCAATGGAAGTTTGTATAGTCTCGTGTATCATATGGTGTCCTTAAGACGAATTACGACGTCCTAATCGTTGCAAGGACCTTAATGCCGCTTGATCTCCCATGATAAAACGACAATCAAGCTCAAGAAGAGTTTTCAAACTATCACCGAATTTTTGAGAGAACTAAGTAAGAGCAAAGAAGCTTTTGGAGAAGAGAAGAAGTGTTTTGTGTCGGTGTGTTCAGAATGAAGGATTGGTGGCCTTTATATAGTGTTGGGAATCATCTACAAATTGATGGCTTTCTGTCTGTTACATACTAATCATAAACAGACTTAATAAGTCTGTTACAAAATCATAACTAGACTTAATAGGTCTGTTACAGCTTACAGACATGACAAATGTCAAAAAATAAAATCAGTCAATTCAAAAACAACTTGGGCTCTCAAGCCACAAATTTGAGCTGCATTCGTATTTGTAGGTCGTGCGGGCCCAAGTGAAGAAATTGGCCTTCCAACCTGGGATTTGCACCCCCTGCGCGCTCTAAAGAGAGCATGGGTGCCTCTCATGGTTACACCTTTCAGGTGTGAGATTCTATTTAAAGCCTTATTCATCTCCCACTTTTCCAATGTGGGACAAAGTTTATTTTCTCATTTGAACTAACCATCTTTAGGTAACAATTTTTTATTCACTCCACAACCAAATTATGTATATGAATACATGATTTTATAGCCCTCATTACAAGGATTACAAATTCATGCATGCAATCATCCAATTAAAAAGTGCAACTCAATTTAATTATTTGGTTTAATCAATGGTCATTTAGACCATTTCTCTAACAATTCCCCACATAAATGAAAATTGGCCATCAAAAGACTAGATAGACTTGGTGATACTTTTCTATGGTTGAGACCTACACATGATAGATAGGTTATGAGTCTTTGAACCCTCCCTTATGAAAACATGCTTACTTTACTAACTAAATAGTAGACGCGAAATCTTTGAACTCTCCTTCATTTGTGTAAATGATGACCTGTCCCACACAAGAATCTCCCTGACACATTCTAGTTCTCATTATTGTGTCCATTTTGGCCATGGACACACATCTGGTTCTGCAAGAGTTTGACAAGAGTTGTGCTCTCAACAACTCTCTTAGAAGCGGCCCTACTTCTCTCATATAGGTGATTTCTTAATTAAGAGTAACTCGCATTACTCTGCTCGGTTTTACCGACAGATAAGAATCATTAAAAGTTTTTTAGCTTAACCTCATTTCGTACATGCATCACTGTTTTCATCATAGGAATGAACATGAGACGAATCCCCACAGTGATCCATCACAATCTCTACTTTAGTTGTCCCTTTTGAACCTAGTTCTTGGGATCTTCAGTCAGCTAGGTTAGGTATCCAATGTAAAAATTTTATTCTTTCATGTGCTTTAGTCATATTTCCCTCGATGATTTATCAACTAACTCTCTGTTCAACCCTTTGATCAGCGGATGCGCAATGTTATCCATAGACTTTACATAGTTTATAGAAATAATTCCAGTTGAGATTAGTTGTTGAATGGTGTTATGTTGTCGTCAGATGTGACGAGACATACCATTATACATCTTGTTCTGTGCACTGCCAATAGCTGACTGACTATCACAATGTATGCATATTGCAGACACATGTTTCGTCCTCCTTGGAATATTCTCAACGAATTGGCGTAGCCATTCGGCCTCCTCCCCACATTTGTCCAGGGCGACAAACTCAGATTTCATTGTGGATTGGTTATGATCGTTTGTTTTGAGGATTTCCATGACACTGCTGCACCACCTAGTGTGAACACATATCAACTAGTAGACTTTGAGTCTTTCATGTCGGATATCCAGTTTGCATCAGTAAACCCCTCTATGACAGCTGGGTACGCTGTATAATGCAGCCCATAGGTACGAGTATATCTTAAGTATTTAATACTCTTCTAATCGCTTGACAGTGCATAACCCCTGGATTACTCATGTACCTACTTAGCTTACTCACCGCATAAGCTAAGTCTGGTCTTGTAAAACTTGTTAAATACATTAGACTTCCAATCACTCTCGAGAATTCTAACTGGGAGAGACTTTCCCCTTTGTTTTTGGACAAGTGTAAATTCACATCTACCGATGTCTTGGCAATTCCAGAGCCTTCCTTGTCAAATTTCCCAAAGATATTATCCACATAATGTGTTTGGTTCAACACAAGACTATCCGACGTTCTTGTAATTTTTATCCCAAAAATCACATCAGCAAGTCTCATATCTTTTATCTCAAACCGAGATCACAACATATCTTTAATAGATTTGATCACCTTCTCATTGCTCCCCACAATGAGCATATCATCTACATATAGACATAAGATGACATATTCATCTTGTGTATCCTTCACATACACACATTTGTCACATTCATTGATTTTATACCATTGGTGATCATGACATTGTCAAATTTCTCATGCCCTTGTTTTGGAGCTTGTTTCAAGCCATACAAGGACTTTACCAATTTGTACATTTTCTTTCCTTGACCTAGGGTCGAAAAACCCTCAGGTTATTCCATGTAGATTTCCTCTTCTACTTCCCCATACAAGAAAGTAGTCTTTACATCCATTTGATGTACTTCTACTTTACACAAAGCCGTGATGGCAAACACCATCCTAATAGAGGTTATTCTAGTCACAAGAGAATATGTGTCCAAATAGTCCAGACCTTCATTTTGCTTATATCCTTTTATGACAAGTCTTGTCTTTTATTTGTTTATGGTCTCATCTGTTTTCATCTTTATTTTAAAGATCCTTTTAGAACCGAAGGGCTTACACCCCAGTGGAAGATCCACCAGTTCCCAAGTATGATTTTGCAGAATTGAGTCTATTTCACTTTTAATCACCTCTTTCCATAACGGCGCATCAGTGGACCTTATTGCCTCTGTATATGTCTGAGGTTTATCCTCAAGCATATATGTCAAAAAAATATGAGCCAAAGGATTTTTCTATCCTTGCTCTTTTGATCCGTCTAGGTTCTACCTCTTCAGGCTCTACCTTTTCAAGATTTATTTATGCCTAATTTTCTTGAGTATTTGACTCAATTCTAGAAGAACTTGATTCTTCCTCAGATTTCCATAGAAATATATTTTCTAAAAATGAAGCATTTCTCGATTCTATGATTGTGTTCTTGTGTATATCCTTAATTTTGGATTTTTCCACAATGAACCTATATGCGTTGCTATTTTCTGCATATCCAATGAACGCACAGTCAACCATCTTTGACCCATTTTTTATTGCCTTAGATGGAAGGATAACTACCTTAGCCAAACATTCTCACACTCGCAAGTAACCGTAGGATGTTTTTACCCCTTTCCATAATTCATAAGGAGTTTTTTCTGCTTTCTTTTGGGAACCTTATTTCAAAGGTAATTAGTCGTGAGAATGGAATCTCCCAACATGTTGGGTGGCAGCCCAGAACTTAAACGCATTGCATTCATCATTTCTTTTAAGGTACGATTTTTTCCTTTTAGCCACACAATTTGATTGTGGTGAATAAGACGCAGTTCTTTGATGTATAATACTCACATCCATGGTCACTGCTTAGTACTTTGATTTTCTTATTGAGTTGATTTTCAACCTCATTCTTATAGAGAACAAATTTCTCTATAGCCTCGCATTTATTTTTTTATCAAGTATTCATAACAGTATTTTGTGCTATCATCTATGAACGTGACAAAATACTTGTTACCGCCTCTTAATTCTGTTGATTTCAAGTCACACACATCTTTGTGAATTAAATCTAGGGGTTCAGTGTTTCTTACCACTGTTTGAATTGAGCTTCTAGTGAGTTTAGCTTCAACACACGTTTCACACTTATCATTAGAGTCGATTTTAAACATGGGTAAGTGTTCCATGTTAATTAACCTTCTCAAGGTATCATAGTTAACATGTCCTAGTCTACCATGCCATAAATTGGAAGACACAATCATGTAAGCAGAAGATGAAGCTCCAACTCCATTATTCTTGTTGACAATAGTCATTACATTCATTTTGAACATCTCATTAGAGAGATATCCCTTACCAACAAACATGTCACTCTTGGATAGAACAACCTTGTCAGACTCTATGATAATACGAAACTCATTGGTGTTTAGCAACGCACCAGACACTAGGTTCTTGCGGATCTCTGAAACATACAGAAAATTGTTCAGGGTCAGGTCCTTTCCAGAGGTTAGCTTCAGGATTACCTTTTCTTTCTCCTTTATTGCAGAGGTAGAAAAATTCCCCATATACAGAATCTCTCCTTGCTCAGCAGGCTCAAAGGTGGAGAACATATTCTTGTCAGCACAGATATGCTTAGTGGCCCCAGTGTCTAGCCACCAGGTCTTGGGGTTGGAGTCTACCATGTTCACCTCAGTCTTCATAGCATACAAATTAATGTCGCCAACATCTTTGGTGACAGCTTCCAATAGATTAGCCTCACGCTTTTTGTTCCTTTTCTTGTTGCAATCCACAGACTTGTGGCCAACTTTGTCACAATTGAAACACTTGCCTTCAAACCTTGGCTTCTTAGAAATACTTCTTCCTTGGCTAAGTGTGGACTCCTGGCCCTTGAACCTTTTGGTCCTTGAGTTATGGCCATGTTCAACAATATTGACCATGGCAGTGTTCATCTAGCTCATTTTTTCATTTTCACGGTTGTCTTCCTCAATCTGAAGATGGACATCCAGGTCTTGCATGCTCATTTCCTTTCGCTTATGCTTAAGGTAGTTCTTGAAGTCCTTCCATGTAGGGGGAAACTTCTCAATGCAGCATGCTACTTGAACCGGTCCAAAGAGGTTCATTCTTTCACTTTGCATCTCATGCATGATCAATTAAAACTCAGAGAATTGACTCATCACAGTCTTAGAGTCCACCATTTTCCAATCAAGGAATCGGCCCACAATAAACTTCTTGGCCCCAACATCCTCAGTCTTATATTTTTTTTCTCCAAAGACTCCCACAAGCCTTTAGCGGTCTCTGAATGAATGTACACATTATAAAAATTCTCTGAATGACCGTTGAGGATGTAGTTCATACACAGATAGTCAGAACTATTCCATGTATTCATAGCAGTAACCTTATGCAAGTTACCATTTTCCTCATTAGTGAGCACGGGGACCATCTCAGTAAGGAATCTTGCAAGGTGCAAGGTGGTCAAGTAGAACTTCATCTTTGCTTGCCACTTCTTGAAATTCACTCCAGTGAACTTCTCTAGTTTCTCAGCATGAGAGACGGGTAGTGCGGGAACAAGTGCAGTTGGAGGTACCACCGTTTTCATAGTGTTCTCACCACCATTGTCACCACCCGAGCCATTTCCTTTTTCGTTAGTCATTTTGGGTTTTCTTTTTCTGAAAAATACACACACAAGTTAGTATAATTTTCTAGAAATATAAACAATATAAACAGTAATTCGTCTTAAGATTGTTAGAAAAATGTGGTAAATATATTGTTTATATACTAACAAAAAGAAATAACGAAAATTAATTCTAATCAATCAAATTGCATGAACATGAACAAAACCATAAAATGATAAATTGAGGATTTAAGAAAAAGAATACAACGAATAGAAGTTTGTCGAGTCTCGTGTATCACACGGTGTCCTTAAGATGAATTACGGTGTCCTAATCGGTGTAAGGACCTAAATGTCGCTTGGTCTCCCAGGATAAAACGACAATCAAGCTCAAGTTGTTGCACTACGAACAAGAGCTTCAACGAACTAGGAAGATGCTGCAAACTATCACCGAATTTTTGAGGGAACTGAGTATGAGCAAATAAGCTTTTGGAGAAGAGAAGAAGTGTTTTGTGTCGGTGTGTTCAGAATGAAGGATTGGTGGCCTTTATATAGTGTTGGGAATCATCTACAAATTGATGGCTTTCTGTCTCTTACATACCAATCATAAATAGACTTAATAAGTCTGTTACAAATTCATAATCAGACATAATAGGTCTGTTACAAAATCATAACCAGACTTAATAGACCTGTTACAAAATCATAACCAGACTTAATAGATCTGTTACAGCTTACAGACATGAAAAAGGTCAAAAAATAAAATCTGTCAGTTCAAAAACAACTTGGCTCTCGGGCCACAAATTTGAGCTGCATTTATGTCCGCAGGTCGCACGCGCCCAAGTGAAGAAATTGGGCTTCCGACCTAAGATTTGCACCACCCCCCGCGCGTGAGAGGGGCATGTGTGCTTCTCATGGTTACACCTTCAAGGTGTGAGATTCTATTTAAAGCCTTATTCTTCTTTCATTTTTATAATGTGGGACAAAGTTCATTTTCTTATTTGAACTAGCTATCTTTGAGTGACAATTTCTCATTCACCCCACAACCAAATTATGCATATAAATACATGATTTTATAGCCCTCATTACAAAGATTACAAATTCATGCATATAATTATCCAATTAAAAGTGTAATTCACTTTAATTATTTGATTTAATCAATGGTAATTTGGACCATTTCTCCAACATAATCATCATAAGATGAGCAAAAATCGAAGGACATTGTTCCAAAGAAGTAACTAACCAGTCAAAAACATTCGAATCATTCGTCTGAATGGGATATGAGCTTGGTGATAGAAAGTCGCGGCATGAGGACAACCTCTCAATGTATGAATATGTGACTCTACTTCATAATAGAATGGGCATTGAATATCTATATGAATACCTCTTTGACTAAGCCAACTGCGAGAAGGTAGAATATTAGAAGCAGCTTTCCATACACAAATTTTGACCTTACCCTGAGGCCCCCTTTGGTTCACGAAACTGCCTGGAAAGGAAATCAATTCTTTGGATTTTCCTTTCCCAATGGAAATCACAGTTTCGGTCACTTTTCCTTTCCAGTGTTTGGAACGGTCTGGAAAATAATCTCAATAAATCATATCAAACTACCACCAAAACCAATTTAACATAACTTACCCAGATGATCTATTGATTTCTTCATTTGATGATCGAACTTACCCATGGTCTCCCTCATCTCAGCATCATCTGTTGATTTCCACATCTAAGTACCACGATCTCCAACGCCAGTTCCACCGCGACCAAGCAGCTGCCGTCGTCACTGACTATGGCAATCCTGATCTTATCCCTAGCTCCACCACCTAATAAGAATTGGTGTTTCTTGAAAACTATATAAAGGCTCAATAACTAAGCTCATATGACAAAGAGGAACCGCAAATCCTATAGAGAGAAAACATGAAGGTAAGAACCATCCTTTCTTTCATTCATAATTGTTGGGTTTGTTCTTCAGAACTTACTTTCGGGTAGTTTATCCATGGGATGGAGACATGGTGCGAAAAGTTTTAGAGAGAGATAAGAGATTAATGAGAAAAAGGAGAAAAAAACGTAGGTGTTGTGTTGTAGAAGAGCAATGATAATTCAGTAAAAATACAATAGGAGATAGGAGGGAAACTGAATCCTTAGGGTGGGTGGGGGATGCAAATTCCATCCAATTTTCTTTCTTCATGGGAACCACTTTCCCTTCCCATCAGTTTCCGTTGGTTTCCAAACACAGGAAAGTAACCACTTGGAAAATAATTAACTCTGCTTCCCAAAAATTACAGTTTGGAAAATATATTGCTTTCATCAACTGGTCAGGAAGAGAAGAGGGATGTTACAGCAGTCTTCAACCTTGTTTAGCTAACAAAGCCAAGTTAAAAGCATGTAAGTTACGAAAACCCATTCCACCATACGCCCTTGGTTTACACAGATCATCCCATCCCTCCAGTGCATACCCTTTTTCTCATATGTTCCTTCTCCCTACCAGAACTTGGCACACAACTAATGTAGTAGTTCTTGAACCAGGCCCTGTGGTAATAGATAATTGAATAATTTTCATACCTTGACTATTACGATTCTATAAAAATTAACTTTTGAATTGGTTTTTTAATTCTACCTTTTGAATTGGTTGCATTATTTTATTTTCTTAGATGGTTGAATTAGAGAAGTTGTGTCATTATTTATGTAACACCCCGTCCTAAAAATTTTCTTTTTTACCGGGATCAAGCGAATTACAGAGTGTTGTAACCGCACTGTTAATTTTCCCCGAATTAATATTCAAGTTTAATATCGAGATATTCTCGATTTTAGGGAAAAATATAATTAATGTCCCGAAGTGGTAGATTATGTTAATACGAGTCCACCGGTATGTCCGGAATATTTTCTGTAGCTACGGGCTGTTTAACATGGATTTATTTAGTTTACGAAAGTAATAAAAGTTATTTACTTACCGTAAAAAGATGACTTTATGATAAGTTGAGAATTTAGAGAAACTTCCTTCGGGAAAGTTTTAGAGGACGTTAACACGAACTCGTGGGTATGTCCTATGATTTAATCGGAGTTCGTATGCGAAAGTTATGCAGGTTATAGTGTTGTTACCGTGGGGTAAAAGTAAATCGTAAAATATCTATTTACTGTTCATGATAACTTTTGACAATCCAATCTGGGCAGTTGATTTCGTGGGGATCAATCTGGACCGTTGGATTTATATATATAGGGGTTGACCGGGAGTTTCTCTCTCCTCTCTCCCTCTCTCTCTCTCTCCTCGACGGAGACCGCTCCAGTCGAGCCTCGTCTGCACGCGTGCTGCCTCATCGCCGCCGCCACCACGCTCGCAAGCTCCGACGATCACACCCTGACCTCCAGCCGAGCCAGCGCCGCCTTGTCCGCCGCCAGCCAGAGGTGAGAGAAAGCCCAGCGGCTGCCTCGTTGAGTTCGACGTGAAACCAGACCGGAGGCAAGCCAAGGAGCTTCCAGGCAACACTAGAAGTGGCCCAGAAGTGAGGAGGAGGAAGGAGGAGACGAGCGGAGCTCCGCCGGAGGAGAACCGTCAGAGAACAGTGGAGTTCGACTTCGAGGTTAAAATCCTAACCTTCTCTCTCGATTCTCGGCTTGATAGATTGCTTGGATGTTGTAGAAGGTAGGTTTGCAGGGGTTGAAAGCTAGTTTGGCCGGACAAAACCTGGTTTTCCGGCGAACCAGCCGATCAGAGAAACAGAGGGTAAAAACCCTGGTTTTACCGCGGTAGTTACTTTTTTATTGTTTTACCGCGGTATGAAATGTCATAACTGCCCCTGGCAGTTTGGGGTAATTACAGGGGTGCCATCAGGACTGAAATTCCTGAAATACCCCTGGTAGTTTGAGATAATTACCGTACTGCCATTGGGACTGAAATTCCAGAAATGGCCTTGGCAGTTTTGCATATTTACAAAACTGCCACTGAGGCCAAAAAACATTACTGCCCGTGTCTGTTTTATATATTTACAGGGATGTCATTGAGGCTGAAATCTCATAAATGACTCTGGTAATTCTAGTTATTTACAGGGATGCCATTGAGGAGGAAATAACATAAATGCCCATGACTGTTTGGTCTATTTACAGGGATGTCATTGAGGTTGAATTGACAATACTGACCTTGGTAGTTTAAGGTATTTACAAGAGTGTCATTTGAGAATAAATTGACCATTATATCCTCAATGGATTTGTTATTTACGTAGATGCCACTATATTTTATATTTAGGTGTGGAAGTTGATTTTAAATGTGGTTGCATTTATATTCTGTTGTATATGTATGGTTGTATATAAGTTTGATGTAATGATAGGATTAATCCCAATAGATAGTTGGGCGGTGAATACCTCAACGGAGAGGTTAAACTCCGGAATGGCCTTAGTTGTACGCCATCCACAATAGGTAGTCTATCGATAAATAGAAAAGTGGGATTTGCCTAGTTAGGGCGTTAATTAAAAATAAGAGCTACGTTTGGCTTGATCCTTGAGGACATGGTACGTAGGCAGCTTGACCGGGATTCGGGTGCAGTCACAAATATTATTAGAATCCCTAGGTTCTCTAAAGTAGTTGGTTTGAGATCAAAATACGGAAATCGGGATAACCTCCGGTTGTGAGATCTATTCAGGTATCGTTTGGATCGTGTAAAAGGTTTAGGAATAAGGGTTATCCTTTCTCAAAGAGGATTTGGAGTAAATTTTTCAAAGAGGATAACTACAGAAAAAATTACTTTATCGAATTCAATTTATTACTTTATGTCTTTATCTGCTTCGATTTATTTACTTACCAGTTTATATACAATTTATATACTTTTTTGAAAACTCTGAATTATATACTTTTTTTTTTGAAAACTCTGAATTATATACTTCATGGCAAGTTGGCAACTAGTGAATCCGCATCACCAACTGTTCTTATGCCTCTTCCCCCTCCACCTTCATCTGAGCATGTCCCAACTAATGTAGTTAAGCGTGTGAAGAGAGAGCAAGTCTCAAATATGGGATCATTTTGTCAAGTTGACGAATCCTAATGGTACCAAGATGGCGAAATACAAGTATTGTCCTTGTACATAAGTGTCAGGCTCTAAATTAAATGAGGCGACATCCTTGAGGAATCACATGCTCTATCAGTGCAAAAAAATGCCCTGTATATAGCAGAGACACCTAGGTTTTGATGTGTGATGAACTTTGTTATATGTTGGAAGCTGGCCCCTTTATCAGTTTATTTTGGTTTCCAATGAAATAAGTTAGTAACTAAGTTTAATTTTCTGGTTTGTGGTTGGACTAGTTAAGACTAATTTTTGGACTTAACCTTTCTTTTCTGTCTCCGTGTTCTAGACTTCTAGAAAATATTGCAGATCTTGTTATAATGGATACAAGGTATGCTTTCTTGGGGAACCTCTTGATTTCTGGAAGAAAAAAAGAGAGCAAATTAGTGAAATAATAAAGCCCATTTGAAAGTAGTTTTTGGACCAAAACTGACCCGGGCCAAACTGGAATTTTGATCGACCCTCGTTGGCTAAAGTCCAAAATATCTTCGCTTAAAGTATAGACTATAGGCTACAAAATTTTAAACTTTAAGCGACAAAATTTTTAACTATATGCGACGAAATTTTTATTTTGTCAACTAAAGTTCCTTCAATTTTTTATGTATATTCACACTTTATCCAACGAATTTGACATTTCCGTCTCCTAAAGTAATTTTTTCTGTAGTTTCATACTTTACCTGACGACTTAGTGTATTTGTTGGCTAAAGTCATCAGGTTTTAGGTCAAAACCTAGACCGGTCGCGTCTCATCATGGTGAGAGTTTATTTTGGTGAATGTTCGACCAACATACCTCATATAGATACAGATATGAGCGTTTTTCGTGTGTTAAGTGGTTATAAGATTAGGGTTGACAGTCTCGATCAAACCCTTAACGTTGTCGAATCAAGTTGAATTTTTTACCATAAACGTCTTTCGACATAATGATCATATCAGATGGTCAGATTTTTATTTGTGAATTTTTATCATATGAATTGCAACATGCATACTAATGTTGTAGAACTTGTTTACTAAGTTTTAAATAAATACACAACTTTAAAAACCAACTCTACATAGAACCGAAAACCTCAAAAATCTCATGAAATAAGTTGTGACCGGAATGGTTAAATACATCTATGGTTAAAAAATCACGTAATTCGGGTAACGTCTCAGTGCCGATAGTTGCGGTCAACTCAATTTACAATTATTTCTCCCTATGGGATGCCCTATCTTCAAGAGGTAAATCAACCAAAATTTTTATATCGGCGGTTGCGTCTCATCTACGTGAGAGTAGGTTGTGTTAAGGTTCGACCAAAATACCTCATTTAGATGCATATATGGGTGTTTCTGTGTGTTTAGTGGTTATAAGATTAGGTTGACCATTTTGCAGAAGCTCTTATCGTTGTCAGATCAAGTTAAATTTTTTATCATAGACATATTTCAACATAATGATTATATCAGATAGTCAGATTTTCATTTGTAAATTTTAGTCATCGAAATCACAATGTGGCAATTTTGTCGGCAAAGAGTACTTTAGCCGATGAAATTCCACGTATCGTCAACTATACTATAGCCAACGACATGTAGCATTTTGTTGGCTAAAGCATCCTTTACCGACGAGTTACATAGAATAGCCAATGAAATTGTAATTCGTCGCCTAAAGTATAGCGATTTAGGGTTAAACTGCGCAAACCCTTCTCTTTTCTCCCTTTCTCCCCTTCTCCCTTTTATTTCTGTCATTTGCGTGGTGTTTTTTTCTTTATAATTTTTGCTTTTTTCACGTTTCAAATCTGATCTTTTTGTGATGCTCAATCAAGTCGTTGTAGTCGAGGGTCAAGAGGTTAGAGGAAGAAAGGAAACACGACGCTTTTCTCCCTTTCTCCCCAAACCAGATCTGGAGGAACATGACCCCAAACGATACAACAATAGTAGATCGGAAGACAAACAAAAAGACAAGAAATCCCCCGACTAAACCGGACCCGCTCCTTCCTGGTTTGGCTCGACCCTCCTCCCAAGATAACTCATACTCGGATAAAGGAAGCTACGAAACAGTCTGATTTATGTTCTACCAATTTAATATTTTTAGTTAATAAATTGAAATGTTTTACCAATTTATGTTTGTTAATGAAAATGTGTTATGTTATCATTTTGGGTGTTGTTGGCTGTTATGGAAATAAATTTATGGAATTTTCAGGTTCTAGGAATTGAAATTAAAAATCTTGAGTTTTTTTTTCAGAAACTATATATGGACTTTTAGCCGATAAAATAGACAACTCTCGTCGGCTAAAGTTCATCGTAGGCGACGAAATTCAAAATTTAGCCGACGAGTTGCAAACTTTAGGTGACAAAATTTGAACTTTAGTCATGGGTTTGGGCTAGGTCCTCACGTGCTTCTCTAGAGGTCCATGAGTTAGGGTTGGGCCTAGGCTCTGTTAGGCCTAGGTCTGGGTTTTTATTTTTATGTTGTTTTTTTGGGTTTTTTTTAGTTTAGGTGTCCCTCCTCTTTTGAACGAGGGTTTTAGGATGTTGGTTGTAGGTTAGTGCCGTTGGTGGTTTGGTAGGGCCATATTTTGGTGTCATGTCCAAGGACTATCTGTTTGGTTAGGTGCTGGTCGTCCCTCCTTTAAGAGTGAGGGTTTAAGGTTTAGGTAGGGTGGTGTCGAGGTCGTCCCTCCTCTTTGAGAGAGGGCTTATAGTTTTGGTAGGGTGGTGTCATGTAGTTAGGTATGTCATGGTTATAGCGTCGAGTCTAGAGACTATTTTAACGTAGGTTAGTTCTTGTTGTCAATGTAATGAAGAGTTTACCTGTGCATATATGTTGGTAACTTTGACATGTAGTGTTTGAAAGAGTTGTTTTTTCTTGAGATTGACTGTAAGGGCGTATCGATGCTTCTGAAATAGGTTAGATTACAGTTGAACTCATATTGGTTCTTGTCCACTGTAATCGGTTGTTTTCCTAGTAGGTAGGAAGGATAGTGGAGAATTTATTTACACCTCCGATTTTTCTCATGGTTGTAATTTTATTTTTTCGATTAATGAAATTTTTGTTATTCCTCTAAAAAAAGGTCAAAATAATGGTAAAGTTTAAAATAGTAGACTACTCCATGTAGGCGAGTTAATCAACAAATGTAGGAAGTCGATTTACTGTTGCAATCGAAAGTTATAGGCTTATAGCTATATTATATCGATACCTCAATGGATCCTCTCTCTATAGGTTTACTCTCTCAAGACCACTGCTTTGAAATTCAGTGACAGCTTCCCCGCCCTCGATGGGTGTTGCCCCAGAGCTTGTCTCTGATCCCCTCCGCCCTTTCTTCTTCCTTTTTCTTCTACTTTTCTCTTGGTTGCTTGCTTATCTCCCTCAAATCTCCCTTTCTGCTGGCTTTGTTTAACTCTAATCCAAACCTTGCATGCCTCATCACTCCTCTTCGTCACCAAATCGATTCTCGATTACTGCTTGGAGGTTGGATTTTGCATGGTCAGCTTGTTTTGGTTGTTTTCCGAGTGGGTTTATGCATATCTAAGTTGATTTAGTCCACAAGACACATTTTCTTCCCTTGGTGTTGACCTTGGTCGTCAGATTCGATGTTGCTGCTTGGTTCTCCTCTACCGTGTTTGTTGACACCTTGTTTGTGCTTTGTCAGGGCTCTGTTTTACTGTCTGTATGGTTGTTGTGGTGTTCTGGTTGGTTCTTTTCTTCTTTGCAGGGATCGATATGCCGTTGTCGTCGGTGGTTGTGGGATTTGTTGTTCAGTCTGGGCTTGTCTTGGATTGCTCATGGATCTTCTGGGCTTTTATGGGTCTTACTTTGATTTGGTGTGTGGTTGAGCTTTGTAGTTATTATTTGGATCTAGCTTAGTGTTTTCTTTTCTTAACTCTAATAGTGCTCAGAGGTGATGGCCTGTGCACTTGGTTGATTGTGTTTAGTTTTTTTCTTCTTTGTTAGTTTTTGTATGCAATATAACAGTGAGGTAAATCACTTTTTAGTTTGGCCGTGGCTGACTTTTCCTCATTGTGTGTATCATATGCATGTGGATTTGGACGGATAGTATTTGGATACCGGATAGGAGCTACCTCTAGTTTGTTGTTAGTTCTTTGTATCCAAATGTTGTCATGTACCTGAATTTACTTTAACAAAGCTACCTGTCTTCTAAAAAAATATCGGTATCAAAAATGTGAAGAAACATCACCTTATTAGAGAAGACTAGAAAACTCAAAAATGTGAACATAATTAGGGATTTTCAATAATTTTTTTCTTCTCTGTATGTAATAGTCATAACTGAGAAAAATACTTGACACAGACCCAAATAAGTGGAGCTAGTGGGGCTAGTAGCTCAGCTCAACTTGCTTGGTGCATGGACTCATTATGAGCTAAGACATTGTAAATGTGTAACATATATCTACTCATCCATAATTGAGGACTGCTAAACTAATAAATCTTGTGCTTTTAAATCTTGGATAATTCAATCATAGAAATCATGACAGAGATTCAACTCAAGAGCAGCAGCAGTACATTACATGTGGGGAAGGTGGTCCAGAATAACACCCTGCCTAGATGATACATGTTTCTAGATTTAACTAAGAAAATGAAGGAAGCAGAAATTGGATGTGTATGTGTACAAGTTCAAACAAGGTTTTAAATTCTTCATACAAACAAAGAATTACATTACATTTGACTCCAAATATCATTTTTCATTCTGTAATTAAATGACGGAATATTATTAACACTACTATAAATATCAAATGCCCTCTCGTTGAATCATATCTTATAGTTGAAATTTTTTTAGAAGACACGTTAACATTTGATTAAGACAGACTTAGGTACAAGACAACATTCAATTACAATGAACCCACCATGGTCTTGAAATAATCTCCTATCCACCAATCAATTGCTACCTCCTAAACCCATAAGTATACGATACAGACTATGAGGGAAGCCGATTACGGTCATAATAAAAAAGAGGTCATCCTCACTGTTGTACCTCATACAAAAGCTAAAAAAGAAAAAAAAAACCTAACAACCAAGCTCAGGCTGTCACATATGAGCCTAATAAAAGAGTGGCCCAACAAAGCAAGTAAAGAAAGCCCAAAGACAAACCCGAAATCAGAACAAACCCTAGCAAAGAGGAAAACACAACAAAGAGGACAATGGCTTCCACCCAAAGTTGCTGTCACAAGAGCCGCGACCTTAGCCGGAAAAACTTGTGTTGAAGGCCAAAAATCGACCCCAATTTGAGATAGCTAAACCTGTAATACACATAACCCAACATAACCAAAACACAAGGTAGCAACACAACTGCAAACCAACAATCCCTAAAAAGAAGATAGCAAAACTGACGACGAGGAGAACTATTGCGCTACCTACAACAAGTGATCTGAGAATGAAGGTAAAGGCTGTTAAGAAGTTTTGCAAATTGAGATTTGTTGAGATACACTGAACATAAGACCAGATCCGAATGAGGAAGAGGGAGATCGAACAAGGAAAAACATATGACACTTAAGATGCCTTTTTTAGTTGCATTTCTTGCCTAGAATCATATCTTATAGATATTCTCTCCCTATTTTATTTTTTATGTTTTTGGTTTAGATAAGATGAGCCTCCATTTACTGGACTCGAGTATAACAGGCGAATCAGGGGTATAATCGGTGTGTTCTTACATATGAAGAAATTACTGTATATTTACGAAGATCACTCCTTTAAAAAAAATAATAATAAGGATCCCAACAACTTATTTAATAGCATAATAATTTGGCCATCATTATTGGTCTATGTAACAAATAATTGCTTCTGGTTGGCCTACTTCTGATATTATATTTTCTCCTTCGGTTGAACCCCCTTAAAATATCACATTTCTTTTATCAATTCTATCGATTCAAAGTCATATAATAACGTGGTCATCTGAAAATCTTCTGCAGCTTTTTTTTTATAATTTCTATTATTTGAAACGAAATAAGATTTATTTTGCTAATTCTAACAAATTCTCTAATTTACAGTTTTCATCATTGCTCTCTCTCTCCTAAATTATAAAGATTGTTATAAATATAGAAATTGTATTTTATATATTTCTCATCACCATCTTGTTTTGAGCATAGTTAAAGTGAATGTGTTAGACCAAACAACCATTTAAAAAAAAATTATGCCAAATAGAACGTGCTTCCCTCCTAACCCTAGAGTACGTTGTTGCAGACTTTGGTTCTTGTCTGGTTGCGCCTCAAGTATAGTGACGGTGTTCTGCCGTGCCAACGCAAGAGGAGGGCAGCCAAACGGGAGGATTGTGTAGGGGGCCTTTATCAGGACCGGAGGTTAAGGTGGGGTGTGTTTATGTGTCTTCGTTTGCAGGTTACAAGGATAGTTGGGTCATTGTTGTGGGTATCTTTTAGACGCAGATGGATGGAATGGGTATCCGAGTCGGAGTCGTGTCGCCGAACTGTGTACATTGGTGGTGGGTGGATTGTGTTTACTGGCGAGAAGTGATGGATCAATAGAGGAGAGGTTTGGGTGACGACGACGAGTTGATGTTGGATCCGAAGCTGAGATGAGTGTTGATGTTCAACAATTGGTTTGGGGTGGGAAATGCAACGACAGAGGTAGGGTAAAACTTAATGGTCAAATGGTCGTTGCTGCCTAGCTAGTGATAGGGTAAAACTTAATGTTGCCGGATCTATTTTCTGACGGTAACATAGTTGGAAAGCTGCATTATTAGACCTTAGGATATGTAAATGTGTTGCATATCTACTGATATTTCCTATCTGTCACTGCTATGTGAAAACAAAAAGAGTCGTCATCAGAGTAGTATTCTTTGCTAGTTGGTGTCAGGTTGAGTATTGTAAAAGTTTTGATATTATTTCAGGTCTTTGTAATCAGAAGTTTAGGTTTTATGTTTCTCCTTGTATTCAACAGTTTCATTAATCGAGACTTCAGGACAGCTGCACCAGCCTTTTATGTAAAAAAATGGAGAAAAAAAATCAAAAGTTGTCAGCGTTTCTCTTATGCATGTGGAAATTAATTTGATGAAATACTTTAATGATGGCTCAAAATTAGAACAGACTAGTTGTTCTATTTAGGGTTTTGGAGAACCGATATACTTTGTGTTTTAAGATGTGACACCAAAAATATGAAGACATTAACTATAACACCACCACCCTATCATGTTAAATATGTTTGACAGTTATCAAGGACATTTTTGGTGAAAGTATAGACTGCCAGTCCTCAATTAAACTCTCCTTTCCAGTACTCTTTGCTTGAGGTATCTTCGTTGAAGCTCAACGAAAAATATCTAGGCTTGAATGAGAGTTCAATTTTATTGCTTCATATATATCTTTTGTTGTTTTGTACATATCAATACCCACCTGGTAGAAGAAGGCTTGGAATGCACGTACGTATATGCATCTTTTTATTTTTAGGTATGAATAGAAGGATTAGGTCATCGTCCCTTTACCAAAATTTATTAAAATAAAATAATTGTACAATAAGATAATTGAGGACATACACATAAATCGTCAGATGTCCTCTGATGAACAACAAACAAATTAACGAAATCTAAAATTAGAAAGACCTAAACAATTTTTATTACAATGACTCATCATAAGCTCTAAAACTGAATCTCACTAAGTAAAACTCTCTGAAAATGCATCGTAATTACCAAGAGCATCAGCAGCTTGATTGTCTTCAAGAAAAATATGACTCAATGTAAATGTATTTGAGATATAAGATGCAAGCAGTTGAGCCATTCCACACGAAGATGCCAAGGCATCAAATGAGGATAACGGAGGAAAATAAGGATAAGGGAAGAATCCACCGCCAACAATACATATTTTCAATCTCTAACCCAAGCCAGTTCAATAGCTTTAATAACCGCTATAACCTTTGCAGTCACCGATTTAAGTATATCAAGAGTAGAAGAGAATGCAATTAAAACCAAACCTTTGTAGTCTCTATAAACATCACCGTAACCAGCAATAGGAACCCAATTTTTCATGCTCCATCAGTATTAACTTTAATCCAACCAAAATGATGGGTTAACCAATTTACTTCAGTAATTTAAGATACCCGTCATGGCTTGAAATTACACTCATCTTTTTAATGACAAAACTCGTGTACGTTATTGAACATGCAACATGAAGACAACCGACTTAAAACTGCGACATTACTAGTAATTAAACGGTAAACGTGTGATCACGTACGTATATGCATCTATTGATTAATCGATCTGAAATTTGGAAGTGGTGTAGACAAGTACCTAAAAAGGGTATCGCAAAAACAATTAAGCACTAGCTAATGTGGTTTTGATGTCTTAATTATATGCTTTATGTTGTGATATGGTTCATCATCTCCACTAGCTCTAGTCACCATCATTCCTTGCTGGTCCTCTATCATGGTGTTTGTTAGATTTATCATATAAACATATTCCACACTCATCTAAGATAGCTCTAGAATATTAATATTCGTTTATTCATATTCTTGGAATATTAAGTAGAAGATTACTAGTTCAATTCCTTAGAAGCTAGGCTATAGCCGGTATTCCAATCCCCATGATTTTTGTGGACATCCTGCTTATAGATAATCCGGATATATACAACTTTTCTTTTTATGCAGTGTTTTTTGTTTTTTGTTTTGTTAGTAACTTTGCCTTCTTTTCCGGTACTGGTCATTGCTTTGTTTTGTGTAATCTATCTTTTGGCGGCAAGGTCTTGACGTAGTCCCCTTAACTATGTTTTTTGGTTATCAATGCGTTCGGATAGGAGCGAGGAGTTACTTCCTATTCCACTTAAAAGAAAAAGAACAGAAAAAAATAATTTTTGTTAAAGACACGTAACTTTATTAATATAAATTTGGGTACACATGACAACATTTAGATACAAATAACTAATCACAAACTGAAAGTAGCTCAAATATAACAACTAAATATTACCTGCTCAAATCCATTAGTATACGATACACACAATGAATGAAAATCGGTTACAGCCAAATTAAAAAGTAATTTACCTCGTTGTTGTATCACATATAAAAGCTAAATCCAATCAACCAAGCTGTCACCTGTGACCACAATATCAAAGTTAATTAAGAACAAATAGGACTAATGACTATTTGTACAAAAAAATAAAAGTCAAACCTCATTCCAATAAAAATAAGACTTTGAAACCCAATTGAATGAAAGATCACTTATTTGTGACCAAACACAAAAATCTTTATTAAAATCATATTAAAATAATAATTTGCAAAACATTTTTACCCTTACCTCTTACTAAAGAGAGAAGGCTTTACCAGAGCACTACCGGACTCCGGACTCCGGTCACCGGACTCCGGTGATTATATTTCTCCGGTCACCGGTAAATCGGATACTGAAACCTAGTAACTCGGATATTACAGTTACTAACCCCCAGTAACTGAGTTCAAGACCTCTAATAATTACAACTAAATCGGTTACTGACGCCCAGTAACTCGGATATTCCAATTACTGACCCTCAATAACTCAGTTCCTGACCTCTAATAACTACCAGTAAATAGGTTACTGACATCCAGTAACTCGAATATTCCAGTTACTGATCCCAGTAACTCGATAGCTCGGTTACTGTCCATCAATAACTCGTTTACTGACAACCACCAATAACTCGATTACTAACCCATAGTAACCACCGATAACTCAGTTACTCACCCTAATTACCACCGATAACTGAGTTTCTGATCCCAATAATTAGGTTACTTGCCTCATTAATCAATTATTGACCTCTGTCAATGATTACTAACCTCCAATAACCGAGTTACTGACCCTTATTAATCAGTTATTGACTCCTAATAAGCAATTATTGACCTCATATGAGAAATTAAACAATGCATTACATCAATTCATTCCCCATATCACCTTTTTGTGGACAAAATAACCTTCCAAATCCAAAAACATCATCTCGTGAAACACCTGAAACACCAAAATCAAAACACTCAGAGCCCGACCCTCCGATTTCACCTTAACCAATTCACCTACTTCAATTCCACCACACCAAAACTGATTCACCTATATTAAGTATTTCTCAAGTAAGCAGGACCTATTGTAGATGATGGACGTCTCTGGAGACATTGCCTCAGAGAGTGAGAGAGAGAGAGAGAGAGAGAGAACCCCCTGGTCCGCCTTTTCAAAATTGGCACTCTCATCTCTGCCCTTTCTTTTTTCCAATCACCTCCGCAATCAACCTCACTCGAGTAGATAAAGACATCGTCTTCACTAGTTGGAGTGCTCTGTCTTGACCTCGACCTGAGTCTTGATGGAATCGATCTACACCGTCGACGGTGGAGCACTCAATCACCACCTCCATCTAATCTAATTTCGATTTCTTGGATCAAAACCTATAGCCTTTGAGAATCTTAGTGATTGAGAGCTCTGGTTGGAGATCAGAATCTTGGTGCTTGCAGATTGGATCTTCTCCTGGAAGCTCAGACGAAGCGGTACAGATGTGAAGCTGACGACGATGATGCCAGAGACTGAGCGACGATGACGACACACTGCTTGCAGATTGAATCTTCTCGGTGATAGGTGATGACACACTGTTGAGAGAGAGAGAATGAGGGGAAGGGAGAGGAGATATATAGTTAATCTAGGGTAAAATAATAATTTTGTTACATTTAATTGAAATGTGTATGAAAAAAACTTTTTTTATTGAAATGGGCTATAAGCTCTTAAAATTAGTACTAACTAAACATTTTAAGCTAGAAAAAAAATGAATTAATTGATGTTTCATGATTCAGTGTGTTTTTTTGGCAGGTCGCATGCTTTCAGTAGCCTCAAGGGCGTGAGTTGACTAAGCAGTACTCCCTAGATGGAATTACACAATCATGAAAGGAACGAAAACAATATATTTGTCAATCAGATGGAATTAATTAATGAAATGGCTGCCGCTTGTAAATTAATCAAATTATATAGATTGGAGTAAGTAACTAATTAATTGATCAAACCGTTTGTTCCTATTATGAAAACAACAGGTGCTATACATCGCGTAAGGATATATAAGAAGCAAAACACCTTTTGGCCTTTGCACTGAGGGCTAATTGATCGATGCAGCTGGTCAGTTCTTTTGTTTACTTTTTGCTTAAGTAATTGGGACAAATTATATGTCACACTCCCAAGTTCACAAGATATATAGTTCATCAAATTGTCTGAAAAGAATAAATTAAGGATGAATGCAATATAAACATATAATAATTAAGTTTATAGATCTGTTACTTTTAATGATCTTTCTAATTTCATGTGGAGAAATAATATCTGATCCACTTTATTGCATTTCACTAAGAATTTGGCATATTGTAGTGAAAAAAGTATGAAGTGCGGATAACATCTCATGGTAACGAGGTTATTATGTTATGAAATTTGTGTCGACATTCCTTCCTAGCTTCTTCTTCTTCTTCTTCTTCTTCTTCTTGGATTGAGAGAGGCGTGTTCATCCTGCTTGGTCAATGATTATCTTCCATGTTAGTATGTTACTCGATCAATGCATTTGTTAAGCTAGTGTTCTAAACACGCATCATTATCTGTAGGGTGTTAATTTACTTAATTATCTCCTTATTGATCGATTAGATAACACGTACTCGATACAAACAATAAATCATGTTCGGTATAAAATTGTTAATTTTGCCTCTCCTCAACCCAACTGGAGTTTTTAAACGAACATCCGTGTATTAATGGAGTTTCAACCTCCATTAGTCTCACATGATGATCTAACAGACGATCTCCAATTACTCCACTTCAATATGAATTGATAACTGCATTAGTCAAATCAATCACAACAAGCAAGGTGAACTCCGATCCTCATTCAGAAATGAATTTTATTTCTTTATTAATTGAATTAGTCAATTAATCTCATTAATTAAGGTGAAATATTCCCCCATTGATCTGTCATCATTTTTCTCTCGTTTGTATCTAGTCTTAACACCCACTCATAACAACAAAAGATACTACTGTAAGCAAAATCTACTACCATTAACAACAAAAGATACTACTGTAAGCAAAGAAAGCTACTACCACTAACAACAAATACTACTGCCAGCAAAAGATAATTTCCTAACAAATAAAACTAATACATTAAGCACTAAAAGCCACTACCACTGGCTACAAAAACTACTATCACCTGCTACAAAAGATACTACCACAAACCACAAAAGTTACTTCTGCCACCAACGAAAGATACTACAGTAAAAACTATTGTAACCAATACCTAAACAGATAATTTCTAAAAAAATAAAAACTACTACTGTCAACAACAATAACTAATATCACTATGTTGAAAAGCTACTACCGCCGTTGAGAAAAGCTACTACTGCCAATTAGAAAAGTTACTACCATGAAAAACTAAAGCTACAACCGCTAATAACAAAATCTACTACTACCGCCAACAACAATTAAAATAAAGCAAATTCTACTACCAGCGGTTTAGAAAGATACTAACATAGGAATTAAAACATACTGACATTATCTGTGTATATACAAAACTATCATGGTGTTGGAAAATACTAATTCAGACAATAAAAAGTACTATTGCAGTGTTACAAATATACTAACATAGAAACCGAAAAGAACCTTGGTCAATCAACTCCACTTAAAAGCCAGTAGCATACAAGGTGCCAAACCCCCATAGTTCTGATCTTTGTTGCTGACGAACCAAAGCCACCGAGCATGTCATGAAGATCCATGCCTCACCTTTACTGAAGTACATCAAATCTAGTGTTGCGTGGCTGACGTCGACGGCAAGAGGAAGATTACGGGTTGCTGGTGCAGTGGTGTTAATCTGATCTTCGAGAGAAACCTCCGTTGTCGACCATCTGGTTCTTCTCGATCGAAATCAAACGACGTGATTTTGTACTTCTCGATCAGAGTCGACAAAAGGTTTTTGAGGTTGTTATGGTGCGGCTAGGGATGAAGGGAGAATGAGGAGGGTGTGTGGAAGGTCGCAGAGGCTCGAAGACTTAGGGTTTCAGCGAGGGCTCAACTTCCGGTAGGTTCCGGCGAGATCTAGTTGGTCATGGTGATATATTCTTTTGTTTGAAATGAAGAGAAAAGCATATTTGTAGGGAAATGATAGTTTAGGTACAGTATAAAAGTATAATGATAGATTTAGGCCTAAAAGTGGACTTATATGAATAAAAATGTTTGGATGGATCTCCATGGGAAAAATGTCTCAAAGTTGACTTATATGACATTTTCAAAAAAAAATCAAAACCTATTTCTCCAAAACAAGATATATTAATTTAACTCTTCTTGATATCTACACCATTACTGGCCTCCCAGTCACTGTAGAACCATATCAAGAACAACACTTTACTGATAAAGAAGTAGCATTTGTTGTCGACCTATCAGATTATCCATCCACAATCTCTTACAAGACATAGGTTGATCATTTTTGCACTCGCGGGGATGAACAAAGTGTTATAGCCTTCCTAGATCTGTGGCTCCACAAATTTATCACGTGCACCATAGCCCTTAAGCTAACTTGATCTTCGGTTCGGACTGAAACACTCCTTTTCAGTGGACACAGATTGGGATTAGTGCAAATGGTACTAGGACTACTATATCATGCTATGTACTGCCTATCCCTTTCCCATCTCAATTATGCAGATGTATTAGGTCCACTATGGATTCTAAACATCTGGCTACAGGTCTATTTTATTCAATTAAGGGATGAGCAAGTTACTAATTTTTCAGAACATTATGTGTTAGGAATGACTTTTGTCAATGTGAATGCCCCCTCTATAGGATACGCCAGTTCCTTTGAGTATTTGTTTAATCTGGATGTTACAGCCTTGGATTTGAGTGCTCTTATTTTAAGTCGTTGATACCCTGGAGCACTGGCGAACGACTTTATGCAGTCTGTTTATAGGTGGAACCTAATATTTCTCCTTTACCGGGTTACAATTCAAGAAATAACACATAAGTGTGGTCGATTATTAAATGTGCATCGTTTATTATGCTTGAAGTACTGTTTACAGGGTTAAAGCCCAGTCAGATTTGAGAAGCCACTCTGGGTCCTTTGTCAGGGCCCAGCTCATTGTAAAATTGAGGAAAAGCAAGGGAGTTTATTCCCACATTGGAAAAGGACAAAGTGCTGCCTTTAATGCTACTATAAATACCTGTGAGGACCTCCCGGTAAGGGGACGGACAACTTCTTAACTACTCTTGAGTTTTCTGCTTATCTGACAGTGTCTGACTTAAGCATCGGAGTGGCTTCCCTCGGTAAACCCGGGGACGCCCCTTTGACGTGTTTGTTCTTTACACAGGAAAACTCGGAGTACAAGGAAGTTCGCTATTTCTGGAACCGTGCAACCCGCTAAAGGGGCCGCGAGTTTACCCGGAAACAATTGGTGCTCTCGTTGAGAGCTGAACTCAAGACCTCCCGCTTAATATTTTGAAGGACGGTGGAAATGGCAGGAGAACAAGATCCAACCAGGAGGCTTAATTTCTCAAGGGATGATAACCCGGGGACCTCCGGGACCCAGTTTGGCCAAACAGATTTGGCAGCAGCATTTGAGCTCTTGAAAAAGGACTTTCTCGCTCAGAAGGAGCAATCTACTCGAGAACATGCCGAGTTAATGACGGTAAGGGAGCAATTAGCAACTATCCAGGCCGAGCATGGGCTTCTTCAAGCAACCTTAACTCAAAGGGCGAATGCCATGGGGACGTCAGCCAGACTTGCTGATATCATCACCCCAGAAGGGAATCCTCCGGGTTATGGAAACCCGCGAACTCTTGACAGTGCATACATACCACCCGCTATTCTCCCACCTACTACCCACCCTAACCCAAATCCACAAATTATCCATCTCTCCAATCCTTTGTTTAATCACAATCTTACAGGACCTCCTTCACCTCCAGAGCCGTTGTTAAATCAACCACTTCCCCCAGCAGATGCCCAGACCCAGCTGCTTTTACAGTTGACACAAACTGTGACCCAACTTGAGCAGCGTCTTAACTCGGGAACGGGACCACAGCAATACCAACCCTTTATTACCCGTGCAAGCCCATTCTCCACACGGGTTCAAGCAGACAAAAAGCCACCTGAAGCAAAGCCATTTAAGATTAAGAGATATGCCGGAACGGGGTGCCCGTACGCACACCTAGAGTTGTTCCAGTCTCAGTTGGATTCAACCCGGTTCACAGATGCCCAAGCATGCCATGCTTTCCAGGAAACACTCAGTGAGGAGGCATTGAGTTGGTTCCTCAAGTTACCGGCTTTGTCAATAGAAACCTATGGTCAGCTGACGCAGAAGTTCTTGTCCCGGTTCATCCTGCTGTCTAGTGCCAACCGAAGCACCACTTCGTTATTCAAAGTCCAGCAGAGGGATGATGAGAGCTTGAAAATTTTTGTAACCCGTTGGCTGTCCACGACTTCCAAATGTGGGCACTTGGATGAGTCAGTGGCATCAGAGGCGTTCTTACAGGCGCTCAAACCAACCCGCTTTGTGGTGGAGCTCAGGAAGCAGCGGTTCAGGTGCTACGACGATTTAATTAATGAAGTAACTCGGCAAGCTCAAGCCGAGTATGACACCTTCGGGGAACGCCGGACGAATACCGGGTTCACAAGCCAGCGAGCTGATGGATGGAGAAAGGAAGGGCAGAATAAGAGTGGCCAGGGATACTACGGCAAAGGTTCAAACAGATCAAGAGAGAAGCTAAGAGAAGCTCCATACCCGAGACCTCCAGCCCAGGAAGCAAAAACTCCTTACATTCCGCGATATGAAGTGTTAACCAATTTGACTGCCTCCTATGAAGAAATTTGGAACCGCCATAAAAATGACATTCCCCCAGCTCCTAAAAGGAAGTTTCCCAAAAGGGCAGGGCCGGACAACGGGCAACACTGTGCCTATCACAACGAGTCTGGCCACACCACCGACCGGTGCTTTTCCTTTCGAAACACCATTGAGTACATGATCCAGAACGGCAAGTTACAGCAGTACAAGTCACCCGCCACAGGTGTCAACCTGATTGAAGTATATGGGGAGATAATGACGATTCACGGGGGTGGCACCCAAGGGGTGTCCGGTCACCGGGCCAAAAGACTCTGCCCAAGAGGCCCGGAGTTAGAGATAATGCAGCTTCGTCAGGAATGCCGCAAGGAGCTGGTTCCTTGGGATACCGTGTCATTTTCTCAGTCTGAAGACACGCTGAAAATGCATCACAATGATCCTTTCATTATCACTCTTCAGATTGACCATTGGAGAACTCGAAGGGTTTTAATAGACACTGGAGCCGCTGTCAGCGTCATGTTCAGCAGTTGCTATAAGGGGTTTAAAAGAGGAAGAGATAAGCTCTATAGAAACCACGAGCCATTGATCAGTTTTTCAGGTGAGACAACTCAACCGTTGGGGTCTGATCAGCTAACGGTTACAGTTGAAACCGGGCACCAATCCACAAGAATTGTAGTTCCCTTCATAATTGTGGACTGCCCTTCATCCTACAATGCCATACTTGGGAGAGATGCACTCTGGGGCCTACAAAGTTTTATAGCGGGTCATATGCTGCTTATGAAGGTACCTACACCCGGGGGTTGGGTTACAATTCGCGGAGACCAAGAAGCCGCTGTCAGATGCAACGCGATAGCAACAACTCAGTCCCAGCATGAGATGTTTTCGGCCGGTTTTTCCCTGTCCCCATTTGACAAACCCGATGACCCCAGGGATGACCCGGATTCTTTGCCCATCAGTAAGACGGCACAAAAGAAGAGCCAGAAGTATCCTGCCAAGTTCCCCCGGCCAGCCCCAATCGAAGCAACAGAATGGATTCAGATTTCAGAGGAATACCCGGAGAGGAAGATTTGCATTGGCACAGGCCTTGACCCCGAGGTCAGAACCCGGATGATTGAGCTGCTAACCCGGAAACAAAAGGTGTTTGCATGGTCATATGCAGACATGCCCGGGATTTCTCCAGAAGTTATGACGCATTCCCTCAATATTATCCCGGGTGTTAAACCGGTAAGACAGAAGCGTCGTGCATTTTGCGCGGAGAAGTACAAGGCCATTCAAGCAGAAGTTAAACGTCTTAAAGACATCGGGTTCATTGAAGATGCAACATACCCGGATTGGCTGGCCAATGTGGTGATGGTCAAGAAGGCAAACGGAAAGTGGAGGATGTGCGTCGACTACACAGATCTGAATAAGGTTTGCCCGAAGGATAGTTTTCCCCTTCCAAAGATTGATCAACTGGTGGATTCAACCGCGGGCCACCCCCAGTTGAGCTTTATAGATGCATACTCGGGATTTAACCAAGTTCCGATGAATCCCGCGGATCAACAGCACACATCTTTTACAACAGACAAGGGGATGTATTATTACAAAGTGATGTCTTTTGGACTCCGGAATGCAGGATCCACGTTCCAGCGCCTCGTAGTGGGCATGTTTGCAAACCAACTCGGGGATACTATGGAGGTTTATATAGATGATATGCTGGTCAAAAGCCGGGAAACAAGCAAACACCCGGATGACTTGGAGACCGTTATCGACATTGCCTTGAGCAAGGGAATGAGGTTAAACCCGGAGAAGTGTGTGTTCGGTGTTTCAGGAGGAAAGTTTCTCGGGTTTATGGTCAGCGCTCGAGGAATTGAGGCAAACCCCGACAAAATTCAAGCCGTCTTGGCCATGCAACCGCCAAAAACCAGGAATGAAGTCCAGCAACTTACTGGCAGGCTGGTAGCCTTATCCCGGTTTATATCCAGGTTAACAGATAAATGTGCCCCCTTCTTCAAAATTCTCAAGAGTCAACACCGCGAGCGGATTACATGGCAGGAAGATCACAATCAAGCTTTTGAAAAGTTGAAGGAATACTTGGCGTCAGTTCCTTCCTTATCCAGACCTAACCCGGGGGAAATACTCTATCTATACCTGGCGGTATCTCAAACGGCTGTCAGCTGTGCCTTGATAAGAAAGCCAGAGTCTGAAGAACTGCCAGTCTACTATACTGGAAAAGGATTCAATGATCCTGAAACTCGTTATCCAGATATTGAAAAACTGGCCCTGGCCTTGGTTGTAGCAGCAAGGAAGTTAAGACCATATTTTCAAGCACATTCTATCCATGTGCTCACCAACCAACCACTACGGCGGGTTCTGCAAAAGCCGGCGACTTCAGGAAGACTGGTCAAGTGGGCAATTGAGTTGGGGGAGCATGATTTGCACTTTAAACCGCGAACGGCAATCAAAGGGCAGGCAGCAGCAGACTTCATTGCCGAGTTAATCCCAACAGATTCATCAGTTGCTGAAACTCTTCCTACACAAGCTGAACTGGAGAGTTGGCAAATATTTGTAGATGGATCAGTCAATCAGAGGCAATGTGGAGCAGGCATTACATTGGTAGACCCGGAGGGTAATATGTTTGATTATGCTCTACGCTTTAACTTCAAAGCATCAAACAACACGGCTGAGTACGAAGCCTTAATCAAAGGGCTCTAACTCGCTAAAGATATGGGCGCCCGGCATCTCCGCATATTGAGTGATTCACAACTGGTAGTGCAGCAGGTTAACGGCGGATTTCAGGCAAAGGAAGCACATCTTTCGTCCTATCAAAAGTTAGCGGCTTTCTTGCTGGAAAAATTTGACACATTTGAGGTTACTCAGATACCAAGGCAACAGAATGTGAGAGCAGATACTCTGGCTAGGATTGCAACAGGGGACGATTCCAATACCGAGTTTAAAGGCTTACTAGTCGAGACATTGGAGAAACCAAGCATCTCACTCTCCTTTTCTGAGATTTTCGCAGTGGAAGCAAAACCGCCACCATCTTGGATGGATGAGTTCATTAACTTCATCCAACATGGAACCCTACCTGAGGACCCGGTAGCGGCCAAACGACTACGGGTTCGAGCGGCGCAGTATAGTATCCGTGATGGTAAGCTGTATCGACGAGGACGTACTTTCCCTGATTTGAAGTGTATTACACCCGAGGAAGGAGACCGGGTTTTGCAGTCGCTTCATAGCGGGGTATGTGGAAATCACTTTGGAGCCCGTAACCTGGCTTTCAAAACCCTAAGAATGGGATATTACTGGCCTTCTCTGGAACACGATGCCAGAGTCGTCGTAGATTCCTGTCTTCAATGTCACCGATTCGCAAGCTTTCCCCGTGCCCCATCGGTCCCATTATCAGTAATCATTTCTCCATATCCATTTTGCATGTGGGGAATTGATTTCATCGGGCCTCTACCCACAGCTCCGGGACAGCTCAAACACGCCATTGTCTCAGTGGACTATAATTCCAAGTGGATAGAAGCTCAACCCCTGGCACGGATCACAACCGCAAATGTTAAGAAATTCCTTTGGAACAATGTCTTTTGCCGGTTTGGAATCCCAGAGACGTTTATCACAGATAACGGGACGCAGTTTGACAATGATGAGTTCCGGGAATTCTTACATTCCAATGGGACAAAGGTGCTATATGCCTCCCCTGCACACCCGCAGACTAATGGACAAACTGAAGCTGTTAACAAGCTCATCAAGCAAGTTCTGAAGAAGAAGCTGGAGGACGCAAAGGGTTTATGGGCTGAGAAACTTCCAGAGGTTTTGTGGGCACTTAGGACAACTCCAACAGAAGCCAATGGGGAGAGCCCATTTCTTATGACCTTTGGCTCTGAGGCAGTGATCCCGGTAGAGATGGAAGTCCCGAGTGACCGGGTACAACTGTTTGACAGGGAAACCAACAATTCAGGCATCCGCCTTAACTTGGACCTCCTGGAGGAACGCCGGGAGCGTGCACATCTCCGAAATATCAACAAGAAGCAAAAAGTGGCTAAACACTACAATTCCCGGGTTATCAAGCGCCCACTCAAACTTGGGGATTGGGTAATGAAGGAGGTTATCCCTAAGCCAACGGGGTTCAAAGCTCCATGGGAGGGTCCATATGAAATTGTTGAAGTCGTGGGCCCGGCAACGTTTTACATCAGGGGTACAGATGGAGTTACGCTTCCACGACCATGGAACGCCCAACATCTACATCTCTTCCCCAAATAGGTACCAAGTTATCTATGAATGTCCAAATTTATTGTTTATGATGTTGTATATAAAGCCTTTCAGGCCCACAATGCATGAAACCCCCTACCGGGTTATGTTTATTAAACAGTTTGTTGAAGTGAATGCAGCCTTTAGCGGCCCTACTTGTACGCCTTAACTCGGCATTCTTCGATAATCTCCGATAATCTCCGGTCTACATGACGTGAAATATTGCAAGCCTTAACGGCCTTATTTCACTGTCAAACTCGGCATTCTCCGATAATCTCCGATAATCTCCGGTCTACATGACGTGAAATATTGCAAGCCTTAACGGCCTTATTTCACTGTCAAACTCGGCATTCTCCGATAATCTCCGGTCTACATGACGTGAAATATTGCAAGCCTTAACGGCCTTATTTCACTGTCAAACTCGGCATTCTCCGATAATCTCCGATAATCTCTGGTAATCTCCTTAACTTAAAATATTGCAAGCCTTTCACGGCCTTATTTCAGTCTTTGAAAGTCCTAACGGACCCATACAGCCCTAGCGGCACTTTTTATTAAACATGCCAAACCGGCAATATGCGTACATTTTGTCAACACTTGTATATTATGCATCACAAATACCGGGTTATTCGACAGGAAGCCATAATTGACCGGTACGGCCCTATCGGGCCTATTGTTATTTTATGAAGATAACATACCAGACCGGCACTATATATAAATTTTATCTACACTTGTGAGATAAAGGCCGTAGCGGCCCTTGGAAGCCCTAATGGACCCATATATCCTAGCGGCACTATATTTATTCACATGTCAAACCGGCATTATATGTAAATTTTTGTACTGTGTATCAGGTTACCGTGTTTTGTCACAGGAAGAGTTATGCGAAGGAAAAATTTGATTACTTCAAAAAAGATAAATTACAAAAAGTAGCGAATCGCTACAGGTAAACTAATCTATTACAGCAAAAACAAAAAAGCTAAAGGCTCCAATTCATGGCGCTGCCGACCCGCTACCCCCGCCAGTGCTAGACCCGCCACGTCCTCCCCGGGGCTGTATGATGAACTGACCACTACGGAGAGGTGGCCGGTTTCGAGGACCACCCACAATCCCACCACGGGAAGTACCTCTCCCGGCTGCTGAAGAACGAACCGGGGGACTCCGAGCCGGGTTCGCAGGAGCCCTAGGGTTTGCAGCCATGGCAGGAGTCGACCGGGAGGTGCCTGCAGCCTCGTCGGGTCTGACATGACCTTGGTGACCATCATAACCAGCCTTGTCGAGCCAGCCTTGGCGAATCCCAGCGCTAACAATTTCGGCGCGGGCCTCGGCCCTTGCCGTACGCAGCTTCAGGTCAAACTCGGGGCTCGCCATAAACTCGGAGATAGCAAAGTCCTTGGCCCGGGAAACTGCCTGGATTAAATCTCCTTTTTGTTGCTCCAAGGATGTAACCTGTTGCTGCAGCACCTGGTTTTGCTCGGTCAGCTGGGCTATAGCGGCGTCTTGAGCACACCGGTCCTCCCGGTGACCCTCGATGACTCTCTCCAATTCCGAGTTCTTGGCCACCAAGTCTGCTATTTGTTCTTGTGTCTTGGCCAACTCCGCACACGACGCAATGGCTGATGTGCTTGCGTATTCCCGGACCTGAGCCAGGCTTTCTTCGCTCGCCGTCACCTGGTCCCGGGCGGCCCGGAGGTCGTCCCTGAGCACTCTCTCTCGCTCGGGGATGCCTTCATTTATGAGCCGGTCAGTCGCCAAGTATGACAACCTGACAGCCTACATAAAACAAATAACGAGTTAGTAAAAAAAAAAAAACAGAGCGGGTTAAGCAAGAAGACAAACTTACCCGCATCAGTTTCTCCTGCGTCCTCCGGGCTACAATCAACGGGTCCTCATGCTCCAGGACATAGGAGTCGGCGGCGCAGTTCTTCAAATCCGCTACCATCCTCTGGATGGCCATGTCCGCCATTCCCGCGCCCGCCAACTCCTCCATTATTTCAGTAGTGTCCCGGTACTGCTTTCTCTCCCTCCTCTCTTTCCTCTCCTTCCTTCTCTTCCTCCTCTCGGACCTCCCCGAGCTAGATGCCTCCCGGGTGCGTTTGCGAGAGGGAACGGGCTCCACTTCTTGAACTTCGTCACTCCCCTCCGGGTTCTCACTCCCTATCCCCCTTTCCAACCCTCTAACCTCTTCACCCCCGTCATCATCCTCTTCGGTAAACTCCTCAGCGGGGAGCACAGACGAGGGAACCGCGCTCATCACCGGTTCTTCAGTCTCTTCATCGGCGACGGAAGACCCCCTTCCCGGTTCTTCAAATAGCGGGTTATAGTCCACCTCCGAGGGATTCCCTTCAACTTCCTCTCCCTCCTAGAAAACCTCTGGCCCGAGAACCTCAGCCAAGTACTCGGGGACCTCGTTGTAGTGTAGGGCGTCAACGTGGAACTGCTGAACATCCCCTTGCTCGGCGGCTGGGCGCAGGAAAGCCGCTTTTGTCGTCAGGTCGATATCATATGCTAGACCCTCCGCCCCTTGCGTCCGGATCCCGGCCCATACAGCTTTGTCCTCGAAGCCGTCATATATTCCCGGGTTCTTGCGTTTCGTGAACTCCATCGGGAGAAGAGCTGCAACAAAAGACATAACCCGTTAGACAGGAGCATGTGACAACAAAATTTGGAAATGACACGAGACAAACCTGGGAGCTCCATCAGCCGGCACCTGCTGTACACATACAGCCTACAAAGCCGGTACGAACTCCGGTCATCTTGACCCCGGAAGGCCCATAGCATCCTCCGGATCCTTTTCTCCATCACCGGCTCCAAAGGAATGTCGGGGACGTCTGCAACACAAACAACGTATGTAAGTACAACTCGGGACGGAGAAAAGTGAAACCCTAAGGGAGAGGACTTACTCATCAGTGGTTGGAAGTCACCCGGTACTTGAAGCGCGTGTCCCGAGTCTTGAAAGTTTCTTATCAAGAAACTTTTTTCCCTCCAGGTCCGGCTCACGGAGGTTGGCAAGTCCTCGATGATCTTCTTGAAAACCGCTTTGGACTTCAGTTGGATGGTCCCACTGAAACCCGCCTTCCGTGAGTACTCGGCCCGGTACATAGCGTGTAACTCGTGATAGGTGGGCATCTGCTGCTTCAGCACCTTGTACATAACGCACAACCCTAGTAAGTGCCTCCACATGTTCGGGCTAACTTGCCCGATGGCGAAGTTGCTCCCAGCCAGGAGGTACTGCACCTCCACCTTTAGCGGGAGTGACAGGCCGCAGCGTAGCTGGTACTCGTGGCATAGCGTCCACCCATCCCCGGGAGCGAAGAACTGATCCTCGGGTTCTAAAGTCCGAATTTCCACAGACTCGGGAATCTTCCAATTGCTCCTTAGCTCCACAATCTCCTCCGCGGTCAGTGAGTACCCGGGAGGGTCGAGAGCGGTCCCATCAGTGAAGGTTACTGAGGCAAACTCGAGGACGTGAGCGTCCATTGCGGGGTTTGTCATCTGCAAAATGAGAAACACGGGAACGTCGTCAGAAACCCAGATAACCCGGCGACCACAAGGAGAAACTCACACACTAACGCAGAAACCCAAATTGGAACCCAGAAACAGTACACATAATCGGTCCAAAACACTCAAAAACAACGGAAGAGGAAACAGTACCTTACTTGTGAGGGTTTGAAGGGCTTTTGAGATCGATTTGAGTTTAGGAATCCAACAAGCACAGCGACAACAGAGAATGAGAGCAAAAGCACGAAAAAGTTATCGGTTTCGAAGGTGAGACAAAACTGTCACCCTCAACCCCTATTTATACAGTTAGAGGCGTACACTGAAGGGACGTTTCGGTTTTTCGAGAAAATCGCCACGTGTCATGCATGCCGCGTCCCAAAACCGAAAAACTTTTCAGCTTCCCCCACTTCAAACTGAAAACTTTTCAGTTTCCCCCACTACAACCCGGAGACGTCGTTTTCAATTCTCAAAGTGAACGTGTCTTCGGGGTACCCTTGCGTACGGACTTGGGGGACTAGGTACACCGGGTCTGGATTATAACTTTGTAACCCGGTAAAGAAATGATTTCAAGTCCCCACCCAAGCGTACCCCTTGACTGAGGACTTGGGGGACTTGTTTATAGGTGGAACCTAATATTTCTCCTTTACCGGGTTACAATTCAAGAAATAACACATAAGTGTGGTCGATTATTAAATGTGCATCGTTTATTATGCTTGAAGTACTGTTTACAGGGTTAAAGCCCAGTCAGATTTGAGAAGCCACTCTGGGTCCTTTGTCAGGGCCCAGCTCATTGTAAAATTGAGGAAAAGCAAGGGAGTTTATTCCCACATTGGAAAAGGACAAAGTGCTGCCTTTAATGCTACTATAAATACCGGTGAGGACCTCCCGGTAAGGGGACGGACAACTTCTTAACTACTCTTGAGTTTTCTGCTTATCTGACAGTGTCTGACTTAAGCATCGGAGTGGCTTCCCTCTGTAAACCCGGGGACGCCCCTTTGACGTGTTTGTTCTTTACACAGGAAAACTCGGAGTACAAGGAAGTTCGCTATTTCTGGAACCGTGCAACCCGCTAAAGGGGCCGCGAGTTTACCCGGAAACACAGTCTTTTGAGCACTCTGCTGAAGGCAAAACATTGTTCAATCAAGCTCTTTATTTGATAGACCTGCCTCTTACAAAGCTCATTGGTTTCGAATTATATGCACCTAACCACTTATGCCACCAGCTAGGCATTCATCAAAAGGTACCTTATCCCATCACAGAGAGTCTGAATTGCTATTCTTCATGGCGGATAAAGTAAAAATCTAGGAAAAAACCTTGAGATTCTCGTTTTCATTCTCCACTCAAAAAGTATGAATTCTCCATCTTCACTAGACTCATTTTCTCAAGCAACTCAGCAACCACTAACTACCAAGGCTGGTGGAACCCATTGTATGGAAAACAATGGACCAAAGAAGCTAAAGTCATTTTCAGGACCATCTATCACAGAGCCAAGTTTATTCTGCCCACAAAGGATAAATATGTCTTAACTAGCACAGTTATTCCTCCAAAAGCTCTTCATCCCCAAGCCTCATCTGTTTAGGACCCAGAAAGAGAGGTAATACTATCTGTTATTGAAACTCTCATATTTTTCCACATGCCAAAACCACTTAATGGTTTTCTTTTTCCTTTACAGGTTGAAGAAGACCTCTATTTTTCAACCCCACCCTCTACCTCAACATCAAAGAAGAGAGGCATAACAACTTTTATTACTGAATCTGACTTTGAAGAGAAAGATCCCCATCCGGTACACTCTTTTTCAAAATATTTTACTATTTTTGTCCATTCGGCAAACATCACTTTCTGATGTCTTTTTATGTTCTATAAAAAAACAATTGATCTATAAATTAAGAACAAAGTCTACTGAAGCCTCAAAGCCTACCTCATCAACTCCTCTAGCACTAAGGAATTATGAAACTGAGTAGCAAACAACAGTTGATGTTATTCTCTGTCAGATCTTGATACCTTCAGATACCCTTCCCATATGTAAAATGGATTCCTCAGGAGCTATAGTTCCCTTTAGCATACCCGAAGCCTCAAATTCCAATCCAGCTGTTGAGGAAGATACCACCATTCTGGAAACAAGTATAATCCAACAACGGAAGCAGATAAAGATGGAAATACCTTGGCGTACACTGTCTTGACTGAAGAACACGTCTCAACTTCTACTGTTATAGAACCAACTATTGCTAACGAGGACTTTGTGGAGGATGACAATGACCAAGGTATGATGGTACTAGCGAATGTCATTGAAGATGAGAAGCATGAAATGCAATCTACATATCCGGAAGCCATTAAACTAGGTGTCCCCCCAGTCACAGGTATACTCTTGAAAGATAAATACTTGTAAATTTCAAACTCCTTAGAAACTCACTTTGTAGTTTCTATGAACAAGATTCTGCCTCTTCAAAAGCCGCGAATGCAAGTTCCAACCAGCAAACATCAAAACCTGATGATACACCAGAGGCAGCAATTCATATGGAACTTGAACCAAGTTCTGATCAACTCTACCTTCAACTAATGCACAACTAGCTGAGGTAAACGTCTTTGCGAGTTGTGATATTCTGTTAATTTCTTCCAACTGTTTTCCTAACAGGCTTCTGTTTTAGGTAGCAACATATGTCACACCAATAGTCCCGTTAACAGATAATGAGGGCTAAGAAACAATGACAGTTCCTCAACATTATCCAAAACTAGAAGAAAGTTTCCAACCCTTTTTGAGACTCCAACTCCAACTCCTGCAGTATCCTAGGCCCAGAAGTTTCTAGCAAATCTTGATATTGTAAATATTACTACAGAAGAGAATGAAGCAAAGATCCAAAAAGCTATTGATAGCTTGCGAGGATATGTCAGTGAAGACCAACTCGCACTTTTGGAGAGTAACATGTCCCATCTTTCTTCTCACATTGAAAATTGGATAGCTGAGGAGAAAATGGTTAAAGAATGTGGCGAACAGAAACAACAACTCAGAATTGCCTTCAGCAAGACCTCTCAAACCCTTAAGACTGCCTATCATGAAGCTAATGTTGTTGTAAATGAGAAAATAGCAGCCCTAAAATGACAAAAAATTGAAATTAAAACCCAACTCCAAGCCGTTCATCAAGAAAAAACAACGGAAGATGAAAGCTATACAGGCGCATCTTCTTGAAGTAAACCTCTTGAAGAGTCAAATTGAATAAGTTGAAGCCACAGAAAAAGAATCTAAAGCACAGTATTTACTATCTAAAGCTGATCTTGATAGGCTACTTATTGATATTAGGTTTGCATGCAAACTGTTGTAGACCTAGTCTAATGGATTCTTGATTTTTGTAATATAACTGCCCAGGCCCAACTTTATCTATTTAAAGTTCTGACATAACTGTCAACCTAACACCCCTTTTAATGCTAATATTTAAGAAATTGCAATGCCTAATTCTCAACCAATACCGCGATTCTCAAATGACGCGAGATATAACTGTTATTTGATTGTTTCGCTATCTCCAACTTACCAACGTTGGATCTTCAAAACATCCATTATAAATTCTGAAACTCAATTCAGTTTCATCACACCACCCTCCTCGATGCATCCTATTGCCATATTCTGCTTCTTCTCTTTAAAACTTGTTTCCACCAGAACTCATGACTACTAAAAAACCTCCTAAGTTTATCGACATGACCTCTATTTTAGGATAAGTTTATCAACTTGTCCTCATGTTCTTTCTTCTCTTAAGAAATCCCTGGAAGGGTCTGGCCTAACTAGCATTCTCTATCTGGAGAGTTAATAGAAGGATAATGGAGACAACTTATGCTACCCAACCTCTAGGTTTCTCACGCAAGACATAGGGGTTAAGGATAATCCCCTGTTCCGGCATGTCTTCATAACACTATCACAGTCTTCTGCCGGAACACATGGAGGACTTCAATCTTGCACTTATTAAGGAAGAGAAGCAAGTCATAGCGTAGAATATGTTTATCGTATCGGAGCCATTTTCTAGCTTTTTGTAAAGTTCTTGGCTACAAAACAATACATATGAATTAAAGTTATTTATGAAAAACACTTTATTGTTTCTCTATTACTATATAAAGATAGTAAAAAAATTGGGAATCCAATTTTTTAACCACAGATGTTAGTTCAATAAAGAAAACATTGAAACTCTTACAGTTACAGATCATTAAAACTCAAAAAGTTTCAAAAAAATTCAAATTTCAGGCGCTCGGCACTAGTTGAATGACTTTTATTCTGTATAGTGTTGCCCCACAATTTTTTTTGGTTGTCGCGAATGCCAACAATAGTAAAAACAATCAAACTAAAAACATTCGTCATGCCCTCCAAGTGTTAAATTATAGCAGCAGCGTTGTCCCCCCAGTTTCCATAACTGGTGGTGGATCTTCATACTCCCAAAAACATAGAAAATATTTCTTCAAGTAGCGACCATTGATAGGATTAACATGAATTTCTTCATCCAAATCATGAAGATAATAAGGGTCTCTGCTAACAATTTAGTCGATGACAAATGGACCTTCCCAATTTGGGGACCATTTCCCTTGGCCACGAACGTGTTTGCCAAAAGACAAAATAGCTTTCCATACTAAATCTCTAACACCAAAATTGTGTCCTCTTGTGCACTTGTCATAGACTCGAGCTATCCTCTTTCTCTCAATAATGATGTTGTCCAAGGTTTCCATTCGCTTTGAGTCTAAATCTTCATGTTCTTGGTATATAGCCTGGACCTCCAGGCTATATATCAAGAACATGAAGATTTATTGCCGCATAACTTGACGTCCAGGCTATATACCAAGAACATGAAGATTTAGACTCAAAGCGAATGGAAATCTTGGACAACCTCATTATTGAGAGAGTTTTTGTTACTTGATGAGGTTTTTAACGAGGCAACATCTGAAGCATCACCAGCATAACGGCGCGCGACACAAGGGAGAGTATTCTAGAATATTCTGTTATGTGTGTCTTGGCCTTATGTAATTAGGATAAGGAATCCATATTCTGTATAGTGATAGGTTTACTAATTATTTAAAGATATGTCACATGTAATTCTCTATAAATAGAGACACCTATCTATGAATAAAGTACATGTCTTTCACGATTCTCTATTCGTATTATTCTCATACTTCATCACATACGTACTTGTCTGAATTTATAATTGTAGTTTGAGAAAGGAAAGGAAATGAGATTTGATTATTGTACTTAGAAATGTGTAGATACTTGTAATATACTATGAACTAAATGGATTTTATGGGGTTACAATTAAAGCTTTAGCAAGTTGCCGTATAACTTTCGTTTGTCCTCATTAAAATTTAAACGCCTTCATGATCCTTGCTTTCATCGTGACTAAATGTCTCTAACTAGGGATGTCGGCCAAGGGTCGACAAACAATTAGGAAAATATCCACTGCCTAATCCGTTCCGACAAACTAAATTAATCATGTTTGGCTGATCCATATCTTATCAGCGTGCTGAAACTCAAAACTGCACAGTTAAGCAAATACGATTAAATTGATTGATTTAATTACACAGTTAAGCAAATACGATTAAATAGTGTCTGCAATACATTCTTTACACGGAGAAGTATTGACACTATAAATACCCCCTCTTATATCAAGAGGAGAACTTCCGACCAGAGAAAGAAAATTACTCCCGAGAGCTCAGAAGTCTCAAAACCCTTCCGAAGAATAACCAAGCTCCTAAATAGTCTGTTCTTCACCAAACCCAAACACAAATCCAAACACTCGTCACGTGATCAATTCTCTTGACTCCTTTTCACCTCAAGAACAAGTGTCTTGTCACCCTTGAGTCAAATCCAAATTCAGAGATAGAATCAAATAAGTTCACAAAGATTTGTAACCCGCAAATTTATCAATAAAATTATATTATTTTGTACACGTGTTGTTTTGTCATTTACGCAGATAAATTCGTGTTTACAAAATTGGCACACCCAATGGGACCTCTTTGCCTCTCATCTCTTTCTCCGAAGAAAAAAAAAATTCAAATTTGTTCGAGCAATGGCCTCCAAAAACACCGAAGTCATCTCAACGTAGAAATCCAAATCAATGACCTCAAGGTCAAGTAGCGAATCTTCAAGTCATGTTACTCGTAGCATAGCGAAGACTCATCCTACGACTTTCGTGGTTTTGCCTTTAAAGCCGCACCAACCAGTCATCACTGTGGAGAGCCTACGGATAGGTGAGCATGTCTCTCGAAGTGAAGGATGAGAAACTCTAAAAAACCAAGAGAACGATCATCATCACCTGTCTCTGACGGAGAATCGAGCACGGCCTCATACAGTGGAAGCCCTAATGGGGATGACATGTCATCAAGTGATTCTTCTCACCCTGGCCTCATGCAGGTTATGATGGCCGGAGCATCCACCATTGAAGAAAAAGTAAGTAATCTGATGGGAGCGGTCAAGAATAAAGGAGGAGAAAGACATGTAGATTGCTGACCTTTTGAGTAGACTTCAAGAATAAGACGAAAAAAATTCCTCCAAAAGAGCACTAAAGGAGAAGAAGGATCAAGATGGTGAAAGTTCCAACAATAATGATAAAGAAGAGGATGGCTCACTTGGATCCATGTCCCTCCACCAATTGTATGACTTCATCACCAACTCCATCAAAGTCCAATATGGAGGTTCTTCTCGTGATTCTCTCACCTACTCTAAACCCTACACCAAAAGGATCAACAACCTAAGGATGCCTTTCAGATACCAATCACCAAAGTTCTAACAATTCTAGGGGAAAGGCAATCTGAAACGGCACGTGACTCATTTTGTTGAGACTTGCAACAATGCCAGGACAGAAGGCAACCACTTTGCCAAGTAGTTCGTTCGCTCTCTGAAAGGCAACGCCTTCGAGTGGTACACTGATTTGGAACCCGAGTCTATCGACAGTTGGAACCAGATGGAACACGAGTTTCTTAATCGTTTCTATATTACAAGGTGTATAGTGAGCATGATGGAACTTACAAGCACAAAGCAATGGAGAGATGAGCCGGCAGTTGACTTTATCAATAGGTAGTGCTCGCTTAGCCTCGATTGTAAGGATCACTTGTCCAAAGTGTTTGCGGTCGAAATGTGTATTCAAGACATGCACTTTAATTTTTATACATCTTATAAGGAATCAAGCCTCAGACATTTGAAGAGTTGGCTACGCGAGCATATGACATGGAGCGGAGCCTAGCTAGCCATAAAGTAAAGAAGCCTGTCATAGATCAGTAAAAAGATAAGGTCTTTAGAGGCAAAATTGACAAGGTGGTGAAGCGACCAATGAAGGAGGCGATGACCACGAATGTTGCTCCAGTTCGAATCTCTGCATGAGACAAGACAGAAGTCAAGAAAATAGAGCCAACTCAAGGCTATGATAGGAGGAATCGCTCATTGAATGAGTAGGAGCAGAAAACTTACCAGTTCCTAGATTCTGATATGGCAGGTATGTTGGAAGATTTGCTCGAGAACAAGGTGATAAAACTTCCAGATTGTAAACGTCCAAAAGAAATGAATCGGGTCAACGACCTGAAGTATTGCAAGTATAATCGGATTATTAACCACCCGATTGAGAAATGCTTTGTTCTAAAAGACTTGATAATGAACCTCGCCAGGCAAGGGAGAATTGAGCTAGATGTCGATGAAGTTGCTCAGGTCAACTGCACCACCATATCATTTGGGACGTTTGAACCATTTAAGGCACCTTCTACGCCAAGGAAAGCGTCATTCCATTTCACAAAGGATCCTTGCAAGGGAAAAGAGTGGAAGGCGGTCAAGCTATTCCAAAATGCAAACCCAATTCCCAAGGCTACATATGAAGTCAACTCATGCAGTGATGATGAAGTGTGGATACTAGTCACCAGGAGAAAGCCGCGCAAGAATATGTTGTCAAGTCCACCAGTAATTCGGCAAAACCGTGAAGAGCTACAAGAGAGTCGTCAATGGCTTGTGAGGAATGAGGCGAAGGGTGTGAAATGGATCACTCCTTGTGCGCAAAAGCCTTGCAATCAAAACCTATCGACCAAGTTCATGTACAAGGCTCGAACGAGTATGAGAGTGAGTTCAATGGTGACAAGTTATGAAAAAAGTGTCAATGATTCTAAGAAGGTTGAAACAAGTGTGGTCAAAATGAATCAAGGGGTAAAAGAAAATGAGGTGTTGAAGCCGTTGGAAGACTTACGTCTAAAACTTAGCCTCTCTGACTTGTTGCAGCTACCCAAGTTGGCGAGATGTGCATTGTCACAGTTGTTACTTGATGTGGGCAAACATACCACGGACATCAAAGACTGCGCAACATGTGTGGCGTGTTGCGGTGCCATTCACTTCACAAATGAAGATTTACAGTTAGACTCTAAGCCGCACAATAGACCTCTTTTTGTAACAGGGTATATGCGAGGACAAAAGTTGAACCGCATGCTTATAGATGGAGGGTCCGCGGTAAACATTTTGCCAAAATCGACAATGCCCAAGCTCGGTATCAATGTCAATGAGTTATCTAAAAGTCATCTCATGATCTAAGGTTTCAACCAAGGAGAACACAGAGCAATATGAATGATTCGGCTAGACATGGTTATTGGCGAATTGAAGACCAACACTTTGTTACATGTGATTGACGCGAAGACTTTGTACAACCTATTGTTGGGATGACCATGGATTCACGAAAATGGAGTTGTGCCTTCGAAGCTATAACAATGCTTCAAATTTTATCGCGGAAGTGTGAAAACAAAAGTAGGTGATTCCAAGCCATTCACTGAAGCGGAGTCATACTTTGCCGATGCTAAGTTCTATGCAGATGAGGAGTCGGTAGTAGAAGTTCTTCCGGTCGAAGTACCCACTACAGGAAAAGCCACGGAAGTAAAGAAGAAGGAATTTGACACACAAAGCGAGCGAAATGAAGAATCGCATAAGTCTACATTCGAAGCTATAGTATCAAATACAAAAGAGAAATCCAATCCAGTTGTCCTAATTCTTCGCTATGTGCCACAGTCAAAGAGCAAGAAGGGAGAATCCCCATTTGTGAGAGCAAAGAAACAAGAAAACCCTAAGAGATTGGGAGAAGATGACATAAAATTGTTGAAGGAAGTGTCGATACAACCATTGACGAAATTGAATGACCAAACTCCTATCAAGCAACCATTGAAGGGGTTTGTCAAACCTGTTCAAGGGAAGATAGAGCATGGGCCTTTACCTGAGAAAATGAAAAATGAAGGGTTTGACCCCAATGCTTACAAATTGTTAGCTAAGGCTGGGTTTGATTTCAGTTCATCAAGTGAAGGAGGTGACCAAGTTGTCAGCGAGAAAGCATATGAGCTTAATGAATCTGAAAAGAAATTAAGAGAGCGAGGAAGTGTTGTTGATTCGGTTAGAGCAAGTCTTGGTTTTGTCATAAGTAAGCCAATCAAGATCTCAAGTATAAGAAAACCTACTTAAGCAAGCACACAATATATCAGCGTTAAGGAAGTAGAAGATGAAGAGCCACAAGCTCAATCTGTGTCTCGTACTTCACCATTCGATCGCATCTGTCCAAGTTCTCAAAGTGCAACCTCTGAATCAACAGACAAGGATTCAGTATTTAAACGTGTTGATAGGCCAACAAGTCGGAGCTCGGTCTTCAATCATCTTGATGTCTCACCTAGTCAAACTTTTGTGTTTTAAAGGTTGTTATCGTGCAATAAAGAAAACAAACAAGTGAAGCCAACCTCTCGAAAATCAGCATTCGAAAGGATCCAAGCGCCTAAAGAATAACGAAGGGGCAAAAGAAAAGAAAATGATGGTTAGGTTGAAAGAAAAGAAATGTGAAGTCTCATTCCCTTACGTATGAAAAGGCGTTGTGTGTTGGAGGTGAATTCGACTGACCAACTCAAGATGAAGCATCACACCATCATACGCACTGGTTGAAACAAAGGAGATGATGCTACTAGCGATGACTTAAGTGACATAGTTGAGTCTGTCTATCATATCACGGTTGCGGAAGCCGACACTTATGAAGATGAGTGTGAAAGCTCTGATGACAAAGTAAAAGAAGCTCCTCCAGAACTTGAGGATGGAGTGAAGTCTACAGTTGATGAACTCAAGGAGCTCAATCTGGGAACAAAAGATGACCCAAAACCAATATTTTTTAGCTCGTCATTAAGTCTCCAGGAAGAGAAGGAATATTATGACCTCTTGCTCGAGTAGAATGATGTCTTTGCTTGGTCATATAAAGAAATGTCAGGTCTTGACCCAAAAGTAGCAGTTAATCGATTGGTTGTTGAACCTAATGCTCGACCTATCAAGCAAGCGCAAATGCAGTTTCGGATAAAGTTGCAAACCTAAATTGAAGCGAAAGTAGACAAGTTGATCGCCGCATGATTTATTAGAGAGGTGCAATATCCTAAATGGATCTCACACATTGTCCCAGTAGAGAAAGATAATAAGCAAATCTGTATATGTGTAAACTTCCATGACATGAATGCCGCATACCCAAAAGATGACTTCCCTCTATCTAATATTGAACTCATGGTGGATGCAACCACGGGGCACGAAGCTCTATCCTTTATGGATGAGATGTCCAACTATAACCAAATAAGGATGGCATTAGAAGACGAAGAGTTAACTGCGTTTCGCACACCCAAAGACATTTTCTGCTATAAAGTCATGGCATTTGGACTAAAGAATGCTAGTGAAACATACCAACGTGCTATTCAAAGGATCTTCGGAGACATGCTTCACATATATGTCGAATGTTATGTTGAAGATCTGGTTGTCAAATCAAAGAGAAGGTATGATCACTTACAAGACTTGCGAAGATTGTTCGATAGGCTACGCCAGTACCAACTCAAAATGAATCCTTTAAAGTGCGCTTTTGGTGTGAGTTCCGGAAAGTTTCTCGGATTCATTGTGAAACATCGGGGGATTGAAGTTGATCAATCAAGGATTAAAGCCAATCAAGAAATACCGGAGCCAAGCAACATGCACGAGTTGAAAAAGCTACAAGGAAAGCTTGCCTTTATCAGGAGATTCATCTCAAACCTCACAGGCCGACGCCAACCTTTTAGTCGATTGATGAAGAAGGATGTGTCTTTCGTATGGGATGAAACATGCCATAACGTCTTCGAAGGTATAAAGAAGTACTTGGCTAATCCTCCAGTGTTGGGTTCACCCACTCCTAGGAACCCCTTTATTCTCTACATAGCAGCTTAAGAGAGATCGATCGGAGCACTTCTAGTACAAGAAAATGAGAAAAAGAAAGAAAAAGCTTTATACTACTTGAGTCGTACTCTAACAGGAGTGGAGCTAAATTATCCTCCAATAGAGAAGACATGTCTCTATCTCATCTTCGCGATCCAAAAGATGAGGCATTATGCGCAAGCTTACATAGTGCACTTGGTGGCGTGAGCTGACACAGTTAAGTTTGTCATGTCAAAACCGTTATAGCTGGTCATTAACCAATGGGCATTAACCCTGAACCAATATGATATTGTCTATGTGCCTGCCAAGGCATTTAAAGGGCAAGCCTTAGCCGATTTCCTAACTGATCATCCGATTACGACAGATTGGAAAATTTCAGATGACTTACCTGACGAAGAAGTTTTCCTTATGGAGATCCTCCCCGCTTGGAAGATGTTCTTCGACGGTTCCTCAAGGGTGGATGGAGCAGGAGCTGATATTGTCTTTGTCACTCCACAAAATCAAATATTCCCTTACGCCTTCACTCCTGGTGAATTGTGCTCCAACAACGTCGCAGAATACCAAGCTTTGATCATGGGATTACAAACAGCATCCGAAATTAGAATCGCAAGTTTGGAAGTATATGGAGATTCAAAGCTAGTCATCGATCAATTGCTGACTAATTATGAGGTCAAGAAAGAGAACTTGGTCCCTTACTTCCATATTACTACACAACTCGTGGAGGTTTTCGAGGCAGACACGCTAGCGCATGTCCTAAGGAAGGAGAATCAAATGGCAAACTCCTTGGCTAATCTAGCAGCAACCTTAGCATTGTCAAATAACGAAATAGCGAACTTGCCTATTTGCCAAAGATGGGTTGTACCGACTATAAACGCGCCATTGCGTGAAAGTTCCAATGCAGTGTCTGTCTATGTCATTGATGTCGAAGATTGGAGGCATCCTTTGATTGACTATCTTGAACATCATAGACTTCCCGATGATCCAAAAGTATGATCGGATATCAAGCGAAGAGCCCCACGTTTCTTCTATTACAAGGAGACTCTCTACCAATGATTTTTCGATGGGATACTCCTTCGATGCTTGGGAAAGAAGAAGTCGTTAGGGTCATGGAAGAAGTTCATTCAGGTGCTTGTGGAGCTCACCATTCTGGTCCTAAATTGCACTTCTAAGTGTGGCGGATGGGTTACTATTGTCCCATAATGGTCAAAGATTGCATGGAGTTTGCACAAAAATGTCAAGCTTGTCAATTCCACACGAACATCATCCATCAACCACTTGAGCCATTGCATCCTACAATTGCCTCGCACCCGTTTGATGTTTGGGAGATGGACGTTGTGAGACCTATAACTCTGAAATCCTCTGCCGGTCATGTGTACTTCTTGGCGGTCACAGATTCTTTCTCGAAATGGTCAGAGGCAATACCACTTAAAGAGATAAAGAAAAAGTCAGTCGTGGACTTTATTAAGACTTACATCATTCAATACAATGGTGTGCCACGTTGCATCATCACAGATAACGTCAAGTACTTCTCCAATAGTGCAATCTAAAAACTTAGTAAGAAGTATCACTTCAAACTACACTATTCTTCGATGTACAACGCTCCAGCAAATGATTTGGCAGCTTGTGAATAACATTCTTGAGTTCAGTCATATCAAAATAAAAATAAGGGTTTGTTTACCAATAAGGAAGAACAAAATCATTATTTCAAGAAAGGTTGTTATCAAAATAGACTTATTACAAGCTCATTGCATGATAAGTTCAAATGGTCAAAGTTGACTTATTACAATCACTAAAAAGAGAACAAAAAAAGAGAAGAGAAAAAAACATGAACTACTAATGATTGGTCTTTCACATCCAAGTTAGACTCTTGAAGCTACTATGCTGCTCTTTAAAGACTTTTTTCAAACTCTTGGCCTCCTCAAACTCCTCAGCAGTCAACACTGGAGTCTCCTTGATTTGGGCCCTCTCCTTCTCTAAATCAGTGATTTTCTTGTTATGATGTAGAAGACTCGTGTCTAGTGAAGCTATTGTCTCTTCCAACACCTGTAGCTCTTTCTTCAGGCTCTCCAAAGATTCAATCGCAACTTGACTTTGATAGCGGTCAGCTTTGCGGAATGCGATGGACTTTGCATGTTTGGATTCTGTAAGTGTCAAGCGTTGATCACATGTATGTGGAGTTGTCTTCTGCAAGCATGCAATTCTTGCGGCGTTGTATTGAGTAGCGATAGTCATTAAGCTCTCCACCCTGCCTCTTACTAATGCATGATCAACTCTATAATATTGAAATGCAGATACCAGGTCATCAAGCTCTTTCTTCTTGGATAGAATATTTGTCATCGAGTGCTTTGTTTTCATGTCTTCAATTTATTTACAAACTTGGGTGGCAGCTTGCAGGCGGATATTGTGAAGCCTTTGGTTTGTGTCCACGACGTTAACTCCGTCAGTGGTGGCTTCAGAGAATGTCATCTTGTTTACGAACTTCAAAGAACCTTCCTTTGCAATCAAAGCTGCACATAAAATTCATAAGTTAGAAACGGATGACATGGAGGAAGTAAGAGAAGTACAGGTTCAAAAGTACCTTTATCATCAGCTTATGGTGGTTCATCTCCTTTACTGCATACTACATCCTCGGGGACAGAACAAACTTGAAGCCCTTTGGTGGTAAAAACATGAATTTCATCCGAACAAACTTCATCCACGAAAAGTGGGTGGCCTCTCAGCTAAAAAGAAAAAGTTCAAATCGCATATATGTGTACATAACATCAAGACTAACAATGAAAGGAACGTACCTCAACATAATGTGGTTCCGACTGCGGAGGACTTGGAACCTCACCAAATAAATTATCGAAATCGAGAGCAAAGTCATCATTAAGGTTAAAATAAGTGGATCCAAAGTCAGGTTCAAACCTTCGGCATTTAAAGTGCACATCTCCAGATGTGCTGCAACTGTCGCTAGACCGCTTTGCTTAGGTGTTGACTATTGGAGGACTTTGAATTAGGTGATGATCAAGTGAATCCCCATGACCTTCTATAACTCGGGCGACTCATTTGGCGGACAGTTACATGGGGGCAACATCCGGGTAGAAGGCACATCATGAGGAACTACTTTTTGACGAGATGGTGTGGTACGGGTGATGTTCTTGTCTGTCCTTGCTTTCATGGGCTTATGTTGCATCCTCTCTTTCGCCTTAGTCTCCTTTGATGCTGTGCGGTTGACATTCTTCTCCTTCGTTGTATTCTCCTTTGGCACGGCACGGGTGATGTTTTTGTCTTCCTTCGCTCTCATTGGCTTATGTTGTGCCTCCCCCTTCGTCGTAACCTCTTTCGGCGTAGTGTGGGTGATGAGATTAACTTCCTTTGCTTTCATGGGCTCATGTTGCGCCTTCCCCTTTGTTGTAATCTCCGTGGGCATAGAATGGTATACCTTAGACCACCATTCAACATAGTCACGGGTCATCATGTGCTCTATGTTAGTGTTCTCATGCGGTAAAGTCATCGTGCTTCGTGTCCCGCGCCTTGTGAAGCTTTCCCAATGCCAATACATCACTGGTAATGCGTCCCCACGACCGTCATTGTTCTTCTTAAGGCTAGTTGGAACGTCTTTAACATAACCAAACTGTCGACTAAACCGGTGGGGACTATAAGGTTGGACGACTCGTCGTCTATCCTGCCTGAGAGAGAGAAATCATGATCGAAGGCAAACGAGATACGTGTAGTCTGCATGTGTAATGTCTCAATTATCATAGATTACTTTGCGCTCTGAAGGGTCTTGGCTAACATGTACATCTGCACATTATCGTATGCGGTGAATAAGGAACGAGCTTGTGTATCGTCAAAGTGCTTTCCTGAAAATGCCCCTGAAAAATGAACCATGCCAAGCGCAAATTCATCACGGAGAGGAGTGAAGAAATGGGTGTCAAAATAGGTCGCTAGCCATGCATGCATGTAGTGAAAAGATAACGTGGGTGAGCAATTCCCAGGGTCTTTGGATGCAGAAATTTCATTCAAGCCTTGGTAAATGGTGGCCAACACAGGTACTACCAGACAAAATGAGTGTCCTTGAGACATCTAACTTGCGACACAGAAAACACCAGGACGGATCAAACCTGTGTTGATGGATTGAATGTAAGCTGAGAAGCGTTGTTCTGGCCATTTTTAGGTGTGACTTATGGTATCTCTGGATTCCTTTGTACCAATACGTGATCCATGATGTAATCTTCACCTTTTGCCCTTTACTGTCTTTGCGAAGCTTGTGGTAGGCTAGGAATAGGTGACGACAAGTTACGGGAATGACCGGCTCACCATTTTGGAACGTTACCGAAAATTCCTCAACCGATGGAACCACCTCATCATAAAATCGTTCCAAGTCCCAGAGGGAGATAGACATTTTGCCACGAGATGTAAGGAGAGTATTGGTGCTCGGGCACCAATACTCGCATAAGGCCCTCGTCATAGGCGCAACACGTTTATAGTTGAAAAGCGATGCAAGGACTACCCGATAGAGACCGGTTTTATGGACGAACGCTTCGTGTCATCCCAAGATGTCTTCTAACCATTCCCAATAACAGTCTGTGTGGGAGAAAGCTCCATTGACACAAAACCCACTACATCACACAGATTCTTTAGACACACGGTCTTTGAGAAGCACAAATGGTATCTGGGGGCATGTTGGTCATGATGGACAGACTTTAACATCCATACGTCTACGCTTCGCTTCTCGTTGGTTGACGAAAAGGTAGCCAGTCAACGGGATTGTTGAAAAGTCCACTGCGAAAGGTGACCTGAATTGTCACGAGGGTGAGTCTTGATGGCATCCGACTCAATCAATGAAGGGTAGGTACAAAAGGTGGTGTCTTTGCTTTGAATGTCCTCAGCGTCTTCAAGGATGGTGACAGTATCCTTGAAACTCTTGAAAACTACCATCTAAAACGATGTGCGCTTACGCGAAGCCTAAACACTTTGAGCGGTCTGTCCCATGATCAAGATGTGGAAGGAACCTAGCGGTTAGGGGATCACGTTTTTCGAATTGCTTCCAATGTACGTGAAGCCTAAACACTTTGAGCGGTCTGTCCCACAGTCAAGATGTGGAACAAACCTAGCGGTTAGAGGATCACGTTCTTCAAATCCCTTCCAATGTATGCAAAGCCTAAACACTTTGAGCGGTCTGTCCCACAGTCAAGATGTGGAAGGAAACTAGCGGTTAGGGGATCACGTTCTTCGATTCACTTCCAATGTACGCAAAGCCTAAACACTATAAGCGGCCTGTTCCACGGTCAAGATGTGGAACGAACCTAGCGATTAGGGAATCACGTTCTTCCAATCGTCTCCAAGTTACGCAATATCTAAATGCGTTGTGTGGTTTGTCCCACGCTCGAAATGCAGATTACGTTCTTTAACTGCTGCTCAAAATCTATAAAAAAAAAAAAAAAAGGGTTTCAGTACTTACAAAAAAAGCTTAAGTGGTGCAGTAAAAAAAGTGTTTGCTGCCAGAAGATGTTGCTCCTTAATCATCCATTGATAAAAAATAATTCTTCACTAGTTCACAAGTAGTACATGGCATGTCAGATTTAATAGTAATATAATATAAAATGGATTTGAGAATGGTGACTTGAGTACCTCGGTGATGACAAATCGGTCAGGCCACAGTGAACTTGAGGGCAAGATTGATGATTGCTTGAAATTTGATGGTGGACTACTAGAGTTTGAAGCTAAAAAAAGTGTTAAATATATAAATCTCTCAAACACCAACGTCAAAAAGTGTTCACATGATAGTAATTATATATTCTAAGGTTCTAAAACTCGTTAGTCGGTCGGCCGGTTGGGGACTAACGAGTAGAGGAGTAGTCAGAAGAGTAATCGGGGAGTACTCGGTTTTTAATTTTTTGGATTTATTTTTATTTTTAAAACATATAATTAAATATAATTTTTTAAAAGGTAATATAATGTCCAAAATAGTAAAAATAGTTAATAAAATGCCGAGTTTGGTCGATTTTTTCTAAGTTAGGCCAATTTTTTCTGAGTTGAACCGATTTTTTTACCGAGTTTGACCGATTTTTTTACCGAGTTGGGCCGATTTTTTCCGAGTTGGGCCGACTACTCCACCGATTTTCTTCCGTCCAACTTTGTACTCTGATTTTCTTAAAATCGTCTCGGGAGGACGCCGACTAGCGAGTACTCGCCGAGTTTTAGAACACTGATATATTCTAGTCACTTGTGTTATTATCAAAAGGCATGAGTGTCAAATGGTTGATTAACAGATTCAGACTCACAGTGACTCTTTGGGTCGTTGCAACTATGTAGAGCTAGATAAGGTCTTTTCCACAGCTTGTCAGAAAGGTCTCCTCTGTGGCAAATGGAGGTAAGTCTCTGCGTCCTGAAGGCAAGGCGACCGGTGATAAGTGCGTTTTACGCCATGTTCTTAATAGATTTTCACCTCCATTTATACTTTGTTTTTGCCTTAGTATGTTTATTTTTACTTGTTTTAGAGTCAAGAGGGTTTTTCCGTAGAGTTGTGGCTACTAGCCGTTTTTATAAAGAAAATTGCACTTAAATGATGAAAACCGTTTTTGGACTAGCACTTGGACGTTTTATTATGATTCGTTATTTTGTTACCCTGTCAGTTTTGATGTATCTTGTTTAAATGTGCAGAAGACAGGTAAATACGCTTAACGTATCAGGAATCATGATGAACGGACTCATGAATGACAACAAGTGAGGCCACGGAAAAGAAGAAACACTTTTGGACATTGTTTTGCTCTCGGACAGAATCTGCCAGAAAACGTACGTCAACTTTGGAAAATCATATCTCAAGATCCAGGAGGAGTTAGAAGGCGTGCCACATATGGAATTAAAGCTGTGTGTGTCTACTTTTCAACCCCATTTGGATCGCAGCAATCGGAGTTGAGACGAAGGAGTTATGAGCAAAACAGTGGACAGAGGTCAGGCTGCAAAACTGGGCAGAAACTGCCTAAGTTGTCTAACGAGTTTTGGGAGATGATTCTTCACCAAAAGGCTTCCCAAATTTGTCAAGAGATGTATCAAGACCTTAATGAAGTGTTATGAAGCTGGACAAAAGAAGAAAATACGAAGAAGCATCAAGGTAGCCATATTTTGGTTAAGTGTAAGGTTTCCCGGTCAAACTGGGAAAGCTGACCTTGCTGGACCTATCACTGGTTTTGGCTGCCATCAAAGCCCAAGATTTCGTACATGAGGCCTACATGAATCCATAAACATGTAGGAAGGTCCAAGGAATCAGAAGAAGGAGTCCAAATTCGGATAAGAAGCTGCATTGAAGGAGGAATCATTGAGCAATAAGGAAACCGAGTTGGAATAGGATTGCCTTTCCTTAACCGAGTCAGCTAGGGTTTCTCTTCAATGTTTCTGTATAAATAGGGTCTGTATAGCTCGTGTTTAGGGGGTCCTTTATCAGTTTTAAGTCTTATAGCTAGCCTAGACTCTACCTAAAAACCCTCCACACAGAAATCATACAAGCAGCCGAACCACCTCACTGCCGCAACCTTCCATTGCCGAACTGCCTTCATCCTTTGCCGAATTCCTTCCCCATCCTTGCCGACTGTAATAGGTAGGTTAGGGATGAAAATCCTAAGGTTGTTCATGTATATTTACTGTGTAAAGTTATTGAGTTTATTGATATATGAATTATGGTTTTTGGTTTTGTTTAACATGTATGATTACTTGCTCTTCTTTGTGATTTGTTTGTGTTATGCATGTTGAATAACGATTTAGTATGCATGTTAGGGTTGTAAAAGAAGTTAAAGAATCTGTATTTGTGTGTTTAATAATTGTTAAGTTAGTTAATCCTCTCCCGAGCAGATAATCGAACTTTAGGTTAGCTTGATTGCAACAGGTTAGCTATTAGGGGGGTGTTTCATGTGCCGTGGTATTCTAGGTCGAGTTGAGCGCTAAGACAACTCGGTCCTAGGTGCTACAAGGGATGGTAGGGTGAGAGATTTGCATGTGGAATAGGATGAGTGACGCCATACCTAGGAAACATGTCTCCAACGACTCGTGGACGGTAAGTGTTGCTTGATTAGATTGAGCGCTGAGACAGTTTAGTCAAGTAGTCACATAGTTTAGGGTTGAGCGCTGAGACAACTTTAAACACTTGAGAAGTCTTAAGGGTTGGAACTAATTTACAATTGTGAAAACATAAATAAGATAATTTAACCTTTCATAAAACTATTTGCATGCTAATCGGAGTTTACTTGTTATGTTCTTGAAACGATAAAGTGACCAATCTTGTACATATTTGTTCTTGTTTTATTTTTCTGTTTTGTTTATTGCCGAAACTCATATAAACCCCCCATATTATTCTTTATGTATATATTTGTTTATATTGTGTGAATATTTCTAACTATCTGTTTTGCAGAAATAAGTTCTTCCCTAGTGTCCCCGGTCTAGAACGATCCATACTTACCAAAGTACAATGATAGGGTTTAAATTGATTAACATGTCATATTTTGATAGGTCAACCGGGCTTTGTGCTTTGTGACCTACAAATACAAAAGTAACGAAATGAGTGAGTGACGTACACAGCCTTGACAATTATATCAGTCGGACCAAGAAGAATGAAAGAAAAAGGAGGGCACATCGGTGGCGGCTACAAGGACCTTAGGGTTGTCAAGGCAGGATGGGAAGCCGAGCCCCTCGTTTTATATTGGAATAGAGTTTTTCTACGCAAGTAATTTTCTAGTCAGGACCAGAAAATTATGAAAGGAATCAAATATTCCTCGCTATATGACGCTATCACACCCTGACTCAAATTAACCTTCTAATCTCGAGTTAAGGTGTGACTCACATCTTAATTATAAAATAGAATTTCTATAACCAAAATGTGACGTGGAAAATAAATTAAAAGTTTTCAAATCTCACAAATTTCAGCGGAAGCATATAATACATAATTGTTTTACAAAGCACACCAGTACTGACTATTTATTCCAAACACCATAAGGAAAACACCAACTTCAGTTCCTACTTGATAATGTTATACAAAGTGAACCTCCTGCTCTATTGTTCAACACTTGCAAAATCTATTAAGGGTGAGTTTAACCTGCAACTCACTAGGGACATAAAACCTCTTCATGGATAATTGAACACACAATTACATATCAATCATAACAGGCACGTCAAACAAGGATGCAATGAAACTCCACTTATATACCCGTTAATCAATATACTAGAATACACAAGCCTACACGTCTCATACCGTGTACTTTACAGTTTTTCAACTGTGACTTGAATATCTAAATATATAAACTAACTCCCAGACTCAATCAACCCATAATCTCATCTTTTGCTAGTCATCTTGCCTGAAAAAGAAAAAAACATTGATGTATAAGCCCAAATCACCCAAATATATCGACAATTATCCTGCCAATATTCTAATCCTAATGTGCACACGGGCTCGCCTGAGCTTGATCCCTACAATGTTCAGACTCAACTACACAAAATATTACACCTAACATCACTAAATATTCACAACACCACCTACTTCTTTACCCTTTGATGAATAACATGCTATAAGCACATAAGGATTCAAAACATCATCAAAGAAATCAAGACAAACAGTAACACAAATCATATATACAGTAGGCATATAAGATCAGCATCCAATCATCAAATGTCTCCCCGAGATCCCCCTACCTTTGTTGATTCTCACAGCAAGTTCCTACCAAACAACGACAACTTTTTAGAAATGTAACTCATTACTTACAGTACTCTAAATATAAGAAAATTAATTAATAAAACATCTTAACAAACAAGAAAAGTGAATTGCTCCTCAAAACAAGTTTACATAACACAAATAATAAACAGCAGTTCTGACCCTGTCACCTTCATAACAAAAACTGTACAAATCCATAAGTATTTTGACTTCATGGTCTTTTAACAAAATAAAATAGACATCCTAATGAAGCTTTCAGAATTTGAATCACCCAAAAATAATTTTTCTGGAATTAGTTATGAAATTTTAAAGTACAGTTATGTTCCAGCTATTTTACTGAAAACTGCTGATATGCCTACACTTCATAATTAAAAACAAACTTAGGTATTCTATGTGATACAAACTTCTAGTTATTGAATATGGACACTTCAATGTTTATCAAACAGAAACCACATGAAACTTTCAATATAAATGGCTGAAAGTAAGTAATCACAAAAACAGATAAAAAGAAGCAACATGTAAAAGTTATAAACTTTTAATCTAATAGCTAGTTTTAAGCTTTCCAAATCCTTGATTTCTAACTTCAAATTCAAAAACTAAGTACATATATTAGAACCTCATGATCCAATCTCAATATCTATACAATTTCATACCAAAGCAAGAAAGAATCAAGATAAACACTAAGATTGAAAACTAAGGAACAAAACCAGAAATTGACTTGTTTAGTTTCTGACCAGCAGGGCATTTTAGCTAAAAACGTAGGGTTCGACTAAGAATTTGAAGTTGGTTTCTTCATAATATTTGAAGTTGGTTTCTTCATAATATTTGAAGTACACATCTTAAGAGAACATTTGAGAACTGGAATCATAGAAAAATGATATATCTACAATTAACTATAATTTTTTGAAATTCAGATACAGTAGAGAAGAAAACCTGCTGAAAATTCTAACCAAAAATATGTTTGGCTAAAAGCGTTATAGTTCGGCTGGGATTTGACATTGGTGTCTTCATAACTTTTGAAGTAGACAGGCTAAAGATTAACCAGGAACTGGAATTGCACAAAAAGGAATTTTATACAATTACTTATGATTTTTCAAAGTTTAGATACAGTAGAGAGAAAAAGCTGACAAAAATCTTAGGTTGAACAAAAGTGCCTAAAACATGAAATTCTAACAATTACTCAAATCAATGAAACAATAACACCAAACTAAGAACTTCTGAGTGCACAAACAAAGAACACGATTAATTGAACAAATCCTAAAAAAAGAATCTAACCTAAGAGTTCTACAATCTCCTACAACACTGATTCATCTCTTCTCTCTCTCTCTCTCTCTCTCTCTCTCTCTCGGGTGTTTAACAAACTAGGAAGAACAGTCAGAGAAAACACAGAACTCACCTCTATTTATAGGCTCTGGAGAGAGGGAAGAACGTGGAGTCCAAGAAAAGACTGAAGGAAGCGAAATTGAGCACTCCAACTCAATCCTTGTCCAGCTGAATCTTGATCTCCAAGAATTTCATGCTTATCCATGGCGGCTTCTAGGTTTTTCTAAGGCGGTTGCTGGGTTTAAGGTAACAAGGTTTTAGTTTGGGGAACATCCGGTCAGGAGGAGGATGGAGAAGACGGTGAAGGAGGAGAGGAGAAGAAGACGTAGAAAAGATGACCTTGTTCTGCTATTTGCCCCACAACAGCCTTTTGTTTATCCTAGACTAACTCGGATTTGGGCTCCGGTTTGGACTAAAGGTGTTGGGTCATGGTGTTGGGCCAGCTACTTAACCTAAAAGAAATTAAAATAATCTTAGCAAATATATATATATATAGATAGATATATATATATATATATAAACAAATTTATAAATAGGTAATATATATATATATATATATATATAATTCTAGGTTGTTGCAGGCGCTAACCAATTCGATTCCTAAAAGACTAGGGATTTGCCCAATATTGCAAATCTGTCCAGTACAGAATATATCTTTAACCAATTACACTCGGTAAAAAAACTCAGCAAATCAAATTAAAGTGTCTGAGAATTTCCGCAAAATTTAAGGGATCCTTATAAGTTTGGGAATCTGAAAAATTTAAGGAATCCCTCCAAATTCAATGGATCTTTGAAAATTTAGGAGTCCTTGCAAATTCGGGAATTCCTACAACTTCAACAGAATTCCCGCACATACATTGAAGCCCATGAGGTTGGCCCAAATTCGTCAATATCAAATTCAAGCCCCATCTTCGACATGTGACGACAACATGACTACGATGCACCTTGAAGTGGGGGCATTTGTAGACACATAAAATTTAACAAAAATAAAATCATTGAATATTCAAACCACATGTGGGCCTGATAATTCATATACGTGGCACGTGAGTCAGCAAAGTCAATGAGACTCCGAAAGTACACGTGGCGACGTGTGAATGGTCGATCAACAACAAAATCATCAAGTCCCGACCGAAAACAAATATTAAATATCAATCGATAATCATACATTAATCAAGTTAAATTGATTATCGAAAAAGGAAGTCTGTCATTTAATCAAGTTGACGTAATACCTTATCTATCATAATCGAGTTAATCAATAAATACTGATTGATTTAATTATGTAAATAATTGCAATTAGACCAATCAATCAAAATTGATTGATTTAATTACACCGTTAAGGAAATACGAGTAAATGGTGTCTGCAAAACATTCCTTACACGGAGAAGTATTGACACTATAAATACCCCCTCTTATATCTAGAGGAGGACTTCCGACCAGAGAGAGAAAATTACTCCCGAGAGCTTAGAAGTCTCAAAACTCTTCCGAAGAACAACCAAGCTCCTAAATATCATGTTCTTCACCAAACCCAAACACAAATCCAAACACTAGTCACGTGATCAATTCTCGTGACCCTTTTTCACCTCAAGAACAAATGCCTTGTCACCCTTGAGTGAAATCCAAATTCAGAGATAGAACCAGAGGAGTTCACAAAGATTTATAACTCGTAAATTTATCAATAAAATTATATTATTTTGTACACGTATTGTTTTGTCATTTGCGTAGATAAATTCGTGTTTACAGATATACCTTTAAAAAAATCCAATTCACAAGACCCCACTCAAACAGTAACATATAGTTCACTGTCATTCAAGAAGTGAGTGGAAATTTTAGCCCTAGAGAGAGGGAGTACAAGACACGAACAATTCAAGGTCGTGTTCCAACGTGTTAAAGATAAATCAAAACTAGTAAACTGCCAATCATTTCCAGAACATAATGATCATGCTTTGCTTCTTCCTCTCTCCCATGTGGCGGACATTGTTCTGGCTAATGTTAGCGTGAGTCAGAATAAGAATATGAATATATTATAGTTATGTCACAGATTAATTGATGTTATGCTATAGTTAATAGTTACCATTTGTATTCCTTGTAAACTCTTATTTAAACCTTCATGGTGAGATAAATAATATGTTAGAAAACTTATTCTCTCACTATCGTTATAGTTGACTTGGTATCAGAGCAAAGATCCGAAAGGACTGCGCAAAGATAAGGAACCCACATTGGGCCCATAAGAGAACTAGGCGAGACATATAGTCCAGGAGAATCAGAGAGGTGATTAGAGAGGGACTCCGCCTGATACCATGTTAAACGGTGACAAGCGTGGCCATCCATGTATCTAAGGAGCAGGTTGTTCCGTCTAGATCAGACGTGTGCGGGGGAGAAACTAGGAGCACAGACCCGCGTCGCTTTGACTTCAAATTCTGATAGATTGAGTGAAGTTTGGTTGTGGCACCGCCGCTTAGGGCATCCATCCTTTAGTATTATGAGAAAAACCATGCCTACTTTTGTTCATTTGTGTGGATGAGTCAACTTTACGTTGTGAAACTTGTGTCTTGGCCAAGAGTCATCATGTTACTTATTCTCCCAGTGTTTCTATTAAAAGTGTTTTGCCTTTGAGTTAATTCACTATGATGTTGGAGACCTAAACAACCCACTGTTTCTGGTATGTGATATTTGTACTGTTTATTGATGATTGTACTCGATTGTCATGGGTTGTTCTTCTACGGACCAAATATGAAGTCTTCCCAGCCTTTCAAGCTTTCCGTACTCTTGTTTATAGCTGGTTCTCTAGGTGAATTTGTGTGCAAATTGATAAAGTCTTTGTACAGTCTCAAACAGTCACCTTGTTCGTGGTTTGGACGATTTTCACAATTCATGCGTAATATCGGTTACAAACAAAATAGTTCAGATCACACCTTGTTTTTCAAACATCAAGGTCGGAAGTTAACTGCCATGATTATTTATGTCGATGATATGGTAATCACTAGAAATGATACAATTGAGATGGAGAGGTTGCAGAAGCAGTTGGCCTCGGAGTTTGAGATGAAGGACTTAGGTGATCTTAAGTACTTCTTAGGCATTAAGGTATTAAGGGGGAGGGAAGGGGTCTACTTGTGCCAGAAAAAGTATATCCTAGATCTATTGACAGAGACTGGTATGTTGGATTGCATACCTATTGACACACCTATTGAGCAGAACCATCATCTAGCAGAGTATCCAGACCAGGTACCTACTGAGAGCTCGCTATCAGAGGTTAGTTAGGTGCTTGATTTACTTAACCCATACTAGGCTAGATATTGCATATGCAGTGAGTGTTGTGAGTCAGCTCATACATAACCAGAGTGAGAGTCACATGGAGGCTGTTGTGAGAATTTTAAGGTACTTGAAGTCAGCTTCAAGAAGAGGAGTAATGTTTTTCAAACACAACAACATTCTCGATGTTTGTGGCTTCACAGATGCAGAATGGGCTGGAAACATTACAGACAGAAGATCGACATCAAGTTACTTCACATTTGTTAGGGGTAATTTGGTTACATGGAAGAGTAAGAAACAAAATGTTGTGGTACGATCCAATGCTGAAGCTGAGTACAGATGTATGTCCCATGGAGTGTGTGAATTGTTGTGGCTAAGAAATTTGTTACGTGATTTAGGTGATCATCTCAAAAAGGCTATGCAGTTGTATTGTGACAACAAAAATGCAATTGATATATCACAATATCCAGTTCAACATGATCGTACTAAACACGAGGAGGTTGATCGACACTTCATAAAGGAAAAGCTAGATGTCAAAATTATTAGTTTTCCCTTTGTTCCAACTGAAGAGCAGCTTACAAATATACTCACTGAAGGGGTTTCCAAGAAAACACTCTTTGACTCACTAGGCAAGTTGGGCATGGTTAATGTATATGCGCCAACTTGAAAGTGTTAGCGTGAGTCAAAATATGAATATAAATATATTGTACTTATGTCGCAGATTAATTTCCGTTATTTTATAGTTAATAGTTACCATTTGTATTCCTTGTAAACTCATATATAAATCTTCATGATGGGATGAATAATTTGTTAGAAAACTTATTCCCTCACTATCATTATATTTAACTGCTAACCTTTTCCCGATTGCAACAGGCAGCTAGCTGGAATATATATATATATATATATATATATATATATATATATATATATATATATATATTAATTTCAAATTAGGTTTCCACAACTTTCAGATTCAACTTCCAAGTATATCTTGTGTCTTTCTCATGAATGTTTATCCCTAATCTGATGATTACTAATTAAAGGCCGGTGTGAATTGTAATCTATTTCTTTTCTAACTTGAATTATAAATAGAAAGACATGGAAGATTTTAGGGAGAAAAAAACTCAGAAGCGAAGACATAAACATGAAAAGGAAAACTGATCTGATGAAGAATTTCCGATTGTTCTTATAGCTAGTGTCAGATTTTAATTGTTAACATGTTCAATAATATGGTATCGTGTCATTTCACATTTCGTGTCAAATAGACAAATCTAAGACAATGCTAACATAAAATGTCATATCCTGCCCATCAAGAGTAATTAAGATGCTTAAAATTTGATATAATCAAACGCTAAAATAGTCGAGACTGATCATGCAACTGGTCTAGTGACTCTAGTCATCGGAAAATCATAACACCTGGCCGTCTTTTCTTAGTGAGTTGATCGATGTGCTGGATCAATGATTCATACAAAACTCACCTAGATCAAATGCGTTAGCCATAAAGAAAATGAGAAACACTTAAACTAAAAAGAACAGATCGACCTTTTCATCCAGAATTTTTAAGCTACATACTTGTTTGATACCTACATTTATCGATATAACAAAAAATTTGTTGTCATTTTGATAAATGTAGTTATTATTTATGTAATATTTGTTCTATTAGAGATAATTACTTAACTTAAGACAATTTACAAGTTTATATACAATTTGTTGTCATTGTAGTAACTTGGTATAATTATATGTAAATGTATAAAATAAATATAATAATTTTGTTATGAATGTTGTAAATTTTGTTGTGAATATTGTAAATTTTACTTATTTAATTATTTATTTTTGTTTAATTAATAATAAATGGATGTATTCATCTATCAAACATATATTGACTTGATTGCCGACCCAAATCACATATCCACACTCCACCTACCTGTTCTCCCTTTTTTCTTTCTCTTGTTATCTTCCATTTTAATCATCAATTGCTTTAAATTCTACAGAAGAACAAGTTGCGATTGAAAACTGTATTTGAAGAGGGAGGACTAATGTTAGTGATACTTTGTTTCTCGTTTTAGCATCCCTCTTCTACTGTTTGATTGGCACTGGGGGTACTACTACGTACCACATGAATGTTGGAGCTATAACCTGATGGAAAAACATAATGAACATACGAGACGTCTTTGATTCAATACGAGTACATGCAGTCAGCTAGGCCCATATAGTTTTATGTTAAGTTACCTCCATTCTAAAGGGTCGAGAAGTTAGGTATTGAACCCCTTCTTCCAAGGACCAAAAAGGAACTCATTGAGATTCTTCAAACCGTTCCTACTGGCTGGAATTCTTTTTTTCTTTTCCAAGGAACTTTGAAGGATATTCCTTGTTGATGTAGTAAGTTAGTTATTGTGTAATTTAGTTGGTTGATGCTTAATTAGGGTCTTAACGAAAGGATGTTCTTTCAACTCCCTCGATTCCTCCCAGCGAAGACATCAAAGCTTTTGAGTATATAATGATAGGGAGGGTAAGCAAAGTTCAGAATGCTGAGACCATTTGCCCATTTCGGCTTTGATTTTGAATAATCCAGCAGTTGATCCTAATGGTGGCAGTCACAAAATTAATCACTGTCAAATGAATCTCGGACCTGCCTTGTTTCCCGAGTCTATGAATTTCAAGTAGTGTTACTGTTAACTACGAAACTACACGAAGTAGCTAGATAGATGTAGTAAAAAATGTAATCAAACAGTTTACATTTTCGATGATCAATGTGATACTCATAATAAAAACATAAGTTTTCATTGTTTAAATTATGAGAGAAAATAAATCCGTAAGATTTAATTATAGAATGAAATGGGATCTAGAATAGGCAAAATGTTATTTTCGTCGAGGATTTAGTGATTAGATGACATTTAAACATTTCATATATCTCATTCCTTTTCAAAATTTCTAAAATTATATCTTGCACATCCATTTTCTTTCCTAGTTTGAACATGAAAAATCTGGGTTTTCATTTTGGGTATCACATTGATTATTTCAAAAGAGTTTGGAGACTACTAATGTGGTTATCTACTGACAGAAAATATTTTAGAAATATTTTTAGTGTGTCTCATATGAGACACGTCATCAAACAAACGGCGGCGTGACGGAAAATTGCCTCAGGACTTTCGTTGGTAGTGAAAATGAAGTTTGGGTACCACATTGGTAGTTCTGTAAATTTAAGTATCACTCCAATCGTATCACAAAAGTTTGGGTACCGATGCTGAAATTTACTCATTAATTTTTGGAAGTAAACCACTAAAAAAATCCTTGTTTGGCTTTGGATCGGAGTAACCTATCATTTTCATCATAAATGATCCGCTTGCCCTAATATGACCTGACCTAATAGGGATCAGATCGGATATATAATATGTATCGACAACGACTAAACTTGTAAACGGATCGGATCTTGATCCGGACCGTCTCCGGATCTGTAGTTTTTAAACGTGTTTGGAACGAAAAAGTTTGACTCGTTGATCCGTTAATCACATGTACCCGTTAACCCATTAAGTAAACGGGTCGGATACTGATCTATGTTGATTAAATCCGTTAATGACTCGGTCTGTGCTAAACTTATAAAATATAATATTATCAATAAATATTAAATAATATAATAGTTGTCTTGATAACCTAGCTATGTTCTTTTTGTACTCTTATCTAAAAACATCGGTATATTAGTATTTTGGTTATATTGGTTTAACGTTTAGAAGTATTTTGTCATGTAATTCATTTCATTAGTGTTTTATAAGAAATTAAGATAAAAATCTAAAATTATTATTAAAATTTTAAAATATTTATTATTATAAACAGGTCGGGTATCCATTAACCTACCGGATACGAGTTTGGATCGAGCTATCAATGATCCGGCCAGTAACGGGTAGGGTCGGGATCTAAAATTTTAAATTACTAAACGGGTCGGAGTCTATATCGATACACTTCAGACCAGATCTATTTACAGGTCTAGCAACCCCCAAACTTGAATCACGTACTAGGTTAATTGATTGTAATTATAAGATCCAACCCAACACGCAACACCAACCTAATTGATTCTAATTAAGGATAAGATTTGCTTTCAAGTAAAAAACTTCTATATATATATGCTTCTCGATACTGCTCTCTTACGAATAAGAGGAACTTAATTATCCATGTGAATTCGTTGAAAGTTGAAACATTAACATGCTTTGAACATTTCTTATATCGGTTTGTGATTTTACAAATAAGAACTTATCAAGCTAATAAGTCATATTAGGTCGAGTGTCAGATATTTTAGGTCAGTGTCAGTGCATATATTGATTCGTTGATATTTATTCATATTATGTATGTAGTGGGATAGAGACAGTGGACACATGGCTTATAGTGGTTCATCCCGCCAATTATGGGGCAAATGGCTACATCCACTTAATATGTACTAAGAGTTGAGGCGTCTTGGTGGCACCTCAGAGTATTACAAGTACTAGTAATGGTGTTGATGTTGGTGTTGTTGGGTAGAGTAAAGGGGAATGAGTCTCTTTCTGATGTGGTCATTGGATCAGATTTAAATCAATGGTGGAGAGGAACTCAAGGAGGCGATATTATCACTATATAAGGAGACTCTCTACATCAGAAAAATGGGTCATTCGTTCACGCAAAAAGATAAAGAAATACCAAAGCTCTGTCGAGCATTCTCCTCCTCTATTGCGAGCTTTCCTCCATTGCCAAAGCCTTGTCGGACATTCCACATGAGCAGCATCCTTGGAGTGTAGAAACCTTGAAGCCGTGTGCACCTCTTAGACATCATCAAGCTTTTTGAAGACTGCTAATGTGTAAACTGTGTCTTTACTTTTGTTTAGTTTTCTTTACAAATTTGAAAGCATGAATTCGGATTTCAACTTTGGATTTGGATGTTTGTTTCGCTTGTTATAGTATTAGTAAATTATATTTTAGTAAAGAATGTTAAAGTCTTGTTCATGATATTTTATCAATCTGATTCTGCCTATTAATAAAATTAGAAAGTGTGCGATGTTGTTTGATATATCATATGTTAGAATTCATGCTAACTAGTGTCATGATTTATGCTAAGCCTCGTAGGTAAGTGTAGATCTCTAGTGGTGGAAATTATGTAATAATGGTTGAATTCGTACACTATGCAATTTTTTTATGACGTTCATGATATAAAGTTGTATTCAATCTCGTTCCATAAAGCTTAATGATTTGCATGTTTGAAAACAGATACTTTTAGTATTGATAGCATCGACATGTAAAATGCCGTAGATCTAGACGTTCTGTGCTATGAAAAAAGTAAGTGGAACAATAAGATGTATGACATTGAAGGCTTGTATTTTTGAGATTGTTTTTAGATCATTGAATTTGCATGTTATCAGATTATTAAGGTTGAAACATGATCTTTGATGTATAGTCAGAATTTGAGTTTCTCTCTAATTGATGTGTTGAAAGAATCGATCACTTGTACATATTAGTTAGTTTTTATTTTCTGTTTTTAGGAGGTTAGAAACCAAACCATAAACCTCTCATAATCACCTTGTATCATGTGTAAATTTATAAATAAATATCTGTGAATATTTATATTTATACCTTGTAAATAATTGTTTTATAAATAATACTTGTACATACTTATTTTGTTATTTACTAGTTTGACCATTGTGACAGGAACATCCTTAGTCCCCGAATTGACCGAACCTTATTTGCTTTATATTACGATTGTCAAAAGGGTTCTTAAATTTTTTTGTGACCCGGTTTTAGAGCACATCATCGTCGCATGATCGCTGGTCGCATGATCGTTCGTCGCATGATCGCTTGTTGCATGAGCGCTGGTCGCTGAGCACTATCCGTTCATCGAATAATCGCTCGCTGCATGAATTAAGAGCACTAAGCACTGTCTGTTCACTGAATGATCGCTTGTCGCATGAATGTTGAGCGATGTCCGTTCTCCGCGTGATCACTCGCAGCATGAACGCTGTCTGTTCTTCGCATAATCGCTCGCAACATGAACATTGTCACTAGTTGATTTGCATTCTTAGCCTTTGGAATTTATACTGTTCCGTCGGCTATGATTTTCTTAACTGACGGAAACGGTTCCGTCGGCTAGAAGAAAAAGTTCGTCGACTAAGAACCTGTTAGCCGACGGAATACGTTCGTCGGAAATTTCCGTCGACTAAGCTCTTCTTAGCCAACGGATCTGTGGTCCTAACTATTTCCGTCGGCTAAGAAAGCTCTTAGTCGAGGAAAAATCTCGTATTCTGTCGGTTAAGACCTAAAAGCACAGCCGACAGAATCTAAACTATATTCCGTCGACTAAGATCTTTCATAGCCGACGGAAAAGTTTATATTCCGTCGGCTAAGATTAAAAATAATATTTACTTACAAAATTACACTACGGATATTTCGGTGTCTGATTAACTATTGTGATAACAATCTAGAAGCGAAACGGGTGTACAAGTCAAACTCATTTCTGATGCCATGACATATAAGCTTTTTGGTCATCTGAGTTCGTTTAAGGCTTCAAAATTTAGTTTTTCTAAACATTTAACACATGAAAACACCTAAATCTGTATCTATATGAGGTAGTTTGGTCAAACCTTCAATACAACAAACTCTCACCATGATGACACAACTACCCATCTAAAAATTTTAAGACATTTATTCCTCGATGATAGGGCTCCTCATAGAGATAGATAATGGTAAGTAGTAGACATGTTGTGATTCTAATCATTAAAATTCACAAACAAAAATCCAACCATCAGATATCATCAATATGTTTAAATATGTTTGTGGTAAAAAATTTAACTTGATCCGATAAATTTAAGGGCTTCATTGGGACGATCAATCCTGTAAGTCAAACCCCTAAATTGCATTGACCGCAACTATTGGCACCGAGACTTTACCGGAATTACGTGATTTTTCAAATGTAGACGTATTTCACCATTCCGGTCATATCTTATTTCATGACTTTTTTCGTTTGAAGCTTCTACATATAGTTTGTTTTTGAAACGGAACATTTACTTAAAACTTAGTAAACAAGTTATATAACATTAGTAGACATGCTGTGATTCTGATGATCAAACTTGAGAAACAAAAATCTGACTATCTGATATGATTATTATGTCAAAATATGTCTATAGGAAAAATATCAACTTGATCCGACAACGTTAAGGGCTCGATCGTTACGGTCAATCATGTAAGTCAAACCCCTTTATACACGAAAACGGTCATTTAATCGTCTAAATTATGTATTTTGCCCGGATCTTCAACTGAAAATGACGCAACCAGTGGTATAAAAATTTTATGAAAAATAACCACCGGAGATAGTGCTACCTCTAGAGAGAAAGAATGGAAAATTGCATTGACTACAACTATCGGCACCGAGACTTTACCGGAATTACATGATTTTTCAAACGTAGACGTATTTCACTATTCCGGTCATATCTTATTTCACGACTTTTTTCGTTTGAAGCTTCGACGTATAGTTTGTTTTTGAAACGGATCATTTACTTAACACTTAGTTGGCATGTTGTGATTCCCATCGTTAAAATTCAAAAAAAAAATCCTACCATCAGATATCATCATTATGTTGAAATATGTGTATGAGAGAAAATAATTCCGTCGGAATTAAATAAAAAAACAAAAACTAATTTTTAACCCCTTAGCCGACGGAATTAAATAATTCCGTCTCGTAAGGTATTGCTTAGTCGACGAAATTGTTTAATTCCGTCAGCTAAGGGCAAAAAAATCAGAACAATTTTCCCGCGTAAAATTTTAGACCAAAATTTCAGAAAAAATTTCAAACACTTAGCCGACGGAATGCAATAATTTTGTCGGCTAAGAGCTAAAAATTTCAAAATTTCGAATCCCCGCGCTAAATTTCCGAAAATTTTTCAAAAAAAATCAAATTTTTTTCTTTAAATATTCTCTTCTTCTCTCTTTACTTCTCCAAAATCTCTCATCTCCTCTCCCTCTTCTCTCTTCTCTTGTGTGTGGTGGTGGTGTGTGGTGTGTGGTGGTGGTGTGGTGGTGTGTGATGGTGGTTGGTGATGGTGTGTGGTTGTGGTTTTTGGTGATGGTGTGTAGTGGTGGTGGTGGTGGTTTTTTGTTATGGTGGTGTGCGGCATAGGAATGGCCAGAATTCTTGCCAGATATCGATCGCCGGCAATGGATTTTCGGTGATCGATCTCCTTTTTTTTAATTTTTTTTTCGGTTTACCGCGGAATATTCTGTCGGCTAGGAGTTTTTTTATAAAAAAAAAATCCGTCGTCTAAGATCTTAGCCGACGGAAATTCCGTCTCCTAAGATGATTATTAATTTGTTTTTATTTTAAAATATGTCTGTCTCCTAGGAACTTAACCGACAGAATTATTCTGTCGGCTAAGATCTTAGTAGACGGATCTTAGTCGACAGAATAAAATTTTCCGTCGGCTAGGGTCTTTACTGACCCGTCTTAGCCAACGAATCTTAGTGGACGGAATTTCCGTCGGCTAAGAGCTTAGGAGAGGGAAAAGTACTCTTAGGAGATGGAATTGTTCCGTCGGCTAAGAGTGCAAATCCACTAGTGTGTCTGTTCGCCGCATGAACGATGTTTGTTCGCCGAATGATCGCTGAGCGTTGTTCAGTCTCGCCTTTGTTGGTTAATGATGGTGGTTAATCTCGCATTTTGCTCCTTTCTCACTTTGGTGAGGAAAAATGGTGGCAGTAAATCTCGTCTTCTGTTGCTCTCTCAGTTTAACGAGGAAAAATGGAGGCGGTGAATGTCGCCTTTTGTCGCTCTCTCATGTTGGTGAGGCAAGTTGTTGTTTGTTTATGACAAAAAGAGAAAATAAACGGTGTTTTGTTGCTTGTACGGGGATGTCGTTGTCTTCTTATGGCCGTAAGAGATAGTGTAACTCTTATAAGCCCACAAGCAAAGCCTCATTTTCCCAATGTGATATAGATATCTTAACACGTTCCTGCACGTTTGGCGACCCCTCAAGTCTAACATGTGAACAACTTTAGAAGTGACATGGAGTGTGTGTGTGTGTGTGTGTGTGTGACCAGTAACACTAACACATGTGGACGTAGGTAACCAGCTCTGATACAAAAATAAAGTAGTCTAGGGTCCAACTCTAAAACCAATTAGCAATTGAGAGAGTAGCCCAAACTCTTATATGTACACAAGCAAGACCTCATTTTCCCGATATGGGATAGATATATCAACATCTAGCTAGATCGATCACCCCAATTTGTGATTGTGTTTATTCCATTTATATATGCAAGTAGATTTATAGAATTACTGTTCAACATATATATATTATACTGTTCAACATATATATATATATATTATTCCATTTATATATGCAAGTAGATTTATAGAATTACTGTTCAACATATATATATTCAACATATATACTGTTCACTATAAGCTAAAAACTCAAATTAGCTAGGAAATAATGCTCCCAGCGTAAGCTGTAATCCAAATTTATCCCTATGGAGGGAGACGCTCGTATAATCAAATTGCTTAGTGAACCGGGTCAGTGTGATAATTGCATTATATACTCTTGATCATGTACTTTGACATTCAGGGAACTCGATCGACTATCAGATTGTTTAACACGTCCACACTGATCTGGTCCAAAAACACTACTGGCGATCAAAGTGCTAGAGAAAAAGGGAAAAGGAAAAGTCACCATGCACTTTACTTTCGAGTACCGATACTTTCGAGTGCCGATGGATCGAGTGGCAAATCATATAATATAGGAAAGTGTTACGTATAACTCACTTAAATGTTAAATTTTTATGGTTTTATATTATTAAATTACATAATTATATTTAAAATTGTTTTGAATTTATCTTTTTTTTACAATTTCTACCCCTCCTTAATATTTTCAGCTTTTTTGATATATATTCGATCTCATATATGTGGTTTCCTTGTTCCAATTTCATCTAGCAAGCTTGACGGTAGGGAAATATTAGCTTTGTTGTATCCTTATTATTAGTGATTTTTTTCACGCACTACCTCACCGTTTGGTAAATTGGTGTATTACATTTTTTTGGTTCGACTCGTGTATTACAATGATTTGTGTATTCCTTAATTCTAATTATGTGTACTTTTGGTAATTGGTTTAGTTAACAATATGCTTAAACATTGATTCATAATTAAATGCTGAAGATAATAAAATAGCATAACCTTACACTTGTATGAAAATTGTTAGATTAAAATGGGTACTTATATATGATGCTCGTTAATTACAGGAAGTGTTACATATTTTTTTTCGTTATAAGTACATCCACAGTTACACGTGGGTTTTGATTAAATAAGATTTAAATAATCATTTCAACAACAAAAAAAACTCTTTTTAATAGCTAGTGCATAGAAGGAAAAATAACACACAAAATGTAGCATTTATTATTATTATTATTTAATATGAGAAATTGACACTTGGTTGTGTGTGTGAATATATACATAGCACTCCCCTATAAGTAGTTTTAGATCCTTAATTAATCAAATTAAGCAATGGTTTAGTTTATTGATGGAGAAAATTTAAATAGTTGGCTGCTCCACAATTTTAGTTCTTTAATTATGATCAACAAGTCAAGCTTAAGTTCCTATCTTGCACACCACCAAAGAAGGGTCAAAAATCTTAAAACTAATACGGCTGGGGCTGGGCTCAGGCCCAAGCAGGGACTATTTTTTCAAGGACCGGGACCGGACCGGTTGCATCAAGTTCGGGCCAGTTTTCAGGTATACAGAGTTAAGGACCGGTGAAAGCTCGGACCGGGTGACATTTTCCTAGGACCGATCAAAGCCTAAACTGGCTTTGTATGGGCTGGTCCTACCTATTTTGGTCTCAGACCGGCTTGATCTGAAGATGAAGAGAGGCGGTGGGTGACTGAGGAAGAGAACTGATCCAGGGAAACAAAGAAGGTTCAAAACAATCACTGCTTCATTAAGAACAGCTTCCCAAATTGATGAACCGCAAAGAAAAAATTGCAATGAAAAAACCAAAAATTGAAAGAAGATTTTGTATACGTACCATCAAAAGACCACCGTCACCGCCAATGCACTGAGTCCATTGTTGTTGTAACAATGCACTTTATACTCTACACAAACCAAAAACCAAAACACACAAAAACTAAAGATTCCACAATCAATAAAATCATAATCACCGCAATTAATATCCAAAAATTCAAAATCAAAATATTTAAAAAATTGAAAAACAAATTCTCTCAGATTGGAATCAAATCAAAATGGACCTTCGTGCATGACGGACTGGCATTGACCTGGAGGTGTGCGTTTGGCGACAGTGTCTGAGGCATTGGCGAGTATGACCGGGTCGGATCCTTTCGGTTTGCACTTGAGGACCAGCAGCGTAGTGATCTTCATCGTTTTCCGAGAGAGATTAGGTTTTCAAATTGAAAATATTTGGGGGATTTGTGGGGATCGCGGAGAAGAAAAGGAGGAGAGAATAGGGGGTCACGGAGAAGAAAAGCATAAAATAGGGGGTCGGGATTCGTAGGGCTGTCAATGAGTCTTGTTTTGGTCTGAAGAGTAAGCCCAACTGAGAACGGACTAGGTTTAATTATACTTCATTAACCTAGTGTCGGGCCTTCGGGTTTTAATATTTTAACAAAAATAGGAACCAGGCCCAGCCCGGCTATTATTGGGACCAGACAGAACATGCAACAAAAAAATTAAGACTGGAAAAAAGCCCGCCCTGACCTGATCGGGCTGACCGGTCTGGTTTGGTTTTTTTTTCAAGGATCAGGTTTTATGCCTACCCCTAAATGTGGCTTTTTATACCCCAAACTAGAATTGGCCAAGGAAAAAGCACCTAAATCATAAGGGAGGTTTGTGTTATAAAATGTGTGATAAGTTAAAAGATGTACTAAACTAAGTTGGTTTATTCTTGTGAGGTTTATACATGTGCTAAGGTTCGCTTAGTTTGATAGAAAATGGCTGGCTGTTGTTTTTGTCGATCCAATGGTTTCGAATCTATTTGCAGATACGTAATCCAAATATATATTGCAAACACGTAGTTTGAGGTGTCTGCTCTATAGATTTTTGTGTTTAGTTGTTTACTCCGACGACTTGATGCCGGCGCGAGCTAATATTGCGGTCAAATGAAAAGTTGAAAACACTGTTTTAATGTTTGCGCAGATCAAGATATATCTATGGGGAAGACCTAGCCTCCTTACTCACTAAACTACGAGATTAGGCATTTCGAAGGATGAGCGATTTGCATCGATTAACGTGATCATTTTCAATCGAGATAAGAACATCGCTCATCGGTTTTCAACAAAAGCCTAACTGGTCGAGTTTTGTATCTTTTTGTATTGTGACTAGCTTACATAGATGCTTTGATCAACCTCCTTCCTGAGGTGGCAATTAGATGCAAGTAGCTATATGCCTATATTGATTCCGATTTAGTTGGAGTCTCATATATATGGCTTAAAGTTATGACTAGCATTTTGACCCGCACACAATGTGTGTTAATTTGTTCTTATGTTATATAAATTTATTTTGTAATTGATATTTAAATATCATCTTTAGTTAATAATAGTTGAACCTCCTCTCTTTTCAATTTCTAACTTAACCTTTTTTTTCTTCTAAGAAAAATGAATATGATTCTCAAGTTGAGTGACAATTACTATTTTATCAATGGTTACTAAAATCTTAAGTTTGAAATTTTAATTAATTAAGGATATTTTAGGTACTTCAAAAATTTAACCATTTCTAAAATCCGTATGATTTTATTAATAAGATTACGAGTTTATTGTATATATTTAGCAATTTTCTGGTCACCACGCGGCGTATCATTAATTTGTTTGAGATATTCTTGTCATCACATCTCCAGTAGAATTTGACATGATCATAATAGTAACTAGATAGCTATCGTAATGTATGATATGTAATTATGTACCATTAAGTTTGAATGAATGGAATTCGACGACATCTGCCATGGAAACTTAATAATAATAATTAAAAACGAAAAGAATAATAGATATCAGGGAAAATGGTTTGCATAGGTGATTTTCAAGTTAGTTTTTAGTAAACTTAGGTAGACTCTAAATAACATTATGGACGCTAGTGCTTAAAGCCGGCGCTATGGAAAGACTGATTAACATTTTGCGCAACCCCAACCGAATATCCAAAAAAAATTTGTCAAATTTGAATTTGACTTGAGAGGTGGAATTACTAGAACTAACAAAATTTTACTCGAACCGAACGGTCTAATTCAAATCTTAATAAATTATAGTTTCTATTAACCATTTTATATAAACTAGAGAAAAGTTCATCATTAGTACCCTAACTCTTGTGACAAAGTTAATATGATACCCAAACTTTCAAAGTGATCAAAGTGATACTCAAACTATTATTTTTCTATCAAAGACACACCTCCATTAACTTATTCTGTTAATAATAAGGGTAAAAACAACTTTTAGAGTTTTTTAGGCTTTGTATTTAAGATATTCTTACAAACTAAAAACCTATTCATTTATTAATTTAAGAACTAGCATTCAACATATCAAGACTTCACCTAACGACTTTATATCTACATTGTTACTATACTGACTGAATCACTGTTGTCTTAAGGTGAAAAATTTCTAGATTTTAGTATGCAAAAAAAGCTCTGATCATGCCGAGGCTCAGAAAGTTCAGATGACTCTGATCGTATTCAAAAACTTCATGTAGAACTTCAATCTGTTCTTCAGTATGTTTAATTATGTGTTGAATTCTAAGGATAATATCTCAGTAATTTTTTGTTTTTCTAGGAAGATTATCTCTATACTTTTTCAATCTTTTTAGTTTTCTTTGTTCGTCTTGCAAATTTTTATAAGAAATATTAGCATAAGATAATAAATCAAACCGGGTAACTATTAAGTTTGCTATTGATAATGAAAAATAATTGTTTTCCTTCTTGTAAGAGGATGGGTTTATATTTGCAGTAAGCTAGATAAACAAATTCATACACCTAGGTCCACCATGCTCAGTCAAATATTGAAAGAAAACAATAGAAAAACATAAAATAAGGTTATTTTAGTCTTTTTAACAAAGTTAGCAGGATATTCTAACAGAATATGCTTTAAATTTGGGTATAGAGCTTTTGTTGGTAGCAAAATAAAAGTTTAGGTATATAGGTTTTAAAGTTTAGGTACTACATTGGGCTTGACAGCAAAGTCAGGGACGTATGGTGAACTTACCCCTATAAACTAATATTTTCTATTCTCTCATCTCCTATCCTTATCCATTTATCCCCAGAATTGAACTCCTCATCCTCGACACAATCGAAAAACAGTCATGTTTCCGTCTTTTTTCATGAGTTATATCATCTCTTTTGCCATTAATTTCTCTCTTTTCATTTTCTATATGTCCTCAAAAGCAAATTAAGCCAGTTGGGTGAAGGAAACTTGAACCCAGAAAATTTGAAGAAGCACTGAGTTCATCTTCGATTGTCATCTCATCGTTTACTCGATCAAGGATGTGGAAGTTATTCTTTATTTGATTTCAATTCGAATGCCATAGATCTGGATATTGAAACTGTAACACCCCGCCCAAAAATTTACCTTTTTACCGGGATCAGGCGGGTTACAGAGGTTGTAACCACGCTGTTAGTCTTCCCCGAACTAATATTCGAGTTTAATATCGAGGTATTCTTGATTCTGGTAGAAAATAGAATTAATGTCCCGAGGTGGTAGATTATGTTAATTCTAGTTTTCCGGTATTGTGAGACCCCGTTCGTTTTTACCGTGGTTAATAACGAGTTACTGAGGTTTAAGTCACACTCGGTAACTTCGCGAGTGAATGACCACGTTCATTTTTGAGTTTTTCTAAATTCTTCAAATTCCTTATTTAGGACTCGATGTTATAGTACGTGTCGACACGAGTCTCCCTGTATTTTTGGACTATTTTTCGGAGTTTCCGTCAATTTTCTATGAATTTCTGAAGTTTCTGGTAATTTTTAATTACCATTCTGGTAAAACAGTTTTACCATTTAACTATCTATTTTTTACCTTCTTTAAATCTGGACCGTTGGATCTTTTCTAGATCTAATCTGGGTCATCCCTTCTTCTATTTAAAGGGGAGGAGAGTTGACCGAGGTCAGACACGTCCTCGACCCTGAGTCCGAGCTTCTTTGAGCTCTCTCCAACTCCGGCAAGGCTCCGCCGTCTGGCCACCGCTGGCCGGCGGACCACCCCAGATCTTCTCCTCTTCTTCTCCTTTACTCATCCCAGCCCTCAGCTCACCGAAGCAGCCTTTGTGGAGGGAGATCAACCGAGAAGAGACGTGGCGGTCAACGACCATTTTCCGGCGATCCAGGCGGCGGAAAGGCGCATGGATGGTACGGTTCTTCTACTCTTCATTTCTTCTTCCTCTTGATGCCCTTGATCCTTTAAATCAACCTCTAATTCGGATTTCCCTCTTTCTATGTTCATTTCTCTGTTTTCTCTGTTCTTTCCCCGACGACTGAGTTCTTTGAACTCTCAGTGGCCTTCTCAACCTCCTGGTGACAGCGTAACTGTAGCAGAGGCTTCTAGAGAGAATCTGAGGTGGTGAGGTGCTGGTCTGATGGAGGTAGGGATCGAGGCAGTGAGTTGCTCGATGTATTGTAGCTGTGGGAGGCAGAGGAGGTCTTATTGGAGAGGTGTACGTAGGGAGGAGGCTACTGTATTTCTGTCTCGGATCGATTTTGAAGGTAATTACTGTGTTAATGAAGCTTTTGTGTTGTTGGTGTTGATATGTAACTAAATGATGTTGTTTGAATTGTTTCATGTCGTAACTTGGAAAGGAAGAAAACGGGGAAACTCTAGCGAAATTCTGGCAAGTTGACCGAAATCCGGTAAGTTGCTGGAATCCGGTGACCGTTCCAGTGAGACACTAAATCTGGCAGAATGCCGAGAAGGTAGTCTTCGACTCCTTTTGTAATTTGTCATTTCCGTTTAACCGAGTTTAAGAGTCGTAATCAGAAAGTTACATTTACAGAAACTTACTAAAAATGGAAACTAACCATAATTGAAATCTTTTACATTTTAAGAAACTTTCTATTTTTAGAAACCTACTAAATTAGGATCGAACTTGGATAATTTCAGATGATGTGGTTTTGGTTGATGGAAGCTGGGTAAGGAAGAAAGAGAGAGAAGAGCAGACAAGAAGAAAGATTAAGAAGATAGAAACAATAAAGAAAGAATTGGCTGTCACCTTTGGCAATGCCAAATTTGACAAGGAATGAGAGGATGTCAAATTCACGTCGAATTTGACTCTACGGTTGCAGACGATTTCTCTTTCATTTGTTGTCGTTGAGCCTCCATCCTGTATTTTGACAGTTCGGTTGAAGTTGCTCAAAATAAACAAAACCATGATCGTTTCTTCAGAGATGACAAAATTAAAACTACTAATATCTTAATCACGGATTGAAAAATGTCATTATAACCTTGAAGTCTTCAACATCTTATACATTTGGTGGCAAATTGATTTTTTTCTGCGCAAGTCATGCCCATCGTTAGCATCAAGAATCACTAAGAATCTAATTAAGCAAATAATTATCAAATTGTGAACCTACTAATTAAGGTATTCTAATTAGACAATATAAAATAGTTTAGAGGCAATTTTTTTTAATAATGATAATTTCATTTAAAACTCAGATGTATAAGATAACACGAATACATACTTTCTCTTATCTATGATGGTAAGTTAAATGACCGGATATGCTAGCACCACCTCATTTTACATAAAGCCTATAAAAAGAAAAAGAAAAAAAACCGAAGACCAATTTTGAGACAATGGGGAGTAAAACTACGACAAGTGACTTCTGGCTAATCCAATCTAACCCCTTAGTGAAACTCAAGCATTAAAACAAAATAACCAGCTGTCACAAGTCTATGTAACACCTGGGAACCCTAAGGGGCTCCCAAACCCTATGGGCATGACACAGTAGGCCTAAACCCACTTGGTCCAACCCCAACCCATCCTGGGCATGCACAGCGTCGCTGGAAACAACCTAAAAGGCCTAAGGTTTGAGCCCAGGTTAGACTCAAAACCCAACCCTTTGGCCCAAGGTCGTGCCCCACTTGCATTCCCAACCTCCCTACGCGCCGACAGTTGCAACGCCTGCAACCAGCATCCTCCAAACCAACACCGAATCTGACTTCGTCGTCGCTCCGGGAAACCAGCACCGCCACATCTCGACATCAAGTGCTAGCAGCCACGGTGCATGGACAGGACTTTCAGATCCGTCCGAACCTTGATCTTGCACCACCCACCAAACAAACCCAATCCAAGTCGCCAAAGATGAACCCAGAAGCCGATCACCATTGAAGCCAACCTTCACCTCATCAGACAACCAAGCAACACAGTAGCCTAGATCCACAACCACAACCACAACCACCATAATCAAACCATCGTTCCTATCCTCGGGAATCTACCTTGGCTCCATCTTCAGGGATCCAGCATGGACAGAAACACACATCCGATCCGACATATCAACTTCAAAATTAGAAAGATCTGCTGACAAAATCGTTCGTCTTGGCCTCTCACTGCCACCAGCACGATCCAGTCGTCACCGCGGTCAAACCGTCAACACGATCACAACCTCGTCCGTAGAGGAAGGCCGTCGCAAGATCTAAACCCTAGGAGTCAGAGCAAAAGAGCTCCGATAGACTCTAGTTCAGAGACAATGAGCCGCACCACCGCCCTTTTATTCACAAAATTAGACAATAATAATTCAGAGACAATAAGCCATACTTTCAGTATCCTTGATTCACGAGAAGAGATATGGCCATTAATATTTACAGTTAAGATAATGATTATTTGCTGTTCTTGATGATGATTCTATAATTGTTGAACTTTCACACCAACACCTGAAGACGTGCAATCTTAAAATTTCTTTTGAAAATTATTAAGCTCCTGTGTAAATGAATACCCACTTGGGAAAAATAATGGTGCTACTTTTTTTTAGTGTATGGTCTTTTTGACATAAATAAAGTTATCATAGATACTGTGTATATGACTATATGGAGGTTGTAAAGTATGACAAATGTAAACTATATATCAAGATATTCAAAGAAAACATGTAATGCTTGATTTTATAGCGTTTCCTTTTTCTATTTCCTTCCAATTTGCAATAAACAAAAATATCTACAATATCCTTCCTATCATGCAAATAGTATACAAAGACTATATGATCTACAAGACTGCTCAGACGCAGAATAGCCGTGTGGAACGAAACGGCGACAGTCGACCGATATTTAATGAATTGATTAAGTCTGTTTTATCCTGTCCGTTTAATCAATTTATTAAAGATCGGACGGCTGTCGCCGTTTAGTCTAGCACGGCCATCCTGCGCTTGAGCAAACCTAATATGATTTATATCCTTCAAATGATTTTTTTAACGATAAACATATCTATAACCAAGGAATGTATGTACATAGTTTTTTAGATGAAAATGCATGAGAATCATATATAGTGAAACAAAAAATCTATCACTGATTCTCCCACGGTTAGGTAAGAAAAATTAAATCCCTTCACTGCTGGACAAGTCTTGCAAAGTAAGGACTAGAATATCGACAATTTTGAAAATTTCGGTGGTTCGAAAAATGAACATCTCGATGGAGAAATTATCTAATATCGATAAAAAATTTCCAAAATTTATATAAAAATTATATATTTAACTAAAAATAAAATAAATATAAAATATCAAAAAAAAATATAAAAATTAATATCAGTGCTAATAAAAAATAAAAAATTTGAAATAAATTAGACATTTTAAATATTTAAGACATTGTTGCAAAATACGTACACGCATATCATTTTTGAAAATTAACCAAACCCTAGTGTACACAACTTTATAAACATTCAATACATTGATTGGTATCGTGGACCGACCTAATTAACTTTGACTACTCTTCGTAGTTTATTTTTAGTTCAAGACTGCTACGTACACTAGACCGGAACTCGTCAACAAAATCCGCCCGTTCGGGGCCCCGAGTGACCGTTGTGAACTGAACTGCGATTAAGTTTTAGATTGTGGAGTTCCAGTAACAGATAATTAATAAATGGATACACAGATGGATCACAATCATTGAAATGAGGCTAAATTTTGCAGCACATAATAGCTGTGCTTGCTTACAATGAAATTATTACCATTGCAAAGATATCAAATTCCCTTTTCAAACTCAAAATTTAATTAAAGAGTGAAAACAAATTATTAGGAGTTTCTTTTCATCTGTTAAATAATTATTGTAAAAGATATACTATTAACCTCTGTACACAGGCGACCGTTCGGAACCGTTCTTTGAGATTTTGGTATGCCGGAAGGCCTTGATCGGGCTCGGAAAATGCCACCCTCTACCCTTCACCGGCGGCTTCCTGGATGTACCGGAATAATTGGTCGACACCATCGGTACTGCCACCGACCTCGACCTCATCATCATCGTCCTCCTCATCGCCGCCTCGTCGTTTTCTTCTTCCCCTACCTCTTCAATCTCGCCGAACTTCTTCACCTCCGGCGCCGTCTCCGGTTGCACGCTGAACTCTCCTGGCTGGCTCCTCCGCGACGAGCGGAACACGGACGACCAGAAAGACGGCGTATTCGGCGGCCGGTCGGCGGGGACAGGGAATTCGACGCGTCGGCCGCCTCTGCCGACGTAGTGGGAGCTGGAGCGTAGGAAAGAGGGAATGGCGACGGAGCGGGATCGGCGGAAAGAGGGTTCGCTCTCGAGAATCTTGGCGACGCGGACGCCGTCGGAGGAGGAGGAGGAAGAGTCAGAGGTGGTCGCGCAGCAGGGGCAGGGGCGGACGTTAGCGCAGTCCGGGCAGAGCGCGGCGAGGCGGTCGCGGAGGCAAATGTGGCAGATGCCGCTCTTCCGGCGCTTGGAGGGGTGTTTCGGGCATTTCCAAATCTCCTCTTCGTCAACGTAGACTGCCGCCATTGCGGTGCCGTTTTACAGTTCCGAGCTCGAAGGTAGCAGCAGTCTAATCTCAATCTCTTCTGCTTCTGCTCTCTCCCTCTCTCTGTGGTTTGGTTTGGTTTTGCTTCTGTGGCTTCGCTTCGGCTGAGGGTTATAACAGGTGGGGTTCGATTAGGGGAGACAACTTAACCATGGTTAAGCTATGCGGTTAAGGGAACTGGATTGGTAAACATTGGTGGACTCTGAAACGCCGCGTTTTGGGCGGATGGAATTGGTAGAGGTCTTGAAGGGGTGTCTACCTCTAGGATAATACCCTGTTTTTTGGATTTATTTACAAGAGTGCCATGGATCAGTTCACACGTGCTGTATGGGGAATGCGAGTGAAGGTGTGGTAGGTCGATAAGTGGGCATGGTGGGTCCCGGGTATGTTGTAAAGTGAGATTCATCTGTGTAGTTTTGTTAATTGACCTTCTGGAGTTTTTTTGTTTGCTCGTTAACCTTTTTGTTTTTTTGTTAATTGATAATTTAGGGAAATTTGAGATCAATTTTGTTCTCGGTGCAGCAGGTAGAATGTCAGCCTAGAGAGGTTAGCTATGTTTATGCATTGTTGTTTTTATGTTTTGTAAACCATTATATGTATCATTGGTTTGCAAGATGTCATGCCCTTGTTATCTGTTTCCTATTTATTGTCCAAGGTATATGCTTAATTATACACTACATTACTCTTTATTGTTGAAGACTGTCAATATTATGTGATTAATTTAAGGGTTTAGTGTATACCCAAAAGTACAAGTATCTCTTTTGGACTGCTTAGAATTTAAAGCTACCATTTCCTTTAGTTTTAACTTTGTGTCTTGATTCAAAATTTGATGATTCTGGTTTATTTATCCAGATTCTCTATATATAAGGATACCAGTATCTCAATGCTAAGTATATGCATCATTGTAAATTGTAGGTGACCTCAATTGGAGTTACGGGGGCTCTGACATGTGTGAATGAGCGAGTTCCCTCTCTTTTAAAGGAAACTAAAGAGGTTTGTTTTCTTTTTCGCTTGTAATGGTGTAGGATTTAAGAAGTATCTGTTAAAGTTAATTCTTTCTTGAGAATATTAAAAAACTGCAGAATATGTAATAACTCACTGTAGATATTTACTTTCACATATTCTACTGTTCAGATTTACTCAAATTATGATTTAGATCTTTTGTAATTAAGTACAATATTAAATCTTTTACTTAGATCTTTTCTAGGTTATATTGATCCCTATATAATGGGTAAGACTGTGTATTCTGTAAGAATTCCATAAATAAGAAATATCAGAGGCTGCAACGATTTGCTTAGAATATTCAACTGAGTTTTCTTCTGTCTCGTTCGCCACATCGAATTGATTAGCAAATCATACTTTCGTTTAAAATACTTAAGTACATAGCCCAAATTCTAACGCGCTATTAGAACTCTATTGATCAATATCAACTAGGGTGTATCATCTGTTAGATCAAACAAAAAAATACTTTTCTTTAGTTTTCTGCTACGACAATGGTGACACAAGAAAATAGTTCAGAGATTAGAGTTTCAATCTGCACAGGAGATAACTTTAATTTCTGGATTATTAAGATAGAGACCATGTTCATATCTCGAGATCTATTGAGCTATGTAAACGAATGTTATGTAGTTCCAGTAGCTGAAGGGATGTCAAACGCTCAACAAACAGAATTGAGAGCGAATATCAAGAAATATGCGAAAGCTCTTGGTATTTTGCAAACATCAATTGTAGATAAGTTTTTTCTAAGGATTGTGAATGAGAGAGGAGCCAAAGGAGCTTTGGATGTTCTAAAGTTAGAGTTCAAAGGCTCAGATAAGGTGAGAGCCGTGAAACTTCAATCATTGAGGAGATATTTTAAATACACTAGGATTAATGAAACTGAGTTTCTAAGTGATTATTGCACTAGATTGACTGTAACACCCCGTCCTGAAATTTACCTTTTTCCTGGATCAGGCGGGTTACAGAGGGTTGTAACCATGCTGTTAGTCTTCCTGAACTACTATTCGAGTTTAATATCGAAATATTCTCGATTCTGGGGGAAGATAGAATAAATGCCCCGAGGTGGTAGATTATGTTAATACGAGTCCACTGGTATGTCCAGAATATCTTCGGGAGCTCCGAGCTGTTTATTATGAATTTATTCAACTTACGGAAGTAATAAATGTTACTTACTTTACCGTAAAAAAGATGACTTTGCGATAAGTCGAGAATTTGGGAAACTTCCTTCGAGAAATATGTAGAGAACGTTAATACGAACTCGTGGATATGTCATACACTTTAATTAAAGTTCGTATGCAGAAGTTATGGAGGATTATGTGTTGTTACTGTACGGTAAATGGTAAATAGCAAAATATTTATTTACTGTTTGTGGTAACTTTTTATAATCCAATCTGGGCCGTCTGAGCAATCGGGGATTGATCTGGGCCATTGGATTTTAGGTATTTATATATGGGGGAGGGGGGAGTTGACCGGGACGGTCTCTCTCTTTCTTTCTTCGCTCTCTTCTCTCTCCCTCTCTTTCTCGAGCTCGACTGTGAGCACAGTCACTCGAAGACAGACACCAGCTAGCCCCACCGCAGCGTGCCCTACCTCACCGCCATCACCTACGGTCTCGCCGTGCCTCCGCCAGCAAACCTGGAACCTTAGTTGCTCGGAGGCGCTAGAACCGGAACTCTGCCAAGTCTCTCCTGACGCCAAATCAGACCGGAGGAGCATCTGGAGAGTCTCTGCAGCAGCATGAGTCGCCTGGTGGCTCGAAAGAGAAAGAGAACGTCTCGCCAGAGAGGATCCGTTGGAGAAGTTTCGGCTCTAGTCAGTCTAGGTAATTTCTCCCTTCCTCTACTCTCATTCCCTCGATAGTGTTGTACATTGGTTGTGTTTGGGAGAGAACCTGGCCAAAAAAAGGGATAGAAACCGGTCGGTAGGCCGACTAGAACAGTTTTGGTGGGAAAGGGTAAATTTCTAGATTTTTACCGCGGTAGATCCGGATTTTTACTGAATTACCGTGGTTGCAAAATGTCAGAACTATCCCTGGAGGTTTAGGGTAATTACAAGTGTGCCCTCAGGGTTGAAATCCCTAAAATGCCCTTGGCAGTTTTGCATATTTACAAAACTGCCACTGAGGCCAAAAAGACATTACTACCCCTGTCTGTTTTATATATTTACACGGGCTGCCACTAAGACCAAAATTCCTAAACTGCCCCTGGTAGTTCAGATTATTTACCAAACTTTCATAGAGGTTGAGTTGACTATATTTCCCTCGCCAGTTTAAGATAATTACAAGGGTACCCTTTAGTTGATATTACTGATTTGCTCTAAAGGATTTCATATTTATGTAGATACCTTTATGTTATATTTTTATTTGTGAATGTTGTATATAATTGTGGTAGAATGTTCGAAATAATCCCGATAGATAGTGGGTCGGTGAATACCTTAGCGGAAAGGTTAAACCTCAAATTTGCATTTAGCATATGCTATCCTTATTTATAAATCGACCGTATGTAGTAAAGCGGGATTTTCCTGGTTAGGACGTTAATGAATATAAGAGCTATGTGTGGCTTGATCCTTGAGGACATGGTACGTAGGCAGCCTGACCGGGATTCGGGTGCAGTCACAATCAATATTAGAACCCTAGGTCCCCTAAAATAGTTGGTTTGAGATCTAAATGCGAAAATCGGGATAACTTCCGGTTATGAGGTCTATTCCGGTATCGTTTGAACTGTTGAAAATAGTTTAGGAACAAGGGTTATCCCTTCTCAAGGGGGATTACGAGTAAATCTCTCTTGGGATGAGACCCGTATGTTCTAACTCGAGTTTAGGAAGGTAAACTTGGGCATGGGCGTGACATTTACTAATTTAGTCAACTAGATGAAAACCTATGCTGAACCCATACCTGAAAAAAAAAGTTGTGTAGAAGATCCTTATGAGCTTAAATAGAAAGTATGATGATATAGCCATTATTATAGAGGAGACTAGGGATATTGACACTCTTATTGTACAGGGTTTGATGGTATCACTTAAAGCTTTTGATCTGAGGTTGATGAGTCATGATGATGAACCAACATAAAAAGCTTTTCAAACACTAAGCCTGAACACTAGAAGTAGTGAACCATCTAGTTTAAATTTCAAGCAGAAGAACTGAAAAGGTAAAGGCAAGAAGTGAGAGGGTAGATCAGATCAATCAGGAAGTAGGAAAAATGAATGAGGCAGCAACAGTTCAAGCTATTCAAAGTGTTCAATATGTGATAAGATTCACATCGACGAATGTTGGTTTAAAGGAAAACCAAAATATTTAAATTGCAACAAGTTTGGTCATCTGAAGAATGATTATGACTACAGAATAATCAGCTTGCAAGCTACAGTGAAGGACAACATGATACTAATACCGCGAATGAGATTTCCTCAACCAGGAATGCTGCAGACACTATGACGAATGCAAATGTCTAGCCTGTTAATAGTCCATGCAGCAATCATATCACAGCGAATGTTGATCTTTTATATGATATTAACTACAACAACATTACAAAAGTGTAGATGGCGAATGGAAGTCTGGTGGATACAAAAGGCAAGGGAAGCATTGTTGTTGAAACCAAAAATGGGCGAATGTTCATCAGAGATGTAATGCTGGTGCCAAATCTTGACTCAAATTTGCTAAGTGTTGGTCAACTTGTGGAACACAAGTATCACCTGCATTTTGGTGATGACACTTTCAAAAAAAATTAGAGAGGGAGTTGCAAGAAGCTGATGGTAGAAGTCGAAATGAAAAGGACCAGAAGTTTTCCTCTTACTCTCAAGTATGCAGCTGAGAGTGCAAAAAGAATGGAGCTGAATGAAGATCATTGGCTCAGACATCAAAGGCTAGAACATTTGAATTTTCAAAGTCTGAAACTGCTGCATCAAAATGAAATAGTGCATGGTTTGCCAAAAATCAAATAAGTATATGAAGTGTATGAATGATGTGTACTGGGAAAACAACACATTATCTCATTTCCTAAAGGGAAAGCCTAGAAATAAAAAACACCACTTGAGTTTGTCCATTCTGATGTCTGTAGTCCTATGAAAATGACTACTAGAAGAGGTAGCAAATATTTTCTTACATTCATTGATGACTTTTCAAGAATTACTTGGGTTTATTTCCTAAGACAGTAGTCAGATGTACTCGATGTGTTCAAGAAGTTTCAAGCTATGGTGGAGAGATAGTCTGATCTCAAAATCAAGAAACTGAGATCAGATAGAGGTGATGAATACACATCAAATGAGTTTGGGAAGTTATGTGCAGATATTGGCTATGAAAGACAACTAAACGTAAGCTATACACCATAACAAAATGAAGTAGCTGAAAGGAAAAATTTAACTATCGTTGAAATGGTGAAGTTTATGCTGCATATCAAGAAGGTGCCTTTGGAATATTAGGGAGAAGCAGTAAATATTACACTGTATTTGGTGAACAGACATCCAATTATAGCTGTGCAGCGAATGACATCATTTGAAACATGGAGTGGAAGAAAACCAATTGTAAATCACTTGAGTGTGTTTGGTTCAATATGTTATGCACACGTTCCAAAAGTATTGAGGAAGAAGCTTGATGAATCAAGTGAAATGTGTGTGTTCATGGGATATAGCTTGCACACAAAGGGCTCTTTAATCTTAAAACAAAGTGATTATCTGTAAAGATGTTCTCTTCAGTGAGAATTCATCTTGAGATTAGAAGCAAGGCTCAGTCCAGCAACAATGGGTGCCAGAAAACACTGTTCAAGAAGAGTAAGAACTCAATCCACCATAACAAACTCCACCTCAAAGTCCTGAGCGACCATCACCAACACCTTCAAATGTTCAATCTACATCAAGGGTAAAGAGCAGAAAGTTTATAAACTGAAGAAGGTTTTTTATGATTTGAAACAAGCTCCAAGAGATTGGTATGGTGAGATCGATTCTAATTTCACAGATAGAGGATTTCAAAGGAGTGAAAATGAAAGTTTATAAACTAAAGTAGACTTTTTATGATTTGAAACAAGCTCCAAGAGCTTGGTATGGTGAGATCGATTCCAATTTCACAGATAGAGGATTTCAAAGGAGTGAAAATGAACATGTTCTCTACACCCAAACTGAAGCTAAATCAAGCATACTTATTGTCTTCTTATATGTTGATGATTTGGTATTTACTGGAAGCTGTGAAAAAATGATTTCAAATTTCAAGTCTGATATGATGAAGAAATATGAAATGAGTTATTTAAGAATCCTGCATTATTTTCTGGGACTAGAAATTATTTAAGGAGTGAAGAAAATCTTCATCACACAGAAAAAATATGCAAAGACAATTCTAGAGAAATTCACGATGCTTAGTTGCAATAAAGTTACAATACATCTACTTGTCAATGAAAAATTTTCAAAACAAGATGGAAGTGGTAGTGCTGATGAGAGCTTATACATACGTTTAGTAGGAATTCTGCTATACTTGACAACAACAAGACTTGATATAATGTATGATGTAAGTCTGATGTTCAGATTTATACCACAATCCGATCAAGATTCACTATGGAGCTGTAAGGAGAATCCTAAGATACATTCAAGCTACAATGAACTTTGAAATTATGTATGAGAGGAATGTGAAACCAAAACTATTTGGCTTCTATGATAATAATTGGGAGGAAGTGTTAATGATTTTAAAAGCACATCTGGATATACTTTCACACTTGGAACTAGTCTGATCTCTTGGGCTTCAAAGAAGCAAAAATTATTAGCACTATCTACAGCTGAAGCAGAGTATGTACCTGCATCAATTGCCACTTCTCAAGCAATTTGGCTCAGAAGAGTCATTAAAGACTGGCAAGAAGCAATGATCTGCAACAACTATTCTCAGTGATAACAAGTCTGCAATTGTCATGAACAAGAATCATGTGTATCACAGTAGGGCAGAGCATATTGCTTTGAAATTCCACTACATCAGGAATACAGTTGAAGAAAATGAGATTGATCTGGTGTACTGTAATACAGATGATCAAGTTACAGATATCTTCACCAAAGCTCTGCCAAGTGAGATGTTTGAATACTTCAGAGATCTACTTGGAGTGGATAAGCAAAGTATTAATAGGGGTGTTGAAGTTAATGTTTTCCTGAGAATATTAGAAAACTACTAAAGAAGCAATAACTCACTGTAAATATTTACTTCAACTTGTTCTACTGTTCACCTCTACTCAAACTATAATTTAGATCTTTTGTAATTAAGTACAATATTAGATCTTTTGTAGATATTTTCTATGTTATCTTAATCCCTATATAATAGGCAAGAATGCTGTGTATTCTTTAAGAAGTTCAGAAATAAAAAATATCAAAGGCTGTAACGATTTGCTTTGAATATTCAACTGAGTTTTCTTTTGTCTCGTTCATCACAACGAATTGATCAACGAATCATACTTTTGTTCAAAATACTTAAGTAGATACACTCAAATTCTAACACTATCTGTTATAGTGGAGAATTTTATTCTTTTGTCAGTTCTCCACAATAGGACCTCATTCAACTATGTTAACATCCTTAACCATCTTCTTGTTAAGTCTATAAATATGAAAAAAAAAACTTATAATTTTGGTTTGTATTTTCCAGAATGCTTCTTCAAATGGCATTCTACCATTTCTACGGCATAAATGACCTCAAATAGTGAATACATATCTGGATCTGAATGATCTGAAGACTGTTGATGAAAAGGAAGAAACGTGTTTGTCAGAAAGTGTTGGAGTGCACGATGGCACACAATACAAAGGGAAGCCCGATATGGATTTGACATTGGAGGATTTAGCTGGTTTAAGTATTCTGGTTTAAGCCCTTTATAATCTGACAATATGGCTTTGTTTTAGGCAATTATAGAGAAGTTTTAATCCTTCAGTTTATGTAGCAAACTACAGTTCCTTCTGTATCAGTCTGCACCACATTTTTGCACTATATTGTTTGGTACTACCAGGTTTGTCTTGATCAGATTTCTAGAGCAGTTGAACTCATTATAGTTATACACTATATATCCTTGTAAAGATCACGGGCCATGTCAATTGCAGCTACATTAGGCCACTGCTTTTCAAATAACAATAAGCCACCAATATTTGTATGATGCAATTCAGTCATTTTGGAACAACCAAAGCACAAAAGATAGCAATCACACATGGATGATTTGAAAGAATTTTAAAACGGGGAAGTGTGTACTGTATACAACCCTAAAAAACATAGTTCACCATTATAAAACCAAAACAGGCGCTTGGCTGCGACACTTCCGTCTTGTACGATGGTCACTGTTGTTTGGCGTGTAATTTGGAGACTTGGACATTCCTTCATAAGAACAGTTGCAGCTTCTATGGCCTTTGGCTACAGCTTCATTTGTAAGATTATTTACAATTACTAGAGCAATTACAGCTCGCTCCTCATTTGGGTTGAGCTGATAACATAAACCAACTTATATAAGACTCCAAGAGACCTTACATATATTTTGTAGGGGTGGGCATGAGATGAGATGAGACGGGATTGAGATTATCCCACATCCCGTCCCGGCTGTTACACATGAGACGGAATCAGGACGAGCCTTACATTTTTTTTAGATTTGATCCCGTCGAGTCTAATTCCGGATGGGACGGGTCCAATCCCGGCCATCATGCATTAATTTCTTTTCTTCTGAAAATCATACAGATTCATTTGAAATTTTATCTAGGTGTCTTCATAAAATTTGTAGTAGACATTTTAAGATTCATTCCAGAATTTGAATCACTTAAAAATGATTTTTCTAGATTAAGTTATGATTTTTTAAAGCTTAGGGTCTGCATCAGTAAATTCTGAGATTCTGAACCAATTGGCTTCTTTTAAAATACTGTATAAATTGTTTGGTTATTTAAGATTAGAGTCTTCCTGAATGTTACAGAGAACATTCTAAAGATTAATTGAGAGTTGGAATCTCTTAAAAATAAGGTTTCTAAAATTAGTTATGAATTTTGAAAGTTAGACGAGAGAAGCCTAATAATCCCAACCATCTTGCATTAGTTTCGTTTCCTCTTGAAATCATATAGTTTAATTTGAAGTTTCATTTAGGTATCTTCATATGATTTATGGTAGACATTTTAAGGTTCATTTTAGAATTTAAATCACTTGAAACAGAATTTTCTAGATTAAGTTATGATTTTTTAAACGATAGGGTCTGCATTAGTAAATTATGCTTTCCAATTATGAGATTTTGTACTAGTTGACTTATTTTCAAAATTTATACAAATTGGTTTGTTATATAAGCTTAGTGTCTTCATGAAAGTTATAGAGCACATCTTAAAGATCAGTTGAGAGTTGAAATCTCTTGAAAATAAGGTTTCTATAATTAGTTATGAATTTTTAAAGTTAGACGAGATGGGACTGACGGGACTCAAAATTTCAGTCCTGTGTCTCATCCCGTTGTTTCTTTAACGGGACAAGATGGGACGGACGAGTGTTTTTAGTTTCAAATCCTGTCGGAATCAGGATGGGACCGAGATTTACAGAATTTATGCCCACCCCTAATATTTTGACATTAACTTAGTAATTAAGTAGCATATCTTTCCAAACCATTCTAGAGTATAACTCAATTTGACGTATGATGTAGATGTCATTGTTAAAGTTCTTATCAATACTTAAAAAATATTTGGGAGTGTAACAGTAAATGTTTCGAAGTTGTATTGTTTATTATCGTTAATATCGTAATCAATTACCTAATGAATTAAGTAATTTACATAAGTGATCTGGAAGGCTATGTTGAACTTATCAGGGGCACACGTCAAAATCTGAAGTCCGAACCACCACCTATCATTTAGTTCCAACAGTTTGTACATAAAGTTTATATTACAGGATATACAACTGACTGTTGGGCATGAACCACTATTAACTCTATGTTTACTGTCTATCTCGCTACATACATTCACGTCGTCTGTGTGAAACCGCTACAAAAGGCTTCATCACACATTTAATGAGCTAAGTTATCTCAAACAAATTCCTTAAATATCATTCAATTTTTAAACAGCAACATGCACCTAAAATTCAAGTAGCGAAATCATCATTCCAAATAGCGAATCACTGCTCTCATATATATGAAAGGCTACATTATTATCAACTCTTAATTACATTTGAAACGGACTATATACTCGGTCAACGCCACAACCCATCCTCTCGTCCCTCCTTCCTGCTCAACTCTCTTCAAGCAGCGGCTGTCGCAAAAAAAAAAACAAAAAAGGAGAAAGCCGCCACCAATTTACTCAGTACACCCAGCCCCGAGCAGCACATTCCTCTCTTTGAGCGCCAAGCACTGCATTCCGCTCTATGAGAGAAAAACAGCAAATTCTGCTCTTTAAGAGGCAAGCAGCACATTCTACTCTCTAAGCGCCAAGCAACGCATTCTGATATCTAAGAGCCAAACAGCTCCTTTCGCTCTCTTAGCACCAATCAGCCAAGCAGCGCATTCTGCTCTCTGAACGACAAGTAGAGCCAAGCAGTGCATTCCGCTCTCTAAGCGCCAAGCAACACATTCCACTCTTTGAACGCCAAGCAGAGCCAAGCAGAGCCAAGCAGCTCATTCTTTTCTTTGAGCACCAAGCAACGCATTCCGTTCTCTAAGCGCCAAGCAGAGCCAAGTAGCGCATTTCACTCTCTGAGCGCCACGTAGAGCATTTCGCTCTCTAAGCGCCAAACAGCGTAATCCACTCTACGAGGGCCAGAAGCGCATTCTGCTCTACGAGGGCCAAGAAGTGCATTCCTCTCTCAAAGCGCTAAGCAGCTCATTTCGCTCTTTGAGCGCCAAGCAACATATTTCGCTCTATGAGTGTCGAACAGCGCATTCCACTCTCTGAGAGCCAAGCAGAAGCCAAGCAGCATATTTCGCTTTCTGAGCACCAAATAGAGCACCCTGCTCTCATACAACCCGTTCTCTAGCATCCTGCCATTCCAAATCACCACAATTTGCACTCCGCTCTCGGACAACCCTTCATCCCACATCCGCTCAAGCACCACATTGCCACATCACTGTCTTTTCCGCTGCCGCACCCCTGGGCCCCCAGGTCTCGTTGTTGCACCCTAGTTTACACCCTTGATGTCCCGTCACCCTTGGTGCCCCGCCACTTCTCGACATAAGATAAGTAAAAAACTATATCTTAATATAAGCTCTTGCAAAGAGCTAATGATAATGTTATGACATTATATGCCTTAAAACTTTCAAAGCATGTCTAACTACAATATAGTGTAAACACACTTGTCATGCTTCATAAAACTAAATGTCATGCAATTGTCAAAACTAATATGTCATCTACCATGCTCACCAAATGCTATATTAGCTAGCCACGATACGACAAGTCATTTATAGAGATGACGCATGCTTACTTTGTTATGTCGTTTACTATGTTAAAACACATAAATATCCGAACATTCCCTAATTAAATAGCAGAACTCGGGAACTTGTACGCATTAGCGTACACACTAAGAATGTATAAGCATGGATCTGCTCCACCTACATTCTTAAAGCCCGGGGGCTACCCGGCATATATGGATCCACTTCATAGACTTCCTAAAACTCGGGGACGACCCGAAAAATGTGGATCCACTCCACAAAATTTTTAAACCTTGGGGACTACTCGGCAGTCACGTGGATCCGCTCCACTAAAATCTAATTTCGGTCTTACAACATTTGAAATCTGGGGACTATCCGACACACGATTTGCGTGTAAATGCTAATACGCCGCATTTTGCTAACAAAATTATCATCATGAAAAAACCATATTTTTGTAAGCTTCAACACACTATAAATGAAACAGGCTTATCCTAACTATTATTCTTGTGCAACCAAGAATAAAGCTAATCCTCTAATGATTTCTTTTTACAACAAAAATGTGGCAAATTTTTCACAAGTCACACAAACGACGCTATAAAAAATTGACTTAATTTCACAATTGGCAGCGTTAACGACAACAATTTGCCCCATCTACATGAGAGAGCGACAATATGCTCCATCTGCATGGGAGAACGACAATTTGCCCCATATACGTGGGAGATCGACTATGTACCCCATCTACATGAGAGAACGACATTGTCATGCCTTATAGACGGAAAATACTAGTACTTTCTATCCGCTGTAAGAAGCCTTATCGTCGCAAAGACACTTGTGACCTCATTGCCGTTGTAGGAAGCCCATACCTTACATTGAAAAGACCAGTGCTCTCTATCCGCTGTAAGAAGTCTTACCGTCGTAAAGGGACCTACAATCTTTTTACCACCGTAAGAAGCTCATACCTTACGCGGAAAAGACCAACGCTCTCCATCCGCTGTAAGAAGCCTTACCGTCGCAAATGAACCTACGATCTCTTTGCCGCAGTAGGATGCTCATACCGTACAGGGAAGAGACAAGTGATTTCTATCTGTAACATCTCGTACCCAAAAGTTACCTCTCACAGAGATTTACGAGTTACCGAGGACTTTTAATTGCGGTCGGTAATTCGATAAGTTATCGCTCGAGTTAATTTTCGAGTTTTTAAAAGTACCCCAAATACCTGAATTGATGACTCGATGTTGTAGTACGTGTCGACACGAGTCTCCCGGTATTTCCGGAATATTTTTCGGAGCTTCCGGCTAATTTCTGTGAATTTCTGAAGTTTATGGTAACTTTTAGTTATCCATCCGGTAAAAAGGAGAATTACCATTTAACCTTTTCACTTTTTACTCTCTTTAAATCTGGACCATCAGATCATTTGGGAAATTGATCTGGACCGTCCATTCAAGTATAAAAAGGGAGTATTGAATTGACTTGGTTAAAAGACCAAACTCGGGTCAAACCCGAGTTTCTTCTCCCCCTTCCTCTCGCGACACAGCGTCGCCCTTCCCCCTCATCGGAGCTGCGTCAGGCCGCCCTACACCGGCGCACCACCACCAATATCTTCCCCTCCTTCTCCTCTTCAAAACCCCCATCACTTTTCACTCCGAGAGGCAAGGATGAGGGAGATCGACCGAGTTGGGGTGCGGCGGTCTTCGCCGGATTTTGGCCGTTCCAGGCGGAGTTAGGGCGCGTGGAAGGTAAGGTTCGCCTCCTCTGCACTTCCTCTTCCTTTTCCATGTCTTTGAACGATCGATTTGAGCCTGAACGAGTTCCCCTTTTTTCCTCTGTGTTCACTGTGCTTCTGGGTTTTTCTGGGTTCCTTGTTCTTCCTCCGGTGACTGAGTTCTTCGAACTCTTGGTGACCTTCTCAGCCTCCTGGTGACAACCCAGCTACAGCAAAGGCTTTTGGGAGAACACCTGAGGTGGTGAGGTGTTGGTTTGGTGGAGGCAGTGACTGAGGCGAGAACTTGGAGTTCTCAGAGCTCCTGCAAGTCGAGATTGAGGATGGTGGAGCTGTTGGAAGGATCTTGGGGGAGACTACTGGGTTGCGGTCTCAGTTCGACTGTGAGGGTGAGTCCGAAACCTAGAGCTACTGTGTTGTGCAATTTGTGTTGAATTGATGCTGAATTGTGTTGTCTTGTTGTCTTGTTGTCGAGAACTTGGTAATCGGAGAAACGAGGAAGCTATGGCGGATTTCCGGCAAGTTACCGGAATCCGGTAACGATTCCGACGGCAGTAAATCCGGTTGAAATGCCGTGGTAGTCTTCGATCCCTTTAAATGTGTTGGTTCCGTTTAATAGAGTTAAAGTGTCGTAAATCAGAATTTACGTAAGGAAACGTGAAAAAACTGAAACTAACCGTAATTTGGGAACCTTCCAGTTTAGGAAACCTTCTATGTTTGGAAACCTGCTAAATTGGGAAACTTTCCATTTTTGGGAAAATTTCCATTAAGGGAAAGTTTCCATTTTGGGAAAATTACATTTTTCAGAAAGATGGTTAAGGAATTGAAGTTCAATGAAGTTGGACACTAGTTGGTTAAATTGGTAAAGTGTTAAATTGTTATCGGAAAATGATAACTGGAATCTCTGAGAAAATGTCAAGTTGACCATGTTAAGTAAAGTTGGTATTCACGTAAATCAGTAAATCGACTCAAGGTTAAATGTATTGATTAATGTGACACGTTGGGTGCCCATAGTAATTCAACGAATTAATACGTGACACCCTAACGTCAAGTTAAAGTAATAAAGGAAAGTTCAGAAGCTGAGTCGGACTTCCGGTAATTTGAGTTAAGAGTCGATAACCGGGAAAGAAAGTCAAAAAGGTTAAAGTGCTATAAGAAAGGAACTTGGTCAACATGTGGTCAAATAGGATTTCCTGGTCAAACTAGGAAAAGACCAAGTCAACTGTGAAATGACTAATATAATGATTTGTTTGTACAGTCCCTGGTTGCACGTGAGACGGGCTCGACTACGTGTTAGTTCGAAGGTTTCGCTTGAGGAGCTTTCCGAGCAGGAAGAAGGTCGCAAAGAGTACTGTGAGTGGACCTTTGCTTTTAAATTAAATTGCATGCCCAAAGACTTTTATTAGTTTCTCCTACATATGTGATTTCCTCCATTTATGTTTTACGGTGATTTTAGGGAAAATGGGATTTAATGTTTTAAAAGAGAAATGAGCCGGGAAAGAGGTTCATACCTTTCCCGTGATTTTAATGGATTTTCCCGGGATATGATTTAAATGATTATCACCGTTTTGGGGTTATGGAGAGGGGTGTTTTAAATGGAGAAACTTGGCTCTTGGATTTAAAAGGGTTTTAAAGTAAAGGCAGAGAACCGGTTTTGGGTTCCTGGAAAGGTTTTTAAATCCAATGTTTTTGGGGTAAAGTCAGGGGGATTTGACTTGGTTTTCTAATTATATTTCTCACGAGGTGTTAAAGGATTTGATTATATGTATTGCATGCTAGCATGGACCCTCTCCAGATGGAGCAGGTACCATCTCTGGATAGTAGCAGGTCGAGACCCTCTCCGATGATAGCTGGTCATTACACCCTTCCGGATAGAGCAGGTCAGGACCCCTTTTGGTGGTAGCTGGCCAATAGACCCTCCCCGAACAGAGCAGGTCATGACACCCTCTCCGATGAGCCGGTCAATAGACCCTCTCGTGGTAGAGCAGGTCGGATTTCTCGTGGATGAGGTTAATACCCCACATTTAAATTATTTATGTTTGAGCCAGAGGAGTTTTATTGAATTATTTATTCATTGTCTATGAGGTGCGTGCATAAGGTTTTCGTAGAAAACTCTAAGGGAGAGCATTAAATGAAAGTAGAGTTTTTACATTTGATTTTCGTTCACTCACTCTAACGGTTTTCAATGTTTCTCCCCTGGGCCCTTCGTTTTCAAATGCCCAGTGGTGCAGGGTTCTTGAGCGGAGGTCGTGCACGTACAAGAGTCGAGGCATAGTCAATCAATCTGTCGCTGCTGCAAATTCATTAGGGTAACTTCTGCGTAGACTGCTCTGACTAACCCAGTTTAGCTAGTTAAGTAGGTTAGGGAGTAGGAGGCCTCCATGAGTTAGGGTTTGTTTTTAAATACTCATGGTTGAGCGGAGTTGGTATAGGAAAGGGTTGTCCATTTCAAGGGGGTTTCGGTAAGAAATTTCCTTGAGGTGGTCCCCGCAGGATTTACTTCGGGTTAAAGGGTTTTAACTCGGGGTGGGTCCTGACAATTGGTATCAGAGCATTAGGTTATCGTTTCCTGTTACTACCTCATGTACTTGGTATCACTTAGTATCTATAGAGTGATGGTCCGACCGCGGCGGATCCATCGGCATTTTATGCTTTGGACGCTTAGTGTTTATTAAGGATATGAGTAGTACTTCCTGGTTGAGTTATGGACCGAGTGGTCCTATAAATGTTCAAATCTTCAAGACTATGCCTCAGCACGCCGACCTCACAGAGAACTCCTGTAAGGAACAAGGTAAGCTCGTTACGTATTTATGTTTATGAGTTCCCCAAGGATTTATTGAGATTTAAGATATGAGTTGGGGATCGAGTGAAAACTCACGGTATTTAGCGTTGCTGGAGCATTTGTGTGAGTACTCGGTGGTGAAACAGTTAATTCACACCTGGAAGGCTATCATGGTTGTTGACAGGGATGCTGTAGAAGCCTAAGGCAAGGCCTTGGTGTTCGTGTTATGAGGCTCTTAGCAATGAAGAGTCATACGAGTTAATGAAAGAGGTTGCATCCTGCCATGGAAAAAGGAGCTGAAGTCGCCTAGCGCGATTATTCAGTGAGGATGAATACTTAGTTTTGACGATTGCCACGACGTTGTTGAGGTTCGCCATTAGTGTGGTTTTGGAGAAACCACCGGACATATGAAAGTGAAATGACTTAAGGAAATTGAGGGTAGTCATTTTGGACTCAATGGACTTGTTTCTGGTGACGAGTCCATGACGTGACACTACTGGAATATGTTAAGGAAGTAAAGGCTAGTTTGGTCACTTGATGCTTGAAGGGACAGCCACTGAAACTTATGGTTTGGGTCACCTTGGTGCTAACATTGTTGTCGTCAGCTACGACCAGATCCTCTTCGCTCCAGCCACCCATGATTGGGATACTAGAAAGATTCGAATTGTTAGTGAGTCCAAGCGTGATTTGAATTGTTGGTGACAATGGTCTTTGGGCCATTTATTATGAAGGCAGAAATTAAATCGTGTCACCAGATCTTGGGGCTCATGTCAACCATGAGGTGAGTTACCCACCTGTGGTCAAGGTATTCTAATTAGTACACCTATGGAGGGGTCTCCAGGCTGGCTGCGTTAGAATTCGATTTTCAGATCGAGCGAACGTTACTAGTGTAATTAAAAGTAAGCGGTTTCGAAATTTAAAGGAGCATGTTGGAAGTGGCAACAAGCCACCGGGTCATGGACCAAGAGTGCTCGGGGTACCGGAGATAGTGATACGAGTCCTGACTGACTTTGTATTATTGTGGTGTAGGAACCAGTCGTGCAAACGGCACTGTTTCGATGGCTGAAGATGTACATGGGTATACCCCACATGAGCACGTGTATCCTCCTGTGTAGGGAAGTGGTAAAGTTGGAAGTTGGGTAGCACATGCTGGTAAGACTTAATTATTTGTGTGCAGCTGTGTGTGGTCAAATTGACACCAGGTAAGTGACTAAGGCTGATGATGACATCATCTTAAGAATGTATCATGAGAGTTCCATTTATTGAGAACGGAGATTAAGGACGTTTGATTAGAAGTTTTGTGCAAAACGTCAATTAAATGGTCTAACCATTTTAGTATATGTAGGAAGTGGGTTATTGTTAGTGGCTCCGACTTTTATGATGGTTAGCGAGATTATTATATGTTGTCAGTAAGTGGTTGATTGCCTGCTGAGTTAAATGCACGGAAAAGGTGAAGTGACAGCAATGGGGCAAGGGTTACTGGAGCAGTGAATTTGAGTGAGAATGTTTGTAGATGCTCAAGCTTCAACCTGCAACCAAAGTCGTCCGTTTTGACACTTGGTATTGTCGAGGGTGATTAACTGAGCTTGATGGCATGGGAATTTGTGCACTCACTGGCTGTAGTTTAATCAAGTATTGTAACCGAAGGTGTACTTAGTCGTGTTGGGGTTCGTAAGTTACATCCACTGCAGTGACAGACAATATTCTCAATATTGGAATGAGGATTAGATCTGGGAAATTGAATTTTTGGTGTATATAATGAAATCCTGAGTGGATTAAGGAATTGTTGGCATTGCTATGGTCATTGGTCATTTGAGTAGTGACCCTACTTGTTAGGAATTATTGACATAGCGGCAGTTCTTGGCGCCACGAGTGTAGAGTGGTAGCAAGAAAAATCACAATATGTGGTTCATGGAACTGTCAGCTTTTAGGAGAGTATGAAATGCGGTGGAACTAGGAAAGGTTTTCCTTGATGACTCGAAAGTGTTACGAGTCTAAGTTTAGTAATAATTGTTACTGAGATTAGTAAGGTATGTCGCTAAGTTAAGCAACACTCCATTGGAAATCGTGGAGTGATTAAGCCACGTTCAGATTAAGTTATGATCTGAGGGGATATTAACGTGTGGCAGTGGATCTTGTAAGCTAGGAGTTGAAGTGGTAATTTGTTTTCCTATGAACGCAGTTATTTTCTCCTCTTTAAATAGAACGGTAAGTGATTAGGAATTTTGAATCTTACCGAATAGAGGATGCGGTGGATGGTAAACTTGCAGAGCATGGGGGACAGTTTTGTTAGAGACTGTCTAGTTGTACGAGTTGACTCTGTGGTGTGTACTCGCTCAGTGCGGTGATGACATTTGTTGAATTGTGCCTTAATGATTTGATGCCTGGTGATCAATGTGGCTAAGTTCGGTGTGAAATTAATTTTCGAGGCTTGATCAGGGGTTACTTTGGGTGTGCACCAGTGGCACTAAATTTTATGTAGATGTCTGATCTAGTTAAATGTCCGAAGTTGTCGGTTATTACCAGACGAGTTGGTAATGGAGGCATCTATGAAGGAAATATCCTTATTGAGCAGGTAAGGCTCTGGAATTTCTTTTAATGGGAAGCCTATCCCTGTTTGTGATATGGATAATGTTTAATAGACGCACAGTTATGGTTGAAGTGCAAGTTCTGCACTATGCGTCATTTCAGGTTAAGGTAAGAGATAGGGAGGTCAGTGGCACCTCACCTATGAGTAGTACGGTTATGTTTTACCAGTTGTAAAGTACGTTGTAACCCTACAAGGTGATGATCGAGTTGGCGACTCTAATGATCAGTTTGTTGGTAAAAATCAAGATTTATCCGGTCAGAATAGTTTAGTAGGCAGTGTGAAGCCTGACAATTTGTCTTCATGCGAGGACTAACTATTGTTGGATCTCGATGTCTGAGCTTTTGGATCTCCCTGATTTAAAGGTTATGGTTTTGGTTTTACGCTAAAAGTCATGGCAACTCATGTCCTGTGGGTGCAAGTGGTTTGAGTAATGATAGATCAAGGGAAGACAATTACTCTACAACAGGACAACTTGACAGGATAATTAATAGAAAGCGTAAATCAGATCAGGGAGTCTGATTCAATGAGGTGATGGTTTGTGTAAAACAAGTCGTCATGGTTTTCTTGTGGACTTGTTGTCATGGGTTTTGACCCCACATTGTATATTGATATCGGAGGATTTAAATCCATTAGTGACATCGGACCCTACTACTCAGGCGTGGTAATCATTTCCTGCATAGGGAATGTGGGAGCTGATATCTAAGTTCAACGGAAGAATACGAGTATTCTTGAATAAATTATACACAAGGCAAGCGAGTGGTTGTTGCATCAGAATGTTTAATAGCGGTTTTGTGACGACGTCACGTGCGGTTGGTAAGGACAATTGTTGGTGTTTGTCTAAGCTAAACGAGTAAGGATAGGAGGATGGTTATTGGACGAAGTTGTTGTATTGTGCAGTTGGATTTTTCAAGGATATGGTTATAATCCGGTTTAGGCAACATGGAATTGTTGCCAAAGAATGTTTTCAGCGAATGACAGAATTTGTCATCTTTTCGTGAAAAACATTAGTGACTTTCGTGGGAATTACAGTTGGTGGATCAGTGATAGGCAGAGTAGTATTCCACCTCATAAATGAGATGGAGTATTGTAAGAATTCGGTGATTCAGTTGATCAATGATTCAAGAGAAAATCATTGTGATCCACGGTAAGACTTCAAACACTTTAGTTTTGACACGAGAAGAGTAGTCGAAGGTGTCGAGCGGTGTAATTGGAATTTCGAGGACGAAATTTCATAAGGTGGGGAGATTGTAACATCCCGTACCCAAAAGTTACCTCTCACAGAGATTTACGAGTTACCGAGGACTTTTAATTGCGGTCGGTAATTCGATAAGTTATCGCTCGAGTTAATTTTCGAGTTTTTAAAAGTACCCCAAATACCTGAATTGATGACTCGATGTTGTAGTACGTGTCGACACGAGTCTCCCGGTATTTCCGGAATATTTTTCGGAGCTTCCGGCTAATTTCTGTGAATTTCTGAAGTTTATGGTAACTTTTAGTTATCCATCCGGTAAAAAGGAGAATTACCATTAACCTTTTCACTTTTTACTCTCTTTAAATCTGGACCATCAGATCATTTGGGGAATTGATCTGGACCGTCCATTCAAGTATAAAAAGGGAGTATTGAATTGACTTGGTCAAAAGACCAAACTCGGGTCAAACCCGAGTTTCTTCTCCCCCTTCCTCTCGCGACACAGCGTCGCCCTTCCCCATCGTCCGAGCTGCGTCCGGCCGCCCCACACCGGCGCACCACCACCAATATCTTCCCCTCCTTCTCCTCTTCAAAACCCCCATCACTTTTCACTCCGAGAGGCAAGGATGAGGGAGATCGACCGAGTTGGGGTGCGGCGGTCTTCGCCGGATTTTGGCCGTTCCAGGCGGAGTTAGGGCGCGTGGAAGGTAAGGTTCGCCTCCTCTGCACTTCCTCTTCCTTTTCCATGTCTTTGAACGATCGATTTGAGCCTGAACGAGTTCCCCTTTTTACCTCTGTGTTAACTGTGCTTCTGGGTTTTTCTGGGTTCCTTGTTCTTCCTCCGGTGACTGAGTTCTTCGAACTCTTGGTGACCTTCTCAGCCTCCTGGTGACAACCCAGCTACAGCAAAGGCTTTTGGGAGAACACCTGAGGTGGTGAGGTGTTGGTTTGGTGGAGGCAGTGACTGAGGCGAGAACTTGGAGTTCTCAGAGCTCCTGCAAGTCGAGATTGAGGATGGTGGAGCTGTTGGAAGGATCTTGGGGGAGACTACTGGGTTGCGGTCTCAGTTCGACTGTGAGGGTGAGTCCGAAACCTAGAGCTACTGTGTTGTGCAATTTGTGTTGTATTGTGTGTTGTTGAATTGATGCTGAATTGTGTTGTCTTGTTGTCTTGTTGTCGAGAACTTGGTAATCGGAGAAACGAGGAAGCTATGGCGGATTTCCGGCAAGTTACCGGAATCCGGTAACGATTCCGACGGCAGTAAATCCGGTTGAAATGCCGTGGTAGTCTTCGATCCCTTTAAATGTGTTGGTTCCGTTTAATAGAGTTAAAGTGTCGTAAATCGGAATTTACGTAAGGAAACGTGAAAAAACTGAAACTAACCGTAATTTGGGAACCTTCCAGTTTAGGAAACCTTCTATGTTTGGAAACCTGCTAAATTGGGAAACTTTCCATTTTTGGGAAAATTTCCATTAAGGGAAAGTTTCCATTTTGGGAAAATTACATTTTTCAGAAAGATGGTTAAGGAATTGAAGTTCAATGAAGTTGGACACTAGTTGGTTAAATTGGTAAAGTGTTAAATTGTTATCGGAAAATAATAACTGGAATCTCTGAGAAAATGTCAAGTTGACCATGTTAAGTAAAGTTGGTATTCACGTAAATCAGTAAATCGACTCAAGGTTAAATGTATTGATTAATGTGACACGTTGGGTGCCCATAGTAATTCAACGAATTAATACGTGACACCCTAACATCAAGTTAAAGTAATAAAGGAAAGTTCGGAAGCTGAGTCGGACTTCCGGTAATTTGAGTTAAGAGTCGATAACCGGGAAAGAAAGTCAAAAAGGTTAAAGTGCTATAAGAAAGGAACTTGGTCAACATGTGGTCAAATAGGATTTCCTGGTCAAACTAGGAAAAGACCAAGTCAACTGTGAAATGACTAATATAATGATTTGTTTGTACAGTCCCTGGTTGCACGTGAGACGGGCTCGACTACGTGTTAGTTCGAGGGTTTCGCTCGAGGAGCTTTCCGAGCAGGAAGAAGGTCGCAAAGAGTACTGTGAGTGGACCTTTGCTTTTAAATTAAATTGCATGCCCATAGACTTTTATTAGTTTCTCCTGCATATGTGATTTCCTCCATTTATGTTTTACGGTGATTTTGGGGAAAATGGGATTTAATGTTTTAAAAGAGAAATGAGCCGGGAAAGAGGTTCATACCTTTCCCGTGATTTTAATGGATTTTCCCGGGATATGATTTAAATGATTATCACCGTTTTGGGGTTATGGAGAGGGGTGTTTTAAAAGGAGAAACTTGGCTCTTGGATTTAAAAGGGTTTTAAAGTAAAGGCAGAGAACCGGTTTTGGGTTCCTGGAAAGGTTTTTAAATCCAATGTTTTTGGGGTAAAGTCAGGGGGATTTGACTTGGTTTTCTGATTATATTTCCCGCGAGGTGTTAAAGGATTTGATTATATGTATTGCATGCTAGCATGGACCCTCTCCAGATGGAGCAGGTACCATCTCTGGATAGTAGCAGGTCGAGACCCTCTCCGATGATAGCTGGTCATTAGACCCTTCCGGATAGAGCAGGTCAGGACCCCTTTCGGTGGTAGCTGGTCAATAGACCCTCCCCGAACAGAGCAGGTCATGAGACCCTCTCCGATGAGCCGGTCAATAGACCCTTTCGTGGTAGAGCAGGTCGGATTTCTCGTGGATGAGGTTAATACCCCACATTTAAATTATTTATGTTTGAGCCAGAGGAGTTTTATTGAATTATTTATTCATTGTCTATGAGGTGCGTGCATAAGGTTTTCGTAGAAAACTCTAAGGGAGAGCATTAAATGAAAGTAGAGTTTTTACATTTGATTTTCGTCCACTCACTCTAACGGTTTTCAATGTTTCTCCCCTGGACCCTTCGTTTTCAAATGCCCAGTGGTGCAGGGTTCTTGAGCGGAGGTCGTGCGCGTACAAGAGTCGAGGCATAGTCAATCAATCTGTCGCTGCTGCAAATTCATTAGGGTAACTTCTGCGTAGACTGCTCTGACTAACCCAGTTTAGCTAGTTAAGTAGGTTAGGGAGCAGGAGGCCTCCATGAGTTAGGGTTTGTTTTTAAATACTCATGGTTGAGCGGAGTTGGTATAGGAAAGAGTTGTCCATTTCAAGGGGGTTTCGGTAAGAAATTTCCTTGAGGTGGTCCCCGCAGGATTTACTTCGGGTTAAAGGGTTTTAACTCGGGGTGGGTCCTGACACTATTTGTTGAAAGAAGCCTTACCGCTGCAAAGAAACGTGTGATGTCTTTACAGTCGTAGGAAGCCCATACTTTACATGGAAGAGACCAACGTTTTATATCCGTTGTTAGAAGCCTTACCACCGTAAAGAAATTGGGATACTCTCTTAATTACCATTTGGTTTTGAAATTGAACCTTAGACTAATTAATTAATATCTTTTGATATTATCGAGGTTGAGAAATTGGGGTGACTAGGGAACAATATTATTTATTATGAGGGTTGGCGTTGGATATCAAATGAACTACGAACATAGAAATATACATGATCGAGAATTTGAGATATGTTGCTGAAACTAGCCCAGATCGATCTCTAGCTAGCTTGTGAGTTGTGGCTATCGCCACCAACATATGTAACTGGCCAACTTGCACGTAAATAGTAACCCGTTTGTTCGAACTCAATCATCCAGGTACAAGGGTACAGCTATTTCTATATGAACGTGTTAGTGTTTGATTGCTTCATGATAATGATAGATCAGTAAGCATGCATGCATATATATTGTGGGAAGGTTTAAACCAGATCAATGATTCGAACTCCTTTGATACATTATACAAATATATTGTGGAAGTGTTGTGCCGATCATTTTCATCGTTTAATTTCTGGCTATTTATTGGGGACAAGAGTCGGTGTTTTTACCTCTTCTTCTTTCCCTGTGCTCCTTCGATCCACAAGCCATTCTTACATCAAATCGATCCACTTCAGTTAACACCCAATTGAAACAACGCTTCATCTTCAACCTTTTAGTTCTGATAAAAATGAGAATATTTGTTCTTTTCTTTAGGGCACATACACAGGACAGGGAAAATTGACCAGCTGGTAAGAGAGACAATCTCTAGATGGATCGATCAGTGGGTAAGTGGCTATATTATTGAAACCCAAAAAGTCGTAAAGCTAGCTAGGAGCTGTTTCGTCGACACATCCATTTCTTCAGTAACTGCTCTAATTAAACAAACAGCCAAGCGAATAAGTTCAGATATTCATTGCTTTAGTTCGTGCGCATATGATAGACACCCATACGGCATCATGCCCCTTGCTCCAGTTCTCTTTCGCTCGACGCATCAACCGAAAGAGCATCATCGACGTGTATTTAATTACAGTCAGTCATGTTTAATTTCATCTAGTATAACAAGCATATGCACATATAGAGCTTCTAGGAGGGCTGACTTTTTTTGGCACACCATTGACTATCTAAGTCCAGTCTAACAAAGTGTTCACTGTGTTAACGTCAATATAATTATATTAAGCGTCCTACATATGAGAATTACAACCGAAGCAAAGCTTATTCAGCAGTCGACCTACCTAGTAGGTTGTGTAGAACATTATACTGTTTTTAGATATTCTTACGTTATGAGGTTTACTTACAATTTTTTTTTTTTATATTTTACGGTTTCATTAATAATAATTTTTCTAACCCTTATAATCAAACACAGCTAGGTCAATAGAGTTATATGTTGTATGACTAAAAAAAGTAATTAGGTATGCCAGGAACATGTATGGATACAAAACGTTTGCTAGCTAGGGTTAGTAGTACACTGCATGCGCCTATTCAGGGAAGGAATAACATTAAATGGCTAAATCAACCTGTCACCACCTATATATATTTCCTATTAGAAGTTCTGGTAGTGATATTACAATAACATATTTGAAAGTCACGTCTTATTTAAAATTTATACTGTTAAAATTAGATAAAATAAAAGACAATAGAGTGATACAGAATGTAGGAGGAGGAATAAGTCTAACATTCATTCTCGTTAGGCCTCTATATATAGGGGTAATGTTTACATTATAACGACATAAGTAATAAGTAATTACGTGGACATCCATATATATATATATATATATAATATTTACAACATTCCCCCTTATATGTCAACCAATGAATGAAATGATGTTGGACGCGCTTATTGTTGTCTCGTTATAAACCTTGTCAGGTAATAAAACCCTATGGGATAAAAACAACCATGATCGAAGAAGAAAAGAGTGCAACGCGCATATGTCCTAGGTAGCATAATCTTGAATGCTTTCTCTGATGAGAATCTTCATTTAAATGATTGATGCAAGTTCCAATATCATGTATTTGATAAAATCCGTGTCAAGTGTATATTAGATATGGTGTGTCAATCACATATGTGAGACGTGAGCTTTGCATAGAAGGGACTCATCATAAATTTATAATCCTGCAAAGATTAAGGTAATACCAACAAAACTATAATGAATAAATCTTTACCTCATATGGTAAGAGACCAATTTCATCTGTTCAAAACATTGATAAAGATATTAGTTAAAACATCAAAATATAATAAATGAATAACAATTGACGCATTTACTATCATATGATAATCTTGAGCAGAACAATTAAGTCTGGCACACTTTAGTCATAGATATCAACTTGTACAATTGATAATTTCATCTAGGCTTAAGAGGAGTTTTAGCCAAATTCATAACTTTGTGAAAGTTAGAACATGTTGCAACATTGTGATTCGAATTCCATTTGTCATTCTTGTCAAGCATAATACTCAATGAGGCAATACATCACTTTGATTATAATATATTGAGTACGTATATGAGCTTCAGACTATGTGATTCCATTAGTGAGCTTAATGCTTTTGTAACATCCATGGAATTGCCTTAAGCATATCAATCCTTTAAGGACTTAATTAAGCAATATGTATATAATGACACATAAGATTTTGGATGTGCATTTAGCAATGTGTCTTCATCTTCATAATATAACAAGATAATTTGTCATAAGTCTCTCGTCAATTTAACAATATATTTATAGAAAAATTGTTGTGTAAAGAAGAATGGTAATATCATGTCTCTATAAAGAGAGATTTTTGTCATATTCACTAAAATAAACCCATATGTAGGGAATTGTGAAGTCCAAGTATTTTATCACGTTTCTGGTAATAGATTTTATTGGAATTGCCTCTTTCCAATTTAGCCAATAAGATATTTGTTGACATAATGAAACGTGTAACAATATACAACATTTGATGATATTATTAGCTACTACTGATAAGGTTTATTATCAATTTTTGATCTCACATATTCATACGTGCGCACATAAGCTATAATAATCTTTATCATATTGAGTACTCATGCCTCTTTAGGGCGAATATTTGTCTCTTAGAGGACAAAGTATTTGAGAATGTGGATCTTAACAGCTAGAAGAGTGTTACAACGCTTGTATAATCGTCTCTTAGAGGTAACTAATCATATTGGACTCAGTAGATACATTCCACAACATAAAGTCACGCCGTTACATTAGTTTATTCTCCTCTAACGGCAGGATGACTATATTTTGACCATACACAAATATGCGTTTAAACCAATATTGGATTATTTATTCATTGGTGGGTGGCGAGCCCAAACCAAAATTGTAGGTCAAATCATGTGAATTCGTTACTTTCTCAATAATTGATTAAGATTTTCCTCAAAAGTAACAATGAGGGATTGTATATATGCTGGATAAATATCTCAATACCAAATTTATAACAGATTATTCTTCTCCTGATGAATGAGGAATCATTAATATATCATGTAGAAATGACAACTCACAAATATGTGATAATATTTTCTTTGAGAGCAAGGTCAATATTTGTGTATTATACAACATAGTAGATTTTGTAGATGAGTTTACATAACATAATAAATTTGACAAAAATGTGTCATGCATAATAAAGTATTTGGTTAAATGGAACATATAATTCATGTATATTGTAATATACTTTGGTTGATTAATACAACCAAATAAGATGAAAATTATCTTCACCAATATCTGCAAATGCAGTCAATATTGATAACATGATGTGTGCTTATATATATATATATATATATATATATATATATATATATATATATATATATATATATATATATATATTTTTTGAGGTCATTGTTACCTCTTTAGGTGTAAATTACAGAAAATATTTGTAATATACCAACATATATATATATATTATATATATATATATATATATATCATGTTCATAGTTGGACTATATGCAAAAATAATTTGCATGTATTTGTGATCATATGAATATCCATAATTCAAATTCAAGCCTTTGATTAATAAAAGGTCTTAGAGGATCTCAATTTATTTATGAAAATGAGATTCATTGTATTATTTGGATAAAAAAATAATCAAATGCCAAATAATATACTCAAATTTCGAGTTTCGAACAGTTGTCCATATGGATATCATAAGCATGCTTCTTATGCATTATCATGGAGGATCATAGCCTCATCAATTTACAGATTACTCAAATTATTTAGTCTTCACAATTAGAAACATAGTCTAAAAGTGGAATGAATACATGTTCATATATACTCATAAAAATGAGTTGGACTTTAAGCCCATATATAATTATGATTGTATAACAATCGGTGTAGGAATTTTATATCCTCATGTAATTTTCTCAATATGAAGTCATTATAATAAAATAGTAATGAGATGAGTTAACTATCATATAATGAAAATATGACAAAAGATAATTACGCAAGATTGATGAATATGATAATCAATCACGTAATGGTGATAAAAATTATGCATAATTACTTTTAATTGGAGCCAAAACATAGGCTCAAAATTTAATCGGTGTTAAGAACACCATCATTGATCATGTCGTCAACAAACTTTCCATTGTTCACAAAACTTTGTGTAATTTGAATGGATAAATGTCAAAAAATACTTGCATCAATACCGGTATTAACGCGTGCGTGCATACTCTCCTTTATTTACATATTTTTACCCATGTAAATCATAATCTTAGTTGTTCAAAAATTTAATTAACCAATCAAGATCACATATGCAAAAAATTAATTTGAAAAATGATCGTTTACTCAACCAAATGCTTCAATCAAATGAACAGTTATGGTGAAAGTTAGTAGCCTCATGAACTGTCGTCCATTTGATTGATGCATTTAGTTGAGCAAAAGATATTTTTTCAAATTGATTTTTTGCAGAGATGATCTTGATTGGTTAATTAAACTTTTGGAACGACTAAGATTATAATTTAAATTGTTAGAAGTATGTAAATAAAGAAGAGTATGCATGCACGCGTCAATACTGGTATTGACGCAAGTATTTCTCATAAATGTCTAATGGCTCAGATGAATCTCAGCAGACTAATTAATATAGTTGATTTCAACTTTCTTGTTTTTGAGTGAGGATCGGTAAATTGCCACTAAATGGTAGGGCATGCGTCAAATACACAAATTACCGTAAGCAAATCTGTAGCTATATAAGGTTCCATATTAGAACTTGCATGTTCTATAAAAATAATGATTCGAAATAGAGATTTCGAAGCGTTCATGAATATGAACAATGGATCCCGTAGGATAACACGAGAAAAACGTTCGTGTGATCTCTTTAGTGTCGTAGGCCTAAGACAACTCGGTCAACAGACTCGAGTTTTGACTATTAGAATGATGTTTTCAATGTTGTATATAAACAAAGAAAAACAACAATTATATAACAAATGTTTGATCATATGAAATAATCAAGTAATAGAGATAAACTCTACATCATTAGCCTTGATAATATACAACTATGTTGCACCATAAAACATATGTAGATCATTATTGAGTTTAAAGAAAATGAGAGCAATCGTGTTATCAACTAGAGAAAAGATAAAGATAATAGAGAGATACAAAATGTAGGTGGAGGAAGAAGTCTAATATTTATTCTCATTAGACCTCTTTATATGAGAGTAAGATTTACATATAAAGATATAAGTAATAAGTAATTACGTGGACATCTATATATATAATATTTACAACATCTTCACATTTTTCATGTTCAGTCATAACATAATTTTAAGATTACAAGCATGAAAATGTAATTAATCTCCGGAAGATGATGAATTTGGATAGTAATATCGTAATAATAATTAACAAATTGTAAGTGCATATAATCAGGTCATCTTCCTTCAAATAAAAACTTTAATAATTATGAGTAATTATTCATATTCAGCAAAAAAAAAGAAGAAACGAGAGGTTTTGATTATTGTCAGGAGGAGACCGATAGGGTCTCGGATTGGATGAGATATTTGTCAGCTGCAAGTGCAATGTACCCTGATCTACACTAATCCCTCCACGTGGACGACCTCTGAATTTGCACATGTGGTCGCTGCTGCACCGTACATGTGACAGCGTCGTTTTCGAATCAATTGGAGACAAAGCCATTCGTCGTCTCAACGTATGCGTCAGCTTTTTTATCCCTCGAAACTCGTTTTATGGACCTCCGATTCTGTGCCCCTCGCTCCACTTGATGACACACATACCGCACACGCTTGCACTCAAGGGCCCATTTTTTGCGAAGCAAGCACATAATTGTAATGCCAAAAAATACAGTGATCGATTGTGCAAGCCAGATTCGGAAAATTCTAGGGTGCAATTGTTTTAAATATTTTTAAACGTTGAAAATAATAACTTTTCTTAATATATCTAACGATTTAAATTATTTAATATTTTAAAATGATTAATGTATATTATGTATCAACTCATGGTGACCTTTCTCGTCAGAGTCTAACTCACCCTTAGCTTAATCTGTGGTTGGAGCAGTGACACTCTTTTCCTAGCTAGGGCTTTATAGACAAGAACCGAAAACAAGAGGTCAAGTATCGACTTCACCTTCTTTATTACGACATTTTCACATGAAAGATCAATCTCATCATCTTATTGATATCAGAAACTACGAACGAAGCATCCAACGATAGAATGATATTGGAAGATTTGAAACCAGGTTCAAGTCCCCAAAGCAAATGCTTATAGTTCAGTTGTCTTAGCACTGAACCTGCATCCCACCATTGCCGTAGACACAATAAGCAATAATTAACCATTTCCATCCCTTAAAACTGCTCCCAAACCCCATAGAGTTGCCACATCAGATAAAGCACCCACATTCAACCGTAAAAATGCGTAATGTGGTCTTAGCCAAAAGGAAATAGTATCCTTGACATTATGATCCCTATTCTCAAGGCCGGCCCGAGGGCAGGGCAACTTGTGCGACTGCACAGGGCTCAGACCAACATGAGGCCCATCAAACCCAACTTCCTCATTTTATGTCACAAAACTCAGAGAAAATATAAAAGTTGTGTGTTTTGAGATTCAAACATGGTGACGAAAATAGACTTTATGAACTACAACCATCTCAACTACATAAGGAGATAATACTAGTTATCATATCTTGTTTTATACCTGTGTTTATTTTCATTGGTTATTTTACAGTAATCACATATTTGTTATTTTAGATGTCTTGTATATTTTTTTGTTTCTTTTTAAAATAAATTCTTTATTTCTGAATAAACTACTAATGTTACATATGAGAATTAGTAAAGTAATAAGGTATTATCTTGTTCAAAAATATTAGAAATATTCATCCAGTTATATATATAGCTTCATGTTATTCAACAATCTAGTTTCTTTACTTCTTGTTGAAGATTTATCAATCATGATATTTTATTGAGATTTTTGTTGAAATTTTCAAGTTTAAGATCATTGATATTTTAGTCATTGGTATGGACAATAAAATATATTAGACAATATTGAAAAAAGATGATTTTTCTAGATGTAATGAAAATTAGATACATACACACACACACATATATATATATATATATGTATATATATATATATATGTATAAAAAGAGAGAGATTTCTCAGTAAAAAGGCTTTATATATGTATGTATATTCTGAAAACATTATTAATAAGGGGCAAAAAACCACTTATATAAGAGGGTATTTTATATAAACCTTATATATAAGAGATATTTTTAGAAGAAACTTATATAATAAGGTATTTTTAAATAACAGTATTAAAAATATATTATTAGAGTTGAAACCCATAATTTTTATTTTTGACAATAAAAATAATAATCAAATGGGCCCAACAAATTTTCTCGCACTGGGCCTTCAAATCTTCAGAACCAGCCCTGCCTATTCCATACAAGGAAACACAGTATCGGAAGGGAATTCCGAAAAAAGAAAAGAGCTAGCCATAGCATGAAGTGAAGTGAGCACTAACTTGGGTAGAAATAATTCCCCCATTTGTTGCTTCCAAATGTGACTGGCGTAACCACACCCAAATTAATAAAAGAAGATAAGTAAATATACACAATGGTAGTCCGATATTATACGTAGTGTCTCTTACAAGTAGATATTAATGTTTACATGGTCAACAAACGACTAGAAAAAAATGCTCAACCATCATCCAATATAAATCTAAAGGCAGCACGAAATTATTAATTTGAGCTATTTTTTCCCTACCATAAGATGTAATTCATGTAAATTTTAAGTCGAATAAACATAACAGGTCATTCTCAAAACGACGTATAAGTCTTATTTGACCGTGTCCAAATTCTACCCTTGCCCAATTGAAAATAAGCCCAATTTTAATTCTGGCCGAAAAAGAGAAACAAATAGCTTCTTTGACTTTCCATTTGATCCCAATTCGTAGATTCTTAGAGCATGTCCACCCCTTAGAAAAAATCTAACCTTGGTTGGATTACACCTAAGAATCTAACATACGAGAAAAAAAATGCTCCCTTCACCCATGAATGAAGACTCATTAATTCAACCTCGGTTGAATTGAAAATGAGCAAACCATCCTAGGCTAGAGGAGCAAACTAGCCCAGCCGACTTCTTTCCATCTCAGCCTAAGCCCACACATGAGGCTGAAGTCAGTGGTCCACCTCCCTTTAATCTACGAGCCTACAAGGAGCGTCTCTCCCACAGAGGAATCTACGCCAGCGTTTCGCGCGTGTTCAACAACATTTTGTAGCGACATGAGAGGTGCGACCCAACCGACACGCATCACGACTTGTGTGACTTGACTCCTCCGTTTGAATGCAATGGTCCATAACTCTGGGCCGTCTAAAATGCAATCTTACGGCTCACAATAATTAGTCATTGGATGTTGCAACAATTTTATTTTTATTTTTTAAAAAGAAGGAATCTGTCCGTTTGGAATAAATCCAAAAAATGTAGAAAAATCCAAAATAGCCATAGTGATGATGATTTAGAGTACGATGAAGAGGAGGAAAACAATATGAGACCTACAATAGCCGAAGCTTGGGATGGACCAATCGATCGAGATTTTGATGAAGTTGGTCGAGATAGTCATACCTTTGAAGGGTTCATAGCTAGAGCAATACAATGCTATTAGATGTCCGTCTGAGCACTCCGACCTTCAAGTAGATCTCATAGAGCATTTGTAGCAATTTTAGGACAACTTGAATGTCTAAATTGTGTTTTCTATTATGTCTGTGTGCTTTTCATTAGGAAATTTCAAATAATTGTATTTTTTTTAAGTTTTGTTGGCTTAAATCACTTATGTAATTATATTAATTCAACTCTTTTATTGAAACTTATTCAACAAAATTGACTATAAAGATAAATTCAATCAATGTAGTTCATATTCATAAACCAAATGATTTCATAGGAATTTCTCAAGCATAACCTGTACCCTATGACAACAACCTATCAAGATACAATTTCATCGAAATTATCAATCAACCTGCTCAACAGTATAGTCTCAAAAACATAGATATTTTTACCACACAATAGAAAAAACATGACTGAACCTATGAAATAGATTATCAAATACTCATCAATCGAATTAGAAGTAAAAACAGAAATTAGGATTGAATAATCAAAATTAAATTTGCATTGAAGTTTTTAGTCAAATCGAACTAATAAAAATCACATAAACAATCCAAAAGTTCTCCCATAACCTTAAGTCGGAGATAACCTGAAGTAGGAGATTAGTACTCCATAATAGTAATTGAAAACAAACTGAAAGTAAAAATTGGAACAGAGAGAGTACAAATGATGTTGGGTAGAGAAGGTGAAGCAGCTGCCGAGAGCCCCACTCAATCTGCTTGTTCCCTCTTTATATTGCTAGTAGCCCACTCTGACAATACCCAATACCAGAAAAAAAATCCTCTTGATCTCTCTTAGTAGGCCAAATCTCCCAAATCATGGAATGGATCAATTCTCTATTGAACTTTCATTTCTACATACACTGACTTCATGGGGGTAATAAAACCTGGTTTCTTCATATCTGATCCGCGTTCTGCACTTTCCTTTTAATTGAAGTGTTGCTGCCCTGAATTATTGAAAAGTTGAGATGCGTTCTATGAAGGAGGCTGGTCTACGATTTCACTTGTGGACAAGAGATGTAGGAGCTGATTAACACAGGATGGTGATATCTTCAAATAAGAGAAAATGAAAAATAAGTCGCATGCTGCTTGGCCTCTTCTTTCCTTAATTAAACCCATCACCATGTTAACAAAAGTCAAACCAACCACCATCAACTAATGCACAATCAGCAACTCTTTTGGGTTTCTAATTGGGTTGATCCATCGCCTCGACATCACACCTGCAATTTCAAGCATATGAGATAATTAGATCAATTTAGGTCAATAAAATACAAAATAGCTAAATAATGACAAGGATATAATATACAATTTAGACCACTTATCACCTTGTCCACTTCGACGTCCTCGAAGGCACCTCAATCGGCCACTACGAGCGCCTCCCGCTCCAATTGCTCATCAATGCGGGCAAAGACGGCATCGTTCTCGTTAATGCCGAGGCCTACCTCTCCCACCAGAGGTTCGGTGAGGCCATGTAGGAGAGGAACGACAAGGTGATGTAAAACAGTTGGCATTGGAAGTTGAAGACAGATTGACCGTTGCAAATCTAAACCTGGTATGTTGTAGATTTAGCGTTTGGTGTCCGATTGACTATTATGATATCTTTTCCGGAAGTGGAATCGCCCTACGAATCAAACTCAATGCTTTGCCACAACATATGAGCTTTTTTAGCCATACGAGTCCGTTTAAGGCTTCAAATTGTAGTTTTTCTATTTTTCAGATAATTATCTTTAATAGTTTGTTTTGAGTTTGGATTTTGTTAAATCATTGAGCTTTTAGGCTTTGATGTTAGACGCCCTAGTGTTTGTTTACTCCTATATAAGGAGTCTTTACCAGTTGTATTCGGATAATTCCTTTTATCAATAAACTTTGAGTTTTACTCACTCCTCGTGGATCGGTAGGCTTGTGAATTCAAGTCATACCGTTCTTGGATTCTAACACCCTAAAAAATTCCACTGCATTACGAGGGATTGACGGAGTTCACGGGGAACGAAGCGAAGAGGTATGTGAAAAGACAGGATACGCCGGAATATTATTGAGGACATGCAACGGTTTGTGAATGGGAGCGAGGGGCAGTTTGGGGAGTCACGGTTTGTGAATGGGAGTGAGGTCAGGTTTTCTCTTGATCTGACTTAAGTATATGTGATTGTGGATTTTGATTGTTTAGAAGGCGAGGGTCTGTGTTATTAAAACGGTCGTATGTCAGTATACGAGGTTTGTGCAGTTAAAATAAAGTACCTGTCCAAGGACATTCCCATTGAATCTGGTGCTAAATTTCCTGTGGACAAGTTTTTCAATGAAGTCCTTGTTCCCAGCCCTTGAAGTAATCATGACAATGCAGCAACTGAAGTCGGATGGAAGGGCATCTTCGACTCGATCAATTAGGAAAATGCTATATGGCACTACCTTGAGACTGCTCATTACTGGTGTACCTGAATATAAGAGATTCGAAGGTGACGTCATATCGAGAAAGACCAGAAGAACTGAATTCCATATTAAGCAAGGGTTTGGCTGTTATACCGCGCCACATATCATGCGTGGGTTTCAGTCATTTGATCTGTTTGCGGGGCCCAACAAAGAGGAAAATGAGTGGCCGGATCTGCAGCCGCGTGTCATACCGCGCGGCACCACACAGGGCCGGCCCGAGGGCATGGCAGGCCGTGCGACTGCACAGGATTCAGACCAGCATGAGACCCATCAAACCCAACTTCCTCATTTTATGTCACAAAACTCAGAGAAAATATAAAAGTTGTGTGTTTTAAGATTCGAACCATGATGGCAAAAATAGACTTTATGAACTACAACCATCTCAACTACACAATGAGATAATACTAGTTATCATATCTTTTTTATACATGTGTTTATTTTCATTGGTTATTTTACAGTAATCACATATTTATTAGTTTAGATGCCTTGTATATTTTTTGTTTCTTTTTAGAATAAATTCTTTATTTCTGAATAAACTACTAATGTTACATAAGAGAATTAGTAAAGTAATAAGGTATTATCTTGTTCAAAAATATTAGAAATATTCATCCAGTTATATATATATATATATATATATATATATATATATGGCTTCATGTTATTCAACGATCAAGCTTCTTTACTTGTTGAAGATTTATCAATCACAATATTTTATTGAGATTTTTGTTGAAATTGTCAAGTTTAGGATCATTGATATTTTAGTCATTGGTATGGACAATAAAATATATTAGACAATATTGAAAAAAGATGATTTTTCCAGATGTAATGAAAATTAGATACACACACGCGCACACACACACACATATATATATATATATAAAGATTTCTCAGTAAAAAAACTTTCTATATATATGTATGTATATTCTGAAAATATTATTAATAAGGGGCAAAAAACCACTTATATAAGAGGGTATTTTTAGATAAACCATATATATAAGAAATATTTTTAAAAGAAACTTATAAAAGAAGGTATTTTTAAATAACAATATTAAAAGTATACTATTAGAGTTGAAACCCATAAGTTTTATTTTTAACTATAAAAATAATAATCAAAGAGGTATACTATTAGAGTTGAAACCCATGAGTTGAAACCCATAAGTTTTATTTTTAACTATAAAAATAATAATCAAAGAGGTATACTATTAGAGTTGAAACCCATAAGTTTTATTTTTAACAATAAAAATAATAATCAAAGAGATCCCGGACCTTCAAATCTTCAGACCCGCCCTCGCACCACAGAAAAACCGATTAAGCAATAGTTGCAAGAAAAAATAAAATTGTCATGATTATACATCAGAACTCCCTTACATGCTTGTAAAACATGTCCCTGTGTCATCTTGGACATGTCAATTTGAAACAATAGGCACATCCCATCATCACTCACAAAATGCTCCATTAAACCTTTAACAAGATCTGCCTTACCAACTTCTGTAAGACCCAACAATAAAAATGTCTTGGCAGGACTACTTGGGAGATTCTGTGTCGGCAGATCAATAGACTTGAGAAAGGATTCAGCTACTACATCAATGAATTCAATCTTCACCATCAGATTGGACAAAGATGCTCGCAGACTATTGGTACCATTCTAAGCCATCTTCTTAGATCTCTCCAATTGATCATCCCGAGTTCATCAGTTTCCTCCAATGCGCGAAATGCATTCTATACCAACCAAAAAATATACACAATGTAAACATGGACCCTAGCCGATAGAATATTTCGTCTGTAAAGAAACATTTTATTATCGTTTAAGTACTGTTATAGTCGAGGAATTCATAGCCAACGAAATGTTTCATCGGTAATAATTTTTGCCGACGAAATGGTGCATCGGTCAGGTGGTAAATGGTTCGTCAACTAAGTTATAGGTTAGTCAACGGAAAATTTTATTCTGTCGGCTATTGTCTTAACAGACGCTCCTTAATTGACGAATCTTAACCGACGGACTTTCCATCGGCTATTGTCTTTACAAACGAAATATCGGTCTTAGCCGACAGAACGGTTTCGTCGGCTAAGAGTCATAATCTTATAGTGTTGTTACAAAGTTGTTGAACTTCTAAGCATGATATTGTAATTTAGAGTTTTTTTTCAGACTTAATATTATATAGTCGTATGATATGATTAATATGAATAGTGCAACTCGGTTTTTTTTTAAGGAAAAAAACAAGAAGATTTGCATGCGTCAGGAATGACGCAGTGGTACCAATACGTACGAAGGTCGTAATCAACCGCCCACACAAGGGCACAACATAAGGGTGAAGAATAAAAGGTTCCACTAGCCAAACAGAGTGAGATGGATTGGTCCTACCTACACTAGAATTAGAAGATCGATATGGCTTTAGGTAGATACAACTGCTAGGTTTGCCGTGCATCATACTCGTCGTCCATGTGAATATCCACTACCCACACAAGGCCACAAGCTAAGCTAAGCTACGCTACGCTAATTGCTAAACTAGTATTCATCATGATCGAATACTACGCAAATGCGGCACAGCTTGTACCATTTAATTTTAGCTAGCAGAGATAAGGTCAAGATCATCGAGCTCCTCCGCACATGTAAAGGGCAATGATTTGTTCTTTGAGCGCACTAGCTAGATAGGGGTGGACATTTTGGCATTGCATTGATCGATCCACCGCCGGCCAAAGTTCGGGTTTCAGCTCTTGTAGTTAAGACCAGAGGTCGAAACCGCAAATCTAATCTGGCATTGTCGTGGAAATCTAAGCAGATGATTGAAGAGAGATCTGGTTTTGGGGAGTTTGATCTTTGGCTGTAGTCCTCGGGGAGATTTAGGGTTTAGCCGAAGATCAAGCGATCGATCTATGTGCACGTCTTCACAAGGAGACATACTAAAACTTGAGAATTGAAGACCTTCTCATTTTTAGCATCTAATTCAGTAGATACGAACTTGTTTATTTCTCAATGGATCGATAATTCGACATGCATATCATGTTTGAGATGGCATGATGTAGAACAAAGCGGGGTCGCTTTCTGAAGAAAAATAAATATTGGAGAACCGTTTGATCGTGACAAATTATTTACGAATATCTAAATTCGCTAGGCTCCCAGAAGACTGTTTTAATTATTTTTTGAGTTTTATTTTTATTATTTTGTTTTTTTTAATTAATTTGTTTTTTTTAATTAATTTGTTTTGGACTTTATTTTATTTTAATCTATGGGCTTTTAGGTTTCATTGTTAGTTGACCTAAGGTTTGTTTGCTTCTATATAAGGAGCCTCTATCAGTTGTATTTGATAACCTTGATTTATAAAAAAAACCCTTTGAGTTTATCTCAATTCCTGGTGGATTCCAGAACCTCTCGTGGATTCGAGATCAAAAACAGATTGATGAATTCCAATCTCATGTCCCTTTACTTTCTGCTGCATCATGACATAATGACAACTTTGAGAATCGAATAAAATTGAAAGAAAAACTAGTTTTTGATTCTACCTATCTCTAATAATTTTAAAGACGGTAGGAAGCTTCATTACCCAATCTATTAGAAACGAATATAACTATATATTAGTCAATAATGTGATTTTAGGGACGGTTTGTGGTTGACTCTAAAACCCATGTTTGGTGTAGTGACTAGTCGTTGGAAAACTCAAAAAGAACCTAAAATATATAAAAGAAAGAAAAGGGAAAAAAAGACGTTGGAGTCGAAGAAAAAAAAGAGAAGAGGAAGAAGACGAGACTTATGTTTTGCAATAGCCGGTATTATAAAATAAAAGTTGTGGCATGTAAAATATGATCGGTTTATATTCCAATCCCCATTTTGTATATGGTAATATGATAGGTTTTGACTTCTTTAATTATTTTTTACCTGGGCTGTTAGTTCATGTACTTGTTTATTTCATTACATATGATCTTATTCTATTTGAGAATTGATGAAAACTTGTCTGGGCGAGCTACAGCCTAGAGACAGTTGCACTATCCTCCGTCCCTGCTCATTAACCAAAATACAGCATGTAAATTATACTAGAGTAAAGATCATATTACTTTTAATTATGACTAATTTTTCTTGATTATTTACCCAATATCGAGTTGTTATATTGATATTAAAGGTAGTCTTGTCAAAGTGTTAGATTATTACATAAGAATATCCCTTATCATGAAAAACATGCTTTTGTACCAAGTACGTAAATATACATTACGCTAGCTAGTCGAAAAACGAAAGCCCTTTGGTAATTTTGATTCATTATTCATGTTTCAAGTAATATGATAGACTATATATACTCGTTTGCATAAGGCTAGGGTTATGCTGAATTTAGCAGGTTGATGTACTTTAATGGTTATTCTGAAAACTGATTTGACATGTCCATTTTAATTAATTTTATTGAGATTATCTCTTTACCGTTAACTTATTATATTTGTCATTCTCTCCTCTATCATCCATTTTAAATCGATATATTTCTTTCTTTCTCTCTCTCTCATCAATAGCACCATCCTCACCTCTGCCGCGTAGCAATTTCGTCGGCTGCACTAACGGCGTCGACTGCACCGTCCTTGCCTCCGCAACGCTGGGCGCACCAGATTTCCTCGCCTGCGATGCCATAGAATTCGTCCTCATCTGCCCACCAGATCAACAATGTCCTCGCCTAAAACATCAGATCTCGTTCTAATGGGGACGATGCAGACGCCGATAAAGGCCCCCTCTCTGTCATCTTTAACGGCGACAACGATGTCGACGTGGACGAATCCTCGACATCGACGGCGGGGGTGCTTCGATTCGGCTGATGAATATCTAGACGATCTCCTACCCGCCTCTGATTAGAGGAGGCTCTCTCTCTCTCTCCTAGACGACGCCGACGCTCCCTCTCGTGGAGACTTGACGATGTCGACCGTAGCTCTTTCCTCTGCAACCTCCTCCGTAGCTGCCAGAAATCAACGTTGCTCGTCCGCGTCCTCCATATCTGAGCAACCTTAAGGTTATGTGACCCAACCTCTGATCTCTGATCTCAGACCTCCAATCTCCAAGAAACAGCGATGTGAGTCGACTCATGAATCTCTGCCTCCGTCTTTGGATTCCGACGTCGTCGGAGCGATCTCCATATCCTCAATCAGTACTTGGATTTGATGAAATACTAAGGTTAGTATACTTAGATTTGGAGTATACTGGGGTTAGTATACTTTGATTTGAAGTATATTGGGGTTAGTATACTTAAATTTAGAGTATATTAGGGTTAGTCTATTTACATTTGGAGTATGCTGGGGTTAGTATACTTGGATTTGGAGTATACTGGGGTTAGTAGACATGGATTTGATGAAATACTGGGGTTATTAGACTTGTTTTTGGAGTATACTGGAGTTAGTAAACTTTGTTTTGATGTATACTTGAGCTAGTAAACTTGGTTTTGATGTATGTTAGGGGTTATTAGACTTCGTTTTGGAGTATACTGGGGTTAGTAAACTTGATTTTCATGTATACTAAGGGTTAGCAGAGTTGGTTTTAGAGTATATGTAGACTTGGTTTTGTAGTATACTAGGGTTAGTAGACTTAGATTTGGAGTATATTGGGGTTAGTAGACTTGGATTTGATGTAGATGTAGCTCATATTAAACTTTCTGTAAAAGTTTATTGCCCCTAATAGAAAAAAAATCAAGCGAAATTTCGGCTACCAGTAATTTTCCAGCGTCGGTGACTGTAGTCCGATATCGGTGACTGGAATCTGGAGATTGATGATCGGAATCGGCGACTGACTAGGCTCCGACAAAATATTCTCTCTCATTTTCTTTTTCCTAGTGAGTATAAGGAACAAGGGTAAAATTGTCTTATAAATATTATTTCATAATGAATTTAATAAATATTTGTGTATTTGGGCATTAATAAGAGTTTAATTGGAGTTTGACTTTTTATTTCATTGATTTGAGATCTGACTTTTTTGTGCAAATGGTTATTTTCCCATATATTATTCCTAGTGCGGGAACAAAACAGCCCAAAGAAGTTAGACCTAAAACGCATAGCAAAGGGCACTCAATATATTTTATCTAAGCTACACAGTAGTAGCTGTGGAGAATTTTCCTTTTGATCGATCAGTATCAAACTATCAATTTTGGCAAGGAAGAACTTTCTCTAATGAGCTATAACAAGTTCTACGTTAATGGTGTAAAATGGTAGGGTAGTTCTCACCAGAGAATTTTTTTTTGTGTTTCTTCTTATTTAGTAACACTACCAGAACAACAACTATAGCCGATGAAATTTTTCCGTTGGACTGTTACAAAATTTTGTCGACTATAGTGCTGCCCGACAAAGGTTCGTCGGCTAGTGTCGTCGGTTATAGTTTTAGTCGACGAAATAAAAATATGACGTCGGCTATAGTCTTAGACTATAGCCGACTACGGGTATTTCGTCGGCTATAGTCCTGAACTATAATTGTCGAATTTTTACAAAATTTTCATCGGCTAAACCTCAAACCGTTGGTCAAAAAAGTTTGACCGTGGAAAGTTTAGCCGACGACATAAATTTAAATCGTCGGCTAAAGTTTGAATTTCATCGTCTAAAGTTTGAATTTCGTCGGCTTAAGTTTGTATTTCGTCGCCTAAAGTTTATATTTCGTCGGTTAAAGTTTACATTTCGTCGCCTGAGGTTTACATTTTGGCGGGAATTTTGAAAATTTTGAGAATACTTTAGCAGACGAAATGAAAAATGTCGTCGGCTAAAGTTCAAAATTTTTGGCAAGGATTTTGAATATTGTGAGGGTACTTTAGCCGACGACACGTGATATTTCGTAGGCTAAAGTTCTCTTTACTGACAAAAATGTCACACGTGGCGTTGGGTGTCTGATTGACTATTGTGATATCAATCTGAAAGCGGAACGGCCCTACGAGTCAAACTACGGATCATTTTGGCCATCCAAGTCCGTTTAGGGCTTCAAAATGCAATTTTTCTATTTTTGGATAATTATTTAACCATAGAAACGACCATATCTGCATCTATATGAGGTATTTTAGTCCTAGCTTCAGCACAACAAACTCTCACCATGATGAGACGTAACCACCCATCTAAAAATTTTGAGACATTTACCCCTAGAAGATAGAGCTCCCTATTAGGATAAATAATGTTAAAAATGGTTGACCGTTACTATCGGCACTGAAACGTTACCCGAATAACATGATCTTTTCAACCGTAGACGTATTTCAGCATTCCGGTCATATCTTATTTCACGACTTTTTTGAGTTTGAAGGTTTTACGTAGAGTTTTTTTTGAAATGAAACATTTATTTAAAACTTAGTAACTAAGTTATACAACATTAATAGGCTGTTGTTATTCTGATAATCAAAATTTACAAACGAAAATCTGACCGTCTGATATGACTATCATGATAAAATACATGTATGGAAAAAATTCAACTTGATCCGATAATGTTAATTGCTCGATCTGGATGTTCAATTAAGTAAGTCAAACCCCTAAATGCACGGAAACGGTTATTAGACCGTCTAAATTACGTATTTTTGTCGGACCTTCAACACAAAATAGTTTCAGATCGATGAGACGCAACCAGTAGTATAAAAATTTACTGAAAAATAATCCTGAAAGATAGGGCTACTCATAGAGAGAAAAAATGGTAAATTGTGTTGACCGCAACTATCAGCACTGAGACTTTACCGAAATTACATGATTTTTCAATCGTAGATGTATTTCACCATTCCGGTCATATCTTATTTCTGACGTTTTTGAGTTTGAAGGTTTTACGAATATTTATTTAAAACTTAGTAACTAAGTTATACAACATGAGTATGCATGTTGTGATTCCGATGATCAAAATTTACAAATGAAAATCTGACCATCTGATATGACCATGATGATAAAATACATGTATGAAAAAAAAAATTGAACTTGATCCGATAACGTTAAGGGCTTGATCCGGACGGTCAATCTTGTAAGTCAAACCCCTAAACGTATGGAAACGGTTTGACTGTCTAAATTATGTATTTTAGTCGGACCTTTAACACAAAATAGTTTAAAATTGATCAGACGCATCCAATGGAAGGTCTTGACCTTAAACCTCAAAACCTTAGCCGACGAATACGCTAAATATGAATATCGTCAGGTAAAGAAATTATAACCGACGAATTTAATGTTTTATCATCAGCTATGGTATTTAAATATTTTTTATTTTTTTAACTCGTTTGTTATATCCTAGCCGAAACCCTTAACCTTAAATGCTAAACCCTTATTATACCATAGCCGACGAATTTATTGCATCATCGTCGGTTATGGTATTTAAATATTTTTTTTATTCTATATTTTATTTATTATGTCATAGCTGACGATAAAATCTGCTTTTCGTAGGCTAAAATATAGAGACTAAATCCGACGAAAAAAACTTTATCCAACGCAATTCCTTTTTCGTCGATGAAATTATGACTTTAGCCAACGAATTAGATTTTCGTCGGCTAAAGTCTAATATAGTCGACGAAATTTTTTTTAGCTGACGAAATTTTTTTCATCGGATAAAATGTAATTTAGCCGACGAAATTTTTTTTCGTACGCTACACTACTTTCTCTGATAGTGTAGGGTTGAAACAAACAAGTCATGATTGTCGATTACGTAAAAGTTAAAACTACTGGCTGCTGCCGCTTCATACAGTTGATTAATGCGTGGTGTCGTCCACGATGAGTACCATATGTGAGGAGGATGAAGAGGAATTCTGTATATATGATAGATTGGGATCGATCATTTTACAATGAATACGCAACGCAAAGTGCAGTACTACTGTTCTAAAATATATAAATATATACAGAAACTGATCATCACTAGCTCCTTCATCAACACTGTCAGCTTAAGTTACAGCTGTAGCTAGATAGCTATGAAAATTAATGGTTGCCCTCATGGAAAGACCATGCCTTATGAATTAATGAATAGAAGAAATTGTTAGTAAAAAAACAGCATATTGGATCACTTACGTGCGTACCAAGCTATAAATGTAAAACACATTTTGATCGAGTAGGTTAATCATATGTTTTCTGTCTTTGTTTGGTCGTAAAGGTAATTACATTTATGTACCATGCATTCGAATGGTACCCGGTGCTGCGATTTGCAAGTTTACAATTAGATTGAAACGCCGAGTCTGCTAAAGGGTCTCCAGACAGCATGATACAGAGTGAGGAGGGGTCAATTTCAGACAGAAATTAAAGATTAGAGAACCTTTTGATCGTTGTAAATTTAACCCGGTATTATGTTTTTTGGCTATCCGAGTCCGTTTAGGACATCGAAAGGTGGTTTTTATATTTTCAGATAATTATTTTTATTAGTTTGTTTGGTTTTATTTTTATTTATTTATTTTAGACGTACTTTAATTTTTTTAACCCATGTGCTTTAGGTTTTGTTATTAACCGCCTTAGGATTTCATAGTCCTACATAAGGAGCCTTAGTTGATGAATTTCAATCATCTTATCTTTTATAAAACAAAACTTTTGAGTAACTCAATTTTCTCGTGGATTCAAGTCAAACCGATTGGTGGAGTCCAATCAATTTATCCTTCTTATATAGCTCTGCTGCGTCAATTGATAATCAGAGCTTTTGGTGGATTCCTTGTGAGTGATTTATCAATTCGATTCATGAAATAAAAAGTGCACTACGATCTACACAGAAAAAATAAATAAAAAGAGAGACTGCACAGATCCGACGAACACAGCCAAGTCTCCCCCGACGTTATTGCACTTCTCTGATCTGGCAACCGCCCTGCGCCTCCAACCGAAGCCAAGGCCGCCTAGCAGACCTTCGAATCACGACCCATCTCGGCACCGCCCAGCCAAGTCCGCTACGTTATTGCATGTCGATTTTCCGATTTGGTGTGCAATCCAGCCCAACATTGCCCTCGCCACCTAGTGTCGTCTTCGCCGCTACGCCACAGCTCTGCGTCGTTCAACACGCATGTTGCCAAACCCAGAAATCAGCGATTTCTGCAGCATATCCGACCCTGCAATCGACCCGACCCAACCTAGAAAAAGGCATGATCCAACCAGAAACACCAACCCGACTCGAAAAGAGATCCCAACCCGGTAACCTGACTTGACCCAAACCACCAAACCGACCTAAGCCATCAACCCGACTCCAAACAATGACCCAACTCGACTCAAAACTGATCTAATCAGGCCTGACCAAAAAAAAGGAGGAAGAAGAAGAAGAAGGCAAAAGTAGGAAGCTAGCATGCAACGTTGGATGTTCACCTTGTTGGATCACGACGACTTTTGAGCAACATGTTTAATCAAAGACATGGCATGATCGGTAATAATTGATAGTGACCTACACGAGAATTTTGTTGCAAGCAAAGTTGTTGATTACCTTCAATTGCCGACAGTAAAATTGAGCGATCCATATTTGATTGATGGTCTTGCATAGGTAACCAAGGTTTGTAAAGTTTCCATTAATATAAGAGAATTTTATAATGATGAGGTTACTTGTCATGTGATTGATATGGATGATATTGATGTATTTTTTGGAAACCATGGCATGAAAGCGTCAATGATAGTTATTGCAAAGATGAGACATATTTACTCAAGGAGTCGAGAGTCGAACAAGGTTAAAAACAAGTCTGCAAAGTCTGAAGTGTGTGAAAATAATGTTGAAGAAGTCACTTTAGAGATTAAAGAAGAATTTGCTCATGTTGGCTCTGTTGTCAGTATTGAATAAACCTTGCCTCATATGAATCTTCTAACCAAAGGTCATTCAAGAATACAATTTTAGGAATCAAGAAGACTTCTCTCAAGAGATTAAATTTGCTCATGTTGACTCGGTTGTTAGTATTGAAGAAACTTTGCTTCATATTTTCTAGAACCATAACCAAAGGCCATTCAAGAATACAATTTTGGGATTCAAGAAAACTTCTCTCAAGAGATTAAATTTGTTCATATTGACTCGGTTGTCAGTATTAAAGAAACCCCGGCTCATATGAATCTTTTAGAACCAGAATCAAAGGCCATTCAAGAATGCAATTTTGAGAATCAAGAAGACGTCTCTCCAGATGCATATGAAAAACTTATATTTGGCGCTCGATTCATGGTTGTACATTTAGAGTTTGTCGAATATCATGTCAATCAACCACAGGTTCAATGAACTAATTTATTATGTAGTTTCTTGTCATCTTATTTTTGTTCTTTATTTAAGATGAACTCGAGGTTGAGTTCTTTTGTGATACAGAACGAGGAGGTGTCAATTTTAGACATAAATTAAAGATTGGATAACAGTTTGATTTTGGCAAATTCAAACCCGGTATGATGCAGATTTGGTATTCGATGTCCGATTGATTGTGACACCTTTCCAGAAGCTGAACGGCTTTACGAATCAAACTCGTGGCTTTGCCATGATCTATGAGTTTTTTTGGCCATCCGAGTCCGTTTAGGGCTTCAAAATGCGGTTTTTATATTTGCGGATAATTATTTTTATTAGTTTGTTTTGTTTTAATTAGTTTGTTTTGGACTTTGTATTTTTAACGCATGAGCTTTAGGTTTTGATGTTAGTCACCCTTGAGTTTCATACTCCTATATAAGGAGCCTTAGTTAATATATTTCGATCATCTTATCTTTTATAAAATAAAAAATTTGAGTTTAACTCAATTTTCTCGTGGATTCGAGATCGACTTGTAGATTCAGTTCAAAATCTTTAAGTTTGGTTCCTTATATTTAGACCAAATTTAATATAAGGAACTATATTATCCTTCTTATATAGTTCCGATGCGTCACAACAACAATGATCAAGTCCACCAAAACCACTGCTTAATTAGTATTTCGACTGATCCTGCATTGCTGCATTATATATGTCTATAAAGAAAGAACGTCTGTCTTACTCACCGGCTGAACTAGCTAGTGTAATTAGTTGGACAATCGCACTAACATATTGAGTCTGGCTTGCTACATATTACAACTATATTTCTCAGAAATCAGTTAACTATTTTATCATTAATTCAAAAGATCTTTCTCTTAGGCAATGAAGTTCCATATTCTACTAGCTAGTTTGGTAATAAGCCGACCAGTTTGTCGAATCCATGTTCAGCTTGGCTTGTTCAGTAAAGGAAGATTAGGGTTAGGTTTGGGAGAGCTTATAAGCTCCTTTGCTTTTAAGCACTAAAAGTTTTGGTGTTTGGTAAGTCCAAAAATAAGCTACTTCTTAAAAAACTATAAAGTGTTTTGAGGGAAAAATGAGAAGCTGCAAACACTCACCTTCTGCTTATAAACTGCAAAAAAGTAAAAGTCAGCTTATATCTTATAAGCTCAGCTGCACCAAACCCAGCCTAGGTCTCTCGAAAGATCGAGCTCAACAAAAAGGCATTGTTGCATTACGATTTGTGGGAGACAGCAAAATCACACACACTAGCAGCTTTTACTAGTGTAAGTGTGTAACTGAGTGTGATACGCTTCTACTGGACCACCTTCTCGATCGATCGAGTTGGGGCACAAGAAATTCTCTACTGCATGTGCTTTCAACCACCATGGAATCAGTAAAGCGTTACAGGAACCCCTATTCCCATTCCTATATATACCTTGCTAACCTCTCTTGTATTCTACACCAGCAGGCACGACCATTGTTTTTGGTTTCATCTGCATTGCTCCCATGGCTTCTCAAAGAGTTCATAGTTTTGTTTTCTTCGTGTTATTAAGTCTAGGCATATGTTCTGCAGCAAGAACACTCCTGACTTATGAAACGTATCCTGCTGCCGGCCTTGGTGGAGGGGGTGCATCCGGGTACGGAGGTGGTGCTGCTGGAGGTGGCGGAGGAGGTGCAGGCAGCGGAGGTGGTTATGGCTCCATAGGTGAACATGGTGCTGCTGGCTATGGAGGCGGTAGTGGTGGTGGAGAAGGCGGTGGTGTTGCGTATGGAGGTGCTGGTGGACATGCTGGTGGTGGAGGAGGTGGAGGGGGAAGTGGTGGTGGTGGTGCATATGGCACTGGAGGAGCTTATGGTGCTGGCGGTGCTGAAGGTTACGGAAGCGGAAGCGGTGGTGGTGAAGGAGGTGGTGCCGCATATGGTGGAGCCGGTGGGTATGCTGGTGGAGGCGGTGGTGGTTCTGGTGGAGGCGGAGGAGGTGCATATGGAGGAGAGCACGGCATTGGTTATGGTGGTGGAGAAGGTGGTGGTGCCGGTGGAGGTTATGGTGCTGGTGGCGAGCATGGTGCAGCATATGGAGGTGGTGGAGGTCACGGTGGTGGTGGTGGCGGTGGAGGAGCAAGTGGAGGAGCATATGGTGCTGGAGGAGCAAGTGGAGGAGGATATGGAAGTGGAGGAGGAACTGGAGGTGGAGCCGCAGGAGGTGCAGGTGGGTATGCTGGTGGTGGGGGCGGAGGAGCCGGAAGCGGAGGTGGTGGTGCACATGGAGGTGCATACGGAGGAGGTGGCGGCAGCGGTGAGGGTGGTGGTCATGGTGGCGGTTATATTCCTTAAATTGATTACCTTTACGTACGTACTTCCATTGTCGCCACTCAATTAAACTTGCCACTTCTTACCTACATTAGTATCAAAGAAAGGAACAAAATAAGAGTGTTCATGTGGGTAAGAAGATAATTATTATCATTATTATTTGAGAGAATTTAAGAATCCCAGTTTTATGCTTCCAAAGGTTGCATGTATCTACCTACATATTAATGGATTCTTGTTCTTCTTAATTTATCATTGTTAATTTACTACGGTACAACGTACGAAGTTGCATGCAAGTAACAGACTACATCTCGAGCAACTTCGATCCCTTTATTCCAGTAAAAATTCCTATTCGTTTTTGGTAAGAAGCTAATATAAGTGAATTTGTGAGCTACGATCTAGCACTCAACTAGTTCATGAGAGCAGAATTGGTTAATCATCAACGGGACATGCAACTCGTCTCTTACATTTTTAATCAACTCTTGATCCGTATAATTTCGAGTTGATGAAAGTGTTAGCATGAGTCAATCCATATACCGTTAGAGTTGTGTATTCACTACCAGGATAAGCACTTTAGCCGACGAAATTTTTTCGTCGGCCTGTTCACTATTTTCGTCGGCTATAACCTTAGCCGACGACTGTTCACTATTTTCGTCGGCTATAACCTTAGCCGACGACACGTCGTCGGCTATAATTCGTCGGCTATACTTATAGCCGACGAAATAAAGTCCGTCGTCGGCTATACTCCAACACTTAGCCGACGAAATAATATAAAAAATTCGTCGGCTATAATCCAAAACTTAGCCGACGAAATCATATAAAAAATTCGTCGGCTATAATCCAACACTTAGCCGACGAAATAATATTAAAAATTCGTCGGCTAAAGTTTTTAAAAATAAAAAATTAAATAGAGAATAGCCGACGAAATTTACACAATTTCGTCGGCAATGATACTTTTAGCCGACGAAATTTGTCATATTTCGTCGGCTAAAGGTTGTTGGAAAAAAAAAACTAGCATAGCCGACGAAATATGGTAAATTTCGTCGGCTATAGTACTTTTTATACTAGAAACTCAAACAAAATTTATACATTACCATCCAAGCAAGCTGCAAATTACAGAAACAATTTCATAACCAACAACAACACACTATCTAAAGTAACATAAACATTTTGCATTAAATTTTCAATTCATAAATTGTTCATAAACCTAAAAAGTAAATTAATATTTGTTCATAAACCTAAAAAACTAAATAAATAATTGTTCATAAACTTAAAAAACTAAATGAAGTCGATATCGTCTAAATCAATATCTACTCTAGGATGAGGTTGTTGGGGAGGTTGCGGCGGCTGAGGTAAGACAATAGGCGTGGGCATGGGCGGAAGCGGAAGTCCCTGCTGCTGTGCAGCCATCAAATCTTGCATGTACTGGAACATCTGCTGCTGCTGTGTCTGCTGGGTGGTATAGACTGCTACATTGTACTCCTGTAGAGCGGCAGTATATGCTGCTTGGGCGGCCTTTCTCTCGGCAGTATATGCTGCTTGGGCGGCTTGCTGTTCCCGTAACATCTGAACTTCCGCCTCAAGCTGAGTCGTTCTGCTGCTGGTCGAGCCTCCTTTTTTCTGAAACCCAGGAGTGGTTTTCAGTAACCCCTCGCCCTTCTTTCCCAGACCCCGACAGTAGAAGTTATTTCCTCGCGGTGGGAATGCTGTGCCCATGATCCTGGCCCCAACGCTGAGATCCGAACTGTCGATCCGGGACATGGCTTCGGACATGTCTTCCTCTTGCGTGTCAGGCCATGTCTCCCTGACTATAGCAGCCATCACCTCGTCACTAGCCTGCCTCACCCTCGCCTAATTTGATAGGAAAAAAAATTAATTAACATTTTAAAATATATATATATATACATATAATTTACTAAATTTTAAAACGTAAAACGACTTACAATATCCTCCTGGGAGTCAGGATATGCCTTCTCGTACGTATAGACGTACCGGTTGACCTCTGGATGTTCCCTGGCCGCCTCCTCCATCAACGATGCGAACGGTCTAGAACCGGCATGATGGTTCCTCATGTTGCGTTACCGGTTTTGAGCGTTGCCGGAACGTTCGTTCCCATGCGTAGTCCAGTGGGTCCGTAACTCGTTCTTCCACTCCTTGTACCTGTAATACGCCAAAAAAATATAAATATTATAAATTATACATAGTTTTTTTTGTCCTTAACTTTGCAACGTACCTTCCCCCGTGCACAACGTCCGCCCAGGTGTTCCTCAGGTACTCGGGAACGTCAAACCACACCTGCATTTAAACATTTATTAGTTTAGACGTTCATAAATCTACAATGTAATAAATAATGTTAAATATGAATTTTGTTATACTTACCGACATGGCGTTGTGGACCATGTCCTTAACCTCCTGTGGGACCTCGCCCCAGTCTGACCACAACATACGGACTCTATCCCTAATAAGCGCTCCCACGCGGCCAGAGTACATCCTCGTCTTGCCGCCCGATACTACGTTCCCATCCTCGTCAGTATCAATAACGATCCTTCCCGATGTACTCACTGTCTTCTCGAGAGCTTTCCCCGTGACCGGACCTCTCTTCTTCCTTGTCGGCTTGGCTCCGACGGTGCCTATCATAAATTGATGATTAGTAAATTAATTTTATTATAACATTATAACATAACAAATTACTTATATAATCATTACCTGAGGGCGTTGGGGCGGATGCGACGGACTCCGACTCTGTCGCCGACGATGATACCCTCACAGAAATTAACTCTGTAGCAAACGGCACGAACAGATACACTGCTGATGGGGTCACCTGCGGGGGTAGTGGATAAATTGGCGCCCCTGAGTCATCGACTGCAGGTATTGCCGGTATGAAGCGCGGAAGGAAGAGAAGAGGCGGCGGCATCTGTACCCCGGAAGACCCACCCTCCGATGCACTAGGGCCCGGTGCCGGTGCCCTATGTATCTCAGGCATACGTGGTGCAGACACCTCCGCCTGAGTCGGAGGCCACAGCTGCCTCGAGGAGTGAGGGGCGCTAGGCTGCCTTGAGGAGCGCGGTACGCTAGGCTGCCTGGAGGAGCGAGGGGCGTCCTGCTGGCACAAGGAGCGAGGGGCGCTAGGCTGCCTGGAGGAGCGAGGGGCGTCCGGCTGGCCGGAGGAGCGAGGGGGGCTAGGCGGCCTGGAGGCTGGAGGGTCATCTGGCTGCCTGGAGGAATGTGTCGGCTCCAGAAGAGACGCCCGTCGGGCTGTCATTGGGCCCTGAAACGAACCTCGAGGGTTGCTAGACGTTCCCTCTGACGATTCACCCCTTTGGCCCTTCGAACTCTTTGATTTGCTGAATAATCCTTTCATCCTAAATAATATAATTAATATTTTGTTAAATGTATAAAATTATAAAAAATGAACAACATTAACAAAAATTTATTTTTATATACCAATTAATATTGTAATATACGCAAATATATTAAATATACCATTCAATATTTTAATATACCCAACCATATTAAAAATTTCCAATTTACTTAATACACTCAATTTCCAAATATATTAAAAATCACCAAATACACTTAAATATACACCCAAATATACACCCAAATTCAGTAAATACACCCAAATTCACCCAAATACACCTAAATAAACCCAAATACAGCCAAATTCACCCAAATACACCCAAATATACACCCAAATTCAGTAAATACACCCAAATACACCTAAATACACCCAAGTACACCCAAATTCACCCAAATACACCCAAATATACACCCAAATTCAGTAAATACACCCAATATAATTCAACATTATCACAACATAATACAATTCAACATTATCACAATATAATTCAACACAATTCAATATAATGCAATATATTGAAAAAAACAAATGAAATTTGTTCTATAATACAATATAAACATGAAATTGCATACCTAATTGGTTTGAGAGATGAGGGAGGCGGAGTGGAGGCCGGAAACCGTCGAAAATGGTGAAAGAAAATCGAGAGGAGAGGGAGAAACCGTCCGGCCGAGAAGGAGAAAGTGGAGTTCTGTCGCTGGGTTCGAATTTATAAGAAGAACTATAGCCGACGAAATAAAAAATTCGTCGGCTATAATCCCACTTTAGCCGACGACAAAACCCTAATTTCGTCGGCTAAAGTCCAACTATAGCCGACGAAATTTTTTATTAATTTCGTCGGCTATAGTCCAACTTTTACCCGACGAAATTACTACGAATGTTAGTAATTTCGTCGGCTAAAGTATATTTTATAATTATTTAGTAAGTTCATGCACAATTTATTTGTTTTATCTTGTGAAACGAAAAACCGACCGTCAGATATCATCATTATGTTGAAACATGTGTGAGGGTAAAATTTCAGCATCATCGGACACACGTAAGGGCTCGATCCGCACGGTCAATCCCGTTGGTCAAACCCCTAAACACAAACAAACGGTGATTTGGCCACCTAAATTACGTATTCTGTCCGGACCTTCAACTACAAATAGTTTCATATCGAGGAGACGCAACTAGCGGTATAAAATTTATAAGAAAAATAACCGTCGGAGATAGGGTGTCCTCTATGGCGAACGAATAGAAAAAATGCAATGACCGCAAGTATTGGCACCGAAACTTATCGGAATTACGGGAAATTTTAACCGTAGACATATTTCATCGTTCCGGTCATATCTTATCTCACGACTTTTTTTTGTTTGAAGCATCTACGTATAGTTTGTTTTTAAAACGGAACATTTACTTAACACTTAGTAAATTAGTTATACAACATTAGTAGGCATATTTTGATTGTGACAATCCATCTTGTGAAACGAAAAACCGACCGTCAGATATCATCATTATGTTGAAACATGTTTGTGGGTAAAATTTCAGCATCATCGGACACACGTAAGGGCTCGATCCGCACGGTCAATCCCGTTGGTCAAACCCCTAAACACAAACAAACGGTGATTTGGCAACCTAAATTACGTATTCTGTCCGGACCTTCAACTACAAATAGTTTCATATCGAGGAGACGCAACTAGCGGTATAAAATTTATAAGAAAAATAACCGTCGGAGATAGGGCGTCCTCTATGGCGAACGAATAGAAAAAATGCAATGACCGCAAGTATTGGCACCGAAACTTATCGGAATTACGGGAAATTTCAACCGTAGACATATTTCATCGTTCCGGTCATATCTTATCTCACGACTTTTTTTTGTTTGAAGCATCTACGTATAGTTTGTTTTTAAAACGGAACATTTACTTAACACTTGGTAAATTAGTTATACAACATTAGTAGGCATATTTTGATTGTGACAATCCATCTTGTGAAACGAAAAACCGACCGTCAGATATCATCATTATGTTGAAACATGTGTGAGGGTAAAATTTCAGCATCATCGGACACACGTAAGGGCTCGATCCGCACGGTCAATCCCGTTGGTCAAACCCCTAAACACAAACAAACGGTGATTTGGCCACCTAAATTACGTATTCTGTCCGGACCTTCAACTACAAATAGTTTCATATCGAAGAGACGCAACTAGCGGTATAAAATTTATAAGAAAAATAACCGTCGGAGATAGGGCGTCCTCTATGGCGAACAAATAGAAAAAATGCAATGACAGCAAGTATTGGCACCGAAACTTATCGGAATTACGTGAAATTTCAACCGTAGACATATTTCATCGTTCCGGTCATATCTTATCTCACGACTTTTTTTTGTTTGAAGCATCTACGTATAGTTTGTTTTTAAAAGGAACATTTACTTAACACAGTAAATTAGTTATACAACATTAGTAGGCATATTTTGATTGTGACAATCCATCTTGTGAAACGAAAAACCGACCGTCAGATATCATCACTATGTTGAAACATGTGTGAGGGTAAAATTTCAGCATCATCGGACACACGTAAGGGCTCGATCCGCACGGTCAATCCCGTTGGTCAAACCCCTAAACACAAACAAACGGTGATTTGGCCACCTAAATTACGTATTCTGTCCGGACCTTCAACTACAAATAGTTTCATATCGAGGAGACGCAACTAGCGGTATAAAATTTATAAGAAAAATAACCGTCGGAGATAGGGCGTCCTCTATGGCGAACGAATAGAAAAAATGCAATGACCGCAAGTATTGGCACCGAAACTTATCGGAATTACGTGAAATTTCAACCGTAGACATATTTCATCGTTCCGGTCATATCTTATCTCATGACTTTTTTTTGTTTGAAGCATCTACGTATAGTTTGTTTTTAAAACGGAACATTTACTTAACACTTCGTAAATTAGTTATACAACATTAGTAGGCATATTTTGATTGTGACAATCCATCTTGTGAAACGAAAAACCGACCATCAGATATCATCATTATGTTGAAACATGTGTGAGGGTAAAATTTCAGCATCATCGGACACACGTAAGGGCTCGATCCGCACGGTCAATCCCGTTGGTCAAACCCCTAAACACAAACAAACGGTGATTTGGCCACCTAAATTACGTATTCTGTCCGGACCTTCAACTACAAATAGTTTCATATCGAGGAGACGCAACTAGCGGTATAAAATTTATAAGAAAAATAACCGTCGGAGATAGGGCGTCCTCTATGGCGAACGAATAGAAAAAATGCAATGACCGCAAGTATTGGCACCGAAACTTATCGGAATTACGTGAAATTTCAACCGTAGACATATTTCATCGTTCCGGTCATATCTTATCTCATGACTTTTTTTTGTTTGAAGCATCTACGTATAGTTTGTTTTTAAAACGGAACATTTACTTAACACTTGTAAATTAGTTATACAACATTAGTAGGCATATTTTGATTGTGACAATCCATCTTGTGAAACGAAAAACCGACCGTCAGATATCATCATTATGTTGAAACATGTGTGAGGGTAAAATTTCAGCATCATCGGACACACGTAAGGGCTCGATCCGCACGGTCAATCCCGTTGGTCAAACCCCTAAACACAAACAAACGGTGATTTGGCCACCTAAATTACGTATTCTGTCCGGACCTTCAACTACAAATAGTTTCATATCGAGGAGACGCAACTAGCGGTATAAATTATTATTTTATTCATTTAACTTTAGGCGACGAAATATTAGGGTATTCGTCGGCTATACTTTAGGGTTTAGGGGTTAGGGTTTAGGGTTTAGCCGACGAAATATTAGGGTATTCGTCGGCTAAGATACTTTTAGCCGACGAAACATGTTGTATTTCGTCGGCTAAGATACTTTTAGCCGACGAAACATGTTATATTTCGTCGGCTAATACTGTCAAATAGATAAAAAAACAGTTGGTTTAACCGTACCCATAACAATTTCCTGCATATATAACCAACATTAAGATACATTATGAATTGTAGAGCTTGTACCATATAAAACACATCGAATTGTATTACAAATTCAAATAACTAAGAAGGCTCGTAATCAGAATCATCCGATGAGTCTTCTTCGGTGTCAGAATTAATTTCCGGTAATCTATGCATTTCTACATCACAAGAGTCGTCGTCTTTTTCTTGATTTGGATCCACATCAATAAGGCGAGCGTCTAAATCACGAATTCAAACCGAACGACCCGGTTTAAAATTATTAAGGCGAATTGTAGAGGAGTCAGGAATACCTATTGCACTGTGTTCTTGATACGCAACATTTTCTTCCTCGTCTTCGGCCTCTCCAAGTGTAGCCGCCCGGTAAATGTTTCGAGGGTGCACAAGATTGACTACTTTCCACGCGTCACCCTTAACAAGGTCATCAAGATAAAACACTTGTTTCACCGATGTCGCAAAAACAAACGGGTCATCTTCGTAACAGCTTGTACCAGTGTTCACCGATAAAATCCCGTACTGATCAATCTTCATGCTCTGCGAGCTTCTAGTATCAAACCATCTACACTTGAACAGGTGCACGGTCATGCCTTGCCCATAAACGAGTTCCACCACTGAATCAAGAACACTATAATAATCAACTCCATTCCGGCCACCATGCGCCATAACCCCAGAATTATGTGTTCTTCGTCTGTTGTTTCTCATTTCACATATAAATTGCACACCATTGACCTTGCACATCGGGTAAACTCTTGACATTATCGGCTTCATAGCTAGAAGTCTTAGTTCGTGAGACCAATTTGGGTGACCATCAAATTGAATATGGTTCATCTGTAACCAAAGATTCAATGTATTATAAATATGAATAATTATGCAATCAAGGAGACTTGCAACACACAAAATTAAAGAATTACATACCCAATCGCCAAAATAGTTCGCGAACTCCTTGTTGTGGTAGTCGAGATCACCTTGAATGTCTAGACAGTGTAGATGGATGTCTTTCCAGTATTCAACTTCTTGACAGTTAATCAATACCCACCAAAGGGCTATGACGAGCTCATGGGGTTGCAACTTGTAGGACTCTGGTAAAATTCCATAAACTTCAACATCATTTGAGACTATGGAAAGGTTAAACTTCGGTTCATCAACCGGTATGGTTTATGGAGTTTCCTTCAATGCTCCTAGATACAACTTCATGTAGGTGACGCACTCGTGCGTAATATATGCTTCTGTTATACATCCTTCAGGCGCGGATTTGTTAGCCACATAAGCTTTGTAGTCTCCAAGTTGTCTGTAAATAAATAAATTTGTTGTCATATGTTACGATTATACAATGAACATGTACAATAAAAACATTAGGTGTAAAAAACATACATTTCCATAGGATACATCCAAGTATAGTGTACTGGACCGGTAAGCAACAATTGCTCGGGAAGATGGATCATCAGGTGCGGCATGATGTCAAAAAAATTTGGAGGAAATATTCTCTCAAATTTACACATGATATAAATAATGTCCTGTTGCATTTTCCGGAGATCAGATTTTGTCACTTCCCTTGTGCATAACTTCTGGAAGAATCTTGACAACGCTACTAACGGCTCCACCACCTGACGGGGAAGGAAGGGTCGAATGAAAATAGGGAAGAGACGTTGTAACAGAATATGACAGTCATGACTCTTTAACCCGTACATTTTATTGTCCCGAATGTTTACACACCGGGCTATATTTCCTGCGTAGCCTGAAGGATACTTCACAGAACTCAACCACCTGAAAATTACGTTCTTCTGTTCAGGCTTCACGGTGTACGGAGCTTGAGGCATTTTTTTCTTCCCTTCTTTCAACCACAAATGTCTTCGTATCTCCATTTTTTTAAGATCAATGCGTGCCTTCGGACCGTCTTTCGTCTTTCCCTCCAAGTTCAGCACGGTTCCCACCACACTGTCACACACATTCTTTTCTATGTGCATCACATCTAGGTAGTGCCTGATCAACAACTTACTCTAGTATGGGAGTTCCCAGAATATGCTCTTATGTGTCCAAAATTTATACCTGTCGGGTCTGTCAGGTATTGCCGCCACTATATTGGGATGATTGCTGAGCTGCCCAAAATCATACTCATTAAGCACTGCTAAAATTTCTTCCCCTGTCCATCTTCTAGGAGGCACACCAAGTTCTACAGTCCCATCAAATGCCTTGTCATCGAACCGCCATTCGTGATCATACGGAAGGAGAGTACGGTGACCCAATCTACATATCTTGTTGCAATGACTACTGCTCCCCTCATCGCTTAGGCACTCTGGACAAGCCTTGTATCCCCTAACAAAGTTGCCCGACAACATCCCACGAGCAGGAAAATCACTAATGGTACCAACAACCATAGCATGCATCTGGAACATCTCGTGCATGAACTTATCATAAGTGGGATGACTGACGTCCCAAAAAAACTTAAGCTCTTCAATCAAGGGTCTCAAATACACATCGAGACACTTTCCTGGATAACCGGGTCCCAGAATCAACAAACTCAACATATTGTATTCCTTCTTCATGCACATCCATGGAGGAAGATTGTATGGTACCAAAATCACCGGCCATACACTGTATTGAAGACTCATGTTGCCAAAAGGATTGAACCCGTCGGATGAGAGCCCGAGCCTCACATTTCGGACCTCAAACGCAAAATGAGGAAACTCCCTGTCTATATGCTTCCAGGCCTCCCCGTCAGCAGGGTGTATAAGGGTATCTTCGCCTTGCAATTCCCTATCAGCGTGCCATCTCATAGATTTGGCCGTGTGTGATGACATGTACAACCGTTCCAGCCTATCCCTCAACGGGAAATACCGAAGTACCTTCATAGGTTTCCTATTGCCTGCAGGAGTCAACTTATACCTGTCACTCTGACATACTGGACATGTGTCAAGGTCACCAAGGTCATTCCCTTCTGGATCTTTACCCCATAAGAGAACACAATCATATCTGCATGCATGGATCTTGATGTAGGAAAGCCCAAGATCTTTTAGTATACATCGGACCTTATGATGAGTGGTAGGAAGACGATGACCGTGGGGCAGCATCGAAGCAGTGTACTGTAGATACTCATCAACAGCCTTCACAGTCGATTTTGTCTCAACTTTAATCTTCATAACGTCCATCACACTTTCAAGAACCGTTTTCTGACAACCGGGGTACACAGGGGTCTGTTGGAAAGCAAGTAGTTTGTTGTACCTGTCAATACCAGCAGTGTTGACAACTCTAGGGAAGGGCTGCACCGGGTCAGACATATACGGTCCTTCAAAGCATACACCCCTCTCATAAGGAAACATATCGTTGATGAAGGCCGTTGTTGGATCGTTGGATGTACTGCCCGTCTCAGAAAATTGCCCATGATCATGCGGACCCCTTGATGATGTTTCACCGTGATATATCCAACATGTGTACTTCTCCCAAAACCCATTACTTTGAAGGTGCTGCCAAACCTTGTCAATTGGAAATTGATACATATCGCTGCGACACTGACATTTAGTGCACAGACAATAGAAAATTGTATTCCCTTTAGCATTATTGATCACATATTCAATAAAACTAACAACTCCTTTAGCATATCTTTTGTCCCATTTTGGAAGCGAAATCCAACTCTTATCCATATCCTGAGAAAATAACATAATATATATGTATAAACGCTAATTAATTAAATTTACGAATCATTCAATTTATATTATATCTGCAGTTAACGTACAATTAATATATATATATATATACATGCATATATATAATAATTACTAATTAATATAATCAAATTAATATATATATATATATAACAACAACTTCATATATATTATCAAACCCAAATCGATCAACTCAATCACACTCAAAACACAATATAATCAACTCTAATTAAAACTCAAAATCAATGTGCATAACGAAAATAAAACTCTTAAATCAACTCAAAAACAAGATATATACATATACGTACCTATATATAGCGCCACAAACTAATTTCGGATAGATTTCGACAACACCCAACAATTTCGCCAACCCCAAAACTTTTTCTCCCGTTTTTTCTTTCAAATCAGCTACTGTCTAGATCTGGAAATATAAAGCATTTTAGCCGACGAAATTATATATATCGTCGGCCAAAGTTTTAAAATTTCGTCGCGAAAAAAACTATTTTAGCCGACGACACAACATTTCGTCGGCTAAAAGTCCACTTTAGCCGACGAAAAGTTCACTTAGGCGACGAAAAAAAATTTTGTCGGCCTGTTAATTTTTTTTTCGTCGGCTATGATACTTATTCTAGTAGTATTGTTAGGAATATTTGGTAATATTTTTGTATAATTAATTTCCTTTTAGAATTTGTGTACTCTTCTATATATACTTCATTCTTGGATAATGTTAATATTATCACAAAATTCATATTCTCTTGATACTGTTTGACTTGGTATCAGAGTCAATCAAGATCCACTTGGACTTGGTTGGTTTTGTTCGGCTGCAAATTTGATTCTTTGTCATTAAAGTTCTGTATGTTTTTTTATTGTTAAGTTTGGTGTTCTTCAGTTCTGAGGTTGAGTTTGGCGAAGTTCCTGTGTTTCTTCGATTTCTGGGCTTGGCGTTTTCAATAGTGAAGATAGCTTTGTCTAATTTGGTGAATCTTGAGCAAGCATGGTTTAATTGATTTGGTGTTGTCGAACAGGCTTTGTTTATTTGTGTGAGGTGATCTTGTTCAGTTGCATGTAGGGTTTTTTGTTTGATTATTCAGAAGATGGTTCAATGACGTCCAGCTGGTACTTGGACAATTTGTTTTGAAAGCTCGTTGTTTGGTGATTCAAAGAATCTGAAGAAAAAATGGTAGTTCTGAAAGTTATCGAGGATAATAATGAAGTTTCTCAAAGCTTGCGCATCTATAGCGTTGAAGGACAAAATCACTCAAATGGTAATGCTTCCTTTATTAAGGAAACTCGAGGTAAATTTGGTGTTGCTAACTTTATTGATGGAGACACATGGATCATAGATTCTGGTGCATTAGATGTCAGGACCCACCCCGAGTTAAACCCCTTTAACCCGAAGTAAGTCCTGCGGGGACCACCTCCCAAATAAGATTCTGCCGAAATTTCAACATAGTCCCCCTTGAAAAGAGGACAACCCTTAACCTGCAATAAACCCAATTGAACACTTCTAAATCCAACCACCATCCGAAAACTCCTGGAGCCATCCTGCTCCCAAAAACCAACAACCTCCACAAGATACACATCTAAATAGTTTTTAACAAATGTTACAACAACTCCAAATTTTAAACCTAAAAAGGGTTCCAGATCCCTAGGAGTTCACCAACAAATAAAACAACCCGAAGTGTATTAGAGCGTCTAAGAAAAGTGAAAGCAGAGAATAAAATTACAAGTAGGTTAACCCGGAACCTACTGATGGTTTGGAAAATGGCGGTAACTATGTCTGGCCTACACGAAGACTAGTCGGGTCGAGCACTGCAATCTGGACATTTAAAACGAAGGGCCCAGGGGAGAAATATTGAAAAATATTAGCGTAAGTGGACAAAGATCAAATATAAAAACTCTATTTTCTTTAATGTCCTCCCTTGGAGTTTTCCAAGAAATACTTTATGCACGCAATACATAGACAATGAATAAATAAATCATAAAATAACTCCCTTGGCTTAAATCCATAATTAAAATGTGGGGTATTAACCTCAACCACGAGAAAACAACCGGCCCGCTCTACCACGAGAGGGTCTATTGACCAGCTCATCGGAGAGGGTCCCACGACCCGCTCTATTCGGGAGGGTCCAACCGACCAGCTACCACCGAAGAGGGTCATGACCTGCTCTGTCCGGGAGGGTCCTACTGACCAGCTACCACCGAAGAGGGTCAGACCAGCTACTATCCATAAAGGGTACCATCTCCATCTTGAGAGGGTCCATGCTAGCATGCAATATATATAACCATATCCTTTAAAATCCTTTAAAAACCTCATGGTAAAATAAATCGAAAACCAAGTCAAAACTCCATGACTTTACCCTAAATACATTGGATTTAAAACATTCCCAGGAACCTGAAACCGGTTCTCTGACTTTACTTTAAAATCCTTAAATCCAAGAGCCAAGTTTCCCCTTTTTAAAATAATCCCCCTCCATAACCCAAAATGGTGATACAATTAAAAACCATATTCCGGGAAAATCCTTAAAATCTCGGGAAACGTAGGAACCTCTTTCCCGGCTCACTTATCTTTAAAAAGTATTAAATTTCCATTTTCCCAAAATCACCATAAAACATAAAATGGAGGAAATTCATGAATAAAGGAGAAACTAATTAAAGTCTATTGCATGCATTATATTTAAAAATAAAGTTCACTCACAGATGCCGCTAAGTCTGCCGGCTACCAGAAGGCTGCTCAGCTCGAGCTCCCCCACGTCCTGTTTAAAATACACAATTAGGTCTTGGTCCCACAATTAAAGTAAGGGCAACAGCAATAAATCTCTATCCTTAACGTTCATCCTTAACCACCTCTAGAAAAACGTGAGGAGTCGGCCTCAAATACCCCATTAGCGTAAAAACCCTTAATTACACCCTCACGCCTAGCCAGTACTTTCTAAATGACCGGTTGTCGTTTAATTATCCAGTTAATAAATCCAAACCTTGCAGAAATACTAAACATATCAATAAATCTCCAAAAAATTAGAAACTGTCTTTCAATGGCCTTCTCTTAATTTTTACAATTTAATGGGCAAGAAAAACCGCCCCAAAAGTGGCGGCTCCGCCAGCGGCCGCCGGCAGAAGATTCCGGTGACCTCCGATCGCCACCAAATTTTACCAGTAGCTTCGTCTCGTCAATTGGAACCACTTCCTAGTTCAACTCGAAGGCCAATTCGGCCTCTAACTAGGTCAATCGACAAAAATTCCAAGAACCTGAAAAAAAATTCAGTTCAAACTTCAATCCTTCAATTCTTCCTACACACTTCGAATCAAGCTACCAAATTCTAGGGGATTATAGTACTCAACAAGCCTAACATAACCATATAAAGAACTCACCGAGATGTGGCCTGAGGAGGGAGAAATCCGGTGTCGATGAACAGTGTTTTGGTCGCATCTTCTCGCCGGAATTTCTCCCTAACGGCGACGAGTTAGCTCCGGTCACCACCCCCAACTTCAAGGCGACACAGCAGGCTTCAATTCGACACCAAGCACGCGCCCTAACTCTGCCGGACGGAGGAGAAATCCGGCGAAAAAAAGTCGGCTTTCGGAGGATTTCGACAGTGAACAGTAATTTTCCTACTTTTTGACTTTTCACCGTTTCACCCAGTAAACCACTATATATAGACTTTTCACCAAATAGTAACTTTTGTTTTTTGACCATAAGTTCATACGAACTCCGATTTAAGCGTGCTACGTGTCCACGAACTCGTAACGACGCCTTCTACAACTTTCATGAAGAGAGTTTTCCCAAATTCCAGACTTAACAAAAAGTTAACTTTTTGACCTCTCACGGTAAAACGGTTACTACGAAATGGTTAAAGATGAAGGTAACTTGGGTAGTAACCGACCGTACATTGATTCTAGAACCGGGATGTGACATTAGATCATATGACATTTATATGGTAAATATTTCTTTATGCCAATGTCATCCCCTTGTATATCTCATGTGTCAAATGCAAATGGTGCATATTTTTCAGTTTTAGGTATTGGGTCTGTTCATGTACACCATCTATTATATTGCATGATGTGCTTTATGTACCCTTATTATCCCATCATCTTATGTTTGTCTCCCAATTGAGTTCATAAAATAAGTGTTCCGTAAATTTTTACCCAATGTATGTTGTGTTTCAAAATTTGTGTTCCATGATGATCATTGGCAAGGGATGCCTAAGGATAAGACTGTTTCACCTGGATTGCATGTACGTTGAGACAGTACAAGTACTAGAGCAACCTTTGGCCCTGACATTGAATTCTAATTAATCAAGGGAGCTATGGTTGTGGAACAGAGGGTTGGGTTATTACCCATCTATTGGAGTTATGAAGAGGTCCATATCTTCATTGTTTCTATTTGAGCTCTGGCTAAAAGTCGTAGGTCAAGTTATCCTTTGAACTCTCATTTGAGTACCATGTCTTTCGAAATTGTATATCCGAAAAATTTATAAATAATTTGTAATATTATTTTAAAAATTATTAAGCAGAATTAGCGAGATTCGTAGCTGGAGAGAAAAACGAGAGTGTTCGGAACGATTTTCAGCTAGGAAAGGATTTATCTGAATTGTCAAAGAGTTGACCTTTATCTGTCGAGTTTTGCATCAAACTTTCTTCACGAACGCACCGATAAGAGTTCCTAGACATAACCGTATGTGAAGTGGACACTAAAATTTATGTTGAGATGAAGTTTGTTGTCAATTTTTAAAAGAGGTATAAATGGAATGAGGGGAGATTACAATCTTTCTCTCTCCTCCCTCCCGACGCCGCGCACGCACCCTCGTCTCTCCCAGACCGGAACTCCGTCGTCTGGTGGCGGATCGCCACAAAGAAACCTCCTTTGGATTCGTCTCGTCCTCCTCTAGTTCTCTGCGCCAGTCCTCGAGCTCAAGACTAACACCAGCGGGGCAGCAGGGCCCAAAAGCCACTGCCATCACGATTTCGGTCGCGGCTCTCTACTCTGACGACGTACGACGGTGAGACCTGGCCCAGTGCAGTCGCCAACCTCTTGCGAAGCTACCAGACGTTGTGCGTGGCTCCATTTCGGATCGGCGCGGCGGAGGAGGAGGCACTGCCTTGGTCTGATTTTCTGAGTCCGACGACGACAGCGACTTGACTCTAGGTAAGACTTGGAGCTCTCTTCTTTCTAAGTACGGTTATTCTGGGGAGTTTGAGCTTTGTGATCGATGTTCTGGGGAGAAATTCGTGCTAATTGACTTCACCTTCCTTTGGTAAGATGATGCTCTTGCTGCCTAAATCTTTATGTTGGGTGTTGTTAAATTTTGAGGTTGTGGTCAGCAGTGTGTGTGGCCAATGAACCAGCCACCTTTGGCAGCGCGTCCGTCAGTGTTTGGGTATCTTCTAATCATGGTTAGCTTGGGTATGCTGGTGAGCTTGCCAATATATCATATGACTAGATTGAGATCATGTATTGCATATTAGGTTGGAGTTTTTCATTTTGTGTGAGGTTGTTATGCTTGTGAATTCGAGTATATAATATGTAGTTGACAGTTACTAGAGTATTGAGTGATCAATGACCTTGGGAGGTCTTGCATGAGGGTTGCCCTTCTCCGACAAACCTTCAGTTTGCGAAGGTTGCAATGAAAATCCTATTGCCCAAATAAATACGAAGGTTAATAAATGTATTGTCGATCTAGCTAACTATAGGTGGTTGTTGTAAGGTGTGACGTACCTTGTCTTGAGGTGATTGAAGACGCAACAGAACTTTAAGGTGAGTAACATTTCTAAGGTTCAAGAAGGAACCAACCTTCTTTATAGCATAATTGATCTGTTGATTATGGAATTGTGCTCTCGTAAGTGAAATGCTCTGTTTTAAATCATGGAAACTTGATCGTACACGGTTCATGGATAAGTAAAATGTTCTTTTAAATAAAATCAATTTTCTTGAGTCCTCCGATTGCAGTAATAATTGGTATTAGTGGCAATTATCATGTTCATGGGAATATATGTGGTTGGAGAAATTGTGTTTTGTCCATTTTCGACGCATAATGTGTTGAACATTGTTAGGGGGTAATTTCCATGAGGGATAATCATACTGAACACAAAGGGAACCCATCTTCAAAACTCGTAACCTGCAAATCATAAGCAAGAGGCATTAGAGGGAAGACCGGATTTGCCAGCGTTCAACCCTTTGATGCCTAAGTCAGCCATGATAGCCTAGATAAATTGAGTATAGAGTGGAGAGAGAGGCTTAACCCTAAATGAGCATTGAAGAGGGGTACTATTAGGGATAGGGTGATTGCCCTTAAAAGTACCGTTTTGCCCTCATATGAGAGTCTATTACTAATATGCCTTTAAGGAAGTGTGTAGGTTCTTTATATGATAATGACCTCTTTAGCCTACGATGAATTCTGACGACCGGGTAATAAGTCCGGTTTTCGGCACGAGAGGAGAGTTTGCACCCTGTGTTAACAAGTACGTCCTCAATCGACGAGGATTCTCGGGTGGGGTGTTCCATTAGTTTGAAAGAGTGTCTGGAATACGAAATGTGCAGTAGGAAGGCATGGTGGCGAGTCTCGTGTAGGGTGACTGAGGATGTAGTTTGTAATGTTGGGTGATCGAGGGTCGAAGTTTTAGGTACCACTCGTAACCAGGTGTGAGAACTCTGGTGAGAATCTCGTGTGGGTGGCAGGTACCGGCATGTTTATGCCTTAAGCGTATATTAGCCTTTGATTAATTTGTATTAGTTATATGCTCTAATCAACTGAGCTATTCCAGCATGTATGCGTCCATGACCATGATCACATGTCGGGCTATGTTTATCGAACCCGGTGACTCTTGCAAGAGGAGATCGTCTAGCAATTCTCGATTTGTTCTCAAACTCATCGACCTTCGCAATGGTTGGTTGTTAGCCCCTCCTTCAAAGAAAACCACCATGTTGAATAACCAACGTACTGATAGCTAGGTTCTGCAAAGATGATAAATGTAGAGAGATAACTGTTTAGAAGTCAAAGGGGATTGTTATGATGGTTCTCATTGCTTATATACCGGTGTTAGAACTTGTTTGATATGAGAAGTCCAGGTGTTCTGGTCGATGATATCGATGGTGTACCTTGTAGGTAGTTTGACATAAACTGAGGATTATTGGAAAGTACATTCATGCCAAGTTAGAGAAAATTGTCAAATTTGATCTTTCCTAGACTTAATATGCTGCTTCGTAAATCCTATCTCCAACCAAGAGTCTAAAGAACCTTGATTACTAAGAAGTTTTGAACTCATCAACAAATGAAATCGACCGAAAAGAAGCTTCCCTAGCCTCTTTAACTTGCATAGTGAAGATACAGCTCAAGTAGTACAGGCATGCTTTTCAAACTACGTTTTGTTTTATGCTGTGAACTCATTTTGCCCTTTGCTTCATATATACGAGCCTAAAAACATTTATCTTATCCTTTTTGGATCTTACGTTGAACCCAGTTGATTACCTAAATTGGTCATTCGGATGATGTTAAGTCCTACAATGTAGACACTAGTACGCTGATTCCAGAAAATTGTATATGCTATGAAGCAAAATCACAAGAATCAGGTGGTCAAAACTAAATGAAAATATCTTCATTGATTAAGAACTATGAAACATTTCTATCTGGTAAGCAACCAGATCAAACATTTGAAAAACTCATCTGTACATTTGTGGCTGAAAAAGATAACTTGGGGTCCCTCCACCAGAGGGAGTGACCTGAAAACGGCTGCAGAGGGCATTAGATATTCCAAACGCCAGCACTAGCCAAAACTCAAGACACTACAGCAGCCACAAGCTTGGAAGATGTGGAATATTACATAGTCATGATCCCCACTCTTTTCCTTTTTTTGTTCATACCATCTGGAGGTTCCGCAATTGCAGCAAGAAGCTGATTTCTCCTGTCCCTGGGGGCACTTCTTAACTTTGAAAGATACCTGAAAGCTTCCTTTCTCATTGGATTTTCATCCACGGGGGGAATAACTTTGCTTGTTCCTCTCTTATAGATCACAGTGCCAGATGACTTCAAATGATCTCGTGAAATACAATATTTTGGCTCTGGATATTCATTTTCAACAAATCAAGTTAGTTCCATTTCCAAATTTCAATACAAAAATTTTTTTTATTCAGAGTGAATTTGCTTACCTGGAGTAGACTCAAAAGAAAGCACATCTACACTTGGAGATCTAGGTGGTGTTGTAGGAGGCGAACCAGCAACTCTGACTTCATCAAACGTCATATGTCTGTCTTTACCACCGCGAGAGGATGTACTGCACATATTCTCATTGTTGTATGAAGTTCCAGCAAAACATTTACTTGCACCAACTGAAGTTGAAGCAGTATTCATAAGTGTACTATCATTAGTCTCCTTGAAACCTCCAGCATCATGATTGGATCCATCATTCTTTTCACAAAGTTTATCAGCCACATCTCTCGTGTCAGTATCAGTAACCAAGGCCTCTTGATGTTTTGATCTGTAGAAGAAAGTAGAAATTTTCTGTCCAACATCTCTGGGTGCATCAGGAGTACAACCCCCGGGAATATTCACAGGAAAGATGTCCTCAACATGATCTAGCACCGACTTAGGTGATGTATTCATAATGTGTGGGTCCAAGCATGACATCTGCCCTTCCTTTAAACTTGAAAACCAGGGAGTACCCTGCCTGGCATAGAACAGAATGTATGCCTCCTGTGATAAAACAAATTCATCTCGAACCCTGGTAACCTACAAGATAATCAGTAATCTCCTGTCAGCCCAGAAAACAATATAAGAGAAAGGAAAAAAGGAAAAAGAACATCAACATATACTGTAAAATGCTTTTTATTACATAACAAGACAAATATCTTTTGAAACTCACAAGACAAATTACTCAAATACTATAAATGCACAGTATCCACTGTGGGTTCGAAGAGTGTCCTCTCTGAAACACAAACACTGGGCTCCTAGGCTTGAGCCATTTCAGTTCAAAAGTGTAAATGGTAGTCTAAGAATCAAATCAATAGAGTAAATAAATTTTATAAACCAAGAGCTCTAATAATTGATGTTTAAGATTTGTTAGGATACTAATCTAGGACCAGTGCAATGATATGCTAATTTGAATCTTGGGGTTAGTAGAATGTCTTTAAGTTCTCCAAGGGTGTGATATTGTAATTACTCTTCAAAATGTTTTAAGGTATTTTATAAGTAAAAGAGATGTATTTGAAGCCCATACAAAGTTATCTTGCTATACGGCAAGGCAGATCTGAAAGACTGAAAGTTGAGTCTTGGTATTTCCTCTCCTATCTTGTTCTCTCATTTCTTCCTTTATTCTCTATTTCTCTAAGTTCTCTCAGCTATAGGATCTACATCCCTTTCTTCTGAATTCATTATATTTCAATTAAATTTATCTTTTCAAAACACCACAGGCACTCACACCAACCCTTGCTTTGTCCTTCAGAGTGGACAAAACGTTACTATTGAACAATAACAATGAGTGAAATCACTACAATATCAAATGACCTAAGTACACTATCTAGGCGGTAAAAAGTTGTGATCACACTAATTGGTACTGAAGGCAATATTGAGGTTATAACCAAGAAATTTTAACAGAGGAACAGATAAATAAGTTCATTAATAGTAAGCAATCTTTTCCCTGACCCAACTTTCAAAGGGGCATCAAATTATTATAAATAGCTTATAAGCTATAACAATTATATTTAAGACCGGTTACCTTTGAGTCATCCAACTTATGCCATGTATCTGCAGAGGATCGAATAAAGCAAAAATAGTGCCCACAAGTAGCTGAAAAGCCAACATGCTCCACAATCGCATAAAGTTCATACTTCAATTCCACCTATTGCCAGGAAACATCACATGAGAACATGAAAGAACAGACATACAGACATTTAAGCGATGACTAAAACTCATACATAACATTTTCCAAGACCATATTGATTAGCACATAACAAACACAATAAGCATTTCCAAGTAAACCAACTTTTACTGTCATATGCCACAAAATCATCATATACCAATTTGATACAAATAAATAAACCAATAAGGAATAACTCACATCACTGTTATTGCCACTGGTGTAGGGCTTTAAGTCCAACTCCAAAGGAAATTCCACGTGTTTGTCAATCTTCTCCACATAATTTCCATCAGTTTTAAATCGCTTTAAATGAAATGTGGCAACTGGAGGGGCCTCATCCACCACAAGCTGCTTCTCCACTGACACTTGTTCCTTGCAATTCTCACATGTAAACTTTGTCTCCGAATCATTTATCTTCTCTATCTTAGTGAAAGATTCAAGAGCCCTCGGAAGAGAGTCAGCATCTTCAATTTCCAAACTCAGATCAATCAGAGGTTCACAAGTTTCAGAACAGTGGCCACAGCTACAACATCGGAGCTGAAAGAAACCATCAATAAAAAATTCACAGAAAGTTGGTTACAGATATAATGAAAATCAGGTCCTCAGGAGACATACTTTGCTAACAAGACTGCCACCAAACACCCTGTTCACAAGGTTTTTATCTTTGCAAGATGAAGTCTCATTGTTTTTCTCAGAATCCAACCAAGATCTCTCTAGTTTATCTAAAGCACACTGCAAGAACTCATGGGCATCCTCTTGCTGGTATCTTTGGAAATAAGATGAGAAATCTACGTGAATCGAGTTAAGAATCACAGTGCACATGCCACATACACTTGTCAGTAAAATAAAAATAAAAGATCCAAACATTTCAATGAAGAAATAAACTAATCAAGCATATCAACTGGTGTAATAAAAACAACCAATCAAAATCAAACCCCTTTGAGAGAAGGAACTTGAAAATAAAATGCATAGAAACCTCAGTCCAGATGATTAAAGGATACGGTTCAAATTATCAACAAGCTTCAATGGTGAAAGTGCCCGTCCTGAGGATTGTATTGAAAGATCAATGTGTTCACGGAGAGCACAAAGAACACAGAAGCCTTCACTGCCACCTGAATACATTAAATTAATACATTATTTTAATCTTTATAGAATTACCAAGCACATGAAAAACAAACACAATAGCAGCCAGGTCTTACAATCACAAGGCAACGGATGATTGGAGGAACGCAGACCCTCCACAAGGGGCACAGTATGCGTAAAGCATTGCAGAATCGCATTGATAAAGCACGTATTGCCAAGATTATACAGCCCTGCACCCTGCAAAACAAAACCATAGAGTAAAACTCAACTTCACAATAGAAACACCAAAACATATTCTGAAACAAAGGGCATACCACCATAGAGATACTGGATTCTTCAACCGGATACGAGTAAACCACTGCCTGCTTGCTAGAATCCGACCAAGAAGGCCCGGAAGACTCCGAAAGCGAATTCGACTCAGAATTCAGGAAACTGTCATCGTTGACAGGTAGAGGCGATGTTGGGTCATCTTCTTGCAGATGTTCTAAGCACTGCAACTCAGGATCCGAAGACCTCATGTCTTCAGATGGTGAAGACCCATCAGCAGGAAAAATTAAATCTTCAAGGGTTTCTGGGAGAATAGGCATTGAATCTGGGGAAGAAGAAGAAGAAGAAGAAGAAGAGTTGGTTTCCCTCGGGGGTTTTTCGGAGAAGAGGGAAGTGAATATGAAATGGGAAGGGTTTGAGTGTTTTGGCTCTAGAAATTGGGAGGGAAAACAAAGATTGGGAGGATTTTTGGGGTTTCAATTATTTTGTTTAGGGTTTGAACAGTCCGTTGTGAAAAAAGAGGGAACTGCAGAATCTGGTTTTTTAGGAAATGGAGGGAAAATTTACCAACTTCCCGCGCTTGCAACCAGATATTCCATTTCATTTTTCTTTATTTTTTATCTTTCTTTCTTTTTCAGTGTTATTTATGTTGGAGCATAAAACGGTTTTTTTTTCCGAGTAAATTGATAAAAGAAATGACTAATAATCGTTCCAAGAAAAACATGAGTTGTCCAATACCAATCGTCAAGTAAAAATCCATTCCAACTTTTCGTAGAGTACATCAAGTCTTTTCTCAATCCTCTTCTGACCTGGTGGAAAATTCTCTCAGTTGTGTCGACAAGGTCTCGATCCAAATCGATCTCTGCTGAATTTTCAATATGAAAAAACTGTTTAAATAGCTTTTTTAATAAATGAAATCGCTTTGTTCGAATTCTATCATTCATATTTTCAATCAGCTCAATAAAAAAACTTTTTGTAGCGGATCATTTATTAAGAAGAATAAATTAACTGAGGCATGCAAAAAAGCTAAACGATACCAGTGATATGGCAACGACATCATAACTCGACTTGGGGGATTTAGGAATGGCAGTCTTATTTGTCTTTAAAAGAATTTAACGAACACTTCATATAGATAAGGGTTTGATACAAATTAACCCCAGAGCATATCAAAATCAGAGGATTCTTTCCTGAAAATCTGTCATCAAATTGGATGCCAATGAGCTAAGCTTCTTCCCGGTCTCTCCTGCAATATTTTTTAAAGAAGAGATATCGTGCTGGGCCTGGAAAACAAAGAGGACACGAGGATCAGATACACAAATTAGTTTTGTCAAAACTCACAACCCGGAAGCAGAAGATTCAATAAGAAAGGACTGCTATGAAACAAAATATGGAACTTTCCTATTTGGAAGGTGGTGTACCTGAAAAGATAGACGGTTGATAAGGTCACTCGTGGTAAGATCAAGAGGGATATCTCCTCTGTCACCGAAAAGGTCAGCACTGGAGATGGCAGCAGAACCCTGGAAGTAAGAACAAAGTTACATGTTATATCAACTGCAATGAATTTACCCCTCTAGTTTTGCTGCCCATCTTGTCAAATACAGTGGTAATTTGCACTAAACTTCAACGGTAGTTTCCAGTTGGTTTGAAAATTCATTTCTATTAACCGTAGCTACGGTTTTGTGAGTCATTTTACACGTCTAGGAAATTTGGTAAATAAAAGTACAGCTACTGCAGAAATCCAATTAAATGAGAATATATATATATATATATATTCACAAATAAAAAAAAGATTTAAATCAAATCAAATGTTAACTATAAATTTGTGATAGTACTAGTGCATACTGAGAACTTCTGCAAAGAGGCGTGAGCTTCAATATCAGCAGATTTGCTCTGATCACCGAAAAATTGTGCAGAAGAAATAGATTTTGCATTTGTAAATTTCTTCCTTGCCTCGTCCGTTTCCTGAATCTGAAGATACAGAGAAATTAGATTTTGTACATGAAAACACTGAATAACAAGATGAAAGGGCAATCAAGGCTATCAAATGTCGAAGACCAGTAGCTTTTTCAGGTACTGTCGTTAACAACATGCAAAACTAGTTAACATGCAAATCTATGAAAGAATGTTTTTTACTCATTTTCAGATTGGTGATCTCCCAGCTTGTTCACTTTGTAAATGAGCAGTTGGCTACCTGTTCTTTTTTTGTCTTCAACAGAATCTAAATTATAGAACTTCCATTTGTTGCTATCCTTAATTAAAATAAACACGTGACATGTCCTTAACATTACTAATAAAGAAATAAACACGACTTTCCATCTTGGCACAGTTGAAAGCAACAAATGAAATAGAAGACAGTTCTAACCCCACAACTGGACAGTGACATGCAAAACTATGTTTGAATGTTTTTGCCTAATTTTTTTAAACTCTAGTTAGTTAATTCACGTAATATACACGTACATACCTATTCTTCAAAAAAAGCAAGTTTTTTCGTATTTTTCAAAAGATGCAAAAAAAATACGTTTTTTTACCTCAAACGTATAATTCACGTATACGTATTTTATAATTGAAAAAAAATTGACTTAATTAAGAGTTTTTGTTTTTTTAATTAATTAGGAGTTCAAAGGTGTAGAAGTCTCTCTAATAGCGATATAGTGATATATTAATACAAACTGGTATAAAAATGTACATATTATTTTTTGCATCCCATTTTAAACACATACATACCGAATTTTAAATTTGCCTAATCCGTATTTTTTGGCCAAATTTTTAAAAGTATTTTTCACTAAAATGTAACGAATTATGCACGTACGTATTTTTCACGTTTAATTCCCGCCACATATTTAACTAACTAGGTGACAAACAAATAAATAGGCCGAGGACACTTTAACATTACTGATCAATACATGATCCAATTTTCATCTTGACACATTTGAAAATAACAAATGGACCTAACGAACAAATCGCAACAACCCAAAGATGCAGAAAAATCTTGCAAATTAAAACACTTCCAAGTTTAGGCAAGCAGGGTTTGATGACACATGAACATAGCGGGAGACGGAATCACCATTTGAATTAATTCATGATGATCGAATATTTCATTTTATATGCTAACAATGACTTAAAGATACAATATATGAAGACAGAATTTGAAATTTGTACGATAAAAAATAGACATGAGAAGTTCATATTGTTTGGTCCAAAGGAATGTATCCATGGTAGTTTAAGGGTCTTGCCCGGTTAATTTTCAGTTTATGAAAAATAACTATGAGTACTGCTTTTTAGAGTCTAGTCTTTATGTCCACGTAAGTCTTCAAGTATTCAAATGTCTTATTAATAGCAAGTTTTTAATTCTTACAATGTTCTAGGAGTCTAAGAGTTGTGTTTGAAGCCTATAAATATGGCTACCTTATTGTAGACCCAAATCAGATTGGAATGAATTGAAAATAATATCTTACCGAAGGCTTTGGCCTTGGTTTTAATCCCCTAACCTCCCTCATTCTATTTAACCCCTCTACATCTAATAAACTATTCTGTTTTTTCTAAACATCTCAATATTCTCGAGCCTGCCCTGTTCATTCCCTCACCAGGTGCTGCTCTCTTCTGGATCACTTTGACTAGGTTAAAGGGAAAGAATAGAATTTTTAATTTTCTAAAACCTTGGAATCTAGACATTTAACCATGTTTCAACATGGTATGGAACTGCCATTGGTCAAACATAACTTACTTGCACTTTTGAGGAATTTGAACTAGTTCTCTTGGGATAACTGCTATCCATTCCGAAATCCGCAAAGAAGTTTGATGATTTGGGTGCAGTAACATGGCCAGTTACCTGATGGCCACTAGAGTTCACATCAGTAGTTTGAAGAGCTTCTACATACTCAAATCGAGATGTCAGGGGTGTGACAGCTGGTGTGGTGCTCTTGGTTGAGGAAACTACTGGAATAACTGGTTCTTCAGGTTTCTGATCATACAGACTTTCATTTGGCTGCATTGTTAAATTCACATTGCTATAAGACATATCAATAACAAAAAAACACAATAAACATATCTAACATATAGTTGTGGATTTAAATTCATCATAAGTTAGCAATCCAAACCTTTGTAGTAAGTTTGCGAGCACCAAGTCCCCCAGTTTTCCCAATTTTCTTAGCAACAAGGGGCTTCTTGACGGTACTGGTCACAAATACATGAGGGGCTTTCGGCGAAGCAGAAACTTCAGGTGTTTCTTGTTTTGCTATGGGCTTCACTGCTTCACTGGACTTGACATCAGGAAGCCCATTAGATGCTTGTCCTGACTGAGACGCAATGGGTGATGATGGAAGACCTGCGTCTTCTGCCATACTTTTAGCTACTTCTTTAGAAAGTATTTGCCTATATAACTCGGCAGCTCGAGATGTATATTTGGCCTCAATTTTGCCGCCATCTGTCCATCCATGCTGTTTAAAGAAAACCTGTGCGCGATTATTCCCCCCAAAGGTCATTGTTCTCAGCTGTTCTGGAGTCCATGAATCTAAATTTGTAGATCTGAAAGAGTAAAATAAATTCATTGTGAGACGAAGTTTGTCTAATTTCTATTGCACTTTCAAATCCAAATAGAATTTGAACATGAAGATACAAGCTAATAAATTACAATATCTCTGGTGAAATAATATTATAGTCTGACCAATTATAGGCCAAAGTCCACAGTTGAATTTCCAATGTAATAATTTGTGACAAGAACCATGTGAAAAACAAAATAAGAGACTTCGTGAGAAAATATAAAACGAAACAAAGTCTACAATGGGAATTCTCTATGTTTGAAAGGAGAAGTGTATATCTTAAGTCTTAACTAATTGGTAAACTAAACAATCAATATAAGCACAAGTCAATTAAAAATATGTCTACTGAGCTAGAATTAGCAAATAATTTTGAATACACAAACTAAAAAGCTCCTTACACTTCCGCAACTTGCAAATTACCTAAGAGTCTTAAAAAAGATTTCTGCAAGACAAGCATCATTGATCTTATGATCTCTGATACAAATTTGCTTCGAACATATGCTCATCAATTTAAGGCTTTTTCTTAAAAGCAAAAAATGTAAAGGTTTCTCAGAGCAGTACTGATCAAAGTAACTCATGAATTAACAAACAATAAAGAACAATTAAATAAAAAAAATCTAAAGTAATATCAAGAATAGCATTTTCAATTACGTAAACCAACCATATATTTATGTTTTTGAGTTGTCTAGAACCTATTATCTAACTTAGCAGTCTCAATGAATACGTCAACAGAGGTACTCAATAGATCTCACACATTAACAAGGTTTAAGGATATGCCATACACTATCCGCCTCAGCAACAACACACCCAAAAAGTACCTTCCCCACCTTTTATTCCTCAAAAACAAAGAACAAAACAAATGAGATCATGGGCCCTATACTCCTATTCAAGTTCAACACGCACCTGCGATTCAATTCCATCAAACACCCCTCTCTTCATCAAAATCAATAGCTTTTCCAGGTCCAAATCATTAAGTCCTTAGGTTTATCAATAAAACACAATCTCTTGCTTGGATCCCCAACATTACCGGAACATTCACCTCATCTTCAATCCAATGTAACTCAAAACAAAAATTTAAGACCTTGCAATATATCAGCTAACAGCATTCTCAACAAGCACCAATAGTAAGAGGCTAAGAGCAATACAATCACATGCATACAATAACGAATTGAACGTTTAGAAAACTAAGCGTCCCTGATCCCATAAGAAACTCACCTAACAAAGCTGATGTGAACGCCGAGACTGCGATGGACGGCCGAGCAATCGATGCAGAGGAAGATCCCATATGTAACCGAAGCCCAAGTTGGGTTCTTTGCGTTACAATCGAAGCACATCTGATGAAAAACCATTAAACCCAATTAAGATCCGCCCCGAACCACATCTGGGTCGGTGAGATCTGAATAAGATCTCGCATACCCAGATCGAATTTCGCTGAGCAATCACGAACCCCAATATCAAAAAAAACACAAACCTTGTTCTCCGACTTGGATTTCAGCTTCTTGAACACAGCATTCTTGTCATTGAAAATCTCGGACGCCATTGCAGAGAATCTGATACTTAAGAAGGGGGCTGAATCAAATTGAATCCGAAGAGGTGCTTCGAACGAACACCTCCCCAGGAAAAACGAGACGAAGAAGATCGAGGTGTTTAAGTTACGAAAAGATGGAAGAAAAAATTGAATTGGTTTTTGGGGTTTTCAAACGAAGGCGTTTTGAGGGGTTGAGGGAAAGAACGGAAATGCCCTTGGAGTTTGGGGGTGGGTTGTTATTGTCTAACCGTCTCTGGCTTTGTGGTGGCGAGTGGCGGTTATTACCAGCCGCTAAGTCTGATGGGTCAAGCTCCACCATCAGTTCAGATGCTTATTTCTTCAGGCTTCAGTTTTTTTTTGTTTTTGGTACAAATTCTTGAAGCTTAATTTAGTTTTTTTAAGGGTAGAAGCATTCGCATGTTTGAAGCTAGTGAATGTGCTACGAACAATTTTTAAAAAATTAGCATTGCTTAGAAACATCGATAGAATCTAATCTCCTTGAATTCAACCAGAACTTGTGCAGTGGCTCTAAGAATTTTTCCATCAGAGCATCGATAGAAAACTTGAATATTTCTTGTTATGAGATATGGCATTCAATCTTTTCAACTCATGTTACTAGAAGGGAGGGAATGTAATGGATTTGCAACATCTATATGAATATACGTTAGTAATAGATTCGCAACAACCTCAAGAAAAAGGTAGTTAAAAATTGGAAAAATTAGAGGCTGATCAGTAATGGAAGAATATGACAGTTCTAACTTGTTGTTCTTCTTCCTTTATTAAGTATATGATTCTTGTTATTTTCCATTTGTTGTAAAAGTTTTAGATGCTTTGTCTTAACTCTGTATGTGCATAGCTATGTAACTTATGTTTATACCTTTGCTGGACTGCTGCAATTATACTAGTCTCATTCCTCAGCTAGCTAAGCTTTCTGTCTTGCGAATCCTGACTGTTGTTCATGTGAATCTTAGATATGAATCAAAGACAAAATTTGTTGCTCTTACTGATGGAATTATGGCACCTAGAGACCATGTGTGCTTGCACTATGCTTACTCGTCTGATGCTTAGGTTGAGGAAAAGACGTGCTGAAACACATGACCTAAGTAATCGTTCATTCATTAGGCATGAAACTCGTTTGAGTAATTTAGATAGTATCATAGGCAGTAGTGACACCGAGTGTGTAAACGAATTAAGAATGGATAGAAGGTGTTTTGGCCTATTATGTGAACTGTTGCGTGTGGATGGTAGGATTATGAGTGATGGTTTGGTGTATTTGGAGGATCAAGCATGCATGTTTCTACATATAGTTGCACATCATGTGAAAATTTGTACTAGAGGTAGATTTTTATCCGGAGAGACTGTGTGAGTAGGTACTTCAATTCGATTCTACAAGATTTTTCACATTGCAAAGGAATATGTTGAGGGTACCTGATCCAGTGCTTGCTAATTGCACAGATTGTCGTTGGAAGTGTTTTAAGGTTAGTTTGTTGTAGGGTTTTATTTTTTTAAACATATGTATGTGCAGTTAATAGACTTCATGAAATTTTATTGTAATAGAATTGCTTGGGGATACTAGATGGTACTTACATTAGAGTATGTGCGTCTGCAATTGACAAGCCAAGATATCGAACAAGAAAGGGTGAAGTTGCTACAAATGTATTAGTTGTTTGTTCTCGTGACATGCAGTTTATATTTGTTTTACCGGGTTGGCAGGGATCGGCATCTGACTCTAGAGTTTTTCATGATGCACTCATTAGGCCTAATGGGTTAAGGGTTCCCACTGGTAAGGCTATTGGCTAGCATTGTTCAGATTCATTGAGGTTGTTTCCTTGCCTTTACACACACTTATATAATTTTTATTTTGGCTTTAGGTTATTACTACCTTGTAGATGGTGCTTACACGAATGGTGAGGGATTTCTATCACCATACAGAGGAGCAGGATATCACTTATCAGAATGGGGTGAGAGAAATATGTCAAGGGATCATGTGAAAATATTTTGACATGAAGCATGCCCAAGCAAGAAATGTCATAGAACGTTGTTTTGGATTGTTGAAAGGAAGATGAGCAATATTACAGAGTCATACATATTATCCAATAAAGACATAATGTCACATAATTACGGCTTGTTATCTTTTACATAATTTTATTAGGTCAGAGATGTCCATTGATCCAATGGAGTATGCAGTATCACCATTATTAGATCCATTAAAAAGGGAAAAAGTTGATGTGGTTGGCACCACTGAATCGTCTGATCAATGGACTTCTTGAAGGACTAACTTAGCTTTACAAATGTTTAATGAGTGGAGAGGAAGAAGGGGTGCAATGGAAGCAAGGGTTGCAAGGGGTGCTAGGGATGCAAGATCGGGAGGGTGATAGATTGCAGTTTGTTTTAGTCTATGATAAAATTTCTGTCATTGATTGATAATTATTAATAACATTTATACTTCATGTCATTGTTTCTGTCTTTATGTAGCTTTGAAGAACTTTTTGCAACAAGTTATTAACTTTTTTCATTTTGTTTTACTTACAAGTTATCATCAGATTTATATTTCCTTCACCCAGAAAATAATCTATCTGCATTTTCAGGCTTCTTCAAGCTCCCATATCTAGTTTTTCATCATTTTTGCCAATATTAGACAAAGTACTAGATATTCAAATTTTATATATTTGGATAACTAGGACCAATGGTGATGTGCAAACTGACGCCACCCGGTCGGTCGTTCACACTCCCTGCTTGACGCCCATTACTCCCAAATCGATCACTTAAACCTTATATGGGACACTGCAATTCAATAACTTAGATTAGAACCATCAAATAAAAAGCTTTGTAATTCTAATTATGGATACGTATAAGGCCTCGATCGACCTCTGTGATTGAGTACGTATTGTATAACGCATACAATACGATAAGCCACCATAAATTTGATGAATCCTTCACTTGGTTTCATGGCAGGTAGAAACTAAGAGTACAGAATCTACAGTAGTAGATTGAGAAAGGAAGCTAGAAAAGTTACATATCCAACGCATGCAAGAGAAACAGATTTACCTTCCATCTACTAAAGAGCGAGCTTGATACAGATTTACCTTCCAATAACTACTTCTGCAACAGGAAGAGAGAGATAAGAGGCTCAGAAGTTTGGTGAAGCAAAGCTATACTAGTAGTTATATAATCCCCAAGACTCCATTATTGATGATGGGGTAGTTTGACCAAAGAAAATAAGAACGATAAAGAATAAGATATATTAAATCTAAAAATAAAAGAACGATAAATAGAAACATGGTGGGAGTGGTTTTTCACATGGGAAGGTGGATTACACACGTGCCCAAAATAAAACAAAACGTGTCTGAATAATCAATCATTCTTAATTACTGTCTTTAATTAATCCGGCATCATGCGATTAGCCTGCCAGCGCGTCCCCGCGGGCCCCACCTTTGGCAAGTGGCGGCTGCAGCTACGAATTAGGACCTCATGTAATGTAAGAACCTCGTACGTATCGTATCAGATCAGATATTTGTACGGTAGTTGGTTCGGATATGTAATCAATTTCATTTTAGTTATTATATTAACGCATTTCTCTAAGTAATGTAATTGATCTAGAATCTTAATAAATTTTACCTTTCTTCTAAAAAAACATATTAGACCAAAGAGGTAAGTTTATTTTTCTTTCTCTAATTATGCACTCAAAATTACTTGTGCTTCGGATACAATCACATGTGTGCTCCTGATATTGAATTATGTAATGAATTGTCGATCGCATTTGTTCTACCTAATTTTACCAATTTTAGCCAGATCTTGTCATCAATTGCTTCATGGAATGCTTACGTGAAGAGGTCGCTCAAGTTGTAATCTTCCCTAGTCTCATAAGAAAAATTCATTAGTTACATTCTTTAGTTAGTTAATTCGCGTATAATACGTGAATTATATATACACATCTTTTAAAAAACATGCATAAATATTTTGTGTTTCGTTTGGACTCTAGCTCTACTATAGACTCAATTAATTAATAGTTTTTATTTATTTTTAATTAATTAAGAGTTCAAAAGTCTAAAAGTATCTCTAATAGTGATATATTAAAACAAATTGGTATAAAAATGTACTTGAATTTTTACGTACGTCTTTTTTTTGCATCTCGTTTTAAACAAGTACATATTATATTTTTAAGTTAACCGAATCCGTATTTTATGACCGAATTTTTAAAAATAATTTTTTACTAAAATATAACTAATTATACACATACGTAGTTTTCACGTTTAATTCAATTCTCGTCTAGTATTTAACGAGCTAGGATTAGCGTTAAAAATTAGATCAAATGGACATGTCTCTTCAATAACTAATGAAGTTACTTACAAATTAATTAGTTTAAGGAGACAAAACATTAAATCTAAAATTTTGTCAATAAAGCAAGATCTCAATGTTGCTGGAATTCATTTTTGGAAAGAAGTAAACCCTCCATGGCTAGTTAATGTAGCATTTGATGATATTTTTGACAATACAGGTGTAGTTCTATTTTTTTTACCAACCAAATAACTCAAATGCAACAATGACTTTCCGATATCGGATCGATATGCAACAATACAGGTGTCGTTGCGTAGCTTGTATGACTACATTTATGATGTATGTTGTAGTTATTATCTCATTATAGTTTACCGATCCACATAAAAATGTTACTTATGCTATAAAAATGTTACTTATGCTTAAGAGTGAAGACATATAATACTCAACACTTTGTAAACAAGAAATTGAAGGACTAGGATTTGTTTCCTTGTCAACAAGAAAAGAAGTGAAGGGTTGAACTGCACGCGCACTCCTGCCATGAACTGATAAAAGCAAATGAAAAAAACTTTAAGAATCACTTTGGAGCAAATCAGCTAGCACGGTGGTCAGTGTCAGTCCAACCCTCTCTCTTTCTCTCAGGGTTCCAAGCCAAGACATGCATTGCACGTGCCACACGGCTAAACTTCCAGTCCACACCGAGTAAAAATTATCTCTCCCGATTAATTCAATAAATCGCCAAAACCTGGTTTCCTAGAAACTTCAGCTCCTCTGGTAAACCTTCAGCTCAAACCCCCACAAATAAATCTCCATTTCTTCTTCTTCCTCTCCAATCCCTCCTCAAACCCAAAACGCTGCGTTTCATCACATGACGGACTACGGAATACCACCCACCATGAATCTCTGGACAGACGACAACGCATCCCTCATGGAGGCCTTCATGAGCAACTCCGATCTCACCTCCTTCTGGGCCCACCCCCCACTCCACGAGCCTCAGTCTTCCGCTTCCACGTCAGACTGCCCCCGCCTCCCGGTAACGGCGCCGTTCAACCAGGAGACCCTTATGCAGCGGCTGCAGGCCTTGATCGAGGGCGCCAGGGAGAGCTGGACCTACGCCATCTTCTGGCAGTCGTCGTACGACATGTCGGGCGCCTCCGTGCTCGGCTGGGGCGAGGGGTTCTACAAAGACGAGAGGGACAAAGTGAAAGCCAAGCCCAAAACGACGACGTCTTTGGTTGAGCAGGAGTACAGGAAGAAAGTCCTCAGAGATTTGAACTCCTTGATTTCCGACGCCGACACCTCCTCCGACGACGCCGTCGTCGATCAGGAGGTTACTGATACAGAATGGTTCTTCCTCGTTTCCATGACGCAGAACTTCGTCAACGGCGGCGGGTTGCCGGGTCAGGTCTTCTTCCAATCCAACCCTGTCTGGGTCGCCGGGCCGGACCGCCTCGCCGCCTCTTCATGCGAGCGTGCCCGCCAAGGTCAAGTTTTCGGTTTACAAACCATGGTCTGCGTCCCGACGGCAAACGGCGTCGTCGAGCTGGGCTCGACGGAGCTCATATTCCAAAGCTCGGATCTGATGAACAAGGTCCGTGTTTTATTTGACTTCAACAATCTGGAAGTCGGTTCTTGGCCCATAGGCGGCGCCGCCGCCGATCAAGGCGAGAGCGACCCCTCGTCGCTCTGGATCAACGACAACCCGTCCAGCGCAATCGAAGTCGTCAAAGACGCGGTCAACATAGCTCCGGTGAGTTCAGGACCCAGTTCCAGTAACCACCACATCTCCAAGAATCCGATTCAGTTCGATAACAACAACCACCCTAGTTCCAGTGGCTTATCGGATAATCCCAGCGCCGTTCTGCAAGTCAGTCACCCCCAAGTCACGCAGAGCTTCTTCTCCAGAGAGCTCAATTTCTCCGATTACAACGGCTACGACGGCAGCAGCGTCAAGAACTCGAATTCAAATTCACACTTGATGAAGCCGGAGTCCGGCGAGATATTGAACTTCGGGGAGAGCAAGTGGACCGCAAACGACAGGAAGTTGTTTTCTGCTCAGTCTCAAATCGCCGCCGAATACACCGACAAGAAGAAAAGATCGCCGCCGTCGAGGGGCAGCGAAGAGGGGGTCCTGTCGTTTCTACCGTCGAGTAGTGGCGTCGTCAAATCTAGCGCCGGCCCGGCGGATTCCGACCTCTCTGATTTTGAAGCCTCCGTGGCTAAGGAGGCTGCTGATAGTAGTAGAGTTGTGGACCCGGAAAAACGACCCCGGAAAAGAGGTCGTAAACCGGCCAACGGTAGAGAGGAGCCGCTGAACCACGTGGAGGCAGAGAGGCAGAGGAGAGAGAAGCTCAACCAGAGATTCTATGCTCTCCGAGCTGTTGTTCCGAATGTGTCGAAAATGGACAAGGCGTCTCTGCTCGGTGACGCCATCTCTTACATCACCGAGCTGAAGACGAAGCTGCAGACGACGGAGTCAGATAGGGAGGACCTTCAGAAGCAAGTAGGGACATTAAGTAAAGAGCTACAAGAGTCCCGGTCGTGTTCGGGTTTGGACCAAGAGCTTAAAGGGTGTACTAAATTGGTCGATTTGGATATCAATGTGAAGATACTCGGATGGGACGCCAGGATTCAAATCCAATGTAGCAAGGAGAACCACCCTGCAGCGAGGCTGATGGCTGCGCTGATGGAGCTGGACTTGGATGTACATCACGCCAGCGTTTCGGTAGTCAATGATTTGATGATCCAGCAAGCCACTGTGAGGATGGGAAGCCGGATTTACACGCAGGAGCAGCTCAGATTAGCTCTATTAGCCAAAGTGGGGGATGCCAGATAAAATATATAGCCACAGCTAGCAGCATTATGGTGAGTTTGTTTTGCTACTATCGGCGGCAGGGTGCTTGGGGACAATTTATGTAAGGCTCCCGGCAAAGCAGCAGAGCTGAGCTCTGTATCATAGTAGATTTTTGTTAAGTTGTAGCATTATAGAATCCGAGTTTGAGATCCCTCTCCATGTAGCAAATGTAGCTGTATTAATTTGAAAACCCGCCCCTGTGTTCCCATATCTTTTATCCATCATCTTCAATGTGTAAATATGTTTCATGAAGTTCTGGCTTTAGTGATGTTGTACTATCAGAATTTGTATCCGAACATGACATTGTAATCTTTTTGCTCCTCAAATTCTTTAGAGGAAGTTGAAGTTGTGTGTGTTTCTGAGCTCAAAGATGGAGACCCTTTCAAAGCGCATGCATTTGTATCAGAATCTGTTCTTTTCAATGTTGAATTCTAGCTTGGATGGATTTTGGTGGGAATATTATTATTTTTCTCGTGGGGAATAAATGCCCCAAATTCTAGAAGGGTCGTTATCTGGATTCTTACCAACATCTGTGGATGAAATAAAGGTCGTCATAACTTCTATGCAAATTAATAGGGAGCAGCATGAAGGTAATTATTTGTGACAGTAACCTAAAAGTTTGTTGCATCCTCTTATAGCTGTGGAATGTTTAAAAGTTCAACCTCTGATTCAATGATTGCGGTAAAAATGGGTGGTTTTCACAATCAACCATGATTTCTCTATCCAGATTCGACATTTTAACGGTGTATGAACACAATCTTCACAAATACTATTTGTCCTGTTGTGACTAGGAAATCGTTGGGTTTGACCCCCAACTATTTTTTTTATTACCGGAAAGTGAAATATTGAGAAAGTGACCTCTTGATCTTGTCTTCGCAACTTGCCTATATAAATAAAAATATAAAATCAAATCTAAAGATTTTTTTTGGTTACAAAATCCAAACAAATTTTTACTAAAACATGATGCTGATTAAGCTCGTCCCCACTTGTTCATTTCAAAATTAATTAACACGTGGTGTGGTGGGACGTCAAATCAAAGCACAGCGTTGGTGATCGATCTCAGCCGCTTTGGCTTGAAAGGCTTCATGAAGATTAAGCAAACAGTGGCGAAGATTAAGCAAACACGGGTGAGGCGATTGGTTAAGACGTTAATTAATGATTTTGAGATATTAAGTTCAAATATTATTGATAAATATATGATACGCGAATTATTAATAAAAAAGCTTAAACAAACACCAGTCGAAGCACAAAATTTCAGTCATAACAATCTATCACACTCTCATTATCTTTGAAGAACTTTTGTCACAATTTTGTTGTCTACCTAAAAAATGGAAGGTAATTATAATTCTTCTGTTGAGAATTTTGAGATATTTTTTCTATTCTGATAATGAGAGTTACGAGAAGCAAGTACATTTTATTTTCACTTTTATTTCACTAGAGTTACAACATTAGATAACAGATCTTTTAAGCTACATAATTATCATATATTTGCAATGACGTCGGCTACAACCTAACCTAGATTTTGAAGAAAAAAAACATTATTTTGCAGCATATTTATAATTTAAATAAACAAATTTTGAAAAGTAGCTCACCCCAAATTTATACACTTAGCCCACATATAACTCAATATAGTCCATATAATTTTTTTTCTTCTGATTATATATACTTTATATTTTCTTAAAAGAGTTTAGTTATATTTGTTTATATAATTTTTCTTAATAATAAATAAAAATATCCAAAAGGGAGATTCAAATATGCTCTTGCATATATTTTTTGATTAAAAATGTAATATTTATTTAATATATTTTTTGTACAATTTTGTTTACCTAATCATTCATTTAATCTTTTTTTGAGGGCATATATATGAGTCCTTTTTAAAGATGTTTATATTGGTAATGTTAATAAGAAAACTGCATAAAAAGTAATAATAAAATTTATTTGATTTCAATAACAATGAACACGACATAATTTGTAGGACTCAACAAGTCAAATATATCAAAAAAATAATATTTATAACATACATGATGTTTAGATGGATAAGTATATATGAATATTTTTTAGAGATTTTGTTTCATTATTTTAATTAATAAAAAATAATAATATAAATTGATAGTGATACCCGTCACATGCATGACACATAACTAAAAATTGGACGAAAACCATCCGATTTGACGGAAAGGGTGCAAATCTATAGTTTTACCAAGTTGAGGAGGCAAATTGGCACAAATGCAAGTTAAGGATGCAAATTGACAATTAGAGCCAAGTTCAGGGGGTATATTGACTATTTTGCCAAAAATAAAAGTCAACCCCATTTCAATGAAAAAAGACTTTGAAACCCAATTGAATGAAATATCACTTATTTTTGTCCAAACACACAAATCTTTATTGAGAACATATTAAAATAATAATTTTCAAAACATTTTTACCCTTGACTCTTACTAAAAAGAGAAGAATTTGTCAGAGCACCACCGGACTCCGGTCACCGATAAATAGGTTACTGACACCCAGTAACTCAAATATTCTAGTTACTGACCCCCAATGATCATTGAGTTCCAGACCTCCAATAACCACCAATAAATCGATTACTGACACCTAGTAACTCGGATACTCCAGTTACTGACCCCTAGTGACTAAGTTCCTAACCTCTAATAACCATCAATAATTCAGTTATTGATACTTATCAACTCGGATATTCTAATTATTGACCCACATTAACTGAGTTCATAACCCTCAATAACCATTGATAACTTGGTTACTGACACCCAATAACTCAAATATTCAAATTACTGACACCTAGTAACTCATATATTGTCGCATCCCGGGGATTATTCTCGGTCCCGGAACACGACGGTAACCGCCGTAATCCCGATCTAGCGAGTAATCAATACGTCTTTCGACGTATTGGTGACCCTCTGGACCGAAACCACAAGGCTATGAATGAAATAAACACCAAATGAATAATAATATGAATGTCAAATACGGAATGACAAATACACAGAGTAGCATACAAATGTTTTACAAGCGGAAGATAATGGAAAATACCCGAGACAGAAATAGTACAAGAAAATGTCTCGGAACAATGAGCCCGAAAAGTGTCTCAAAATATCCAACAGAATAACAACATCAAAGATACGGAAGTCAGATGACATGGAAACCACACCAGAATGGGGGTCCTCGAAACCGGAAGTGCACGATAACCGTCGACGCTCCGCGATCTCCTAGTCCCACCTGAAGAGTAACGGGTTTTGAGAGAAGTACACATGTTGGATATATCATGGTGAAACATCATCAGGGTGTCCACATGATCATTGGTAATTTTCTGAGATGGGCAGTACATCTAACGATTCAACAACAGTCTTCATCAACGATATGTTTCCTTATGAGAGCGGTGTATGCTCTCAAAGACAATATATGCTTGAGCTGGAGCAGGCATTCCCTAGAGTTGTCAACACTGCTGGTATTGATAAGTACAATAAACTGCTTGTTTTCTAACAGATCCATGTGTACCCCGGTTGTTAGAAGAAGGTTCTTGAAAGTGTGATAGAAGTAATGAAGATTAAAGTTGAGACAAAATCGACCATGAAGGCTGTTGATGATTATCTATAGTACACTGCTTCGATGCTGCCCCATAGTCATCATCTTCCTGCCACCGATGTATCTTGAAAGATCTTGGGTTTTCCTACAACAAGATCCATGCATACAGATATGACTGCGTTCTCTTTTGGGGTAAAAATCTAGAAGGGAATGACCTTGGTGGCCTTGACGCATGTCCGGTATGTTAGAGTGACATGTATAAGCTGATTCCTGCAGGCAATAGAAAACCTGTGAAGGTACTTCGATATTTCCTGTTGAGGGATAGGCTGGAGCGGTTGTACATGTCATCACACACGGCTAAAGCTATGAGATGACATGCTGATAGGGAATTGCATGACGAAGATACTCTTATACACCCTGTTGACGGGGAGGCTTGGAGGCATATAGACAATGAGTTTCCTCATTTTGCGTTAGAGGTCCGAAATGTGAGGCTTAGGCTCTCATCCGACTGGTTCAATCCTTTTAGCAACATAAGTTTTCAATACAGTGTATGATAGGTGATTTTGGTACCGTACAATCTTCATCCATGGATGTGCATGAAGAAGGAATACAATATATTAAGTTTGTTGATTTTGAGGCCTAGTTATCCAGGAAAGTGTCTCGATGTGTATTTGAGACCCTTGATTGAAGAGCTTAAGTTTTTTGTAAATGTTAGTCATCCCACTTATGACAAGTACATGCACGAGATGTTGCAGATGCATGTCATGGTTGTTGGTACCATCAGTGATTTTCCTACCCGTGGGATGTTGTCGGGCAACGTTGTTAGGGGATACAATGTTTGTCTAGAGTGCCTTAGTGATGAGAGGAGAAACAGTCATTACAACAAGATATGCAAATTGGGTCACTGTACTCTCCTTCCGTTTGATCATGAATGACTGTTCGATGACAAGGTATTTGATGAGATTGTAGAAAACAGTGTGTCACCCAGAAGATGGACGGGGGAAAAATTTTAGCAGTGCTTAATTAGTACGATTTTGGGAAGCTCAGCAATCATCCTACTATTGTGGCGGCAATACCTGAAAGACCCGACAGGTACAAATTTTGGACACATAAGAGCATATTCTGGGAACTCTCATACTGGAGTAAGTTGTTGATCAGACATTACTTAGATGTGATGCACATAGAAATGAATGTGTGCGACAGTGTGGTGGGAACAGTGCAGAACTTAGAGGGGAAGACGAAAGACGGTCCAAAGGCACACATTGATATTAAAAAATGGATATACAAATACATCTGTGATTGAAAGAAAGGAAGAAAAAAATGCCTCAAACCCTTACACCGTGAAGCCTGACCAGAAGAACGTAACTTTCAGGTGGATGAGTTCTGTGAAGTATCCTTCAAGCTATGTAGGAAATATAGCCTGGTGCGTAAACTTTCGGGACAATAAGATGTACAGGCTAAAGAGTCATGACTGTCATATTCTGCTACAACGTCTCTTCTCTGTTTTCATTCGACCGTTCCTTCCTCGTCAGGTGGTGGAGCCGTTAGTAGCGTTGTCAAGATTCTTCCAGAAGTTATGCACACGGGAAGTGTCAAAATCTAACCTCCAAAAATACAAGAGGACATTATTTATATCATATGTAAATTTGAGAGGATATTTTCTCCAACTTTTTTTTGACATCATGCCTCACCTGATGATCCATCTTTCCGAGCAATTGTTGCGTACCGGTCCAGTACACTATACTTGGATGCATCCTATGAAAAAGTATGTTTTTACACCTGAATTTTTTATTATACATGTTCAATATATAATCATAACACTTTACAACAATTTATTTATAGGCAACTTAGAGACTACAAAGCTTATGTGGCTAATAAATCCGCGCCTGAAGGATGTATAGCTGAAGCATATATTGTGCACGAGTGCGTCATCACCTACATAAAGTTATATTTAGGAGCGTTGAAAGAAACTCCCCAAACCATACCGGCAGATGTATCGAAGTTCAACCTTTCCATAGTCTCAATGATGTTGAAGCTTATGAAATTTTGCCACTCCTACAAGTTGCAACCACATGAGCTAGTATAGCCCATTGATGGGTATTGATTAACTGTCCAGAAGTTGAATACTGGAAAGACATCCATTTATATTGTCTTGACATTCAAGGTGATCTCGAATACCACAACAAGAAGTTCGCAAACTATTTTGGCGGCTAGATATGTAATTCTTTATTTTTGTTCATGAATCTTTCATTGCATAATTATCCATATTTACAGTACATTTAATATTTGGTTGCACATGAACCATATTTAATTCGATGATCACCCAAATTGGTCTCACGAACCAAGAATTCTAACGACGAAGCCGATAATGTCAAGAGTTTATCCGATGTGCAAGGTGAATGTCGTGCAATTTATATGTGAACAGAAAGACAACAGACGGAGAACAAAAATTGTGGGGTGATGGCGCATGGTGGGCGGAATAGAGTTGACTATTACGGTGTTCTCGATTCAGTGGTGGAACTCGTTTATGGATAAGGCATGACAGTGCACCTCTTCAAGTGTAGATGATTTGATACAAGAAGCCCGCAGAGCATGAAGATCGATCAGTACGGGATTTTATCGGTGAACACTGCTACAAGCTACCCCTTGGAAGTGCACCACCTCCTACACTTGAGGAGCAAGTGACTGTGAGGAGAGTTGGGTGTTTATTGGAGATTTTGAGGTAGATATCATTTGATTACTTGGTTACCTCGCGACTAGTAGTGAGACTAGTAATGAGCGACGTAACCTTAGAGCGGAAAAAATACTCTTTCCGTGAGCGTTTCTCTTAGCTATTTCGCGGAAACAAAATGTCTAAGAGTTCTTCACTCTTGGGTAAAACGACGTGCTTGTTTACGGATACGTCGTGAGATTCACTGCACCAATCCGGTATAGACTGAATTGAGACGAGAAATTAAGAGCGTTGGATTGGAGAAAACTACAGAGATTGTGAAGATGCCCCGCCATCTTCATGTGAATAGTGTCTTCAGATGCATTTATGTGACGACCTCGTGTTGCATTTATGTGACGACCTCGTGTTGCATTAAGGAGCTTTAAGGAAGTGATGGAACCCACTGTGTGGGAAGTGTTGACTCCATTGGTTGTGCCATCTCGAGTCACGTGGTACGTATGTGGTAGTGTTCGGATGCAGTTATCGAGTTTCCTTAGAAACCGAAGTGAGTTACTCCGAGTTTGTACCACCTTTTCCACGAAGTATTCTCCTAGTCTTATAACCTAGACTTTGTTTGATCCTTGTTTCATCTTGTAGTCTGTCCTTGAATTTTAGAGACCTTGTTTGTTATCATCACTGCTTTGAGACGTGTCATCATTTAGGAGATTTTCGTGCCTTGTGTTCCTTTCTGGATTTGGAACTCCCATTTTCATTGACCGTCAGGTTGTTGTGACCCATTTTATTCTGAGTAGTGTTGTATTAAAGCTTGCTACTACCAGGAGAGTCTTTGTTGTTTTGCTCTCCCTTCCTAGATCGGACTTGACTTTGATTGTTCGAGTCCTTTGGACTGTTTGTTTTATACTGAGGCCTGAGTGAATTTGTTCGACCCTTACGAGCGTCATTTACGCATCGTAGTGTTTTCTTAACTTGGGATCCTCACTCGTGTTTGATTCTTGTTTAAGGTGTCAAATGACCCTTGTATCACTATTTGTGTCAGCAACCCTTTGGTATCTCATTCTTGACAATTGCAGCTCTTTGACTTTCCCTTGGTCAATTCCCAGCAGGTTTGTGATCAGGTCTTTTCTCACTATAGCTCCATTTTCTACAAAGACTAGGGACTTTTCCTTGTTTACTGATTGACCTGAATTAATTGCATACTCCTCCATAAAATTCAATAACGTCAACATGTGATTTTCTTTACCATGCAGAAAAATCATAATATCATCAGCAAAAAGAGCATGCGTGGGAGGAGAAATACTCATCTGAGCAACAATGTGTTCTATTTTTCTCTGTGCCAGCAACATAGTAATGCCACTGCTTAAAACTTCTTCCACCAAGCAAAATAGTAATGGAGAGAGGGGATCACCTTGTCGGACTCCACGAGAGCATTGAAAGAAACCTGAGACTTCCCCATTGACATTTACAGAGAGATGAGTTGATTTTAAAACATTATGGACCAAAATAATAAAAGCTTCACTGAAGCCAAAAGCTCGGAGAACTATAAGAAGGAAATTCCAATCAAGAGTGTCAAAAGCCTTACGAATATCGAACTTAATAGCAACATTACCATACTCACAAGCTGTGTCCAACAAATTTATACACCCAGAGGTCGAAATGATTGGATCTACAATGGACCTCCCCTTGTTAAAAACACTTTGCTCAGGGGAGATAATTATTGAAGCAACCTTTCCCAACCTGTCTGCCAAAATCTTGGTGAAAATTTTAAAAACAAAATTAGCCAATGCAATGGGCCGAAAATCATTGGGACTCAAAGATTCCTGCAACTTCGGGATAAGAACAATCATATTATTATTACACTTCGGCATGATAAAGCCTCTAACAAATAAACTCTGAACTGTTTTGACAACATCCTCTGCAATTATGGACCAGTAAGAAAAATATAAAATCCCTCCAAAGCCATCTGGTCCTGGGGAACTAAAATCATCCATTGTTTTAATCGTTTCCCAAATCTCAGCCCGAGAAGGGATCAAAGTTAAAGAAATGTTCTCACTCTCTGTTATTAAGCTCAGAATAACTCTCTCAACTAGACCTGTATTTTGAATTGTAGGATCACAAGTAAAAGCTTCTTTGAAAGTATTAACAAAATGGTCAGCAGTGGAATGTTGATTAGAAATTACCTCATCACTAATTAGCAGAGAAGTGATGGAGTTTCTGAGTCTTCTAACCTTTACCAGGTTATGTAGAAACGTAGTGTTCCAATCCCCATCCTATAACCATCGAGCCCTTGCTTTATATTTTAGCAACTTTGCTTGCAGACTTAGATCAGAAAGATACATGGATTGAGCTTCTTTTTCGAGAGATAGTCTATCATCTGATGGGCCCTCCGACATAATTTCTGCTTGGATAGAATCTAGTGCCGACTTTGAAGAAATAACTCTACTATGAACATCCCCCACATTTACTTTACTCCAGATCCGTAACATTCCGCGCAAAGCGTGAAGTTTAGAGCTGAGATCATATTGTGGGCAGCCAACATAATGGAGTGATCTCCAAAATTCCAAAATAGTTTCCAACAAATTAGGGTGGTGGATCCAAAACTGTTGAAAACGAAAAAAGAGTTTTAAAAGAGCTCACCAGTCTAGAGCCAGTAATGAGAATCAGACAATGATCTGATGAGGCTTTTGTGAGAGCTAGACAATCAAGAACTGACCAAAAACTCAACCAGTCCAAGTTTGCAACGGCTATGTCCAGACGTTCCTCTGTATGCCCATTAGACCAAGTGAAAGCTCCGTCTCTGGTAGGAATGTCATTCAACTCACAAGAGGTAAGCATGTTCTGAAAGTCATGACACAAAGTGACATTTGGAGCATTACCTCGACGCTTCTCATCCAAGGACACAATTAAAATCCCTGAAGAAGAGAATCAGTGTGTCAATAAAGCATAAGACTTGTTTTGAATAGCATAAGATTACAACTTGAAGTGTCAAAGAGTATTCCTAACAAAATTCAAACCGAGATGACCTTCAATGTTGCTTTTGTTTATATGTCGAGAGAAGCGGAAGACAATTATACATGGGCCTTGAGCAGATTGAAGACTCTTTTACATAATGCCTAATTGCCTATGCTCCGGAAATTATTGTGACTGATCGAGAATTAGCTCTAATGAACAACATTAGTAAATTATTTCCTGATTCCCAACACCTTTTGTGTACGTGACATATTAATAAAAATGTGATGAAAGAGTGTAGGAAGAAGGTTCCAAAGATAGAAGGATGGAAAGCAATTGTATGAAATACTCTTTGGTACTCGACAAGTTGATAGGGTTAGGAAGCCATTGCCCATTATAGCTCTGGTTTCGCACCAATAAGAAGTTGGAGGTGCTTTCCGGAAATGGGGCATTTAATTGCAACTTGTTATGGTGTGGTGGTGATTAATATATCAGGTGGGAAATGCGTAGCATATCTACCTCTAGTGGAACACTATACTGGACTCTGAGTGCTACTGACATTAAAGAGATTGTAATAGGTCATGTGAATGAAAATCACTATGTACATGTATGTATTTTTAGTGAAATACATGTATTTATGTTTTACACTTGCTTAATTTGATACTAACAGGGTGCTTCACATTTTTCAGTTTAAAATGTGTCTAGGACATCCTTTGCCATACCTTGTACCAAACTGGGGGAAGAATGCAAACACTAAAGTTATACATTTATATTCAAGATATCAGAATCGTCTAGAGCAATACAACATATGTTGTCATGTTATTGTAGTTCCTAGAATTTTGACAGTCGATGACTCTGAGCAGTGAGATGGGAGAGATGTATACGAATGACTACAACCTTGTGTTTGAGTGTTGAAACAATTGTATGAAATTCTCTTTGATTTAGTTGAGACATCCATTGTTTTGTCTATTTATTAAGAATTTATGTTTTTAACTAATACTTTGGCCAGTCATAAGTTATAAGCAGGTTAAACAATATCAGAAACACTTACAAGTTCATCATGATATTATCAAATAAACTAGTGAACAACTATGAAGCAAAGTACAGATAACAAGGATGCCACTTTTTGAATCAATAAATTAACCGATGGACATTCAGACTATATAGTTTATGCCACTTTTTGAATCAATAAATTAACCATGTAGCGTAATGATAATCTCTTGAAAAGTCGAAACGTTTGGAAAACAAAGATACATGAAATTGAAGAGATGTATTGGTTTCTCCCTCTCTTGTGTTCTTAGTCAGTTAATGTATCAGATAAGCAATTTTGCTTTGACATGTCTTGATGCTGTTATTGTCTAATTTGACATATGTTTGTATCTATTGGGAGAGAAAGGCTTTGAAACTGAAGGACGATAAGATAAGCAACTTAGAAGAGCAGGTTATATAAGATTTCGTCATAACTTTTGTTAGTTGTTCATTGAAGTCGCGCAAGCTGCACATGTTAATGACATTTCCTACAATAACTTCAAGGCATTAAACTAGTAATAACAACTTCTATTCAATCTCTAACAACAACGATATTAACCAGAATGAGACCAACAATTTAGAATTTTGGTTTGGCATATTAACCAGAATGAGACCAACAGTTCAGAATTTTGGTTTGGCGGACTTCACGTCTTCTTGTTCCTCATCCAAAACGTAGTCGTTCACTCTTATATATTATGATGAAATGGAACACGATAGATTACATGGGTATTTATATAAAAAACTGAGAGGTGTACTTAAGATTTTAAGATATCAAAAAGTAAAATGGAGGTGTAAATAGTAAAAGATGTATACCCAATAAATTTAGAGGTACAACTAGAATTTCCCTTTGATTAAATAGTAAGCTCATGACACTAGTAACACACTAGCCATATTGTGTATGATATCCTCATCGCAACAAATGAATTCATATGGAAGAAGAGAATCGAAGTTTGGAAAGGTTTAATCACCATTCTCGTCAATTTCCAGCATTTGAAGGGAATGAGGATGGCATTTCAAGCTAAAAAAGTTCGCAGACAAACTCTAACCTCAAGTGTATATAATATATATCCTAAATTTCCATTTCCAGTGTTTTAAACAGTTCAAACGAGCCTTAAACCAAATCTAATAAGACTGCCAGAAACTTCAGAAACTATTGACTTGGAACATGCAGGGCTACCCTCAAAAAGAAAATCATTGGAGGCTTAATTTTTCCAGGATTTCAGGCAGAAATGCATATTCGACATGATAAATCCATTTCTAACTTGTTCAACCCTTGAATCCCTAATCTTTCAAGTTCCAACTCAGGCTTGCTAAACATCTACATTTTGCGAGTGCTTTTATGAGACAACGAATCAGTAATACGAATATGTGATATGTGCACACATTCTGTACAATATCATTTTCCAAACAGATCAATGTTTTCACTATAGATTATAGAATGTGATGTTTTTACCAAAAAAAGTGATGTAAATACTGAATTAAAAACACCATCGATTGACTTTTAGGGGAAAAAAATGTCCTCATGACCTCGATACTACAAAGATTTAATTCCATTCAAGTTTCATACTCGATTTTTATCACAACCATATCCCTAACACGCAGTAAAAGTAATCAAATTTCGTGAAATGATTAAACAGAGCATGAAGACCTAAGATATTTCTATTTAACCATAAAAGCCTCAACGCCCGCTTTTAGAGGCTGATGGTGGCACATGCTTAAGATATCTCACATATGGAAGGAACACAGATTCTTATCTACAAATGCATATATGTGAAAACACAAAACAAAGTTCATAAACAATCTAAGATGCATTGCTTTCTAACAAGCAGATAATCACATCCCACAAATGCTTAGAGATGATACATCTGACTACAATCCTTATATTAGCAACATTTCAACAACAATACTCATACAATTGATACTTTAGACTACTGACCTGATTCTCTAACTAAAACAGTACAGACACCCAAGAGTGGTTTTCTGGCACTATCGGGCTTCCATTTCTGCAATTCAACTTTCACGAATTAAGGAATTAGCTGCATACTTTCCCCATTCCTAAGATGTCAAAAGGAGCAGAAGCAGAGCTTGCACAGACAATGACAACTGTTTACGGTTAACCATCCCATTTGATGGAATAGCTAGGAGTTACCTGAATCCATAAACTTACCATTCCATCAAAATAGGAGAATTAGCCATTATCTGTCATTTGCTTCAGTTTTCTTCATTCTTGCATCAGCTTTCCAATCTCTTCTCCTCAGTTTAGGTCTATTAATTTCGATGTTACTTCGGTCAACAGATACTTCTGAGCACGTTTCACTCTCAAATTTTGGTTCTGCTGTAGTTCCAGAGAGAAACACGGTTTGACACTCACAGGTTGACATCAAAGTAGGGGCAACATAAGCATCGGCTGTAACTTCAGGATCCCTAGAAACATGAGCTTTCCTTGCATCCTTTTTTAATTCCATTTGCAGTGAACACCGGGTCTGTAATTGCTAACAGTTCCATTAAATTGCACTTGTATATTTGGTGAAGTTGAAGGCTTTACAGTGCCGGAATTTTTCAGTTATGCTTCCCTTCAAGACGCTTCCGAGCCCTATGGACGTTGCCTTTCTCGGTTCTTCAGGCGACGAGTGTGAATGTCACCACGACCCTTAGTGCGCTCTTTTTGATCAATAGACTTCATTGTAATACTATCCTGTGTTTGACTACTGCTCATACCTGTGGCATAAATTAAACAGAGTGCAAAAGATTACTCTTCATAAACGATGTTTCTCCATCTCATAGTCAATTACCATTAAAGTTTGGCTCCAAATAGTGGGTAACAACTCTATTAAACTAAGATCCATTTGAATGAAAGAGAAGAACAGCACTTATTCAAACGTTTTTTTATTGGTCAGACACAGGTAACTATTAGTTATAGAATAACGAAAATTAATCTACATCATAACTACAATATATTTACATTTCTATCCTAACTAACGCTAACATAGGCCAGCTTCTGCAGATTCAACCTCACCACCGTATCAGCGAACAGCCGCGTGTCCTCCTCGCTGTTCCCCTCCGGCACATCCACCACATAAGATTCCAAAACAACGGTCCAGATCCTCCCGTCACGCTCGAAACCATGCACGGTGGTTAAGGAACGGTAATTTCTCAACCTGTGCTCCCCTCCTATAACACTGAAACCGGTGACGTGCCTCCCCTCGTCCAGCAAGTCCAGCCTCTCTGTGCTCGTCGCCGCCGGCAGTCCGGAAATTACATTCACGTCTCTCGTGCACCCCACGCTCATTACGAAGCCTTCTCTCACCGTGCAGCTCCGGATAAAGTGCTTGTACGTCTGCGGCCGGTCAAACCGGCGCACTACCTTCCACACCGTCTCAAGCGGCGCGTGAATTCGCTGCGCGAGTAGGGAGGAGCAATGGCCCAGGCCCACTCGGTAGGTGTGGAACTCGGCCACTACGGGCTTGAGGTCGTCGAACTCGGACTGAGTCAGTCCGGAGGGGACAGTGAGGTGGTGCTGCGAAATCTCTGGGTCTTGCTCCGCCGCCGATGATGGTTTCTCCATAGGATGGTGGAGGGGTTGTGACGTTGGGTTGTGAGACGGGGTGTAGATGTTAAATGGGTTTTGTAGGATGATAGGGGTAATATGGGAATTGAGGTAGGTTTTGGTGATGCAGACAGGTGGCTTCTCTTACCTGACCTGGCTTATCTGCAAGCCGCGTTATATTTTTCAGATATTGTTTGATCCATATGCATCATGCATGTTAGACCAAAAATAGAGAATGATTTTTGTTTTGTTTATAACTTTACTTATAGGTTCGACTGCTGCGTTTCTAATTTTTCCTCGATCTTAAACGGAATAGTTCTTGCAAAATTGTTTGGTTTGGTTTGATTATTGGCATTTTGTTAAGAAATTAAGTTGAAGACAATCATATTTCACAATTTGCATTTGTCTAATTCTTGATTTCAAACAATTACATATATATATATATATATACATATATGTGTATATATCTCTTTTTTAATGAGGGATTTCTTTTTTGACATATATGAGGGATCAGGGTTTATATCAACTTTTTAATCACAAAATCAAATATCCACAATTCAATATATAGTTCTATATGAGTAGATTACTTCTGTAAAATTTATCTAAATTGATAATCTTTAAGGTACTTAAAACTGCAAATTAAAAGTTAAAGCATGAAAGGTTCATGTTTGACAAATTTGATCCGTCAATTGATTTCAGTTAGTTCGAAGTCTTAACGATCACCAAATTAGATGAACTTTTGCAGAGATGATCTACATATATGCATCTAAATATTGAACTGTGAAAATGTTGATATGTGATTAAAAAGTTGATGTAACTTACAATCACTCATATATGTCAAAAAAATCTTTAATAAAATGATTCTCTATATATATGATATTATATATTTTAGAGTGCAGAAGATGATAATTAAGCATGCATAACGAGTAGTGCTATCTTTTCAAATTAAAGTGGTTGAATGAAAGTATATAATAAACAAGCATCGCATAAGTTGGTGCATCACCAAAAAGTAAAATGAATTCAGATATGTACGAATAATATAATTCTTAGTAGGAAAAATCGATCACAGATTGAAGAGGTAGCGTTATTAGATCTGAGTTAGGTGATGAGCTCAAGATGGACTGTTTTATTCCTTAGTGTTTTGAGAGTGTTGGAGCTTGCGTGGGTTGCCCTTTCCGAAAGTAAACATCCACCTCATTCAACATCTAATCCAGCTATGCAATGTAGATTAACCATTCTCTATGGATATACATGACTACCTTTGGTTTGCGGAAAACAAAGCTGGAAAATCGATACGAGTATGATCCTGGCATTCGTTAACCCCTCAAGAATGTGTTTGTAAAGCAGTCTCTAGCTTGAAGATGTGATATATTTTAGAATAAATTTCAGTACTCATGAATCAGTTTCATATCTAAACTTTTTTTAATCAGTTCCATACTTAAATTTTAGTCTAAAATATACCTCATCTGTATTTTTAATTAGTTTCATACATAAATTTTGAAAATAACATCAATTTTGACCAAACATGACGTAATACCTAGTCATATTTGGTCAAAAATGCTGATGCAGACTAAATTAAAAATAAAGTTTTATATCTAAAATTTAGATGAAATTGATGTTATTTTAAAAATTTAGGTATGAAACTGATTTTAGACTTAAAATTTAAAAGTATAAACTGAAATTTTTCTTTTATTCTATCTGATGATGATAGGTTGACAATGAGTGAGAATGAAAACAGATCTTTGCTTCCATTGAGTTTGTCGTCATCTATATATTTGCAAAAGGTGAAGTTCAATTGCAATCAGCCGGTACGTGTATAATAAAGATAAATTATCACTTGGACGGTAAGTAATTCTCAAATTTGCCACTACAACAATCAAACTTAACTACATGCATATATATGGATCTTTATAAAATGGAGAAGATCACGTTCTTAGTGTTAATAATTTAGATTCTATTGCATGATCAAAATGTTCAAAACACTTCAGCTCTTTCTTAAATAAACCATAATTAAATTTGAGAAAACATATGTTCAATCTCCTTATTACGATACAAATTCGCTCCGAGTTGAGAAAACCGAAACCCTAGTTCCGTGTGTAGGGTGACGGCGACGCTTGCCTCAGGCTCTACTTCCGATAACACTCTCTTTGGGTGCATCTGTATTGCACATAAGAGTTCTTTGTTCGGGTTGTGTCCAGCGAAGACGGGTTAGAGTAGAGAGAGAGAGAGAGAGATAGAGAGAGATAATCTCAACGAGGGTCAAGACAACTTGGTTGTGGCGATGAAGGGTGGTCTACTACGAAGACTTATGTTTCCTCAGGGGTAGTATTAGGATGCGGAGCATATCAGAGCTGAGGACGGAGAGCTAAAAACTTCTAAATTTTAAGAGGAAGAGAAGAGATTCTCTCCTAGAATTTGTGATGGCGGAAGACCGAAGTTATTAAAGAATGAATTATTAAAGTTGACCGCATCGACCAACACCTGAATATTTTCGAAAATGGCTGAATTTTGTTGTACTATAGTCATGTTTCACTATCATGATAAGATCTAATACTCAAACTTTCATTTTTTTTTAATTTTTATCATTTTAATCATAACATGCCTATTAATGTACTACAACCACTGTCAGAAAAAACACTTTAGCTAAAGTAATAGTCGATGAAGTTTCATCGACTAAAGGTCGCCAATCATACTTTAACGGACGAAAATAGTTACTGTCGTCGGCTAAAGCTTTAGCCGACGAATTTTAGACTTTTGCCGATGAAATTTCGTCAGACAAAACTTCCCATGCTTGTCAAAATGGTTAACCAAACTAAACTTTAGCCGACAAAAATCTTTACATGTCGTCGGCTAAAGTATACATATCGTCAGCTAAAGTATACATGTCGTCGGCTAAAGTACACATGTCGTCTCTTAATCTTAAACTCATCAGTTATCAACTTGATCTTAAACTCTAATTAATCCACCTAATGATTTAATTGTCAAACCATTCAAATCTGAAATTCAACACTAACATACTCATCTCTTAAATCCTACAGGGACCACCTCAAGGGAACTTCTTACCGAAACCCCCTTGAAATGGATAACCCTTCCTACAAACCAACTTAGCACTTCCATGAGTAATTTAAATCAACCTCTAACTCATAGAGTCATCCTACTCCCCAATCACCTCTACGCTTCACCAATCAATACAATTAACTAAGCTGGGGTAATCAGAGCAATCTATATAGAAGCAATACCTAAATTAAACATATCAGCGACAACAGATTAATTGACTATGTCTCGTCTCTTATACGTCCGACCTCTCCTAAGTTAACCTGCAATATAGGCATTTTTAAAACGAACGGCCCAGTGGAGAACATATTTAAAAACGACACGTTAGAGTGAGTGGACAAAATTGTAAACTTAAAATACCAAAGATTTTTATAAAAACTTTTATCCATGCTCTCCCAAAAAATAATTATAAAACCATTATGCACGCAAAACTTAAAAATCTCCAAAATAATCATAAATGAGGTAGTAGGCCAAATACCAATCTCATTGGTAAAAATATAAATCGAAAAGTGGGGAAAATTGTTTCACCATAACTATGAGCCTTTCAGGCTAGGGTCAGATCCTATTACAGGCTCTAGAGCGTCCCACGCAAGGCGACCAACTCATCAGGGTCGCTATAAAGGCTAGCTAGAAATCTCCAATCATCTTCAATAATCTCCATATATATGACAACCCTTTATGGTGACGAAAAACCAAATAAAACCGAAAACCATAAAACATGTCCCCCATAATAAAAATAGAATGATGCATCTCATGCATGATGTATGGTTTCCCAACCGCAATAAAATATAATGGTCAAAATCAAAGGATCTCCCATAAAGAATAAATCTCTTCTTGTGTCCCACATGTAAAACAATATTAATAAATAAATTTCGGGAAATCAATAAAGTTACGGGAAAGGTACGAGCCCTCTTTCCCGGTCCACTTGCCCAAAAGAATATAAAAACCGCATCATGTGTCTCACACGTTAAAATAATTCAAATATAAAATTAATATGGGCTTAAACATGTTTAGGGACTTTATGAAAATCTCATCAATGGAAATCCTCTTTAAATCTCGAAAATCGTTAAATGTCAACGATAACATTTAAATCCGAAAATCATGGGCACTCAACTTAATTAAATTGCCCCAAATACTTGCCCAAAATATTTGTAAAACTCAAGGCGGAAAATCTCATTTCCCATAAATCCATAAATTCAAAGGCCAATAATTAAATAAATCAACCTTCCATGAATTATATAGGAAAATGATTTAAAATAAATCCAAGCGTGCAATTATTCAAAATAAAAGTCCACTCACTGGTTAGGCATTAGCCTGGCGAATTTCGGATAGCATCTCAAACGAGAACTCTCCACGCCATGTTCAACGAATAACATTAAATCCTGATCGCCAAAATAATAACTATTTAAAATCGGCAATAACAATAACCTCGGCAAAAATTTGCTAACTTAATCAACAATAATTCCCAGCCTTCAACAATAGCTTAGGAGTCCTTAAAATATTCCTTAAACCTTAACCGACAATAATCAATGGCCGGAATAATATTTTATTATCCGCCAATAATATTAATCTTCAAAAATTCCACAACCTAACCAAAACCCCTTCGAAAATTACCAAATTTAAACTATAGACTCCTCTCATTTTATACTATTTAATGGGTATGAAAAACTACCCAAAAAGTGGCAGCATCGTCACCAGCTCCGCAGCCGGTAGAAATTCCGGCCAAATTCTGGTTACCTTCAATCGCCACCAAATTTTAACAGCAGCTTCGTCTACTCATTTGGAACAACTTTCTAGTTCAACTCGAAGGCCAATTCGGACTCTAAGCTGCCCAATTACGTGATGAACAGTGAAATCCGAAATTTTAAACATAAAAACTTCAAATCCTATATTCTCCCTACACACTTTGAATCGAGCTACCAAATTCTAGGAGATTATAGTACTCATTAAGCCCAACATAACCATATAAAGAACTCACCAAGAGGTGGCCTGAGGAGGGAGAAAATCTGACAAAACCGAGTGAACACAGCCTCACCTTTGTCACTTGAGATCTCCCAAACGACGGGGATTCAGACCGGAATACCTACCCAGATTGAAAGTAGAGTCGCCGGCGAAGCTAATGGGACCGATGTGGCGGCCAACGGAGATCCAACGGCTGAGAAGTTCGTCGACGAAGTCCCGACCTGAAATCGCCTAAAATCGGGCTGCTACAGTAACAATTTTCGACTTTTGACTTTTTACCGACTTATCTCGGTAAGTTTTCATATTTATACTGTTTTTTACCATGAAAAGTAATTTCATATATTTTGATTTTCTATCGTTTTACCACATAATAACTTTACGTTTTTTCTTATAACTTTTACATACGAACTCTGATTTAAGCGTGCTACATGTCCATGAACTCGTATCGACGTCCTCTACGACTTTTATGAAGAAAGTTTTCTGAAATTATTGACTTAACAAAAAGTCAACTTTACGGTCATTATAGAGTTAAACGATTACTTTAAATGGTAAATGACCAAAGTAACTAACCCTAAAATAATTTTAGGATAGGGATGTGACATAAACCCTTTCCTACATCTTAAACACAAACACAATTCCAAGGAAATCATTAGAGAATCTGGAGCTGCTGATTCACGAGTCTCGGATTTAGGCTATGGCTTCGGGTTCGAGGAACTTAAGGAAGGGTAAGGAGCAGTTGGGGGAGGAGCTGTGGGTGGAGAGTGTGCCGTGGTTCATGGCTGAGAGCGAGAGAGTTATTGGGTTGGATTTTAGAGAGAGAAAGAGGGGGTTTTGATTTGAGAGAGAGAGAGTGATGAGATTTGTGGGGTTCTTAAGGAGAGAGGGGGAGAGGAGAAAGAGGCGGGAAGTTATGGAGGGAGAAGGAAATGAGGGTTTCAAATTAAAGACGGAAGTTTGAGGCGGGGAAATTTTTCGACAATAGCCGATGACATTTTTTTCAACAATAGCCGATAACATTTTTTCGACAATAGCTGACAAATTTTTTTTTGTCTGCTAAAATATTTTAGCAGACTACTAAAAATTTTAGCCGACGAGTAAAAACAATAGCCAACAACATTTTTTTTGTATGCTAAAGTATAGTATAGCCGAAGAAAAAAAAATTATCGGCCTGTTTTTAGTCTTTTCGTCGGCTAAAATGTTTTTTCTGGTAGTGAACATGTTTACTATGTTATATCTAAATGCACATCTTTATACACTAACTAAATGTACGAAATAAAATTTACAAGATTTGACTGTACGATGTGATCGTAGTAGTTAAATATGAACGTGGTTGAAAACTTACCCATTTTCAGTAACGTTTGGGTCTCGATCGCATGGGTCAACTGTATTTGATTACACTTAAACTTCTATATGCTTCCTTATGGGGAGCTATATAATTGGTCGATAAACGTGTCTAAATTTTCACATGGATTAGTTTTGCAATATTAAATGAGAGTTTTAGTATTGACGAATCCAAAATATAAGTTGCGGCTGGAGTAGATAAGAGCGTTTCAATTTTTGATAAATGTGTTGACTTTAAAATATTCGTCAGACAACATATATATGTATTAAAATATTCGTTTGAATTTATTAAAGAATGGTCAATTAACATTGACCGCAACGACCGAGACTCCAACATTTTTGAAAATGACTGAATTTTGTACAATAGCCATGTTTCAATATTATGATAAGATCTAATACTCAAACTTTAGTTTTTTTGTCATTTGAATCACAACATGCATACTAATGTGTTATAAGATGTATATCAAGTTATATCTAAACATACATATGTATAAACTAACTATATGTAGGAAATAAAATTTGCCAAATACCCTACGATGTGATCAAAGTACTTAAATATAGATATGGTAAGAAACTTATCTATTTTTGAAAAAGTTTGGGTCTCGATCACATGTGTCAACTGTACTTACACTTAAACTTCCCTATGTTTTTCCTATGGGAAGCTATATAATCAATTGATAAACGTGTCCAAATTTTTACATAGATTCGTTTTACTACTCTCAATGAGAGCTTGAGAATTGACGGATTAAAAATGTAAGTTTGGTCAAATGAGATACTGGCGTTTACGTTTGAATAATAGGCATATCGTTTGTTAAATAATTCTTTACCACTTCAGACGACATAGTCTCAGTTAGTGACAACCTAATTCACTTAGTGAGGGAAAGCTCTTGCCCGAATTGAAATATCTTTGATTCATTCAGATGACATAAATTTGTCATCTGAATAAATACAATAAAATGGTATTAACTCTATCCAAATGGGAAATTTATGGATCATTTATACAACATAAGTTCATGGTCCGAAGTAGTACATTAAAGGGCTGAAAACAAGCGTGTCCAAATTGAAAATTTAAGGTTCTGTTAGACGATATAAATTTTTCATCTCAAAAAATACATTAAAGGCCATTAAAATGTGAGTTGCAGTCTTTATCCTACAACATATATATGTCGTGTAAACTTTCAGCTAAATGTAGCTATTTATGTGTTTGTTGACATCACACTTATATGTCGTATGAGTTTTTCAAACCTAGAAAAAATGGAGTAGCAACCAAAAGTTTGTGGGCAACATACATATAGGACGACTTTTACTGAGCATATGTCGTCTGAAGGATCCGAATTAATGTTAGACGACACTCTTTTAAAATGTTACTTTTTATGTCGTTTGAAAAGTGTCGTCTTATTATGTTTATCGCATAGTATTTATATGATGTCGACAAAGTAAAGTACATGATTCGAGGTAAAGGGTCGAGACATATACATTCACCTAATCTTATATGAAATCACTTTAAAGAATAAGGGAAAAATTAATTAAAGACCCCATGCTCTCTCGAAATATCGGGATACAGCAACACAAGAATTGTAGGTCATGGTAAACTTAATCGCTCTCCTATACGTAATGGAATAATAAGTAAAGTAAGTCAAAGAGTTAAACAGAATGTTAAATATTGATTATTCTAATGTTTCAGTTTCAAGGAAACTTGCTTGAGTACTACTGATCATGAAATAATTTTGATTCCCAGATGATGAATATATAGGCTTAAATGAGAAAAGAGGACTAGCAACCCAATAATTTTAAGTGTGGCCAACTGATGAAAGAGATTCTCTTCTTCCCAGTTTTGAGAGATTTTTCATCCTTATTGGTTCTAGTTGTCTTCTTCTTTATCTTCCTATGTTTCTGTTGAGCAGGACTTGAACTAATCTTTTGCTTTGGGTCATTCTCTGTATCGGGTTGTTCCTGCACAGTAACCCAACAGTTATTCCAAAGCACCATTAAAATTCAATTAAAATGTGATTTAGGAGAATAGACATCTAGCTTGAAGCTTTATAAATGCAAGGGCAGCAAATTAAGCTATGTTGCATGTCATCATCCACTATAGTTATATGCATACACATTATTGCATCCAAATCTGTAAATGCCAAAAGGAAAACCCAAACAAACCAAGAAGTAATTATCCACACTGAAACCAACAATTTGTCGTAGACCTTTTCCAATAGGTAGTGTAGATTAGTTACCTGAATTTCAGGCCTAGCGTCATGAATTTGGGAGACTCGTTTGTTGTGAAGATCTAGCTGCAAGGGAATATTGGAAGTGAATGTTGGGAGCGAGCACGATGATTCACCCTTCGATCTGTAGCTCCAGTAGGTTTCACCAGATGATGCTTGTGTAGAAGTGCTTGATGAGCTACTTGATTCCTTCTCTAAACACAGCTGAAAATACCAAGAATGAGTGAACATGACAACAAAAATCATTCTTAATGTGGAATAAGTCTCAATCTGGATTTCATAATCACTACATGAAGAACCTTGATTAACTAGTCTGAGTCTAATATTCCTAACATGATCCATCATACTGAATGAGATGCAATTTGGTACTTAAACAGTAGTAGCTTGATGATCAATAGTACTCAATGTCAAAGCACGAGCGACAAACGTGACCTGTGGATCATCGTTGCACCGATATTGTCTCAACTTAATCACCTTTAAGGTGTTGTGTTTTATCTACAAAAGACCTCGATACAATTAGGAATGATCCACCCATATATATCTTATATTTTCTTTGTCACTTTTCTGATGTGAGATCTCTTCTCTCCAACACTCATTCGATCAAAAATCAGATTCATATATTGTCAATTCTCGGGAAAGTACATGAAACTGTAGTAGAAATTATTGTCCAAGATAAACTAGTACAGTTGAGAAAGAGAACCTGAAAAAGCCTATTTTCAAGAGCAGCCACCCGATCCATGAGTGAGCCTTTGAAGTGAGTCTCCTTCAATGCCAGATCCACTGGCATGCACTGCTTCTTCTTCAGTTCTCCTCCAGCAGAACTAGAACCATTATTACTCTCCAGCTTAGCCAAATTTTGCTTTCTTTCCAAATACTTCATCTAAATCCAATCACACACATTCACACGCCAAACAGTCATGGAAGAAAAAGAAGTGATGAGAAAAGGAAAGACAAGTAATGAAGTGGTGGATGAACTTACAAGGAAATCCAGATGATCCAACCTAGAAACCAAAGACATGGACGACCTAGGAACCAAATGTGTTTTGTCATTCATTTTTGGTTTGCTTGAAGTTTGAAGAAATAGTAATTATGGACTAGTCTGTTTGAGCAAATCTCTCTCTTTCTCTCTAAAAATGCGGAAGCCTTTTGCGCCAAATCAGTTACGAATTCCCTCCTTTTCTGGTCGACGGATTCAGAACACGTTGCTCGAGTTTGTTACAGATTGTGATAGGCAATTAAGCATACAGATACTGTATGTTTTTTTTGTTTGTTTTTTTTGGGTGAAATTACAAAATTTCAACACTGAATCATGAAACTAGTCTGGCTTTGTTATTTGTGATGAGCAAGGTTTCTCACTTTTTGCTGGGGTTAGAAATGTTGTTTATGCCAAATGTACTGTACCAGTCGGTGAAAGTTTAGCTTAAAAAGGTTTCTGATTCTCAATTTGGTTACAGTATTGGTGGCATAAATTCACACCATTCAATAGTACATGAAGCTCCACGTACTAATGTAAATGTGAAAATGATACCATGGTGTTGATACAGATATAGTAATATGATTATGTTATTGTTTATTACATATATATACTTGGTCATTTTCATATGTGCATACATAACTGGTTTCCAGTCAATAAATGGGAGAGCATCAATTCTATTTTGTTGTTTCAGAGTACAAGTTTTATTTCTTGATATTATTTGTGTCTATTCACACTAACTTTTTTAAATGTTTCTCCTTCTAGGCCCTTCATTTTCAAATGCATTATCTGCAGAGTTCAACTCGACTATCATAGGAGGCGAGACATAGTTACCACCACTTCTAGTTTTCACTAATAGGTTCCGGTTTAACCTACATGCATATTTTTTTGTCACTTCTTTTCAGTTAGAGCTTTGATGATCATGAGATGAGATATATTATATTCAATGGAGTGTTATAAGTCTACTACCCGAATTAGAATTACTCTATCGATTTATTAGTTGTGATGTTAGTAATGACAATGGATTATGAAGTTGTTTATGTAATATTATCTATGTTGTGGTGGTGGTTGTTTTATTTGCAGGAGCATGATGGCTCCAAGAGTTGAGGATAGTTGTTTTTAATTATATAAGTGTGTTTTGGGTTGACATGATAGAGTTGTCTATTTTTAGGGAAGGTTATATCGAAAATTTTGATAAAATTTCTCATGAAATGGACCCCGCATAATTTACTAAGGGATTTAAGGGATAATCTGAGGTAGGTCCTGTCGGCTGCAAAACAAACCTCATTACCCGATTGGTTCTCCTTGTGAATGTACCATAGTTGAAAACTTTTGAATTGTCTGTGCAACTCAGAGACAAGTGGCCCTCTATGTCAACTGGTCGATCTCTCCTTTAGGTAAGGGATTCTTCATGTTTTAGTTTTAATCGGTTGAGGATATGCAAAAGATTTGGTCGTTGGGCACATTTCGATTGCCACTAGGTTTTTTACGCTTCATTCATTGGAAAACATGCTTCTCTCCAGCAACTTACATGAATTCTTGTTCTCAAGTTTGGGTCTGATTAAAGGATTTGAGTTTCGAATTTTGAGAACACCAGACATTGTTTGAGATTGCCAGAGGAATTGGCATGCCTTTGAGGGTTGATCCAAGGACTTTGGATCGGTTGGTGGGCAATGGCGGATCTAGGATTTAACATAGGGTGGACTTGAATTTTCTTCTCTTATCACTTTTTTTTTCAGGTTGATTGATGTAATAAAACAATTTATTGACAATCTAAAATATTTAACTAAAATATAGTAGATACACACAAATTGATTTTATTGAGATGCAATAAGAACATAATAACCTAGCAAAATTGTGCTTCACTTTATCAAATGCTAGAATAAACAAAGGTTATGAAAGAATTCAATCAAAAGTAATACCAAAATACATCTTACCAAACAAGATAGCCTATGAGGCCCATTGTATTTTATTACTACATTAAGAAGAAATTGAGAAAATAAAGGAGTAAGAAAAAGGAAAAATAATTTACCACTCTATTAAGAAATTCAAAAAATAAAAGAGAGAAACATGACAAAAAAGTAAAGAAAATGACATAGGAATCGAACCCGGTGGCCAGCTTTGTAGTAATAAGCTAAATCTAGCCTACAAAGGCTTCTATTATGCCTACAATGCACGCGTTAAAACTTTTATTGTTACAATCTCGATTGGGCTTGTGCCCTGCCGAGCTTTGCACTGGATCCACGCCTGTCGGTGGGTTTGTATGCTCGTGTGCTCGTGGATATAGATTTTTCAGAGGAATTGCTCTCTTCTTTTCGTGTAGGGGCAGCAGATGGTTCTCATTGTTTGTTCGAAATAGAGTATGAAAATAGCCCCATTGTTTGTGGTAAATGCATGGTTGTTGGCCATCTTACTTCTCATTGTCGACATGTAGATTGTTGGTATTGACATTCCTATGCCAGTTACAACAAAGTGCATGACAGTGTGATCTTGACTTTTGTCATTGATCGAAATGTCGTATGTATACATGGTTTACTTCCTAAAGTCTTGTTTATTTGATATGCTATTATGAAATGAGTTATTGACAGTGTGTAAAAGAGTCCTAACTTGCTTAGGATCATATTACATGATTCTGTGATTGATATAAAGGAAGTTTACTATCAAACATGATTTGATTATTATTTATACTTGTGCTACAGGTTTTTGAGTAAGGAAAGAAATCATATTTTGGTGAGGATATTCTTTCATACTTAATAAACAATATCTTGCATTTATTGTGGCTTAATTGAAATTCCTTTTTGGACAGGTATTAGGGATGGCAACGTATGATGAAGGTCTTGCAAAGGAGGACGCACAAATTCACAGAAAAATATCTTTGCACGCTTAGCATTTGAATGAGTATATTGTTCCGCTGCCATGTGAAGGTTCAACTGTTCCTTGTTTAGTTGAACTTATTATTCTTGTGAGTGATTCTCGTGTTGAAGAGAAGCTTGGTGAAATCTTAAAGATTTAAAGTGTTCCTTAAAGACAATAGAAAAAAACAGTCTGCCTAGAGATAAGAATTTGTAATAGAATAGAGTTTACGTGTGTTGTAAGACTCTGTATGAATACATATAGTTGAGAGTGTTTGTGATCCTTTGTGCCTTTTCCTCTAATTTGAGGTATTTACACAGCGTCAAAAATCTGGTGCTCTTTATTTATTTTTTGTCAAGTTCGTCGAGGATTGAAAGCTCGTTTCAATTTTCAATGCACGTTTCAGTACCTTTAATTGGTACCAGAGTAGGTGCTGGAAGCATCTAGCAGATCTAAAGGAAGATGAAACGTGATTCACATAGCTTAGCAATTAACACTCCTCCTTGGTTTTATGGTGAGAACTAGTTAGATCATGATGCAATCGTTCTTGTATGCTCAAGATGACTACTGTTGGTATGTTATTGAGGAAGAATGGACTCATCCCATGAAAGAAGAAAAAGTTAAAATTGCTAAAATAAAAGGAAAAGGACAAGCAGAAGAAGAAGATGCATGCAGAAGCAAAAGATTAAGTGGTTTCAGAAGAGTCAGAGACAGTAATCGTGAAGAAGCCACACAATGAATGGGATAGAGACGAACTTCAAAAATTTGCAGCTGATCAAAAGGTTAGAAATAGTTTTTTCATGCTCTTTCACTGAAGGAAAGGAGGAGAATTAGTCACTGCAAAATTACCAAGGAAGCATGGGATCTACTGAGGGTAGCACATGAAGGCAACAAAAAACTCAAAAGTTTAAAGCTTCAGAAGGTGATTCAAGAATTTTGGACAATGCCAATGGAAGAGGATGAAATAATTGATGAATTCTATGCAAAACACATGGACGTTGTGAGTCAATGTAAGATGTGAGACCCCAACTTATTTTATTTATTTTCTGACACATCTAGGGTTTATTTACGATTTCTTTTTGGTTCGTCGAGAATGCACACTAATATTTTAATATTAGAGCGAACGTCGCCACTTGCTTAGCATTATTTACAGAATATTTTTCCGGCACCCTAAGTGTTTGTCCTGTTTTACGGGCGTGATTTGACAAATTATTTTCAAATACATGATTTACAGAAAATGTTTTCGGGTTTTTCGTTATTTTTAAAATCGGAGGAAATCGTGGTCGTTAAAAGGTTTTATAAAAACCTTTCTCTCTCTCCCTTATCTCTTTCTTTTCTTTCCTTTTTCTTCCTTCTCCTTTCATTTTCTTTCCTTTTTCTTCCTTCTCCTTTCATTTTCTTTCTCCTCTTATGTTTCACTCTTTCTCTCTCTCCCTCTCTCTCTCACTTGACAGAGAGACACAGTCGATCGGAGACAACCCTAGCCTCGCCGAACCGCCGCGCGTCTCACTTCACCGTCACCATCACCAGCCTCGTCGTGCCTCTACCAACCTTCTCAAACCCTTAACCATGTCGGAGGTGTCAGAACCGTAGCTCTGTCGAGGAGAGAAACTCGTCGGTGAACTGTCTATTTAGGTGAGAAGTCAAGCTGGATCGGAGGAGCACTTGAGAGGTTCTTAGAAGCTTGCAGGAGTTGCCCAGAGCTCATAGGAGGGGGAAAATGCCCAGAAACACGTCAACGGAGGAGGTCTGCCGGAAATCTGTGGAGCTCAACCTTGAGGTATAAAACCTCTACCTTTTCTCTCGATTCTTACCTTGTTGAACTGCTGGGATGTTGTAGAAGATGATTTTACAAGTGTTGGAGTTTGGTTTGGCCGGAAAAGGCATGTTTTCCAGTAAACCAGCTGATCAGGAAAATAAAGGGTTACCGCGGTAGATTTATTTTTTTACCGTTTTACCATGAGGTGAAATGACCTTAATACCCCTGTCAGTTTTCAATATTACAAGCTATCATTTTTACTGTTTAACTTTTACGGTTTTACAGTTTTACCCGAGTTACTATTTACCAGTTGACTTTACTATTCATAATTTGAGCAGTTGACTTTAATATTTATTGTTTGACTAGTTGACTTTGACTATTTATCGTATGACCGGTTAACTTTACTATTCACTAGTTGATCTTTGACTTTCACTATTCATAGGTTTACTTTTGACAGTTGACTTTTACTATTTATGGTTGACCGTTGACTATTACTATTCATTGTTGATTTTGACTTTTACCGTAGAAGACTAATTTTTTATGTTTTTACTGCTACTTTAAATGGTTTAAATGTTTTATAAATTAAATAGGCGACAGAAAGACGTAAGTACCGAATGAGTAATAATCTCGATTCTCGTCTGGTTCGAGAATCGAGGAATCAAATAATTAGACTCTAGTGTCGAAAAAAATAAATGGAAAGTTTATCGAGTTTACCGAGTCTTGGTCAACTTTGACCAACTCAGTAGACTTGGTCAATCCAGAAATGACTTAGTCAACCTTTAATCTTTCATAGTCGAACTAGGAAAGTGGGTAGTTGACTATAGAATGACCGTTACGTTTCTACTTACGACTTGTTTGGTCGTTGACTTGTCTTTTGACGAATTCAAGATTTCACTTACACTCAGAGCTTGATGATTGAGATTTGGAGCACGAGGATTTCTGTTTCGTCCTATCAGGTAGGGTGAGCCGTAACTTACGGGTTAGTGGCATTTTAAATTTGTGTAGTGCTCTATAATATAAAGGCTATGTGATATTTGTTTGTGCATTGTCGATGCCTCGCGATATATGTTTTCTTACTTTATCGCTTCATTAAATGTTTAAAAAACCGAGGCTAGACACACATGTGATGATTCGGATCGAAAAGTAGTACCGTTGTCCTGATTTTCGGTGCTTGGCCTGAGAGTGACGGGACCTAGTGTTTAGACTTTAGACTATGTTTCCTACGGTGTCGATGATCGTGAACCTCTAGAGGGGCAATGCCCTGTTTATTTTATTTTCCCTCTTACGCTCGTCTCGCACAGAGTTTAGCGAGTCATAAGTGCGGTGTGTTTTTATGAGTGATCGGTTGGGCATTAGCTTTAAATGGACACTCTCGCTATTACTCGTCTTCAGACGCATAGGTAGTTGTCCCTGGTTTTCTGTGAAGACAAACCCAGGATTCGGCCACCTAGATCCTTAAAGCCCTACAGGCTGTTATTTTACTTTGAGCGCTCAGTCATTTTGATGTTAGCATTGGAACATGGGAAAAGAATGTATATAAATCTGCCTATAAAAACCAAATACGGTTTTTGGTTCTTGCATGTTTTTACGAATTGTTTAATCACCGGTGAAAGCTATATGTAGTATCTATCTATGAGAACTACACCTTTGTTTTCAAACCCTATCCTTGTTGGGTTCGGCCCCTTTTGGGTTAGCGAGGATGAGTGATTACCCCTACTTTGTAGGTACTCGGTAGACTTGCTTTAGAAGAGATGGATCGGTGACTAGAGACTTGGTAGTGCGTGCTATTCAACATCCGTGTTTTGGGATCACCCTGGAGGAGCTATTCATCCTTCATAGTACTTCAGCTTTTCGATATCCGTGACTGTTGATTTAGACGCATTTGGTGCACTCTGACCTATCTAGCTTTTATCCACTTGTACTTTGCTCGTTGGCCCATGTTGTATATTCAGTGACTTTGACTTTCTTCATGTATCTTGTAATCTAAGTCTTGTATGCTATATTCTGTACTTGTATATATCTTTATTTATTCATTCATTTGCTTCTCTCGTATATGTCGTTTTATTTAAATTAGTCTTGTGGTTTCGGAATAGTGGGTAGTCAATACGTCAAATGACATATTGGTTATCCATTAGTTCGGGATCACGGCAGTTACTGTCGTGTTTCAGGGCCTGAAATAGTCCCGGGATGCGACATAAGAGCTTGGACGCGAACATGGAAGAGTATTAAATTGTGAAGAAATTTCAAAGGACGCTACCTCTGAAGATATCAGCCAAAACAGATAGCAATTAAAGAATCTCATGACTTAGACACATATCGTCTGGAAGAACTTGTAAGTAACTTAAAAGTTTATGAATTAAGGATATGTAAGCCTAATAAAAATGGTAAGAATCTAGCCTTGTCTTCAGTAAAAAGAAAAGAAAAAGGAGGTGTTTCTTGATGAAAGTGAACCTATTGATATTGCTTTACTTACAAAAGAGTTCAAATTTTTTATGAAAAACAAAAATTCATCCTCTGGCACTTCTAAAAAAATTTCAAATCAAAAGGAATTTTTTCTTCTGAAAATAAAAATGAGAGAGGTATGAATCAAAACAACCTTACTCAAAAGAAAAACTTTCAAGAAAAACCAAAATGTCATGAATGTGGTGGTGTTGGTCACTTTGTTGTTGATTGTGAAAATAGGAAATTTTCAACTAACAAGAACAGGGCTATGAAGTCGACATGGAGTGATATTGATGAAGATTCACCATCTGTGATGAAACAATTTGCTCTAATGGTTTCGTTTGATAAAGATGATTCAAATGTTGAATTGAAAGTTTCTGATGATGAATATGGATCTGTCATCAGTGAAGACGATGACATCTATACCCGACTGTATAGTGGTACAAAGAGAGTGCAGAAAGATCAGCTGAAGTTAGACCATGAAAGTCAACCGTGAAAAGAAGAAACTTGAGGTAACACTTGAGTCATATCAAAAACAATGAGACATTGAGCGAACTAACTTGATGGGTAGATACCAGGATAACATCTTTTTGCAGGGTTCACAAGATACTAATGTGAAAAGTAACAAAAAAATCATAACCTTACAAGTAGAGCTTAAGGGACAAATACTTCTCAATGTAGAATTAACACGTGAGAATGAAAAGTTGCAGGTTGAAGTGACAGGTGCTAATGAACGCTTTAACAAGTTTGAGGCAAGCTCCGATAAGGTATCCAAAATGATTAGCTTTAGGAAGAACTACAAAAACAGAGAAGGGTTTGGGTTTGGTGGAAAATATGGTAAGTTGACAAACTTTAAATGGGAAAGCGGCTGGAAGGATTGTAGTAATGTTTCAATCCCTGAGAAAAATTTGAACATGAGTCAAGCACCTTCAACGATGATTTCTCAGAAATTTACACCATCCTACTATCAGTTTCCTCAGGTAAGTACTGATGATCTCATGATGGAGCATCAGCCCAGGTATGGGTTCAACTCATCATCTTTTGTTCCTATTGTTTTCAACAGATCACAAATATGCAATGATATAAAGGATAAAGGAAAGTGAACACCGGATATAAAGGAATGTGCCTACGTCCACGGGGCAGCAACAACAAGAACTTCCACTATCAGATAATGGGTACACAAGAGATACACAACTTCAAGAACACCACTTGAAGGAAACACTCTCTCACATTTGTTTTGCTACACTATACTATACTCTCAACTTGGAGCGGACACTCTTCACTCTCTACTAGGATGAAGATGCTTGAGATGATCGATGTAGATTGATATGATTGATGTGATTGATGTGTTAGAATGAGCAAATGACATCTCTTTTTATAGGCTTAAGGAGGAACCCTCATTAGTGCTCTCCCATAATGGTGCTTCATGTAACTCCCATAACTTATGACACCATAACCATCCATATTCTCAAGTCTTAAAACCTTGTAACTTAAGAGCTACTAACTCCTAAGACCATTAACTCATAACTCATGAACCTTTAGCATTCCTATCATGAATTTGTGGTGTAACTTATAGTATAACTTATAAGTCTGGATATTATAACAGACAGCGCCACCGGACATCCCGCGAGATACTAGTTTTTGGTTAGATCCTAAAACTCACGAAAGCATATACTGAATATCCAGCCCAATTGGATTTAGTACTATTTTTTGGGCTCATAACACAATCCATCCCCAGACTACTACCCAAACCCGAATCCAAATTAGATTCCAACAATAGTAACAGCATACTGAAACCCTAGAAAATCAAAACCCTAAACAAAAGCCAGTCCAGTTTTTAATTTCATGTCTCCCACGTTAATGGATTCCCGGGAAGCCCCAACACAGCAGCAGCCCAACATCATGGTGGGCCCCAATTCCTACCCCTCCCCCATCCCCAACACCACCACCAGCCCCGCAACCAACAGCAACAGCTCCGCCGCGATGATCAGCGGGCCCAATTCGGCCCGGTACCAGTATAACCCGGTGGCCCAGCAGCAGCCGGCATCGAAGCCTATGGATGCCATGAGCCCTAGCCCCTTCGACGGATCGTTGAGGCCGTGCGGCAGCGGAGCATTTAGCATCGACTCTTCCACGGCCTCGGCTGGGAAGAAGAAGCGTGGGAGGCCTAGGAAGTACTTGCCTTGGGATTGGCGCCTACTCCTGCGTCGGCTCCGGTTGCGGCTGCCGGCCCTCATGGCGAGTCGAGTGTCACCATGTCGTTGGATCCCCCTTCCAAGAAGAACAGGGGAAGACCGCCCGGGTCTGGGAAGAAGCAGCTGGATGTTCTGGGTGATTATGCATTGTGTTTGAAATTGAGTTTCGGAATTTGTTTAGTAATGTGCATTGTGTGATTATGCGCTTGTTTTCGGGTGTGCAGGAGCTGGTGGGATTGGGTTTACGCCTCATGTGATCTCGGTGCAAGCCGGTGAGGTATGTAACTTCATTGATGTCAAGTGTTAGACTGATCAACATGTTAAAAGGTTACCATGTTAAGAGTTTAACAGTAAATTGCTAAGAGTTAAGTCTGGATTTCCCGATGCAAGTCTTCTTATGGAGTGCTTGTAGTTGATCAAGTGTGTGTTATTATAGTTCTCAAGTGGGGGTTGTCTATTTATGTTGTCAGGATATGGAATGTGTAATGTTGTGACATCTGATTTCCAGTTATTGGTTAAACAGTTGAAGTGGGTATTGATCTGTGTTGCAAGGGGCTCACTTTTACTGTAGTATTTATCTTTGGTATTTGATTTGCCAAATGTTGACGTGTTAATAATGTATATAGCATTTGTTGGTTACCAAATGAAGATTCCACTTACATAGTAGTTTTTTAGAATGTTGGTTTGTAAGTTATTAAAGCACTCTCTTCACAATTGAAAATTTTGGGAAGTTTTTCATTTATTTTTGTGTTTGTATTTTTTATTATTCTAGACAGCGTCTTTTAACATGAAGCTTTCTCTGGCTAAAGTTTTCACCTTCTTCCCCAAGTTGTAAGTTATTTTTTTCCTGCATGCACATTGCATACAAAAAAGACTATTATTAGGGGATCACGGTTGGGGTAGTCAAAAGCTCAACCTTTCTTGTTTACAGGGAGATTCTTTGCATTCAATGTGCGCATTGCATACAAAAAGACTATTGTCAGTATACTGGGTTCGTTTGTGATGTGCAAGATAAATCTTGGCTCAAGCTGGAGAGAGAATGACAATGATATAGAATATGAGCATAAGGCATGGCCCCTTTTGGTATACAAATTTTGCCTTACCCCTTTCTTGGTAGTAATAGATACCTCCTGTGTCTTGTTTCTGCTGTGTCTCCAATGATATTTATCTATTAGTGTACTGACTGAAATTAAGTAATAGGTTCTGTATGCATGATGCCTTTTTTAAGTATCCCAAGAGGTAAGACATTGTTTTCTCTGCCTCCAGATAGAATCTGCTCAGATTGTTCATGTGAAGTGTAAACACTATCGTTCCGTTTTGTCTATGTACTAATTGATTCTTGGGCTGGAGAATTGTAGCATGCATATTCCACTATTTGTGGTTTCTGTTTGATCAATTTCATTAGACTAAGAACATGACAATTGAAAGTTACAGATGTAGTTGATTGTGCATTTAAATTATAATGCTTAGTTGCTTACTTATATCTATATGTATATAATCATAGAGATAGTGAGGGCTGTATAGAGGTTTAATCCATGAACCCATATTGGCCTTCTATTATTATTTGTATGTCCTTATGGTTTGCAGGATATAGCAACAAAGGTGATGAACCTTTCACAGCAAGGACCTTGCACAATCTGTATCCTCTCGGCAAATGGTCCCATCAGCAATGTTACCCTTCGCCAGCCATCAATGTCTGGTGGTACAGTCACGTATGAGGTACTTTCAATATAGTTTACTATACTTCCGGGCATTTCAGCATGTATTTGGCTATATATGAACGTACTAGTTTTGCGGTACATATGTAACAGGAAATGAGTTTTGATAAGGTTCTCAGGGATATGCAAAGACAAAATTGTGCATCATTATGTTCTTGTCTCTTTGTTCCTGTTTTACAGATAGATTTATTATGGTATAGCAGTAGTCATCCGATTTCGCAAAGAAACAAGTGAATGTGATGCCATGCTGACCATTGAACTAGAAAGAAATCTCTTAAAGCTGAAGTATATGTTATTAATCCTCAGCCCCTACAAAAATTTTTGTTTAATTATTTTGAGTCAATATGAGCACTTCTGTTTTGTAGAATGGGAATAGTTTTTTCTATACGTATGACTCCAGGGCATGAATAACATGCTACTCTGAAATAGAGTTAAGTAGAAGTAATGATTGATTGATGTGTAGGAGTTCAAAACGTGGTGCTACAAAAGTGATGGTTGTAGTGCCTGTAACCTGGCATCTGCATAAAATTAATTTTGAAACATTTAGCTGATGGTTAAATCTGCATAGTTGATGTTTAAAAGTTGTAGGATTTTTATTTCAGTTTCTAATTTGAAATCTGAACATATTAGTAATCTGCTGTGTTTATTTTCCTTTTGTCAGGGTCGATTTGAGATTATTTCTCTGTCAGGCTCCTACATGTTCTCTGAAAATAATGGTAATCACAGCAGAAGTGGTGGTTTGAGTGTCTCCCTGGCAGGGTCTGATGGTTCAGTGCTGGGTGGTGGAGTTGCAGGCATGCTAGTGGCAGCAGGTCCGGTACAGGTACCACAGCTCCTAATTTCCTCGTGTATAAATTATGAATTTATGATGATATGTTCAACTTATTATCATGTGAAAATCAGAAAATGATTTGGTGGCAAAATATCTATTGAGAAGTTTCAACATAAGCAACTTCAATAAATGCATTCCAGATTGTAACATGATTGGTTTTAATGGAATTCCAGGTAATTGTGGGTAGTTTTATTGTGGAAGGGAAAAAATCTAGCTCGAATCTGCTAAAATCCGGGACTTCTTCCCCACCACCATCTCAAATGTTGAACTTCCGTGCACCTATGACTGCAGCTAGCCTTTCTTCTCAAGGAGGAGGCTCGACTGAGTCATCTGATGAGAATGGTAGTAGCCCTCTTAACAGGGTGCCACCTGTTCTCTACAGTAACCCTATTCAACCCATGCATATGCAGATGTACCAATTATGGGCCGGGCAAACTCAACAGTGAAGATCATGCTTCTCAGTTACATTAGTACGGCACGTTGGGGTATTTGACTTCATTATTCTTCTTAGAGATAGGGTTTAGGACCCAAATGCTAACATGCATTGCCCATAATAACTGAGAGGGGTGTCTATTCTAGTTCTTCTACGTTGGTTTTTTTCTTTATTTTGTTCAAGGTAGTTAACAATTCTTCTTCCCTCCATATGATGATTACAACATGGCTATGCTGCTGATAATATGCCACCTGTAACTTAGGTTCTCCCGAGTTCAATTTGGTTCTTTGTTATGTTCCTAATTTTTCTTTTAATATTTCTGTATCTAGGCGTTTCTGGACTGTAAGATCGTTGGAAATATTAAATTTCGTAGCAATCTTCGATAGAGGTGATTGGATTCTGACTTTTACATGTTCCCTTAGTTTCATGTGTCATGAACCAGTTCCAGGCTTCCAGCATTGTTTCTCTTATGTAAATTGTTGCAGAAGTGGTTTCAGGAAGTAAAATAGCATTTGCAAAATTTTCTCCCCGACTTTAGTTTTCATAGTTTTCAAAATTGAACTTGTTTGCCTCCATAATTTTCATAGATTTCTCCCCTCAGTTTGTTGAAAATGTGCGTTCTAAGTTCCACTTGACTTTTTTAAGTAACATTGGAGACAACCTAAGAGCACTATCTAATAGTCTTCTAAGCAACATGATGTCCTCTTCAAGTTCAGCTAGGTAGACCATTTTCTAAAACAGAGGACCATAGGCAATTCACTTCAATCAGTCACATAATTCGCAGACTGCATTCCAGAATTTGCTTATTCAATCTGAAGTAAACTTTTTAGATGAGGCAATCAGAAATAACGTTATAGTTGGTGTTTCTTTTCATATTTGTATTATGCAGCGGATTAGCAATATAATCAGTTCTAGATTCCAGCTTTGAAATATCGAAGTTTTAGATCATTTGTCTACTTAGCATGATTTCACAACTTGATATATTAATGTACTTGTTCTTAATGGAAACAAGTTCCACACAATGATATGATTGATGATGATGATCAGAAGAGAAGCAGAGTAGGTTAAACTCCCAAAGCCACCGCCATTGCCGATCCATTATGAGACTCACCCTTAGCGGCCAAACCACATAGGTAAAGCCGCCCTCCTAACACCACATTGGCATCAATGGTGACGATGGTGGGAGGGAGAAAGGGATCTCCTGGTTTCGATTCACCATTGGCAACAATACCTCGTGGCCGTCCCACAACACCGTCGCGTAGAACCCATTATGAACCACCACATAAGGCTTGCCACCGTTTCATCCATCTTAGTGACCCTCACCTTGAAAGCAAAAGGAAAGACATACTTCCAGCCACCATCAAACACTACAACACCCTCAAATGCTAGTCATGACATCATCCCCTGTCCAAAATAACAACCCCAGATTCAGTTCATCAAGAAAGAATCGGCGCCTCCACCAATCTTCCAAACAGAAGAAGGAAAATCACCCAACCTTTAGCTGTGGGAGGACCAACGATCACCCCACATATTTGACGAGAGAAAGAGGAAGAGATCCCCCTCTCAATCGAAGATACAACGCCACTACCAGTTAGAACTGACCGCCGCCGATAAACCTCTCGAAGGAGAGGGCATAGAGAGAAACCAAACTAAACCCCAAATGTTTTATTCAGTTTGTGTCTAACTATATGAAACATCTTAAACAATGACAAGCCTGATCCTGACCATACTTCGTTTGTAATTAATAAGATACTGATATTTTCTCAATATAATCACACTGAATATTACAATGTAACATAAAATGACACTACTTAAATGAATTTGCTAGAGTACTATCTGTGTTTGGGTGTAAAATATATTTTTATAGACGAACTGTGTTCTGAACCAGTTTAATGGTTCATTAAAGATATAATCTAGTATCTATAAAGTCTTTTGAAAATAAGGTTAGATTAGATCTATTTTAGAGATCTAGGTGTTTTGGAGTTGTCAATTGACGAGCAATCATTGATTTGACTATTAATGGTGATTTATCTGAGACCAAAGTCGTATGGCATAGAATATCTTGCATAATGGAGGCAATCTGGACATGTACCTTAGTTCTTTGGTTCCTAAGAAGAGTCCATTTTCGTGCATGCTGTGGAATATAGTCTTTGATCATACAAAGATCACAATCCTTAATGGGATTGCGTGAGATCTTGGCCAGAAGGAATGATATATGCACACGTCCAATTAAGGTGGATGAATGGAAAGGCTAATGTGAGGTCTAGAAGCTTGAACGAATGAATTATAAAGACTCATTCCTTAATGGTACTAAGGTGATATATATGCACGACAAGAAGAGATTAAAAAGGGAATTATATATATTACATACGTCCTGCATATCTAACTGATTCTACCAGAGTTAGATCTGAGGTAACTATCTATATCTATATAACTTTTATAAACCGATACATGCGGTCAAAATATCTATACATATTTTTCTTTCTTAATAAGTCATGCATGGTGAGATTTGGAGTTGCTTGATGATCATTTCCATGGTCTTTAGAATAAAGGTCTGAAATGTCTTGATCCACAAGTAAGAGAAAACCATAGTGTACATTATATAAAGAGGTCGACGACGAATGAATGGAGCAATTCACACACAAACAAACTCTTTACATCCTGCAAAACAAGTCCCTCAGAGCACCTACACAAAGATTCATTGGGTCTTTTTATTCTATCAAAGCCTTATCTGTAGGCATTTCTCGCATCTACCTCACCAAAGCTCGATCAGTCGGCACTTTCCACATCTGCCTCACCTCATTCGTGATCAAACAATCCATCCTCACTTCATCAAGCTCTATCCGTAGGTGACTGTGGAGTGTAACAACTAGCAAATATCCTTGTTTGTCAGAGAACCCTTTGGCAAACGTACTACAATCTTGATTTATAACTCTACTCGACCACACCGGCTAAAAAAAGATTCGTCTGTTTTACGGTAAACAGAGAAAATCATAGTCGCTCATCGACTAGGTCTGAGTAGAACTTGAGTACCGGCTTGATCAGCGCCAGCACGTCAGTTGTTTGAGGATGAAGTCAGAAAGCGAAAGAGCACGAAGAACAAGGTTGCACCTAATCCAAAGGTGTTGACACACTTCTAAGCTGATTGTTCGGAGAAATCCAAATTCACCTTGAACAACGTGTTTGTGATACTTACATTTACACATATAACAACGAATTTGTTGTTTTAGTAAATATAGTCATTACTAGGTAATATTTGTTCAATTAGAGGTAATTACTCAATTTAAGATAATTTACAAGTTTTTTTTTAAGAAGAAGGGTTGGTGCAGCTGCCTTTAGGCCTTAATTAATGAAATCATAGAATACAAGAGGGGACATAAAACATATCCCCAAATTACAAAAAGTAACATATTCTAACATGTATTTGTTCTAACATTATGCATTTCAGTTTTTTTGAATATTTTTGTTAAATTAAATTGTTCTATTTGAATTTGATAACCTCAAAAAATAAATTATTTTGTTAAGATAAATGTAAAAATGATACATTTGATGAAATGACAAAAATACCTGTAACATTTAATGGTATTAGTGGTGAAGGTATCAAAATACTAATAGAATGAAACTTAGAGTTATACAATACAAATTTTTGATAGTTAGACATAAAAATGAAAATAACATTATAATTCAGATAATCTTTTATAATTAATCCTTTTAAGTTATCCCCATCATATCTAGGAGACACGTTTGTCGACGAGGAATTTTTTAGTGCTACCGTAGCACCACGTGGCAATGCCTAGTGGTGCTAGCTACATTCTAATCAAAATAAGACATGTGGTTTTATTACAATTAAACTTAAATATATGAATTTTAGCTATATTGTTAAAGACCATTTTGGGTTTCTTATTGTTTTTAAATACTAAACCCTAAGTCTTAAACCATATATCCTAAACCATATACCCAATACCCTAAACCATATACTTGATACCCTAAACTTAAACCCTAGACTCTAGTTTGAACTCACTAAATACCCTTGAATGTCATTTCACAAAATATAAAAATCAATAATTTTTATTTTAATTATAATAAATCTATATGTCTTTTTTTATTTAAATATAACACCCCTAAACATTGGTGCTACAGTTACATAGAAAAATTAATCTTTGTCGACACACTCAGTCACCGAGTCACGCGTCAACAGCCAAAGCCCAGCAGTTTCAGATATGGAGCCTTTCTCTCCCTACCAATACATTATTCTTCCAACGGCTCTTTTGCCAGCAAGGCAATCCAGGAGGAGCTTCACCCAAACTACGTAATACACTCATAAAATTACAAAATCACTCTTCTCATAAATTCCTTGCCTTTCACTCCCAAATTATCAACCATATCAAATTATCTATACCTTTTGCTAGCTCCTTTCATTTCTGTCATCTCAATGGCCTACTGCTTGGCCCTGCCTATTTCCATGTTCAGAAAGAGGTGCATGGGGTCACGGAGAAACATCCATCTAGGCTACAGGCCATTAACAGAAGAAGGGTTCGGTGAGACGGAGAGTCCGGTGACGGTGGTGGTCGGGAAGGAGAAGAAGGAGTTCCTGGTCGACCTTTTCGGGTTTTGATCGAGACGATGAACACGAACAAGGAGAAAGTGAACTTTCGAGATCGTCGACCTGTGGTCTATGGCAAGGAGAGGGTGGTTTTTGTAGATGTCGATGCTATTTTGTTTGAGCATATGTTGTGGTTGTTGTATAATGATTGCTCTTCTTTGTTTAAGCTCAATCTGAAAGAGATTATTGACTTCTATGCTCAAGATTATTAGAGGGAGATGGAAGAAGAAACAGAAGATCCGAGGTAGCCACATGAAATTGAGGTACCCTGCTCCACAAAAATTTAGAATACATAAGTTTCCATTCATAAATGAGATTGAATAAGTCTAAGATATCTTCACCAACAAAGTCAGGATAATACTTGGTGTTTAGGTAAACAATGAAAATTTCATTTAACCTTAGTAGCTTGAAAGAGTCAGTTGAATCGGAAACATCGATTTCTTGTTAAGTTGAATCGGAAACATCCATTTCTTGTTATTGATTTTAGATTGACAAAAGTTTATCATATTTCACTATCACCGGCACTGCATATATGTTAGAATTATGGGGTACATATTTGATGTTATATCTAATTTGGTAGACATATTTTAAATTACATCCACCTTTAATATTGTTTTAAAATATACCTAAACGTATTAACTAAGTTTGTCTAAACAAAATAAATCTATTATTTAGGATAATAATAAAACCTATTTTTTTAGAATTACAGAAGTTGTCATTATTTCTAATCGTTAATCAAATGGTATCTCATAAATATATGAACACTAAATCCTAACCCTAACCCATAACCCTAAACCCTATACCCAAAACTCAATTCATCTATTTGTAACCTAACTTAAAGGTAGAAAACAAAATACATGGTTGATACCTACAACATAATCACAAATTAAAATGTAGAAAACAAAATGCATGGTTGACTTAAAAATTTACTAAAATAACAAAATTAAAATTGGAAAAGACAAACCAGTCAGGAGAAAAATGGTGACAAATTTCAGTTTTAAAAATAAAACTTATAAGACATGTTAAATGATTTCAATTGAGTGTAAATTAACATGATATATATGAATGAGTTTATCTTAAAAAAAAACTTTATTTTTTAGATTTTTCTCTAATTTCCATATTGTCACACAATATTGCCACAATAACGCCTACCATTACCTTTCTTGTTATCATCTTACTGTCATCATGGTTGAAAACTTCAACGTAACATATGTCCATTATATATTCAATTGCGTAATTTTTGTTCCCCTGTAGGAACTAATACTTGAACTTAGGAAATATTTTGGTGAAGTTGGTAGTAAATAGGACTGTAAGTAGGCTCAAGCCGCTCGTGTTCGATTCGCATTCGGCTCGATTTTTATCTCGTTCAGCTCGTGCTCATAAGATAAATGTGCTGAGCTTGAGCTCAATATTAAGCCCGACAAAAAAATGAGCTGAGCTTAAAAACAAGATTGTATTCAGCTCGTTTAACTTGTGAACAACTCGTTTTTAAAACTTTGTTTTTTTTAAAATTGTTATATGTAAAATATATTGTTTAAAATCCAAATCTTCTATTCTTTTTATTACTTTCATTTTAGAATCAAATTATTTAATTAAATACATATATTAAATCAATCAATTTATGAAACAATGAAAGTAAACACTAACAATCACCACAAAAATGAAGTAATTAAAATGAGATAACCTTAAATTTAATATTTTGTAATTTAAACTAAATAAGTCAAACCGATCCGAGGCCAACTCGAGCTTAAACAAACCGAGCCGAGCTTGAACATAAAAAAAAAATTCAAGCCTTGCTTGATAAAAATAAAATAAATCAAATATGAAAACTATAGTATCCGGCCCGATCAACCCATTTACACCCCTTGTAGTAAACTTGACCTTAAGGCAAGTAATGAATTACAAATTGTTATGTAAATTAAGTACGTATAATACTGCAGATTATACAATTTTAGTGCCCCGGCCATTTGAATCTTGTACTTCTGTGGACTCCCCGGCCATTTGAATATCTTGCAAAATGAATTAGTTTTTTGGGGCTTGGAAAAGAACAAATGACAAAAAAAATTGCTGAATTTTGTTGTTTATAAAAAATGATATCATTAGAATCCTTACTTCATTACATTGGTTAAAGTCTTTAATTAACATACTTGAACAAGACAATAAGCAGTAAAATTCATAATCATATCTAATAAGCAAATGTTACTTATTATAAATGCATTTTGACTCACTTTTTTGGCGAACTTATAAACGAAGAACAACTCTGTGTTCCTATTATAAAGAAATAGAGGGCTACATCTTTAGAAGCAAATCCCTTTAGCTAGAAGTACCCTTCTGTCATTACTTACATCAGTTCGAAAGCTAGCTTGTACACGCTTTTATTAGCCACAAATTGGTAATTTGTGTACTGATATTGCTTGTGTAACATGATATATATGTCAAACCACCTAACTCGTTTTCTCTAACGTTAGAGAGAGAAACTCTCCCTTCTCTCTAACAGCCCAGAACCAATCTCCCCCCTCTCTTTCTACCCTGATCTTGATCAAGAACTCTCTGCCCTGATCTTGATCAATTCTTGATCTAGATTTTTTGCTGGTGATTAGGGGGATATCCTCCTCTACCCTTATGGTAGCTCTTCTGTCCCGATGGTGGCAATTCCAGCATTTTTTTTTGTTTTTCCTCTCTGTTCTTCCCCCTACAACATCCCAAATTTCTAACACTCCAAATCTCACCTTATCACTCTGAGCCATCCCTCATCTGCTTATTCATGTTCCACCCCATCTCTCTTTCACCCATATCCACTTCTCCCCTCTGTTCCCCAAATCCCTAATCTTGTTCATTTAAAAGGTTTTACTTTTCCGTTATGACATCACTTGATCTCTCAGGACATGTCTATGCTCATGTCGATCTCATGGGTCACATCAAAACTTGTGTAGATGATTTTGGCCTCCACTCTTTCCTCTTCTTACCTTGTTTTCCCTTGGTTCTGATGCCCTGATTGTTAGGGTTTAAAGAAATTTAACGCTAGCTAATTCAGGTTTGTACATCACTTACGGTGCTGGCTTTCTACACCCTCACGATCTGTTTTTCTTTTCTTTGGTTCTGATGACCTCAAGCATCCTTAGACTTGAGGGTTGCCAGACTTTTGAGAAAGATTGTATTAATAGTTACAAGGTTGGATTTAAGGGGATTGATTGTGTTCTCGGTGATATGGTTTTTTAGATTCTCTAATTTGCTGCAAACTTGACAATCTCCGTTCATGATGGTTCTGCCGGTGTCGACATCAACATGGTGCCTTTAGTTTATACCCTCTTAGAGGGATTTGCTAACTGGTTAATTTTGTTTTGCTTGTTTGTTAGCTTTTTTGTTTGATTTTTCTTTCATTGTAATAGTTGTCCAGATATAGATCATATATGTATGCATTAGTTGTTTTGTGTTTGAATAAAGTTTGTTTTATCACCAAAAAATACATGATATATATGTCTATAACTGATGGGAACATAGTTTTGACTTGTGACTTGTATCAAGCTTACTAGACATAAATGTCAAGCAGATGCTGTATAAATAAATGAGCTAGATGTCAATCTATTGCAAGATGATTTAGACTCATATAACTTGACGATGTCAATTAAGGGAAAACTAACTCATTTCTGAACTGCTGTAAATTTTTTCACAAATTATCTAAACCTTCTCTCAAATTTTAAGTTATTTTGTATGTTCTAAATTGTTTATTGAAACTGTTTTTGAATATATAAGATTGATATGCATCAATGTCGAGCGAATTGAATTGCTCTTTCTTCAATTCTTTGGTTAGGGATAATCCTCACGTACTTTAATACTTTCGAACATTATTATTTGGGTCATCCTCCGAATATAAAAGGTCCGTTTACAACTTTGAAGAAAGCGATGAAACTTAAAGCTAGCGGCCACCGTAGTACTTAGCCATTATCATAAGGTAGATAGGTTTGCTGTACACCACCATAAACAACTCTTTATGAAACTTTTCTTTCATTTGTTTGCTGTTATATTAGTAAATTAATTTAATACATTCTTTCAAACTTTATATATACAAAGTCGTTTGAGAGCGGCCGTATTCAGTTTAAAATACGGACGTTGACCGTTCTCCATCGTTTAACGTCGGTGACGACTTCTCTCCTTTACAGACGACAGCATATGCTCTCAGGGCGGCTTCTCCTTTCAAGACTCGTCGGTGATAAGTTTTCCAGCCGAAATGAAGCTCTGGACGAAAAATACCATGAATGATCAACGTTGGCAGGAAAACTTATCGTCGGCGACTCCTGGAATGAGAGAAGCTGCCATGGGAGCCTGTGTTATTGTCCGAAAAGGAAAAAAGCCGTCGCCAACGTGAAACGGCGGAGAACGGACGACGTCCACTCTCGATCCAGCAAACACACACTCACAAGCCACTAACTTAACCTAATTATAATAGGGGAACAACATAAAAGTGATTCCAAGTGTATGTGATTCCTTGTGTGTGTATGTGTATATGATGGATTGCTGAAGATATAAGTAGATTGCAGCAAGCAAAAGCCAGCTGATCTTTCACCAAACAAAAAAATAGCTGATCTTCAATTTTAACACCTGTTTGTGCATGTGTATATATGGCGAGACCCGACCGCTCCTGCTACGTTGTCAATAACAACACGAAATGTCACTCCCAAATCAAAGACCATCGAAGGGCGGTCTTTGACTCTCCGATGCGTAAGTTAGTATGGATGTCGACATAATAGCAGTGTTTCTGTAGTTAATGTGTAATTAATGAGGTAAGAGATACTTACCATTTATAGGCTGTTGGTGGGAAAGCTTCCTCCTGTCTTTAGATATGGGACGAGCGTGGTTTGGGGTGCTACAATGTTATCCCAACAGGCGATATTGGGGCCGCGTGTGCGGACACGTCCCTGCTCCATTCAAGTAGCGGCTAACGGTTTTTTTAGCGGATGCTGCTGTCTTGTGGTCGTACGTCTTAGCTGTGACGGGTTCAAAAATAGGGGAACACCTTAAGTGGTTCCTGAGTGTATGTGATTCTTGTGTGTATGTGTATAGGCTAGATTGCTGAAGATATAAGCAGACATCAGCAGCAAGCAAAAGCCAGTTGATCTTTCACCAAACAAAACAAACAGCTGATCTTCAAATTTAACACTTGTTTGTGCCAGTGTATATATGGTGGGACCCGACCGATCCTACGTTGTCAACAATAACACGAAATGTTACTCGCAGATCAAAGACCACCGAAGGGCAATTCAGTGGTCGGTCTTTGACTCTTTGTTGCATAAGTTAGTACGGATGTTGAAATAGTAGCAACGTTTCTATAGTTAATATATAATTAATGAGGTAAGAGATAATTACCATTTATAGGCTATTGGTGGGAAAGCTTCCTCCTGTCTTTAGATATGGGACTAGCGTGGTTTGGGGTGCCACAATGTTATCCCAAGAAGCAATATTGGGACCTCACGTGCGGGCGCGTCCCTGCTCCATTCAAGTAGCGGCTAACGGTCTTTTGTAGCGGATGCTGCTGTCTTGTCCCCCAAATCCTCAGTATAAGAGGGGCTTCTTGGCTGGGAAGTTATCTACTTAGAGCTGGCCGTAACTAGTGAACCCACTTACGGGTCCCCAGATTTTCCCAACTCGTCTGACAAGAAGTCCCTCAGTGTTTCCTACCATTTTCGTTGGGCAATGCTGGGTGCTCTTTGGCGTCAGAGGGCTGTGGTCGGGTAAGCGTTCGGTGATCGTTGTTCTCTTTCTGCTGTGAGAGAGTGCAGATCTCAAGTAACGGTAAGGAAATTGTCGTTCTCTTACTGCTACAAGAAAGCGCTGGTCTCAATTATTGATAAGGAATTTGTTGTTTTCTTACTGCTACGAGATAGCGCTGGTTTCAAGTGGTAGTAAGAAATTTTGTTGTTTTCTTACTGTTACAAGAGAGAGCTGGTCTCAAGTAGCGGTAAGGAATTTGTCGTTATTTTACTATTACAAGAGAGAGCGCTAGTCTCATATAGCGATAATGAATTTGTCGTTCTCTTACTGCTACGAGAGAACGCTGGTCTCAAGTAGCGGTAAGAAATTTTGTCATTCTCTTACTGCTACGAGAGAGCGCTAGTCTCAAGTAACGGTAAGAAATTTGTCGTTCTCTTACTGCGACGAGAGAGCGGTAAGGAATTTTGTTGTTCTCCTACGTTTGGTACCTAGGATCACCATAGCAAGGCTTAATTCCTACCAGAAGCCTGGACTCCAATAACTTGGCTTATTCTACATTAAGCCTAACTCATGTTTGGTTCTTCTGGAACTAAGGAGCAGACCAACACCAAAACACAGAGAGCACATAACTTCTTAATATAAACTCCATTGGTCCTCCAATCAAGATAAGACCATGAATCTCCAACAAATTCATACATGGAATGGAACAAAAGGATCAATAGGAAGACTCTAGGGGTGTGAATAGTGCAGCTGGGCTTTTCAGATAAGCTGGCTTCTGCTTATTTTTGAGAATAAGTGGCTAAAAAGCAATGAAGCTGTTTGTTTGGTAAACTGACTTTTTATAGGTGCTGTGAGTAGCAAAAGCAGTGGTAACACGTTTGGTAATCTGAGGATGAGCTTGTGCTTTTATTTGTAGAATGACCAATTTAGACATGAAAGATGATTTGAGGGTGATTGTTTGGTAATAAAATTGATATTGATAAAATTGATATTGGAAATAACTTATAAAAATATATTAGTAGCAATGGTTCCTGATTAATATCATGAAAATACATAAATTATCATAACTCATTCTACATCAAATATCATAAAAATACATAAATTTTCATAACTCATTCTACATTAATTATTACGCACACTCATTAGACTTTGAGCAATTATATTTCTTAATGTCTCCATTTCTTGTGCACCATGACCATGATGTCCTTCTTCTTGATCATCTTCCATCTCTATCTCACCATTTGACCCTTCACCTGCACTTCCTTCACCTTGGACAAAATGTATGTCACGATGTCCATGTCTCCTAATATAATTATGAAGTGTCATGGTGGCAATGACAATTTGTATTTGCTTCTTAAATGAATAGCCTTGCATGTTTCTTAAAACATGCCACTTTTTTTTCCAAACTCCAAATGTGCGTTCTATAACGCCTCTAAGTGAAGAGTGTGCTTGATTAAATACTTCATTTTCATTTCTTGGTTCTCGCCTACGATATTCTTGAAAATGTTGTTTTTCCCCTTTATAAGGTCCCAAAAATCCGTTCATTGTAGGGTACCCCGAATCCACAACATAATATTTGCCTATCAAATAAACATATATACTTAAAATTTGACAAAACATAATTTAAAGTATAAAAATCTGACAAAAAAATAACTATATCAAAATTTATTACCTGGTGGAGGGTGAGGAAAATTCAAATCGGGATCTCGAATAGCCGATAGAAACACTCTTGTATCATGAGCAGCCCCTTCCCAACCCGCACATACGAAGATAAATTGCATATCGAAGTTACATGCCGCCATGATATTTTGGGTTGGTATTCCTTTTCTACCAATATATGGTATTTGCTTTTCAGGAGCTATTGAAGCAGGAATATGCACTCCATCAATAGCCCCAATGCAATCCTATTAAGAAGTAATTTCACAATTACT